>OY979716.1:11197351-12397351 GCA_963855995.1 Muricea muricata
AACAACAACCACAACAGCAACAACAACCACAACAACAACCACAACAACAACCACAACCACAACCACAACAACAACCACAACCACAACAACAACAACAACCACAACCACAACCACAACAACAACAACAACAACAACAACAACAACAACCACAACAATAATAATAATGATAATGATAATAATGATAATAATGATAATAATAATAATAATAATAATAATAATAATAATAGGTTGGTAAAGCAAGCTTTATGATTATTGAATCTTGTTTTGAAGGTGATTTTGGTAAGACCAATGTTAGTTTGCTTTGGCTCACCGTCATTCTTTGTAACTGCAGCCTGATACACTATTGAGTCAGGCCCCGTTTACACTACACCGGTTAGTTTTCTTACTGGATTAATTTTCACTCCGATCGAAAAACTTATAGGTACCTGTTCACACAGGTTCACTCCGCAGTGAGCGCATACTGTCAGGTATTAATTGCTGTAATATGTTGGAATATATTAAAAGAAACAATACTTTCTTGATATTATGATTAAATTGTAACAGAGCTTTTTACCTGGACATTACTTTGTCTCGCTACGATTCAAATTAACAAATATTGTCATAAAAACATTGTCCTTTCGAAAGCGACAGTCACTCCTAATTATGTATTTATCATAAATGGTTAGTAGATGTTAGAAATGTTTTCACGTACGAGATAAAAAGCAACTGAGCTATATTTATTTCCATGAAGAAGCGGCTGCTATACTTGCTTCAGTAATCTGAGTGTCCGCAAAAACACGGCGGATTTTCACGTTTGCTGAGCGCAGTTGGTACAGTCACCATGGCAACTGGTAGCAGCAGCTGATGGTAGTTACCGCTGACCACGATCGTTTCCGAGCCCGCTACAGTCTTCACACACCCCTATTTTTCTACGAATGAATTGTGTTTTTTTCACTTTTGCCAGTTTTTTTTGTAAATTTTGCTGTTTATATGACACTTTCAAATTTTGTAAAAAATGTGAAAGTCGTTTTTGATGTTATTGCTTGTTAGATACAACAATAGTATGTAAAACACATACAGACTTTTGCGGTACATTAAAATTGAAGCGAAATCTCGACCGAAATTGGTCTCCGACTCTCGAGTTGACGCGAATCATTTCCAGGCAAAAATGCTCTTTAGTATTTTTACACAAGTGAACATGAGAAATCCGACGTTGTGATTGGTCCAATATGACGTGACATTCCTTTATATTCACCTGCAGGTGAATATAACAGTAAAAACAAGTTTACAAAATGGCGACTAGCCGCCGTTTTGTACAAATTACGGGCAAAGAAATAAACAAAATTAAAATAACTTGTGTAAAAATACTAAAACAATTATTCGCCTAAGGCTCGGTGATTTTCGGGAAATATTCACCTCGACTTCGTCTCGGTGAATATTCCCCGATAATCACCTCGCCTTCGGCGAATAATTGTTAAACATTTAACTTAATTCTATTATTTCACGGTACAATACATTGCACTAAAAACGGAAGCATTCCTTTGCGTCCAAAGCAAGTAACTACTATTTAGATTCGCTTTTTGGTAGGCCCAATGTTTGCTGTATCCACTCTTGGTATAATTTCATGAATCGTCATGGATTTATTTTAGCATTTGTCAGTTTTTTGTTTGCACAGTTACATGATTAAGCATTCATTTTTAGTCAACAAATTTTAATATTTGACATCCTTAGTGCAAAATATTTTTGGATTATTCAGATCAGTATAATATTTTCATTAACAAATGTACAACTTCTTTCAATGCAATTGCTTTAACAGCCATCATCAGCACCGGAGCATATTCGAGTATAAAAAGCTCCATATTTAAAATACTTTGGCCATATTTAAATAATATGCCATTTCTTGATCCGATCATTCGCATTTTGCAGTAATTTTTATCGTTTTGACTGCTGCATGTTTCGCTTTTACAGTTAGTAATAGTATATAGATCTAGAGTAATATATCGTACAAAATATATATGTCCCGTCATATGGCAATCGTTTATAAACACGCTATAATATCCATAATTTTACTACGCTCCATATGAATAGTGCATTTCATATAACTTCACATATAACTTCGATGTGTACAAGTTATCTGAGCCTTTTGACTCGCAAGCACTCGAAAGTTTCGAGTCGCGAGTGCTTGCGACCTAGACGAAATTCGAGTACTTGCGAGTAGCGAGTCGGAACTTGTACTCGCGTTGACTCGCGTACACTCGCGAGTACTCGCTACGCGCGAGTGGAGGTACCCTTTCTCGCGGTTGGTACTGCATGTAGTTGTAGGATGTCCCTGGATAACTGGGAACAATCAGGCGTGAATGGTATTTTCGCCTCTTGGTTATCTAACCCAACTTAAATCAGAGGGCTCTGAAAGGGTAAAATGGAATTGGGAATTGCTTGTTTTATGCTGGGAAAATAGGATACCATGCACTGAGACTGCGATTCACTAGCCAAAAACAATAGAAAATAGGAATGAGTTGGATTAAGATTTGAGACGACAGCCACTAGGACTATAGGATTTATGCACGTGGGCTATGGGATTTGGTCAAAATTTTTGCTGGGAAATGGGGATACGATCCTCTCCTTTCTCAGGCCCTTTAATCACACAGGTACGACACACAGTGATACTGATTGCATATGTTCTGTTAATCTTGATTGAAAAAAAGATAAAATCGCACAAAAAACTATTTATTTTTATTCTGGAGAACATTTTGTTCACATGTTTCTTTCCTTTCCATGTATTGTTTAAATAAACAGAAAGAAAATTTTTTGTACAAACACTTTTAGACTAGTAACATGATACACATTATTGTCACATGATATGTCTCAGTCTGTAGTTTACTTTTTTTACACGTCTGTAGTTGACAGTTATGATACATCATCTATGCTAAAAACGATCATTATGTTAAATCCTATCCGTTTAATCATAGTTGAATTGTAAAAAAGTGATAATAAAAAATGTGTATGTTTACTAATATTTCAGTGCTTTTAAATGATGTACATCTAATTTTTGGTTGGCATTTAGTCACTCAGATCTGGCTAATTGTTTCGGACTTATAATAAGGTACTATTTTTTGGCTTCTTTTGTTTACGTTTTGCAAATTTCACGCAATCGTATTGGCTTAAAGCTCAAAATTCAAACAAACACGCTGATTGTTCAACGTTTCCCCCCTTTTTATCTGGACTAATGCATCGAACAGGCAGTGAAATTATGTAAAATTTGCTGCAGTACATGACGGCCACAAAGTAAACATTTTGCTATAATCTGTGAACTAAAATTTATTTTTGATGTTAGAATCGTAAAAACCTAGAAGGGAACATAATTATATTAGCTATGTTATCTGTTAATTTTATACAATTGTGAGGTTGATAGCTACATGAGGAAATTGTGATCAAAATATCAAACCCAATGGGTATGCCTCATACCGCCAACCAAGTTAACCTGTTGACTGCTGTACGAGCGTTCGTTAAACGGCCAGATTATTTGAAGTGAATCTACCTGATTAATCAATCATATAATTACATACTTGGCTATAACAAGGGTATGTCAGTAGAAGTTAACTCTGAGCTGCACTAATGATTAAAAGAGAAACGGAAACGTAACTATGAATTGAGAATACATTGTCGACACCTGCATGCCAAAATGGGCTAACTACTTGAATGCGTACCTTTATCATAACTGAGCCACATCAGCTTGTTCATCATATCTATATATGAAAAGTGATTGTTTTCTAACTCCCAAAATTGCTCTTTATAACCCAGTCACTTGTTTAAATACTTAGATCATATGAGTAAATGCAAACATATGGACTACATGTGACCAGCTGGTCCTGCCCATAGCAAAAACAGCAGTAAACAATTCCTGAATTATGTTTCATATCATCTGTGAGGAATAAATTTACTTGATACCAATGTTGATGCTTAAAATCTGCACAATATATGCTAACAATATCGATTACAGGCTGCCTTACAAAAGTAAGACTGATTTCTCATTTACTACTCAAACTATTAGCACTCTTCCCTCTTATTCAACAGGAAAAATAAAAAGAATTAAGAATACACTAATGCAATCAGTTTACTATGAGTTGTTCCGGTCGTAAAACATTCAAAGTTTTTTGTCCTACCCTATGATATTTCTCACATTCCTACTATTACCAAATCCCTCATATGAGAATGCTTATTCCTTTGAAAAACTTTTCTGCGTTATCATTACGCACAGGATACATGAATTGAATGTTTGTCCACAAAAAGTATGTGGTCAAGCATTTTGGTTAAGTATGGTGCTTGGCATGCATTTCTTCACTGTTTTCAGGCAAATGTCCAAAAGCAGATAGGGATAATACCGCAAGAGCAAGTGGTTTTTTGACACCAAGTGCATGTTTTGGCACCTGAATACCAAACATTCATACCTTGTAAGCACTGAGGAAGTACAGCCAAGATGTTTTTTGGTAGTTACATGTAATAAACATATTTGCGGCCTAAAATATAACATAGTTATTCATAGCAAGGTAATGCAAAATGTTCCTGGTCAGTGGAATTTTGACGTCACTTTGCATCTCTAAAGGAGAAGGAGAAAGCCCACCTTCGTTGCTTTGTTCTATACTTCGACATTAATAACGCAGTACAATAAAGTGTGTTACCTAGCGAGTCGAAAATATATATATTTCGTGCACTTAAATTGAATAAGACTCGCTACCAATCTCAGTTGGCTCGATAGCTCAATTGGTAGAGCGGCGGTCTAGAAACACGAAGATGCGAGTTTGAATCCCGCTCGAAACAATGATTTTTCGTTGTTCTCTGCAGTGTCAGATTAATATGAATCTAGTTTTTCATATCTCTGAGGATGGTTCTGAAATAGAATTTGCTTTTCTTTGTATTCGCTTTTTGTTTTCCTGGGGATTTTTTCCCACAGTTGCAATATTGATTTGGTTTCAATGTTTAAGAAAACTGGCAACCGTGCTTTTCTTCAGTTGTTTAAATGATATACAAATGGTGTACTTATGCCTTTTATTAATGTTAAACTACAAAACTTTCATCATGGGGCCAATCTTATTCGACGCAACTTATTCAGAAAGTATATCCCTCTTGGTCCAAATTATAATCTCCGTTTTGGCGATCCACATGTTCTCTAGAGTCCGAAACATGGGGAAAAATTGCGGAAAAATAAGAAAAATACTAGCTATAGAGATGTTAAAAGTAAGCTAAAGGTTCATTAACTTTCTGTAAGAAGTCCTTTTTTACCTTTTGTGAACCTGTTTTGCAAGTAATGCGTTGCATAATGATTAATGACATTAAACACTTGAAGTTTAGTATGAAAATATAAATGTCTATAGTTATACCAGCCAACAAATTCCGTGTTATTCCATTGAACATATAACAAACTGTAAGTAGCAGGGTCAAAGTAATATGAAGTTTCCGTTCCCTTGTGATGTCGGGTTAGGTGCGTGGTAAAGCAGCAACTGAAAATCACAGAAACAGAAGTTGAAACATCGGCGGTAACCAAGAGCCAAAGGGAAAAAATGAAAAAAAAATATCGGACGCACATGAAGGTGTGTTGTGTAAAATTTTCATACATTACATCCATGCATCATAACCATACCAAGTGTTATTTCAAAAAAACCATTTATAGAGAACCTGTCGAATAGATGAATATACACCGTATGTAGGTAATCCTGCGCTGTTTGTTGCTCGTATAATTCGGGTTTAACTGCACTTGTCATGTTTGGAAATTTAGCCAAAATTAACGTAAGTTAAACCCAAATTGTACGAGCAACGTCAAATGATTATTCGTTTATTATTACATGACAAAATTACATGCACATAAACGGCTCAAGGTTCGAAAAGCTGCTAAGGTACTTTATACAGCTCTTGTAGGAGACAATTTCCAATGTCAAGACGATTAATTTTATTGCTGTACAATTGTATAAATTGTACGCCTGTTATCAATCAGCATTTGGTAATTTTGTAATGCTAAAAAAAACGATATAATAATTTATAATGTCAAGTCACTTAATCAAATCACTATTATATTTTTTCTCAAACTAACGTTGTCAGTGTATGTATACAGTGCGTGCTGATAATGATATACTGGTATAGGTTTTTTCATTGCATAAAGTATAAAACGACGTTTTGATGAAAATACCGTCCTTTAATTATTAAGTTCCCAGAGAGCAAACTTCATCCGAAACGTTGATTTTCACTTTAGCTTTTCAGTCAAGAATTTTATCATACCATTCGTGTAATTCTAGTCTTTTATATCAATGGGTTGCATGGCAGTTGAGGTGGACTTTAGCCATATTGGTTGACTTCAATACACCTCTTTTTCACCGAAATGGTTTATATGGGTGACAAAATCAGGAAAAAATCGCACAAGTTGTTTATTATTATACACTATTTCCTCAAGTATGTTTTGTTTACATAGCGCCACATAAATTGTTTTTGTTGCAGTTACTAAATCAAGAATTTACAAAGACTATTCCGACTGCGTTTCCTGTCTTTGTTCTGCGCCGAAAAGGCCATATAGGCTAACATTAACTGGAAGCCGTTAAGTCAACTAGTGATGCATTCTGTGTCTTGTATTCTGGATTTTGTAATTTGAAGGGACAGCCTTTCTAAATTTATTTATATTGTCACAGATTCATGTAAACTAAAATAGATAGTTTCGACATTAGATTTCATGTGATTCGATTTGATTTGAACCAACACCGTTTCTAAACACTGTAAAATAATGACAAGGAAATTTTAAATGTGGTAAAGTATGTCTACAGCTGCGCTTTTTTTACGTGAGGCATATCAAAGACAAATCAAGACAAAATACTTTGTTCCGAGATTTGTTGAACAAAAACTTTCGGAACTTCTCTCAGCAGCTATAGTAATCATACATGCTCGTTATATCTTACCTCATTATAACACGTGTCAGTATACTATGGCAGCCTTCTTCAGTCAATTCTAAATGTGTGGTCAGTGGTCTCTGTATAAATCCACACGTTTATGTTGCTGACTATGCAAAATATGAAAATATATATATATTTCTATATGAAAATATATATATATATATTTCTCAGAACACAAGGCCTTAACCAATAAGTATGATTTGGTAGCGGATACTGTAATAACTAAGGTTTGAATCATGTATCATTTTTGTCTCAGTGATAGTTGATGAGAGCAAATCAGTTATCATGCATAGCATATAGTAATTTTAATTTATAACCTACAATAATGAAAAATTGACTTTTTCATTGGTAGCTATATATAAATAAAAAACAAAGAAATCGTTATATTTAACTATTAATATTTATTTTATTAAATTTTATCTATTTGGTTTTCAACGGTAGTTATTTACAATCGAAACGAGCAGCTACTGAACGTGTAGGGCTGCGGTTGATTCAGTTGATTTCGATGAATATTTGAATACTTGAGTGTCTTGGTATTGGGAAAAATTAAAGAAGGAATCTCCAACGAGGGGGAGGCGAGAAGAGGCACATCGTTGTTGCTGTTGTTGATAAAAATGCAAAAGAATGTTCAAAAATTATTTTCCGTCTGATCTGTGCCTCGATATTGCTATCAGAAAGACCTTTTTATATTTTTTCCTTTAGACCTAAAAGGTGTATTTCTGTATGTTAGAAGTCTTCAAATTACTTGCGGGCTCCTGGCAACACGTTTTTCTTCAAGACTGGCATATGCTAGCCAAAAAAATGTTCATTTGTTGAAAAAATAACTTTCATCGTTAGAAAACTTATAAAAAACTACATATAAGACACTTCCATGCTTCCAACGGTTACTGAATTATTTGTCCTTTATGATATCAAAAAGGTAAAAAAGCGCAAACTTGCAGGGCACTAATCCGAAGATACGTTTTCAAGCCCTCATACACCTTCACAGGAATAGCTATGAAAGGTTTTTAACTTCATTCAAGAAACGTCAAATGTTGCTGGATACAGGGATTTTAACTCATTACTTCCATCATGTTATTCAGCAACTTTTGACTGATTGGTTTCTTCTCTTCTTAGGTTGAATCTAGTAGATTCAGATCCTGCACGGCTCGGCTTTTCAAACACCACTCATTCTGTTAGCACAGAATAGAAAATAAACAGAAGGGCTACTTGAGTCAGAACCTTTGAAGACTGTGTAGGCACGCATGTCGGATTACGCATGTTCATTATGTAGGTTCTGGCCAGTCAATTGCCTTTTCCTGGCCAGTAGAAACCCTGAATTGTCTGTTCCGCCATTATTCTGGCCAGTCAATTGCAAAAAAATATAGCCGGGGGGACAATTTGAATTGCTGAGTGGTCCTACTGTTTACTCATTATACTGTGGCATCAATCCCAACAACCTGCATAATACGAGAATAAAGTGAATAATCGCAAGCTATTAACTTGTCAATTTATTTTTGCCTTCCTACTATAAAACGCTTGAAATAAAGTCTCCTCTTAGTGTAAGCATGTGTGTTTTCATCAATTGATTAATGTAAACAACATTTTAATAGATCCAATAATCGTGAAGAACTGTATGTCTTGACAAAGGTAGTGAGTTGTAGCATGTAAGCACGGAATCCATGTATCGAAGTAATCAGTCTCTTTTCACTGAGATTATAGTTTGTAGGATGCATCCTATCGCAACCTAACTTAGATTGGCGTGTGTAATAATATCAATATTTTTTTTATTTCTCTCCTCTCTCTCTCCTCACACACACACACACGCATATACACATACATATATGTATATACATATACATATACATATATATATATATATATATATATATATATATATATACACATATATATATATATATATATATATATATATATATATATATATATATATATATATATATATATATATATATATATATATATATATATATATATATATATATATATATATATATATATATATATATATATATATATATATATATATATATATATATATATATATATATATATATATACGGACCGAAAAGTACCGAATGTGCGAGTTTGAATCATTATTGTATTGAAATTGGATTTTAATGCCTTAAAGTGTTCACTTGTTCTTTATGATGAAGATTTTTATAATTGCGGGAACCTCCACAATCCACATTGCCAAGCAAACAGAGTTGTGTTGTCGAACGTTATTGCAGTCTTTCCAGAGAAGCTTTTCGTTAGGCGATTTCGAGGCAAGCGCTATTGAGAATGCTGCTGCTTTTACCTCTTCGGTCACTGTGTACACAATTAATGTGTAAAGCAATTTATGTTTCCTGTATGGTTGTTGTTTAAATGAAGTATTTCTCAAAGGTTATAAGGACAACTGGGCTACAGCTATGTATCGATCGGTACTATTTATATGGCCATGGGATATTAGAGGATCATCACATGTCACATAAACAACATGGTTGCTGCGAGGCAACGAGCACGTCAAGGTAAGCTGGAAATAAGCTCACATTTAGAAGTCAAATGCGTTAACTAAAGAAAAAAAAGTAGCCATAATTTTTAATAAAACTGACAGATGATTTTGGATAGAATTTTGAAAGGTTTGCTTTAAATACCTTTTTATTAGAATTTTTTAAAATACTGTGTGCACAATTGTGGATACTGTGACCCAGGAAGGTAAACTGCTTTACAAAGTGGTGACAAAGTATAAGGAGTTTATGGCTTGTGCTACTAAATTGATTAATATGAATTATTATTTTAAACATTTCTTAATGTTTGTGGAAAAGAATAAGCATTTCTGAATGATAAAACTGCATATTGTTACATATCACAGTAGTTACAAATTTGTAAATTAATTGTTCTAAATTGCTTTGAGTTTGCCTGAAATAATTCTAATTTTGTGACCTTTTTAGGTAATTACAAAATATCTGTTGAACAAATTATTGATTGCCTTGATGACTCGAATCTAGATCTTCTAGTTTCTGACGATGATAGTGACTGGGAAGATAATCAGATAGATCTTAAACAGTCTGAGGAAAACTAATCAAACTATAGTGTTGATTCTAATGACAAAGAATCTGACCATGAAATAAGTATGTCAGAACAAAAAACTGGAGCAAAGAAACAAAAGGGATAGAAAAAAGTCATGGAATCGTCAAACAAGGACGAGTTTGATGCTGGCAACACAGAGTGGGCTGATGAATTCACTGGCTTTGGTCATGTTGAAAATTCACCAATTGATATCTTATCAAAGTATTTTAGTGATGATTTATTTGAAAGTATAGCAAATGAAACAAATATATACACCCTGACTATGACTGGTGTATCAATCAAAACTAATGCATTTGAAATACGGCAATTCTTTGGCATTAACATTCTGATGGGAAATATTGGTTACCCTAGCATACGAATGTATTGGCAAAAGGCTACGAGAAATGATTCGATTGCAAATGCAATGACAGTCAATAGGTTCTTTAAAATTCGAAAGAATATTCCTTGCGTTGCTGCTAGGGAACCCGATGAGAACAACAAGGACAAATTTTGAATCTGTTCGAAACCCTTGCATTGCCTATCTTTACCTCGAAAAGAATACAGTTCCGTAGATGAACAAATGATACCTTTTACAGGAAGAATGCCTGCAAAACAAGTTGTCAAATCTAAACCAAATCCAGTTGGCCCTAAAAGCTGGGTGCTTTGTGGCAAATCTGGCAGAGTACTTGACTTTGAATTCTATCAAGCTAAGGTTCTGGCACAGGGATACCTGAAGTATATAAACAGGTAGGTCTTGGTGCAGCAGTTGTACTGAGATTGGCACAAACAATTCCAAATAACAAGAACTACAATATATGCTTTGACAATTTCTTCACTGGAATGCCACTCTTAAAAGAATTAAAGACAAGAGGTATCTTGTCTCTTGGCACACTTCGTGAAAACCGAATGATGGGCTGTCAATTGAAATCAGAGAGGCAACTTGGAGAACGAGAGGCGATAGTTTACAAGGTTTCTTGTGATGGAGATATTTGTGTTGTTAGATGGTTAGATAATCGTGTTGTAACCCTTGCTTCAACATTTGCTGCTGTTGAGCTAAGAGATAAAGTAAAGCGATGGAGTACATTTGCTAAAGAGCATATTGAAGTGAGTCGTCCATTTGCTGTGAAAGTTTACAATTGCTATATGGGTGGTGTAGACAAAGTTGACTTTCTCATTTCACTTTACCGGATTTCAGCAAGAACTAAAAAGTGGCCAGTCAGGGTAATGTTCCATTTACTTGATCTTTCCTTAGCAAATTCGTGGTTGCAGTATCGTGATTGCGCCCTGACAAATGGAACACAGAAATCTAACATAACGTCATAACATTTGATCTCATCGAGCATTGGCCTCAAAGTATTGGTGGTGAACCTCAGCGCTGCAAGCTTGAGAACTGTTGTGGTCGCAGCAGAATTCAATGCATGAAATGCAATGTCCATCTGTGCCTCAATAAGCATAGAAATGCTTTCCATAACAAGTAAACGAAGCAAACAAATAAAACTATTGAAACCATGAAGCTATGAAACCATGAAGACCGTGAAACTATTAAAACCATGCTACCGTTGAATGAAATGTTCAATAACTTGGTGTCAACAAGCCCCTTGGCTGCTAGAAAACCTACATTTTTGTAGGTCTTTTACTTATGGTCCAGCAGTTGTTTTATAATGTTTGCATGCTCTATTTTTTAATTGAATGTCAAAATTTTAGGGCTGTTTAAGTCACAGAGTACACAATTGTTTACAACTTCTTGCAGTGCTCTGAGACACAATGTACATAATTGTGTACAGGCTATTAATAGAGTAATTTTACACCTGTGAGAAAGTTATTGATTTTGCATCATCTTTAACATGAAAGAGTTAATTATACAAAAATGAAATTTTTTCATAAACAACTACCATGTCATGACTGAAGGGGTTTTCTAAACTTGGACAATATTACAATATGCTCTTATGGCCACTGTCTTCAGAAGAGAGGGCGTTATTATTGCCCATGCAAAAGTGCGAACAACTTCTGTTCCAGTGCGTGCCATGAAGGGGATTTCGGGCAATGCATGAACGACAGAAGAGTGCGTGAAGATACAGACAGCGAGGATACAGATCATACAGTAAGGCCATTTTGGGATCGCTTAGTAGATCTTTACATTACTATGTTTTTGAACTTTATGGAAGCATATAAAGTGTTAACAATTGCACGTTGACAAGTTTACCATGCTGCTTGCATTATTACTAAGAAACTCTTAACTCTCAAGCTCCTGTCCTAGCTTGCAAACAAATTAAATACATCAAATTTGTAGTCAAGGTCTGTTACATTGTAAAATAAGAGAAAGAGTTACAACTCTCACAGAAATATAAATTGAATCCCTTATAGTCACCATTACTTATTTGATACTATTAGTATTTACTTAGTATAATCTATAGTAGTGTTCCCTTTCTAGCATTCAGATTTTTTCGAGGAAGAAATGTTCAGCAAAGAGGAGGAAGACTTGGGAGAAGACTGTAGACGTGGGGGTCTGCTGTCTATTTGCTGACTGTGGAACATCACTAATGGTAGGTGGGGAATTGGTAGCTGGGCTGACATTCCCTAAACATAACTGTCACTGTCTTATTCACTGGTTGCAGTCAATGTTTTTTCACCAACAGGACAATGAACAGATCTTATATATGTGTCAATTTACAGTCACAGCAAAATAGAAGCGTGACACAACAGCTTCCTGTTAATTGACCAATCAGAATGCTATATCTTATTTGTGAGAATTCTGATTGGTCAATAAACAGGAAGTTTCGAACATTGCAATAAATTTTTCTCAAAATTTTGCAGAATCGATCAGAGGAACGGCAAAATTTGAGCAAATGAATTGGTCAAATATTTTCGGAACATTTATATTCCTGTGACTGTAAACTGTGTCATACAAAGCAAGTATACAAAGAATAGTATTTTTTCTGTGGGGAACATACACTAAGGTTATGTTGCAAAGAAATTAATTCATAGTTTTCACATATTGTCATTAAAGGAGTGTCCTGTTTCTTTGTTTCATCACTACTCTCGTTACAAGATAGTGTCTCCTCTTCTTCGTACACTAAAGGTCTGAAATAAAAATACAAAAATGTCAGTAACACTGAACATTCAGCATTTGAAGTACTAAAACACCATATGCATGTGAGGGGAATTTCGAAACAGGTAGCCATTTGTTTTACAAAAGGGCAGGAAATTGGTAAACTAATTTTTTTCAAGTCAAATGGCTGGGTGTTTATGTATGTCCAGGGACATATGAGGCTTTGGATAGTGCTTTGTCCATAGCATGCATATGACAGGCACTTAAACCAGGAATCCTAGACATATCTAATTTACCCTATTACTCCTAACATGCAACTTTGTTTTATTGCCAACGAGCCACAGGTTAAAGATATTTGAATATTTGATACACTGTATCAAGATACAGTGATAAATCATCACATTATATGAACATCCTTATATAGTATGATACATATATTGATAAAATCAGTTGATTTGTGAGAAGATAAATAACATATAAAAAAGCCTCAATTATTCTATACTGATTTTACACACCATGAGAGCTAAGACGTTGGTAAACCCTCGGGTGAACGTTCGGGCGACAATCGACAGTCAGTGTAGAGGTGACAAATATAGAATAAACAATACAACCGCCAAATTCGCGTCTTGAGAGCATAGAACTTTTCAAAAACATTGCTATAAAGAAATAGAAGACCTAATTATTCACTTACTTAGTGATGATATTAAGCATTATCAAGCCTCAACTGATGACTCGACTGTCTCATGACTATCACTAGTCTGCGTAAGCAAGTGGCTGAGTGAAAAGATGCAAAAGTAATAGTTCGTTACCATATCAAATTGGCAACTTTCATGTATTGTTAGTTGTAAATTAATCAAGTTCTTACCACAAAGCCTGTTTTGTCGGTTTTGGGGCTTCTGCAGCGTCGAACGAATCTAACAATATTTGCGCAACATCTGCATCGGTTTTAAGAGCGTGATTGTCTTTAAATTCCCGCCATCGAGGAAACAATTCATATAAGTAGATTCTAGACGATCCTCTTTTGACATAGTAATCTTTTCTGCATGCAGTTTAAGTACGATTTGCGCTCAAACTCGTAGGATTTGAGCTTGAAGCTTGCTATCGCTCCACTTAGACAAAATTTCCGCAATGAATAATAATTAGTTATGGTGTAATACTAGAAGACTGGGGAGAATGTTATTGTATGTAGCACCCGGAAGTAAACAAGAAATGGAAAACTGGCGCTTGCGTGCTAACCTATCTTTAACCAAAAATAGAACAATCACGCATGCGCATGACTCGGCCAAAGTTAGTCATATATAGAGCTCCGGTGGTGACGTGGTTTAAACCACTTGCTTTTAACTTCCAAGATACAATCTTCGTTACTTGTTTGCATCACTCTTTCTCTTCGTCTTGATTATCACTAACCTTTCTGACGATCTACTCGCGAATAAAAAAGGTGTGAATTCTTAGTTTTGAATTTAAACGGGGATTAAATATGGCGGAGAGACGGTCATTGTACTCCAGCTTTGTACTGGCTTTTCTGGGTCTTATCCGTATCCTGACGCAAAAATCTTTGCCGAAATCTTGACGCAAAAAGGTCGCTAATATCCTCAACTTTTAACAAGGTAGCTCAAACCTCGACTTCTTTGGCTTATCAGTGGAATTTACATCGAAATGTTAGATTAAAAAGCTTATGTTTATCCGCACCGACGAAAGTATTTATCGACTCAGATCATATATTACTGTGGCTTTGTTGCAAGCTTCAACTTTACGAGAAGCATCATCAGCGGGGATATTGAAGTGAATCCCGGTTCAGATTACCTTGAAGAGTTTGTTGAATTTATTAGTGGTGACTCTAACAACCTCAAAATAGCACAAATTGATATTCGTAGTCTACGTATAACAAGATTGACGAAGTAAAACTTCTATTGAAATTATGCTCGTTTGACATATTAGGAATAACAGAGACGTATCTTGACAGATACATGTCGAACAAGCAACTAGAAATCGACCAATACAAGATTGTATGTAGGGATAGGGTTCTATCGGAGGACGTTTTTTAGTTTACATGGCCCATCATATTTGTTTCTCTCGCCTCAAATCACTTGAATCAAGTGACATGGAAGGAATTTGGCTAAAGATCATGCTTAATTGGACAACTCTTGCAATTGGTACAGTTTACAGACCACCATCTGATTCTGCATTCTTTTAGCGCTTTGATTTAATGTTGGGAAGAGTTTGGTTAAAATATAGAAACGCCATGATAGTTGGCGATCTAAATTCAGACTTTGCAACGAACGCTGAGATGATTTCGTCAAATGCGGGTAGAAACAGTTTGATTACTTTGTGGTTAATCATCAACCTACAAGAATAACTGCTTAAACATCGATCTTAACCGATCTAGTAATTACAAGCAGCCCAAGAGACATCAAATGCACAAAAACTCTTGAATTGGGTATATCTGACCATAGGCTTGTTTATGCATCCATCAGTGTAAAAGTCAAAAGACTACCTCCAAAAATAGTTAGAGCAAGAACCTATAAAAAATTAATATATAAGGATAATTTTTACAAAGATATTCAGAATGCTCCCTGGTTAGTCTGTTCGATATCTAATGATCCTGATGATTACTACTGGCCATGGTCCAACATATTCAATGAAGTTTGTGATTTGTAAAGGGAGCAATCAATTGAATCAAATATAGAAATAAGAGTTTCCAAATCAGTTTTAATCCCCGAGCCGCAGCGCGGAGTGCTGCCCGGGCGAAGCCCAGAGCGAGGATTACTAATTCTGAGATGCAAAAGTCATTCGCCATTATATGTTGGTTTGGACGTTCGACTTTTTAGCTGACGTCATTGAATTCCGAGGTTTTTTTAAATAGATGTCATGAAAACTGCAGGGGAAGCAAATTGAAATCATTAAAAACAATAAAAATAAATCTAAAATACGGAAAAGACGACAAAAATCGCGCCAACAGAAGGCAACAAGAACGGAAACGTACATAAAAGATAGCCGTATTCAGACTATTCAGTAGCCGTAATGATTCCAGATTTTAATTTCGAAGTTTACGTTTCTTTGTTTTGTAAAAGCAAGACTGTAGTTTTATTGTAAGTGTGAAAATAATTTACAGGTGAAAAATACGACGGTGGCTATGTTAATCAAAACCCTAATCCTAACCAGCGTTTTATTTGTCATGTTTTAACTTTGTTGGATTGAAGATTAGTTTGGCGTACTGAGAACACGGAATTATTACCCCTAAGCAGGAGCATTTCCCTTCGGTATTAGTAGCCATTTTCAATATTTCCGGGGGAGAGCGAGCATGCAATATTCGTCATGGGCACCATGTTCCTAGCCAGTGCCCTAAACAGAGGAAGTCCCCCAGAAATATTAAAAATGGCTACTAATACCGGGTGGAAATGCTTATGATTAGGGCACTGGCTAGGAACATGGCGCCCATGACGTATCATGACGACAGCACCTTACGCTTTTTTGAATGAAGTGGCCCCTCTTTGTAGTCTCTACTTTGGTGTTGGTGTGTTGCTATGACAACATTCCTCAGAATATTTCATGTTCCGAAAACAAGAAGTTTAGCATGCATGCATGTATTTCTAGTCTAAATCAATGTATTTGTGTCATAAAAGAGTAATTTTTGGTCTTATTTTCATGACCACCATCCTCGATTACGGCTAATCTAATGTATTTAAAAAAGTCATTTTGGCCAAATTTCGTGCGAATTAGTGTAATATTAGTGCACTTATAGTCTCTATTGTATTTACTTTTTACCAGGCAGACCCAGTATACGTAATACTTTGATCGCCTAGAAATCGTGTCGCAGCAAATTTCAAAGTTGGCACCAGGTGATTAATATTGAGAACATAATCAATGCATATTTTCATGTTTATAGTAACCCCAGACTAAAGTATTTCCACAGTATTTGCAATAATACAAAAAATATGAATATTAAGACTTTTTGCCATTTTGCAGTTTTATAATTTGTGGTTTGGTTGATTTTGAGAGTTTTTATATGATTTTTAATATGCATGGCGTTTTTTTTTTCAGGTATGTATATATTTCCAACATGAAGCAAAGGCTATACAGTATTTTATTTTTAGTGGGTTTATTATTAAATTATCAGCATCTCAGTAACAAGAATATAAATACCTGTGCTGTAATTCATAAGAATTTTCACTACGTAGCTATTTCTGAATTTTGTCATTTCATAGTTAATAGAGCTAGATGGTTTGGAAACTCATTAGAACTACAATATAAGTCATTATCTATGTTTTTGTTTTGGTTTATGCAGGAATGAGGTCCTTCGTCGTCACGTGCGTATTGTATTTTCGCTTAACTAACCAATAGAAACGTTTTAGGAAATTTAGCCATCCGCGACTTGAACAATAGGGTAATTTAAGAACTCCTATTGGTTGATTTGGCAAAAAAAAACAATACACACGTGACGATGAAGAACCATATTTTTGAATAAACGTTGACCAACATAGATAATGAGTTATATTGTTATTCTAATGAGTTTCCAAACCATCTACTCTATTAACTATGGTCATTTCGACAGTTGGCCATCATATAACCACTTCAGTATTTTGCTGGGCTCTGAATGAGCCTGTCTGGAAAATGCTGTCGACTCTTAAATCTCGCGAAGTGCAAAAATAATTTTTTTTTGAAAGTGATTACATGTCTCGCAGATATCAACATATACGAATATTTGAATGAATAAATGAATGAATGAATATGAATAAACACCGAATTGTTGACTGCTCTATTGAAATCAGCAAACCTATTAATATTGTTGTGATTTCTACACTGGGGGAAAAGTCGAATATTCCGACCTCTATACCTCGGAATACTGTAAGGAATATTAGTAATATTCTGGGGTATTCCGGCATATTCGCTCGGAATATTTCTGTAATACTGATAGTATTCTGCGCGGAATACGTCGGAATAAGATACACTAGATATTCCGAAGCAGAATACTGTTCGAATACTACCAGCGCAAACAATCTCTAAATTTTGTTGAATATTCGGCTGATAAAATAAGTTTGAATATAAAAACACGCTTGACTGACTGCTTGGTAGTATTCAGTAGATTAGAACAACTAATGTTTAATTGATAGTTTGCATTTAACGTCACGGCGGCCATGTTGGAGGTATAACACAACAGAATATGTTATTAGTTCCATTGTTGGATCCAGCCGGCGTGGGTGGCTGACATTGTCTGCCGCATCCCAAGAGATTGATTGCAAACCAAGAATTGTAATATGCATGGTTAATATACAATGCGCGTACATGTAAAATTTAACAATGATGACTGATCTCTACTATACTCAGGCGAATAATACATGCATGGTTGTTGCATGGCATTAAAATTACCGTATGTATTGTAGTAGCTATGTACAGTATGTATGATGGCAAAGAGAATTGTTGCTGATGATGATGGGGGCCCGATGATCATCATAAACTTCATTTAACCATGCTAACATTGTTAGCTTTAAAACTAGTTCCCACAATCAATGGCCGTGAAAAATTACATTGCTACTCGGAATAATTTTTTTTCCACAAACTCCAGTTTGTTGCTTATTGCCTACAATATGATGCAGGTTAAATCACTGAACGCATTTGGTAGTTGGGCAGTAGTACCTGGAAATTTCATTGCTTTTTAAGATTGCTGTAAATACGTGAATATACTGTATTACCATTCATTACGTATACATATGGCAGGTGATGGACATGCAATATCTGTATCATAAACTAATTAGGAGAAAACTCTGACCCTTATTATGTTTGACCCCAGCCCCCCCCCCCGCTGGATGAAATTTGAAATTATATTACCTAATCATACAATTAATAATAATTGATATTAAAGAGTCTTTCACAGAGCTGGTGGAATATTTAATTTAATCACTGGTGTCGTCAAAATATTTTTTGCAGCGAAATGGAAGCATATACAGAGCTAGTGTTAATGATCAGACTTTCACAACGTGTTATTCTGATCCATGAATTCCATAAAATGGGGGGAAATGTTACAATGTTCAGGTTCTACAGTTTATTCGCTATACCATTCAAAAACTCAATAATTCAAGAGCAAAACGCAAAGGAAATCATAGCTGTGAAGGAGTCTTTATATTTGATAAAGACACACGTGGATTTTCACAAAATTTCTGCCTCGATTTTTTCGACATATACAACATCTGTATTGAAAATTCTTTCGCAAACAAAGTGACAAGAGGGCATAAAATTGGGCATTTAGGGCATAAAATTGATCGTTTTTGATGCTATTCAAAATACTCGCAATTCGTGCGTTAGCAGGTTCGGCTGCGCCTCACGTTTTATAACCTGATGAAGCACTCCTGCTCGTGTTTTAAATATCACTTTAAAGTAATTTTTAAAGTATTTAAATATATTCTTAAACACCTGGTCTGTGATCGCCAGAATTTGTCAGGTTCAAGTGTAATAGTAGTGCAACAGTTAAATCTTATTCTGATAGTAACATACCTTGAGATACACGACTATACTGCAAATATAATAACCACGCGCTAGCCAAGGTTAATTACTCGAGTGAATATTCATTCTCCACGAACGTAATATATAAATGTAATTAGGCATTTGATCAGCTCGAATGCGGCAGTAGAGAAATGTGATCCCACCAAATACAGAAGAGGCCAAACAGCGATGCAGATAATCTGGTTAAAGCAGTATAAATGGCCAAATGCAGAGTAACACACTCCTGCATGCGTTATTCTTCCATCTTTTACCTTTACAAATAATTAAGAGTATACCAAGTGAGGCCAAAATTAGACATGGGTTCAATTCAATACGTAAATAATGCAAAAACTGCAACAGATAGCCAGCAAGCTCATATTACAATATTCAAATCGACTACAGTATCTGTGCACACGATTAAACATGGACACTAGAATAAACATGATTAGCATTCATTATCACACAATTCTATAGTTCCACAATTATGCAGTTCATCATACACGGTCATGAGAAATGAGATAAAACAAAGCACACAAAAATATCAAGTAAATATATAACAAATTAAATAGATATAATTGAAATTAGTAAAAAAATCAAGCTATTGTTCATTATAAAAATTAAAGAAATTAGTGTGAAATATAACTAAAACTCAGTTCAGAAGTCAATCCTTCAAAGTGAAATTTCAAAATTCAATGTGCTCGAAAAAGAAAATTGACATACATAAATGTGCAACAAATAAAAAATATCCTTGCTTACGGCCTAATTGAAGAAAATAAGTTGTGCAATCAGTGGCGAAGCCGGCCCGACAATTTGGTCATGCTATGCAAATTTTTTTGTGTTTACAGACTATAAAAGGAATCAATTTCTAAAGAAATCAATTATGATAATGATTTAAATTTGCATGGCATAACCAAATTGTCGGGCTGGCTTTGCTACTGTGTGCAATCATTAGTCCTCCAAGTCAGCTGCATGTGACGCCAACCATCGCCACCCGCGGTATCTTCATCCTCAGACATATACTCAAGTTTGAGAGCAGCTCCAAACTCTTTCTTTTCTTCCTCAGTAGCCACTTTTAATCTTCTTTCCAATAACTGCAATGTAAATTAAATTCTGTCACGTAATGACAGTAATTTCTTTTTCAGTTTAATTTCTGGTGAAGAATTAGGACAACTAATGAGTATTAAGCCAACATGTTTATTGCACTCCTGATTATACAGCATCTCATTAAATTATTTAACTGACTCAATTCAATCTCGGGCACCTCATGGAAAAGAAAATTATGCCTTTCACCCAACGGGAGTAATACATAAGAACACTTATGAGGTCTTAGCACAGCATTAAAAACAAAATACCCTTTCTCTTCTACTTCGGATACACATTCTCTGTTTCTTCCTTGGCGTAACTGGATTCCGTACCAACTTTTTTCGAGACTGGAAGTGAATTTTAACGGCGTCTACAATGTACCAGAAATAAATTGGAATGCTTTCAATTTAAAATAATTACATGTATATATCTAAAACATAAATTTTCAGTCTGCTGTACTACGTAATGACAATACAACAACTCGATCGGTGCTAAGATCAGACAACGTTTCAAAGCTTTATTTTTAGATTGGTGCAGTCAGTCATGTCTGAATTGACACATAGACACCTTCCTTTACTTACAGTATTGTTTTGAATCGCTGGTCAATTTGAGTGCATTCAGACAAAAAAAATGAGGACACAATGGAGCCAAAATGGAACAAAAGCAAGCTCTTTTCAATTGTTCCACAGCAAAGGTTATGCAATGAAAAATTGCTTTTAGACGTCTAAAATTAAGGATAGCAATCGCCAATCCGTGTACATTCAAATGACACATCAGGACACGAGCCAGGTTGGTACCATCACGGGTTGGTTATAATTATATGTTTGAATTAATACAAGACACACATAGACATCTTGCTTTGAAATACAGTATTTAAAGTTACATGCAATGGCTAACCTGTGTGCATTCAGACGACACATCAGGACACGAGCCAGGTTGGTACCATCACAGGTTGGTTAAATATGTTTGATTAATACAAGATACATATAGACATCTTGCTTTTAAATGCACTATTTAAAGTTACATGCAATGGCCAACCTGTGTGCATTCAGATGACACATCAGTAAACAAGCCAGGTTGGTACCATCACAGGCTAGTTATATATGTTTGAATTAATACAAGACACACATAGACATCTTGTTTTGAAATACAGTATTTAAAGTTACATGCAATGGCTAACCTGTGTGCATTCAGACGACACATCAGGACACGAGCCAGGTTGGCACCATCACAGGTTGGTTAAATATGTTTGATTAATACAAGATACATATAGACATCTTGCTTTTAAATGCACTATTTAAAGTTACATGCAATGGCCAACCTGTGTGCATTCAGATGACACATCAGTAAACAAGCCAGGTTGGTACCATCACAGGCTAGTTATATATGTTTGAATTAATACAAGACACACATAGACATCTTGTTTTGAAATACAGTATTTAAAGTTACATGCAATGGCTAACCTGTGTGCATTCAGACGACACATCAGGACACGAGCCAGGTTGGTACCATCACAGGTTGGTTAAATATGTTTGATTAATACAAGATACATATAGACATCTTGCTTTTAAATGCACTATTTAAAGTTACATGCAATGGCCAACCTGTGTGCATTCAGGCGACACGTCAGGACACGAGCCAGGTTGGTAACATCACAGGTTGGTTATATATGTTTGAATTTAAATACAAGACACATATAGACATCTTGCTTTGAAATACAGTATTTAAAGTTACATGTAATGGCCCACCTGTGTGCATTCAGACGACATATCAGGACACGAGCCAGGTTGGTACCATCACAGGTTGGTTATATATGTTTGATTAATACAAGATACATATAGACATCTTGCTTTGAAATGCACTATTTAAAGTTACATTTAAATACAAGACACATATAGACATCTTGCTTTGAAATACAGTATTTAAAGTTACATGCAATGGCCAACCTGTGTGCATTAAGACGACACATCAGTAAACAAGCCAGGTTGGTACCATAGCAGGTTAGTTATATATGTTTGAATTAATACAAGACACATATAGACATCTTGCTTTGAAATGCAGTATTTAAAGTTACATGCAATGGCCCACCTGTGTGCATTCAGACGACATATCAGGACACGAGCCAGGTTGGTCCATCACAGGTTAGTTATATATGTTTGAATTAATATAAGACACATATACACATCTTGCTTTGAAATGCAGTATTTAAAGTTACGTGCAATGGTTAACCTGTGTGCATTCAGACGAAACATCAGGACACGAGCCAGGTTGGTACCATCACAGGTTGGTTATATATGTTAGAATTAATACAAGACACACATCAAGGGGCGATTTGATCTCTTCAATTTCATCTTTCTCCTGGGTAAACCTCTCATCAGATGGTGACATATCTTTCTTTCTCCATCGAAATACTTTCCTGTTCCGTTGGGTTGCCCTATTACAGCTGTGGTGTTTTCATTTTCCCCACTATTGTCATCATTACTGTTATTATCATCATTGCCTGCATCATCACCACTATCATGATCAGATGCAACATAATCAATATCATCACCATCTTCATCAGAGCTTAGGTTTTCTGCCTCAGATTCATTTCCATTGAAAATCCTCTAATGGCATCCTCAAAACAGTTTTTTTAGGATTTCTTCTCAACATTTCCTAAAAAATACATACACTTAATTATTCAGCCTATTTCCTACAATATTATGGTTAGGAACATGATAAATGAACCTTACAATAGCTTTGCTGACATGTAATATGTACACAGTATATATCCATAAACACATAAATAGTGTAAAATATAATGCTAGACCTAAAAGATGGCAAAGTCTATATCAAAGAGACCCCTGGTTGAATAACAGCAGGAATATAGATTTATATGAACCATATTCAAATGAAATTTCAGCAAAATATAGCACATGCTGTTGATGATATAATGTTTATGTAATTTGACCTGTAGTGACCACTTCGCGGCAATGTAGCATATATGCTACAAATATATTTAGGACATTATTTAGCACACTCAAACACATTTATACACACACGCAAATCGGATATGAAAAGCATGTCTTATTGCAAAATGAAATACACTAAAACTTATATCAGAGCACTCTTCATGAAGACAGAACATTATAACAAACATAGAAACTTACCGAAATCACTGATATTTGACAATTATTTTCTCAATACAAAACCGCTTCTGTTCAAAATTTTCGCCATTGCCACAATGTCAACAACAAGGGTTGTGTAGCATTGTGGGTAAAAGTAGGAACTAGGCCCAGCCTGCAAAAAAATCCCTCGGTTTTCTATTTGTAGCAGATCTGCTACAATGCCACTTAAAGGGTTAATAACTTCTTATTAACCGAGTTAGGTCGATCCCGGCAGAGGAATATGGGACCGAGAGCTTTTTTGTGCCTTATTCTTATCTTAAAATAGTTTAACAAAGTTTGCTGCGGTAATATTTGTACTTTTTTGTAGTACATCTACATATCCCTCTATTTGTTTAATTTTGTCAAAAGAATAAAAAATCGGCAAAACAAATTTCATTCGCGGCCATTTTAAAATTTTCGGGAAAGTTTTCGGTCCATTACGGGGAAGTATAGTGGTCGCTACCAGTACCAGATTTATTTCGAGCATTCAACACGCGAAATGAATCCAGTATTTCCAATCACCCATTTGTTTTTCTGTTCATCAAATAAAATGCAGTCGTTTCTAGCGATAAAAAATATCCATTAGCTTCGATTGATAATGGCTGAGAAGCGATAATTTTCACATGTGAAATTATCATAAATAATCTCACAAATAATCAGACATAAATAAACTAGTAAAATACAGTCCGTGTTCGGGGATATTTCCAGCTGTAAATACCCCAAGAATATCACCAATATTCTAGACCGTATACGACAGGAATACGTCGGAATATGCGTCTTTTTTCCCAGTGTATATGATAGAACACGGGAATGTATAAACAATGTAGGAAAGAAAGCCTGCATGCAAGCTGCTTCATGCTGTCATCTTTTATAAACTTCAATTATACTTTATCTTTTGAATGGAAAAAGCATGTATGCTTTCATTCATAATGAGCTATTAATACTATAGTTCAATGTATGGCAAAAATCTTTAAGCAATGAGCACTGTTTGTACGGACTTCATTATCAATCTTAAACTCCCGCTTTTCGTCCTGACTTTGCCACTGAAATTGTATGAATTAGATATCACATCACAACATTATGCCGGAATACTTCATGGGTTTATTAATATTGTAGTACGTTCAAACTGCGATAGAATGAGCAGGGGGCGCGGAACCGGGGGGCATTGGGGGCAAACCCCCCCCCCCCACTTTTTAAATGCGAGGTAAATGTGCCCTTTTCCTGGATTGAAAGTGCCCTTTTTTCATGGAGTAGAAGTGCCCTTTCTTCATGGAATTGAAGTGCCCTTTCTTCATGGAATAGAACTTATAGAAGCACGTTTGCCTTTTTTCGGGAACTGCAGAGCTAAGTTTTAAGCAAGCGTTTTAAAAATTAAACCCCTCCTTTAACTAATAAGAGAACTAAATATATCATTTGGAACCAGTTGGAGCGGCATACGGATGAAACACTAATAGCCTGTATAATAGGAAAAATATATAGAACAAACAATGGCCGCAGAAGTTAATTAAGGTGGGGGGGGGGGCAAATATTCATACATTCGCGTTCACAGACCGTGAAAACAATCGATTTCAAAAGAAATCAATGACGCGAAACACGAATATATGGATATGTGAGCCCCCCTCACTTAACGATCTTCGGCGGCCCTTGAAAACAAAGTCAATCGAAATACAAAATGCCGGTCAAAACTTGCGACTCAAAACTTGCGACTATATTCATCTTTCTCGGCGATTAAAATCTAAAGATCTAAAAGGATAAAATATTGTGACTTATCAAGTGGGATTGTTTTGGCAGACGTCCGCCCGCTAGCTTAACCAATTAAAAATCGCAATTTATGATACCCATTAGGCTATAAATTGTACGCCTACGCAGTACGCATTGCTCCCAGCGTATTGTTTTCCAGACCTTTGCTGTAATGCTGTTCTTCACTCTAATAATAATTACTACAAATTCACGATATTCAATCAAAAGGTCTGGTCAAAATCATCATGCCTAGAGCTGCTAGGAGAAAACGCGAAAAAGAAAAAGAGCTTGTAGAAACAGCTAAAAAGATGCGAAGACTGACAGGTTTTTTTCGGTACCGCTCCAACTAAAGAGGTTGTTGAACCCGAACATGATAAACTCGGAGTCGGTTTCGACACTGCTTCCAACTACGGACACTCCACCAACCTTTTTATCTCATCATTCTGATTCCGAGTCAAGTTTGAGTGATCCTGGCCCTACATCTTGTTCAAGCATATCAGTCGCACCCACGACTGAGCCATCTACTCCCACGAGTTATGACAACCTAACGTCTTTGCCAAGTTCTACGACTATCTTCCCATTTGTAGGAACTATTCCAACTGAATAACCGGAATGTTCGTTAGGACAGGACTGTCAGCTGTGCTGTACAGACAGAAAGCCTTACCGTCCTACCAAGAAGAAATAAAGCGCACACCTATAAAGCAAATCACTAAAGGAGGATCGTCGAATGCACGAACATGTCCATCCTCTATATTCTTAAAATACGCTTGTATTACTTCTGTAAAAGAGCGATGCGTCAAGGCCTTATTACATTTAGTCATAACGGTGAAAAGACATATTTGTCTTAGGATAAATCAGCGAATGGAAGAAGTGCAAAGAAAAACTTAAAAAACACTCCCAGTCCAAACTTCATGTGGAGGCCACTGAGAAAGTTTTATTATTTGATGATTCGAAAAGCGATATCGGAGCGAAATTGGTTGGAGAATTAAAAAGAACCCAGGGAACTCGAAAGCGAATGTTGTTAAAACAACTTAGTCGCATTAGGTATTTGGCACGCCAGGCTCAGAGCTTGCAAGGAAAAACTGAAATTAAGAGTAACTTACGCCAGCTGCTAAAATTGAGAGCAGAAAATGTCCCTAAATTGCTGGAGTGGGTTGAAAACGGAAAATATCTCAGTCATGACATTATAAACGAGTTGATTAACATGATAGGCAACGCAGTCCTGAGGTCTATAGTTGCAGATCTACGTAAGAAATCGCAGTTATTCAGCCTGATTGTAGTCGAGTCTAGAGACATAAGCAACAAGGAACAATTAACATGTGTTTTGAGATGGATATCTACAACCGATTTATCCGCCACGAAGATTTCCTCGGTATGTACGAGCTGGAGAAAACCGATGCTGAAACAATCACCACTTCGTTGAAGGATATTTTGCTGAGATGCAATTTGACTATAAACGACTGTCGTTGGCAAACGTATGATGGCGCAGCAAATATGGCTGGAAGTAGGAATGGAGTTGCAGCCCGAATATCTTCAGAAAATCCCCGCGCGCTGTATATTCACTGCGGTGACCACACACTTGATTTGGCTTTGCATGATTGTGTGAAAGAAAGCGAAATTATCAGCGATGCGTTGAAGGTCGCGCAAGATTTGGCGGTGTTTATTCGATCTTCACCAACACGAATGGTGCAGTACCAGCATACAGTATCGCGAAAAATATTAACGACAACGCCACGCAAGTTGAAAATCCGCATTTGCTGTGTCCAACTCGGTGGACGGTAAGAACGAAAGCTATCTCGGCTGTCTTGAACAATTACGAGGCTCTGTACTCCACATTACTTAGCATTGCCATAAAATCTTCCAAGTCTACAGTACGTGACACTTAGACATTTAAAGAAGTTTTCCACGTATTTTGGTTTAAGTTTTGCGCAGAATATCTTCAGCGTGTGTGAACAAGTTGCATCTACATTACAGAAGCCTTCAATTACAGCACAGACAACTGTTATTTTCGTCAATGCCTTAAAGACAAATTTGCAACGTCAACGAGACAACTTCCATTTGTTTTACGAGCAAGCACTCACTTCGAGCAAAGCAATCAACTTTGTTGAGAATCCTAAACTGTCGAGACCGAAGCAAATTCCGCAGCGATTTCAGCACAGAGATGGTCAGCAACATCATTTCCAATCCGCGAAGGATTTCCACCGGGCCCAATATGTTGAGGCAGTTGACTCGTGCATGGCAGCGTTAAAGGAACGTTTCGATCAAGAAATCAATTCCGTACTGATGAACATCGAAGCTGTGCTTATTAATGCATCGAATGGTTGTGCAATGATGCAGTGAAACGCTTTTACAAAGATGACCTGGATTTTGATCAGTTGAAGGCAGAGTTAATGCTTCTTGAAGGAATTATCTCGCAGCGACTTCCAGAAGTAAAGACGGTGACATCAATTGACACTATTACCGATATATATACAATATTACCGAATATTACAATATTCTCGACCGAAGAAACGGACTCATCGCAGATCGTCATGGCAATGTCCAACGTTGTCCGACTTTTGCAAATTTATCTTCTTGCCCCAATGAGCGCAGCCTCTGGAGAACGATCCTTTTCAAGTCAGCGTCTTGTCAAAACGTATCTAAGGAGCACGATGGCGGCGGCACGATACAACAATCTTATTATTATGCATGTAAATAAGGCTAGAACCGAGGAATTGGACTTAAGTTTGATTGCCAAAGACTTTGTTCTGAAAAACGAACGTAGAGTTCGATTTTTCGGTTAATTTTAATAAAATCGCATTGCTTATAATAAAAATTGTTTATTTAATGAATTTCAGTTTCTGGGGATTTAGGGCGCTTGCAGAGCAATAGAGAATACATGTACCATATGCATATCATCCAACTGAAAATGTTCATGACTGATTTTGTGACTTGACTATTATTCATGAAAGTATATTTATCCATTATACAAAGGTATAGTAGCAGGCAAAACTCAAGTGCCCCTTTCGGTAAGTGCTCCCCCTCCCACTTTTGAGGTGCTTCCGCGGCCCCTGAGAATGAGCTTTAGGTAAACATTTTGACCTACCTCATAAATGGTTATGCAAGTGTATGGGTAATCTTTGAGATCAGGAAATTTCTCGCATTTTAGAGTTACAGGTATTATAGGCGGTATATTTTGTGAGTTGTTAGCAGGTGTAAAAGAGTAATTGAAGAGCAACTGATTGGAGCAGACGTTCTTGCTGTCGTTGCATTTAGCGGCCAATCTACAATTTGTGAGTCAAATGACTCGCAAATCGATACTAGTATAGTACCACCCAAGAGTTTTACATCATGTGAAGCTGATCTGACCGAGCCTAATTACCCAACAGAATCCCTCAAACACGAGGTTATAGAAACTAGCAAAACCAGAGAACACTTAAATAATTCATCGGAAAATTATATCATCCCTTGCATTCAGAGGGACCCAAATATCCCCTCATGCCCTCTTAAAATCTCTATAGACTCCCACATGGTACCTTCTACTACGATCCCCGCTCGGATTACTGCATGCGATCACCGAACTATCCGCAGTTATAATTCTGGCATACTCAGTAATCGTTGTAACCTCCGGAAAATTAAATTAAGCAGCAATGCCTCCTATACCTTCTTACCCTCCTTGTTCCTATCCAACTCGAGGTCATTAGTCAATAAAATTGATGAGCTGTCTGAAACTGTTTTTTCACTTTCTGTGGATATTGTGGTCATTACGGAAACTTGGCTTTCTCCTAATGTCAACAATTCAGCTATAAACCTAAATGGCTTCTCCACATTCAGGCACGACCGTCAAGATGGTAGAAGAGGTGGAGGTGTTTGCATCTATGTAAACGATCGTATCCCAGTGGTTCATCTTAAGAAACTTTCACACCCCGAAGTTGAATCGTTATGGCTCCTTATAAAGCCAAGTCGACTACCACGTGGATTTAATTCTATCATTTTAGCTGCAATTTACCACCCACGGAAAAGTGACGATAGAGCCTTGTTAACACCTTTTTGAGTCCCTCGACAGTACATTGACATCCTATCCAGCGTCAGCTATCATCATTGCAGGCGATTTTAACCAATTTAGACACAGTCAACTATGTAACTCGTTTTCCCTTAAACAGGTTGTTAAACAAGCAAGAAGAGGATCCAACATCTTAGGCAAAATATTTACAAATGCGTCCAAATTTTATAATGTTCCAGAGATTCTCCCACCTGTAGGTTTCTCTGACCATAACTCACTGTTGATAAAACCGCTGAAGCAATGTATGAACTCCCGGAGTACCCGAATGGTCAGAGACACGCGTTCTTCTAATCGAAAGTTAGTCTTCGAGGCTTTGTCGAGAATAAACTGGTCCCCCCTGTATAGAATGGACTCTTGCAATGATAAGTTTCAATACTTTTTATCCATTGTTAATGGTATCGTCGACCAGTACCTGCCAATGAAACGTATAAAATCGGATAGTAGCGATAAGCCCTGGATAACAACTGAGATCAAAAGATTAATCTCCAAACGTCAAGCAGCTTGGAATAACGGAAACAATATCATGTTCCTTCTCCACAGAAACAAAGTTAATATGCTTTGTAAGAGAGCTCGTTCAAGATTTTACAACAGCAATGTCGCCGACTGTTTTGAATCAAATCCGCATAAGTGGTGGTCTAACATCAAAAACATAGCTGGCCTTGGTGCAACAAAAAATGTTTCCACTATCTTATACAATGGTCAATCCTACTCAGGGTCCGCCCTAGCCAACTTGTTTAACAACAAGTTTGTTGCTGTAGGAAGAACCCTTCCCCCATTCTCATGGTCACCCATTGCTGCTGATGATGTTCCATCAGATTTTTTTATCTCCATTGATGAAATTGAGAAAGCACTAATATCTGTAAAATCCCATTCGGCGGCAGGTCCACATGCGATTTCTCCTTGGTTCCTTCGTGAGAACTCTGCCTCCCTATCTCGCCCATTGGATATGTCCATTCACATCGAAATGGATAAGCAAAGTTACAATAATATGTCGTAAGGGATTTAGGGCATTCTCTACTGCTGAATAACTGCAAAACAACGATAATTGAAGGGAGCGTTTTTCTGAAATCCAAAAGCTCAGAAAGGTTGGCGGAAAACGATACATTCCTAAGGTCTTGTATGTCATAGTCTAAGAAGCCCGAGCATTCGATATGGCGCTCGATGAAGTTTTGCACACGATGTTTTCCAGTTCAAACGGGATGTAACCGTTTTCTGTTGCCAAGAATTCCCTTGAAATGCAAAGAATATGACTGTAGAATACCACGAATGAGCTTAAAATGGAAGACATGTTGCACAAAAAGATGGGTTGTTAACTATATCTTTGAAACACCGCCTCATTATTCAAACGAACGAAAACGAACTCACTTGCGTGGGAGTTTCAACTTCCTACCTTACTCTGGGTAGTTATGCGCGGAAATTAACAAGTGTTTTTGTTTCGAGACCGTTTGAATTTAAGCGTTTTTTTTAACTGTACAAACGCAGGTACATTTTTGAACAAGAATATGAACAAGAATATGAACAAGAAAACACAAAATGAACAAGAATAGAACTTTCGTTCCAATGTCCTTGAATTCAGTAATTTTTTATTGTGTGGACACAAGAGGCGGCAAATCGTTGCAACATTTTGCTGTAACAATTCACTGTGTGTGCACAGTGAAGCAAAAAATGCTTCCGCTAACTAGGAACAGAATATATTATTAGTAAAATGTTTTACAACCGTGACAAATTGAATTTGAATACCACAACATAACGAGAAAATTGAGCCCGTTTATTTTACTTGCCCGATATATTGGTGTGAGAATATTTTTTGGTTGTTAAAAATTTTGCGATAGAAAATGCTCTTCTTATTCGTTGTTCCGATGTTTTTCTGCAATATTTCTCTGCAATTTGTCGTCCGTGTGCTCCGGTCTAGTTATTTGAATTTCTGTTGGTTTGGAGCAAATCAGAAACACAACACTTTAATTCTGCGCAACATAAGCACATAACAAGGTGAGGTTGTGTCGCGTATAGTGTTGTCAGCGCGTGGTGGTGCAAAACAGCTGATATTGTATTTCCGAGATAACAATTTAAATAGGTCCTTACCTCCTGCAAATAGACGTATTTGGCCTAACCAAATCCATCATCACTTTACTCCGCTTTTTAATATCACTGGTTGTTTTTGAAATCCATCCAAATATGTTAGACAGTTATCTCAGATATAATAGATCTAGACATTAATTATGTATAAATCGTGATCCAGACCGTGTATCCTAGGAAACAAGAATTTACGTATTGTTGTATTTGGAAACCGTGTATCCTAGGAAACAAGAATTTATGTATTTACAAAGCATAAATTCTTGTTTCCTAGGATACACGGTCCACATCACGATTTATGCATAACGTCTATAACATCTCTCAAAGGAGTTATTAGATTTGAAGTAGATTCTAGCTGTTTAAATACCGAAAATATAAAATTTAAGCTTTGTCCAAATTCGAATTTCATGCCGTGTCGGTTATAAATAATTCCTTATCGTTCGACTTGAAGCAAAAGCAAATTTAGCCAAATTAGTTTAATTACAATGAAACCAAAAGGTATCAAAAGGTATTTATAGTTATCAAAATAAAAATGTAACTGTACAATTTACATATAAATTAAATGCAGCATTTGACGGCTGCATTGAAAATATCGCTGTAGGAATATCAAATCATTTTGTATAAGATCTTGACTTACTAAGTGGAGACGGAAGTGGCAGGGGGGGGAGTTGAGTGATTTCCTCGACGCAAAAGGAGTCCAAGTATATGTATAAACTACAAGTTTATAATGCCAAACTGTAGCGGAGTTTAGTAACTGGAAGTGTATTTTGGGATGTCTGTTTGAGTTCTTTGTCTAGTCAGTCGATCATTTTCTGATGTAGATTGCGCAATAGAAATTTAAAATTATTAAAATTATTATTACTACTATTAGAGTAGCCTTGTTCTTTGTCGCTATCCAGACTCCTTTTGTTTTCGTGGGAAACATCGCCCTGTCACTTTGCCACGCGAGATTTAAACAGAATGTTTTGAAGCTGTCAAATGCTTCAAATGCTGCGTTGCTTAAGTTGCACGTGTTTAGATTTTTATTTTCATATCCATAATAAAGGCTAAAATTTGTTATAAGAGCGATCAAATTGTTTTGGATAGAAAATGAACGATACTGAATTGTTGAAATTCTACAAGGAATGGAAAAATAGTGAGGAATTTGAATAAATGGCCATGATCTACTTGTAATCTAGGAAAAACCTCTTTGAGAAAATTGGGATGTTATTATGTCTGAGCTGACTAAAATATCAATCAACCAATCAATCAAAAACTTTATTTACACACGGTAAAATTTACAGCAGTTTACAAATATTTTATAAAATTACTATTGTACCCTGATTATGACCCTGAAAATTCTCGAACATTTAAAACTATATGTTTGAAATGCAACTCTATGTGTAGTCTTGCATCTCCACTGTCGTGCTGTAGTTAGAAAATTCGGAATTTAATCTGTTGTAATGCGTTATAGAAAGTAAGATTGTTCGTTTGCATGCATATATTTGCTTTTCAATGGGCCTGCAGTAATTGGCATTATGCTGTTGTGGGAGCCCTGCCAAATTTTCTTCATGTTACGGCAAAGTTATTAAATAAATAAACAAAAAAAATACAAAGTTACCTAAACTTACAATAATACAATATTATCTTCTATATATTATACATACTAAAGGAGTTATTAGATTTGAAGTAGATTCTATCTGTTTAAATACCGAAAATATAAAACTTAAGCTTTGTCCAAATCCGAATTTCATGCCGTGTCGGTTATAAATAATTTCTTATCGTTCGACTTGAAGCCAGTTTGAACGCAAACAATAAAAACAAATTTAGCCGGAAAACAGTTTATTAATCACAATGAACCCAAATTTAACTCTTTATTAAAGTGTATCAAAATAAAAAAGTAACTTTACAATTTACGTATTAATTGAATGCAGCATTTGACAGCTGCGTTGAAAATATCGCTGTAGGAGCATCAAATCTCGTGGACCAAGTGGAGACAGGAGTGGGAGGGGAGGGGGGGAGGTGAGTGATTTCTTTAACGACAAAAGGAGTCCAAGTATATGTATAAACTACGTATACAAATCTATAATGCCAAACTATAGCGGAGTTTAGTAGTTGTAAGTGTATTTTGGGATGTCTGTTTGAGTTCTTTGCCGGTTAGAGTACCCTTGTTCTAACTCGCTATCCACACTCCTTTTGTTTTTGTGGGAAACATCGCCCTGTCACTTTGCCACGCAAGATTTGAACAGAATGTTTTGAAGCTATCAAATGCTTCAAATGCTGCGTTGCCTAAATTGCATTTCATTTTCATGGCCATAATCCCCGAGCCAACGGCGCGAAGCGCCGTTCCGGGCGTAAGCCCGGGGCGAGGGTGACTAATTTTGTTTTGTATTAGCGGAATTGAAAGTCGTTGCTCGTGATAGGTAGTAAAAGTGGTATGTCCTCACTGATCTCAACAATATGGCGGACTATCATGAATGGCTAACACTGATTGGCCAGATTTAAAATTTATTGTTGATTGATTAATCACGAATTCAACTGACAGCAAATATCTAAATTTGCTTTTTGCTCTACAATATTTTGTATTTTTGCAAAAAGATTTGGCAACTTTCACAACCAACGAAGGGTGGTCATTGACTCTTGAAGAGAGATTAATTCTGGGAAAATAAAGAGAAGCGCCAAGAATTGACTACGGCATGAAAAACAAGGCAAGTTTGTTGATAATGCGTATTTATACTTGTATTTTAATGCTTTATAAAGGCCGGCGTAGCCGTACTCCTCCAGTCTATTCACTGTTTATTGTTTAAATTCCAGAGTAAGTTTATGTTTTGTAAATGCAAGACTGTGTTCTTATTACTGTATTTCAAAATATTGACGAACTTTACATGTAAAAGAATGTGAGCGAAGATACAAAGTTGGCTTGAAACGGTTTTGTTTCAAACTCAAAGTTTATGTAGATAAAAATTTAGTTTCATAAATATTTCAAAACGTCTAATATATGTAATTAGTAGGTCGTATTTTATACCAAATTTAAGCTTACATTAGGCGTAATAACATACCGATCACAAATTTTGTGCCATTTTAAAAAATTGTCAGTAAAACAAGGATTAAAAACTCAATATTTTGTCATTTTGAAAAAATATACAGAAAAAATAACAATTACCGTGTTGCTATGACAACAACCTATTGAAGTACTTCATGTAATTCCGAAAATATAGTTGCATGCTCTTAGTGGCGAGGGGTTGCTGCATGCATGTATTTCTAGTAAAGGCTTAAATTTGTTATAAGAGCGATCATAATTGCTTGGATAGAAAATGAACGATACTGAATTGTTGAAAATCTACAAGGAATTGAAAAAAAAGCGAGGAATTTGAATAAATGCAGGCCATGATTTACATGTCTCCGAGCCAACGGCGCGAAGCGCCGTTCCAGGCGTAAGCCCGGGGCGAGGGTTACTAATTTCGTACTAGCGGAGCTCAAAGTCGTTGCTCGTGGTATTTAGGTAGTAAGATTGGTATGTCATGACGTCATCCTCACTGATCTCAACAATATGGCGGACTATCAGGAATGGCTAACACTGATTGGCCAGATTTAAAATTTATTGTTGATTGATTAATCACAAATTTAACTGATAGCAAATATCTAAGCTTTTTGCACTACAATATTTTGTATTTTTGCAAAAAGATTTGGCAACTTTCACAACCAACAAAAGGTTGTCATTTATGATCTCAAGAATATGGCGGACTATCAGGAGTAGCAAACACTTAAGGCATCCAAAAAGGCGAGAACTGAGACGAAAACGACTCAGGCGACAAGACTCTTGAAGAGAGATTAATTCTGGGAAAATACAGAGAAGCGCCAAAAATTTACTATGGCGTGAAACACAAGGCAAGTTTGTTGATAATGCGTATTTATACTTGTGTTTTAATGCTTTATAAAGGCCGGCGTGGCCGCACTAGCTCCTCCAGTCTATTCACTGTTTAAATTCCAGAGTAAGTTTATGTTTTGTAAATGCAACACTGTCTTCTTATTACTGTATTTCAAAATATTGACGAACTTTACATCTACAAGAATTAAAGCGAAGATACAAAATTGGCTTGAAACGGTTTTACTTCAAACTCAAAGTTTATGTTAAAAATTTAGTTTCATAAATATTTCAAAAGGTCTAATGTAATTAATAGGTCGTATTTTATTACAAATTTAAGCTTACATTAGGGTAATTACATACCGATGACAAATGTTGTGCAATTTAAAAAAATGGTCCATAAAACAACGATTAAATAGTGATATTTTGTCATTTTGAAAAAATATAACGAAGGAATAACAATTGTCGTGTTGCTATGAGAACAACTTATGCAAGTACTTCATGTAATTTCGAAAATATAGTTGCATGCTCTTAGTTAGTGGCGAGGGGTTGCTGCATGCATGTATTTCTAGTAATCTAGGAAAAACGTCTTTGAGAAGATAGGGATGTTATTATGTCTGAGCTGACCAACATATAAATTAATCAATCAATTGATCAAGAATTTTATTTACACACGGTAAAATCTACAGTAATTTACAAATATTCTCCGAGCTAATGGCGCGAAGCGTCGTTCCGAGCGTAAGCCCGGGGCGAGGGTTACTAATTTTGCACTAGCGGAGTTCAAAGTCGTTGCTCATGGTAGTTAGGTTGTAAGATTGGTATGTCATGACGTCGTCCTCACTAATCTCAACAATTGGCGGACTATCATGAATGGCTAACACTGATTGGCCAGATTTAAAATTTATTGTTGATTGATTAATGACGAATTTAGCTGACAGCAAATATCTAAATTTTCTTTTTGCACTACAATATTTTGTGTTTTTGCAAAAAGATTTGGCAACTTTCACAACCAACGAAGGGTGGTCATTTCTGATCTCAGGAATATGGCGGACTACCAGGAGTAGCAAACACTTAAGGTATCCCAAAAGGTGAGAACTAAGACGAAAACGACTGTCACAAGACTCTTGAAGAGAAATTAATTCTGGGAAAATACAGAGAAGCGCCAAGAAATGAATATGGCGTGAAACAAAAGCAAGTTTGTTGATAATGCGTATCTATACCGGTGTTTTAATGCTTTATGAAGGCCGGCGTAGCCGTACTCATCCAGTCTATTCATTGTTTAAATTCCAGAGTAAGTTTATGTTTTGTAAATACAAGACTGTCTTCTTATTGCTAATGTAATTAATAGGTCGTATTTACACCAAATTTAAGCTTACATTAGGCGTAATACCGATTACAAATGTGGTGCCATTTAAAGTATTGTCAATAAAACAAGGATGAAAAACTGATATTTTGTCATTTTTAAAAAATATACAGAGAGAATAACAATTGCAGTGTTGCTATGACAACAACCTATGCAAGTACTTGATGTAATTCCGAAAATATAGTTGCCAGTTAGTTAGTTAGTGGCGAGGGGTTGCTGCATGCATGTATTTCTAGTTATAAAATTACTATTGGAACAATCGACAAATGAGTTACAATACGCACATAACACAGTTACCTAGACTTACAATGATACAATATTATCTTCTATATATTATGCAAACTAAATACTGTTTTACAAGATTGCCGTGCGGAAGTCTGTGTATCATATAGAGAACATGTTATGAATTGCTCTTTCTAATTGTTTAAGAGAGCATAAGGCTCGTACACGTTGAGGCAATTCATTCCATAGCTTTGCCCCATCATGACTGAAAGTCTTTTACCATAATTTGTTCGTGGTTTTCGTACAAATTTCACAAATTTTATCCTGTGCTGCTGAAGATAAGGAGTTAAATCATGAATAGTTTTAAACATCAAAACAACTTTGTGTTTTTTCGGACGTGTTGATAGATCATCCCACTCCAGTCTACTAAAAAGTTTGCTGGTACTGGCGTTATAAGAATTAGATTTGGTGATGGTCCTCGCAGCCCTATTTTGCAGTTTTTGCAGTTTGTCATTCAATGTATTATTTACACCGTCCCAAACAATGCTGCAATAATCGAAATGCGGTTGAATTATAAAAAGCTTCGTATATTTTCAGAGCAGTGTCTGTATCTATCAACTGGCGCACCCGTTTAAGTGCTCCAAAAGCTGATTCAATCTTTTAAGATATATTTTCAACATGTCGTGCCCATGTAAGGTGTTCATAAATTTGTACACCTAGAGATTTCGCTTCGCTAACTCTATTGATAGGCTTTCCGTCCATTTCTTTATTTGTATGTTCATTATGTACAGTAATCGTCGGCGAGACCCAACTACCATAAATTCCGTTTTAGCAACATTAAGGCTCAATCTATTAGTTATCAGCCATTGATGTATATTTTTCAATTCGGAATTAATTGTTTGTTGGAGCTTTAGCTGCGGTTAGTCAAATAGGATTCAAAGAATTTGGTGCCGTTTTAATCAACACCATACATTTGCAGTTTGCGTATGAGAATAATGTGATCAATAGTATCAAATGTTGTTTTTAGGTCGATACAAAACACTCCCTTTTAATATTGGACGATAGTTGACCATATCGTCTTTATACCCTTCTTGAAAAATGGACTGAGTAACTCTCGCGAATTTCAAATCATTCGAGAATATGCTTGACATAAGATTTTATAAGAAATTTGAGTTAGCGATGGCGCAACAATTTCCGCTGAAATTTTTAAGAGCTTACAAGGTATTTGATCTTGACCTGCTGCTTTCCCTATATTAAGTGTTTTAAATTTTCTATAAACTGCATTTATACTGGGATAATTTATTAAAAATGTTGTTTCAACTGGCACAATATATACATCTGGTTCTACGGTAGATATTGGTACATCGGATGCTAATTTTTCGCCTAGGCTAGCAAAATGATTATTAAAAGTCTCGGCTACATCCCTGGGTGTATTTATAACTTCTTCACCCACTTTGATATTAGAATTACTTTTGTGACTGGAAACATTTCGAAAGTTTAATTCATTGATAAGTTTCCAAGTTGTTTCTGGATTTTTCTTATCAATCTCCAGGTTGTTGAATCGCCAGTCTGTTTGGCTTTCTTTTTTAAACAAGACGCCTGCTAAGGCGTTCACTCCGCCTGTCGAAACAAAAATGGTCAAAAGGCCAGGCAGGGCTGTAACTAGAGAGTTCATTGGGGGTGGGGTATATTCACTTATTTCTGTTCTGCCCAATTAATTCCTTTTTAAATCAATTATTATTAGGGTACTTTCCAAGGCATTTTACCAGTAAGACATTGCTAGCACGTCTTATGTAATCACTAAGATAACCAAAAATCAATGTCTAAGTGACTTGCCAGGCACCCTGTCCAGAGTCCTATAGAATTGCGTTTTTTAGAATTCAATTTAAATTAAAGACTTTCATAGTACATGTGTTAAACAAGATTCTTTTGTCATAATACCACCAACATATAGCTGTTTTATTTTGCAAGTAAAGAAAATTTTACTAAAAGTGTATACAATACATCAATATATTAACCTGATAGCTTAATTTAAATCTATTCTGTAGACTGTAGCACACTGCCTGAAGTCTCCACGATATAATTTGTTGGGAACTTTAGACTAACATGCGTATTTCTGGAATTGGAATGTAAAATGTCTCTTATCTTAATCATGGAATGATGGAGTCTATCAAAATTTGCCGTTTTAAAACATTTCTGGAGCAATGTTTTGATAAAGAACCTTCCTGTCCCTTTTTGTTAACTATTAAATGTTAGAAATTGTGTTTGGTATATAGATATTTCAGTAGAATTTGCGTTTGATTCTTGTGTAGAAATTTCTAGATTTCCTTAAAAGTAGGCACACAACAGAAAATGACGGAAACACGCTCTCAAAACTTCACCGCGATACATCGCTCCTCGCTAAAGTTTCGCGGTGGAATTTGTCGTTTTAAAACATTTTGCATGAGAATCTTTACACGTAAAACCTACTTGCGGTTTAGATGTTTTAGCATACGTGTTAAAATGCGTGTTTTGTTGACCTATTCCGCTAGAAATTGAGTTTAAACGCCGTGTGTAGGTCGGCTCACGCAGCTTGTGCACAGCGGTATCACCCATGAGCGCTGCACCGACTTCTGACACCAAAAAATGACGAAAAAAACAGAAACGGGGCGAATTTAAAACTCCGCTTCGCCTACGGCAGGCGGAGTAAAAAGTCTCGCTTGCGCATATTTTTCTTTAACTCATTTGTTATCCAAGGGAATTTCTTTTTCCCTACTCTTTTGGTTCTCGGTGGTACAGGCTTATCAATGCAATTTATCCATGCTGCCCACATTTCATTTGTATTATTACTTACATTTTCGTCCGTCCATACTTGTTGTTCTAAGTCTCTTAATATATAATTTTTTTTATTAATTTTTTTCATATTTCTTATTTGAACAAGATGCGAGGCTATTTGTTTGTGATGTACCTTATACGTCATATATACACATGATAACTTAAACGCATGATCGCTTATGCAAAATTCTATTATCCCTGCATTAGTGATCTTTGATGGGGCATTTGAAACACAAAGGTCAATTAGTTTAGACGAGTAGGGTGTTGTTCTAGTAGGATCTGTAACAAGCTGTTTTAGCCCATAAATTTCGAATATATCATTTACTCTGGTAGCAATTACTGAAGTTACACCAGGCATAAGATCCACATTTATGTCACCCAGAAGAAAATAGTCATAACTTGTCATGTCTACTTTCCTCATTATATTCTCAAATTAATCAAAATGGTATGTTGGTGAACAGAAGGCTTATACCAGGCACCTACTAATAATAGTCTACTCCGAGGTTGTTAATTTCAATACTAAGGTATTCTAATTCGTCAGGGGCCAGTTGTTCAAAAGCCAGTTAGCTTTACCCTGTGTTAACGTAAAAATTCTTTCCAAACTTTCCAGTTGCTTGTTGATAATATTGCGAGATATTTCTTCAGAAATCTTGTCTAGATCAATATTACTTTTGGTTTGTAAAGTTTTAAAATAAACGAATATGTAGAAATACACAAACTAAATCATTGGGTTAAACTTTAACCCATAGTTAGTACTAACCCAGCTTTGACCATCTAGGCCCAGAGCTTAAATCTTTACAAATTATGTAGTTAAGATTGCATTTTAGATAGATACACACACCCTCTCCATATCGCCTATTTGTTTTTCTATCATTCTTTACTGTATTGCAGTGACCAGGGGGATTGTAGGGCAGTGTTACCAAGCTGACTGCCATAGTCAACTTGCCATTATCCCGAATCCGTCCCAACGGAAATGCACACAAGCTCATATACAGCACCTAGACTAGTTAAATTGGACACCATGTTCTTAAATTGCCTAAAATGGCCTCAAATCACTCAAAATTACCTTAAGTCGCTTTTGACGTTTGAGCTTAATTTTCTTAAATAATCGCCTATTACGGCGACTTTAGGATTTTTGACGTTCTAGGCCTACAGACATGCGCAGTGACAAAAAGTATCAAAGAAACTGCAGAAACACATGGGCTGATAGGCACATGCTTGTTTTGTCGCTGGATAATTCGATGAAGTTTAGTTAGCTAAAATGTAAAAAGATTTTTGTAATGTGAACAAAACCAGAATATTATCGAACTTATTTTTCACATGTCTTTTTGTTTGAATGCACACAAGATGACTGGAAACCAACAAACTAATGTTGATGAAATGCAAACTTCTACTTTTTATTTTGCCGAGTCCAACAGCAGCAATGATGAAGTGGATAGCTATTATGGTGGCTATTCACCGTGCAGCAGCTGCGATGACATTGAAATTGATGAGGAAATCAACGACCCTGACGAAGAGAAAAAATGGATTATTTTTTAAAGTGAGCTGGATAAACTTTTTTCTATTCTGCTATAAATGTGGAAACATTATCATAAGTGAAACAAAACATTATGTAGTATGCAGGATGCAAAAGGATATTGAATTCTCGAATTAAGAAGAAAGTTCCCATCAAATGTCTTACCTCTGATAGACACACAACAATTGCAGATAAGGTGAAGAGTGTGTACACCAACATCACATATCAGTATGATGTATGGTATTTGACAAAGTGGTTAGTAAAAATTATTAAAAAAGGCAAAGAAAAAATAATTTGAAGATCTTAACCATGGATTCAGGCAGTATCAAACCATCTATGGTGGTATGGTAGTGTGCAATATCAAATCATCTATGGTGGTGTGCAGCAACTTGTGGTGAAGGCCCCAACATGCTCAAGGAGAAATGGCTATCTCTGCTCTATCATATTGTTGACAAAGATCGGTGGACGGGTTGCAGACTGCCATGTGAAGACGAGAGAGGAAAAGCATCAAATGGCTGAAAGTTGGTTCTCTTGCTTATGTAGCACTAGAAGAAATTGTCACAAAGAAGAAGTTACTAAATGATTTAAACAAAGTAACTGAGTTTCATCACACTGGCGAGTTGGAGCAATACCATTTAGTTTTGCCTAAATATGCTCCAAAACGTGAGCATTTTAGTTACAACGGAATGGTGGCTCGCACACAACTAGCTTTGCTTGATCATAACTAAAATGTCCATCGAAAGCAAGCAGTGATACAAAAGGGTGAAAAGAAGGAAGAAAAGCGCTACAATGTCATCTGCCCAAAGCAAAGAAACAATTAGGTAGTCAAACCAATGAAGGAACCAAAATCTTATGAATGATGAAAGATGTTCCTAAGATAAAAGAAGGTAAAAAGATGAAATACCAGCCATTTGCTCTGGCACAAAACACATCCACCATCCCAAAGCCACCTAAACAGGAAGCAAATGCTCAATTGAATGAAATGTGACTAATAGATAATGTTGCATCACTCTGATGAACACAAAGTACAAAGAAATTTTGTATCGTTGGCATCATATCATCAATAAATAACAATATGAATTGGCATTACCTCACTCATCTGGAAAATAAAGTCCAACAAACACAAAATCATGCTCTTGGCTAGGAAGAGGAAAATGAGCCCGTATACAACTCACAACACACGATGGCAACACTACACGTATGTCCCTTCCAATAACTCTCCCAATACCACCGAACTAATTGTCTGTAGGCCACATGTCCATTAATCTTGTGTTCTATTACTTCAACAGCATCTTTTCCATACTGTTGTATGAACTGATACCCATGCAGCACCTTCAAAACTCAAGGATTTAAACAAACTGCCTAAATTCCTGGATTATCCGTGATGCATTGATATGGTGCTGGTGGATGTAGTTTATCATACACTTCTGCATTCTTGTTTACAATTTGACAGCTCTGACATCTACACCTATGCATGATCAATAAGTCGCGTTTTCTTTACTATTTTCAAAACTCTCTTATAGCAACCCTTACGAAAATTGCGTATTGGATCCTATTGGAAATCCTATTCGAATTTGAAGATCCAATAGGAGTTCTTATAGCTAGGATAATAAAATTTCTATGCGAAAGAAGAATGGATAGTAAATTCCTATTGGAATTCCAAAAGGTTAAATATCCAATATTCCTATGGTATATTAAATGTATTAGAAACAAAAATCATATGCCAACATTAGTAGGATTCTAATAGGAATTCTAATAGGAATAATAATAGGAATTCTTACAAGAATTCCTAAAAGAATTTACAAGATCAAATTCTGAAAAGAACTTCAATTAAAAATTGAACCAATGCATTTTCATACTGAAAAGGAAAAAGAAAAAATAAATTTCCTCTTTTTTTGCGAGTTAAGATTCGATTTTTTTGCGATTAAGAGTTAAAACATGCGTACTACTTCATTATACACACTCCACACTTTACATGCAGGTATCCCACTAGCTAAAATTCCAAATCATTTAAGATATATGAACCTTATATCGTCCGTCTCATGCTTCATTAACCTTATTAAATAATGTCTGCTGTAATTTCTTTATCAGTTTAACTGAATGATCGGAAAATTATCAGGATAATAAGTTAAACTGAAAAATTTCACATCACGATTGTAAAGTAATGAGTACAATGTAATACAAATCAATCTCCATGGAACCGACATGGCATTTTTAAATACCTACTGCAACGTTTCAGAGGAATATACATTTAGCTTGAAGTTGTTCAGGTTTAATCACTTTTATGCCTTGTGTCTCGTTGTACTCTTTCCAGAAGTGTCACCATTCGTTACATTCCCTGTTAGACCTGTATCACAATGAAGCCGCCTAAGAATTGGCACTAACTGTCTTGCATGTCAGCCTCACTGCACTCGGGTTTCACAGAAAAGAGACCGACAACAATGCCAAACTTTATTGCTGGATGAGTGTTTATATATATTCCTTGCATTAATGAAATTTTTCTCCATCTGTTAATTTTGGTAAAAGTATAAAACATCAAAACAGCTTTCATTGGCGGGTATTTTGAGAAAATGCCAACTCATGCCTCATATTTACTAATCTGGTAACTAATCAAAATGCTTAAAAAACAGTTATTTATCAAAGAAATTATACCAAGAGGAATTTAATTCATTTAGAAATATAATTTATTTAGAAATTATAATATAATTTATTTAGAAATTATACCAAAATAATTATTCAGCTAAGGCTATGTGATTATGGTGAATATTCACGAATAATCACTTCGCCTTCGGCGAATTGAATAATTGTTAGATAGTTACAAAAAATAGCAGATACATGCATTTGTATGCAATTGTACATACAGCAGAAAAATGCTGACATACAACAAAGTTAAGAGGAAATTAAAATTATCGCTAGTAAAAAAATTTATCAATGAAAACCTGCTTAATATTTACTTGTGCATGTCATTAGTTTATATAATGTATATAGCTTAATTAATGCCAGCACAAACTTTAATTCTACAAGTGTATACTGCGCGTATAATTACGCGCATGGGTCTAGCTCAGCTGAAACATAAGATAACAGTTGCCTTCACAGCGATATGCTTAGCTAGACTGCTTTAGTTAATATGCTCATTTTGATAATTGACAATATTACTTAAAAATTCATTTAATCGTGGATTTACTCGAACATAGAAAACAACAATATTGGTAAAAACATGAACGCCAGTTCATGTATTTTTGAATCCAATATTCCTGCCTTGCTAGAGGGACTCTTTGTCAGATCATTCTCTGTCGAATTTCTTTCTGAAGTTGTTGTTTTCGCACTTAAGCTTGGAAGAGATGTTGTTTTAACAGCTTGGTAGACATTCGCTAGTGGATATTTTCTCGCTGCATGTTCATCAGGAAAACTTTCACAAAGGCTGTAGGCTGCATGCACCACTGTTTCGTTGTTTGATTGATTGACACTGTCCATATGAACAATAATGAAAATAAACAAGCTATTTAGCATTTATTTACCATTTTCTAAATCTGGTCGGCTCTTTGCTCTATTAGTTTGTCAAATATTAGTAACTAATTATTGTATCTCGTAACATGAAACGATTTGGGCAATATAATTAGAAGAAGTTATTATCGTGAAATCAGAAAATCAAAGTGACTTGTCTTCGGACTAGAATTGGGAATTTATGCTGTGTAACTATATGAAACTGTGATCTAATAAAACGCAAAAACGGATGAAATATTTCCTCTCGTATCGTAATTATATTTTCCTTTGGACAATGTCAGAACGCAATTTCGATGAAATCTGAATAAAAAAGGATCATAAATTGCTCACCATTTCACGATATCATGACATTCTTGCTTGCTGAGAAGTGATACGATCTTCTTTTGATCTTTAGAACAAGCAGGAATAACCTTGCATGTTGCCTCAGCGACACCCTTTTCACATTGGACATCACCAAGATTGGCGCTTTTCAACAACTTGTGACCTGATATAATCTCTTCGAATGTTTTGTTCATTTCTGTTTCGTTGTATGCGGATATCTTGAACGATAAAATCAAATTATATTTCCTGCAATATATAAATATTTATGCCTGTATTTAGTATAATTATATAATGCAGTATTGACACACTATTAATTCTAAAATGAATGTAATAATTAAAAAGTCCAAAACAAGTCACGTGCATTTCTGGTGTGATAATGTATGGGGCGCCGATGCTGACAAAATTCCCAAAGCGTATATTGAACTGTTATTGGCAAAAAACTCACAAATTGTCATTCTCAAAGTGGGAAAATTACCAAATTGTCATTCGCAAAAGTACCAAATTGTCATTCGCAAAAATACAGAATTATCATTCGCAAAAATACAAAATTGTCATTCGCAAAAGTTTCGAGTTTTTTTTCGCAAAAATGTCGAACGCATACATGCATGAGGAATCCAAGATGGCGTCGCCAACAGGGCAAAAACATTAGAGATTGCATTAAGAATAACAGGTTTCATTGGGCTTTTTTTTATGGTTAAACTACTTCGAATCCCGTTCAACTGAACTTTTTTAAAAGACATACCACTATTGCGGAGGTTTTGAAGGTAAAATGAGAAAAGTGGGCTAAATTCTTACGAAATTATCGATCGTCGAAGATTTCAAGGAGTGGACGTTTGGTCAGTTCACGTGGATTATTGGACTTTTAACGCTTCGAATCTGGGCCGATCGCACATATTTACGAAAGGCTGTTTATTATGGATGTTTCTGATGTGAACTGGAAAGCGGTTGCCGAATTTTTACAAAAATATTCTTCGCCAAAGACTTTTTGGAGCAGGCGCCTGGTCGTTTACTGGTCGTGTTGAGTACTTTGTAGACTTTAATGGCTTAAATTCTATTTATATGTAACTTTTTTAGTGATTAAGTGATTTTGAATTTGATTAGTAGTGATACGTGAATTAAATGTGTGATTTGATATTGAATGTGATACTGAATATCTGTACAACATTAGTACTTCAGTACCATACACTGCAAATTTTCCAGACCACTGTCATCTTGATTGACTTTGAGATGAGATAAGCCAATAATGGACACTAATTATGTCGTTGGCCTGCAAGGATGTCATATTTATTACAAAGGAAATTGACACTTAGCAGAAGACAACATTCCAAATTATATTGTGTAAACTATTACTGTAATATATCTTAAAACCGTGTTTACATTCCTACCATATTTACAAGCATTTAATTAATAGCTTGCTGACAAGCTTGCAGGAGCTTCTGGAATAACAATATTTCACAACTTGTTTTCAATGCTTGCAACACAATTTCATAGAGGCATGCAAAACCTGTTGACAAATTGTGACATATTTGTGTGCAGATTTCAATGATTTTCAATAGTTTTGAATAAAATCAGAATTACATTTACAGGCAGCAATTTGTATTTTGAACTTTTTTAAGCTGGACATGTATAATAAATAATAGCAGACACTTCCTGAATTTGGATGACACAAAAGTTGCTCATTCTAACAGATCACTTTTTGAGTTTTCTATATATGTTCAAGTAATATTAATTTCATTCATGCCTGTTGTCAAAACCCATGTACAAAGTAGTACATGATTTGGAAAAATTGCAGTGTATTGCACTGAAGTACTAATGTTGTACAGATATTCAGTATCACATTCAATATCAAATCACACATTTAATTCACGTATAACTACTAATCAAATTCAAAATCACTTAATCACTAAAAAAGTTACATATAAATAGTATTTAAGGCGTTAAAGTCTGCAAAGTACTCAACACGACCAGTAAACGACCAGGCGCCTGCTCCAAAAAGTCTTTGGCGAAGAATATTTTTGTAAAAATTCGGCAACCGCTTTCCAGTTCACATCAGAAACATCCATAATAAACAGCGTTTCGTAAATATGTGCGATCGGCCCAGATTCGAAGCGTTAAAAGTCCAATAATCCACGTGAACTGACCAAGCGTCCACTCCTTGAAATCTTCGACGATCGATAATTTCGTAAAAATTTAGTCAACTTTTCTCATTTTACCTTCAAAACCTCCGCAATGGTGGTATGTCTTTTAAAAAAGTTCAGTTGAACGGGATTCGAAGTAGTTAAACCATAAAAAAAGCCCAATGAAACCTGTTATTCATAATGCAATCTCTAATGTTTTTGCCATAGACATAGTAGGTCTAGATTGCTGACTCATAGATCGGAGGCGTGACCTGTATGATAAATCCAAGATGGCGCGGGAACCGGGCAAAAAACTATAAGACTCTACAGGGAAATCAGTGTTTTTCGCGATTTAAAACGTCTCGTTGCTTGGAATCGCTTCGAATCAACATTTTTTGGAAACAACTACTTATTGCGGAAGTTTTGAGCACTATTTGTGTAATTTCTGCTGAATTCCTCGAGAAAATCTCGCTTTTGAAATGTGTTGTGAATTGGTCACTTGGTCAGTTCGAGACATTTGTGGTCCAAAATATGTATTTTTGACCGGCTTTGGCCTCTTGGGTGTTATTGTGACCTACAGCTATCCTAGATTAAACATTTACAAAAAGATGGAGCAAGATCTTCGCGTACAAATCGATTGTTCGCTTGATTTGTGTGGTGTGTGATACCTGAACGTTAGTAATATTTACTGCATAGATACGACTTCAAGCCAACGTACTGTTTTCGAACTTCAAAGACGGATAGGTTATCAAGTAAATATTGTCTGAATTATGTAATATGCATTACTAAAATATAATCGAAAACTGGTGCTACAGCTGCAAGTTTCGTTCGTGTGAATCGTGTGTGAAATGTGGGTAGAATTAACTGAACAGTCCACAGTTTAATGACCGAAATTTTTTTATTTGAATTTAAACTATATGTTTATTTTAAAATTAACATAATGGTAAACTTTTGCATACACACTGTACATAGAATGCAACATACACCTGCTAGCCAGCTTGTGCAACATTGGAGCAAAGTCTGCAAACATGTGAGTATGGTAAAGCAATATTCTAATGCCCATTTGCTATATTCCAATGAACAATTAGTCGTGATTATAAAATCATTAATAATTCATGAAGAAATCTGCACAAATCATCAGAAAATCTAGGCTAACCTGCCAACTGTGCTTAATATTGATAATGATAAATTGATGATGATAAATTTATTTACTGAGTCTGAGGGTCATCAACTAAACTGAACCCAGACCACCTGATTAGACTCTAGAAGTTTTCTACATTTCTGCGCAAAATTCTCTGGTGAAAAGGATCTTTTATGCGCAAAATAAAACTTTTCAGTCTGGGTAGTTTGCACACACTTAACACAAATTTAAGCCTAATTAAGCGTGAAAGACATTGTATGAAGTGAATTAATACCGTTAGAATAATTTTCAAATCTTGCTCCATAGATCGACACACTGTGACACTGCATTACAGTATACATGATTGTAAATGAAAATCACACACCACACAAATCAAGCGAATAATCGATTTGTACGCGAACATCTTGCTCCATCGTTTTGTAAATGTTTGATTTAGGATAGCTGTAGGTCACAATAACACCCACGAGGCCAAAGCTGGTCAAAAATACATATTTTGGACAACAAATGTCTCGAACTGACCATGTGACCAATTCACAACACATTTCACGAGCGAGATTTTCAAGAGGAATTCAGCAGAAATTATACAAAGTGTGCTCAAAACTTCCGCAATAACTAGTTGTTGGGAAAAAATGTTGATTCGAGGCGATTCCAAGCAACGAGACGTTTTAAGTCGCGAAAAACATGGATTTACCTGTAGAGTCTCATAGTTTTTTGCCCGGTTCCCGCGCCATCTTGGATTTATCATACAGGTCAAGCCTACGCAATAGTAATTATACTATGAGTCAGCAATCTAGACCTACTATATCTATGGTTTTTTCCCTGTTGGCGACGCCATCTTGGATTCCTCATGCATGTATGCGTTCGACATTTTTGCGAAAAAAAACTCGAAACTTTTGCGAATGACAATTTTGTATTTTTGCGAATGATAATTTTGTATTTTTGCGAATGATAATTTTGTATTTTCGCGAATGACAATTTGGTACTTTTGCGAATGACAATTTGGTAGTTTTCCACTTTGAGAATGACAATTTGTCAGTTTTTTGCCAATAACAATTAAATGTACGCTTTGGGAATTTTGTCAGCATCGGCGCCCCATAATAATGCACGCGGAGTATTCTCCCAACACGGTCCTGAGGTGTTCTCCCAACATCTCTCAAGTGCATTATCACACCATTAAATGTACAAGATGAGTTTCTCTATTACTTTTAAGATTATGTTAGATACATATATTATTCATTAACGATTTTCGCAAGGGATCAACGCTCAAATTCTTTTAACATCTGTCTTAACGACCTGTCATGCAGTTAATTAGCCAGAAGAAGAACTTTAAAGCAAAGGAGAAAATAACAAGCGGCAAAAAGCGATGCCAGCGAAAAACAGCAAGGCAACCGATTTTCTGCTTTTTTAATGGTTGAAAACTATTGAAGATGATTAAAAAGCGTATCAAAAACATACAGGCATAACAAATTTATGGTAAGCAGTGCTTACGCTGTTAAGTTTGGTATTTCGAAGACGAATGCTTAATTTGGAAGATACACAGTTCACCGACTCAAATACAGAAAAATATTTCCACCGTTTGGCAAATCAGTTACTTAATCGGGTCAGTCCGCCAAGCCGGGCTCATGCAAACAGCGCCTAAGGGGGGGGGGGGGGTAAAATCTGCATTGCATGTGATTGACTAATGAGTGTTGATTATCACACCATAATGCACTCTGTTAGCTTTTAGCTTTCAGGTATAAACTCGCAAAAGCGAGGAGAGTTAAAGCGACTTTCACTTTCCTTAAAAGTACTTTAAACGAAGATCGCAACTTTATTACAATTTCTTAATGAAAACACTTTTCGTTTAAATGGTAATTAAACCTGGCTACCCGTTCAGATGGGATCTCAGTTGACTCAAACGAAGAGCCCTGTCAACCGACATATTTGTGCACATAAAGCGATCAGCGCGAGCCAGTCATGCTGAAACCTTACCAGAAATACATACATGCAATAGCCCTTCACATTTCCAAGTCAAAAAGCTTGGTAAAATTTTACAATATCTCAGTATAACATTGTACAACCCAGCGTAACTAGCCCAAAAAATTAGCACAAATATGAATAAATTAGTGGAAAACGTTTTACTCAGATTTAATTATTGTTATAATTACTGCATTGAGCTCAGTAAAATACAATGTACAAAACGTTAAATTTTTATATTTTTGACAAGACTGCAAAAAATTTACAGGATTCATTAATTAAAAATATTTTATAAGTAAAAAAAAATTGGAAAATTTACAGGATTCATTAATCAAAAATATGTTATAAATACATGTCATTTAGGTATTATATCTCAGATTATGCAATCTTTAATTTTAACTAAATATTAACTGGTGAAGGGCAGGGGCGGATCTAGCATCTAGGGGTGATCAGAGCGAAGGTAAAAATTAGGCAGAAAAATTGGTAAATTATTAAAATTTCAGTGCAGTGATCAAACTTCGTGCAGTGTATTGCATATAAAGTTTAGCAGACCATATTGCATGCAGTGTATTGCATTTAAAGTTCAGCAGACCACAAACCATACTGGCTGTCCAATTGGCTAATTGAAGAAAATCCTGAATTCCTATTGGCTGGATTTTTATGATCAATCATACCGTTCAGCATCAGCACAGAAATTTTTTTTATCCTTTCTGATTGCTTGCTAACCGCGCGAAGGTTTAATCAAAGTATTCAACGCCAATCGGAAAATTTTCAAAATCTGTCTGAGCAATGTCTGTCAGTATTTTTGAAACTGCTAAGGCTGCTTTAGAAAAGAACGATCAGCAGTAACTTAGAGATATTGAAGCTGATTTGAAGAAGCGAATTGACAATGCCGCTTATTTGTTGAACGCTTTGAACAACACAAGATTATTGCACGGAATTTTGGAGCAGGATTTTACATCTCGAAGCATGGCCAACATAAAAAAAACTTTGTACGGCGTAAAGGTATAGATACTAAATATATTCTATTCTAACCAACAGTTGGCTAAATAGTCGATAGTAGCTGTTGTAGACCGTAGATTGAGAAAATGGCGTCGGGTTATTCGCTTGATTGCCCCCCCACCACGGTGAATTAGCTTTCACTATTACTAGAATTTTTTTTACTAACGTGCGAAAAATCCTAGATCCGCCCCTGATGGAGAGAACGTTTTGAAATGTTTGTATTAAAAGTTGCTGGCAGCGAAACAGTAGCGAGAAACTTCGTCAAGTATTTTTATTTTTATACAACGAATAACATTATTTATTTCCTATTTTGGAAAGTATTTCAAAGTAGTTATGTTCCATCGGCTTTTTTACATTTCCTCATCTCGTTGTGTTTTTAGCTCCGTTTTCTCTGCTGTTTGCTCTTGGTTTTCCGTCTTTAAAGTCCCTTTTTCGCTGTGACTGGTCACTGACTGGGATTTATTGGTTCAAAAGATTGTATTATTTCGCTCAGAACAAAAAATATTTGAAAACAAAAATTTTGAAATTCAGTTAAATTTTGTATCTGGAACAACAAAAAAACAAAAAGTTAACTTAGCCAATCAAAAGATTAAATGTTCAAAAGAAACCAAACCGAACCAACACATAATAGCAGATCAATGTCTTTCGGATCTCAGAATTAGTAACCCTCACGGCAGTCTTACGCACGACAGCGCTCCGCGCTGAGAGATAAAACGAAAAAAAAAACGCGGTAGAAATGAATATTTTTATGGATAATAAATTGTTTCCTACATCGCAATATTGCCAATAAACTATATTGCCAAAAACTGTTCTTAAAGATCTAAATTGTCCATTCCTGACATTCATCCAAGCTAGCTGGGCTAATGTAAACAATCTTTTACATTATCGGCATGTATAGCTAATCATGCGATGGCTAGTGCATATTTGAGATCAATAGCACGACCGATGTTTGAAAAAATTTTGTCAAAATTGAATGAGTTGTCCAACTATTGAAAGACAATTTTGTGAAAAACAATTTCCAATATCAACGACATATTTTTTCTTCGAACCTGAATTTTGGAGCATTTCCTCTTATATCATCTAAACATGATCCAAAATATTAAGTTTTTCTAGAAACATTAGCCTGCAACGAAATTTGTACTGACTACACTTTAAACAGAGCAATGTGGGTGCTTTCGGGCAAAGATATTAAAGTTTTTGATGAGGACACATAAAATATAGAAAAGAAACAAAATAAAGATTGTTATGGTAACTATATTGTTCTACTTTTTGTAGTTTTAATGCTTAATTTCACAATGAATGATTTCACAATAACTTTTGCAATGTTTGAATAATTTTGCAATAACTGTCTTTCCCTTTTATATATCAAAATTTGAAGGTAGGTATGCAATTTTAAGTTTTGGATTCTCGTGATATTTGCCTGGTCAACACTTCCCGTAAAAATCGGAGATAACTTCTGGCCGGTGTGACTAAGTAAATTTTATACCATTGTAAAAGAAATATGTTCGAGTTAAATATAAAAGGACGGTACGCGCAGCGTCCAACGACTGTATATTACATACATCCCGACTTTCGAGGTATCTAACTGACTTAATATATTTTTGAAGAGGTTTTCTAACAGAGCCTTTTGACTTTAAAGTTTAAACAATTCAAGTCGAGACTCGTCGAGATTTTTCCACAACTTTGATCTAATTATTTATTCAAGGTAATAACCTATATACAACCGGCGGTACATCTAAGAAAACCGACTCAATTAAAATGAATTAAAATATCAACATATACTTCAGTTTGCTGACATTACTCAATCACATACGTGAGAAAAAGAAAATTTCCCATTTTTGGACTAATATCAACCAGGCTCATATAACCAGGCTTATATTCTAGGCACTTCATTTTTTTACTGAACTGTATTAAAACCTTGGCATGGAAAAGTCTTACAGCATTTGAATCTGCCGAAACGCACAAATAATTGAAATGTTTTGAAAATGATTACTATAGGCCTGTCTTCGCCACAGAACTTTTATGAATTAAATCTCACATCGCAGTATTATACTAAATAAATGATTAACATATATAGAGCTACAATACGATGAATTATGGCAGACATCGAGTCATCGACAATAGCCAAATGTGCAACATGAGCGGCCAAAGATTGATTTTGGAAAGGGCTTGAAACGAAATCCATACGTCTCAGTGGCCTTGCAAGATTACACTGGGTACATAGATTTCGATAATATTAAGTGATTTTGGGCGGCTATTTTCATTTGATTTGTATTTGGCCAATTTTTTTTAATTTTACAAAATTATCTATAGTGATATTGTTTTTTAGACTGTAAAAGAAAGATCTTAATGCATTAAAATATTAAATGCGGGAGATCATTCCAAAGTTTGATTACCTTCTATTGAGTCTAATTGGTCGTATTTTTTACATTTCCATGTAAAGCTGTGACTATATAATCATTCGTTTGTCGTAATCATATTGCACATTTTTATACTTTAGTCTACGATTAGGTGTGCCTTAGACATTTTTGCGGCCTACCTTATAATTTGCTGTGCAAGTGTAAGGGTCATTTTCCAGTTCAGGAAATTCCTTGCAGTTGAGCGTTCGCGGTATTTTGGGTACTTTGTTGTAGTGGACAAGTATAGAAGAGCAATTGAAGAACGCATCGAGAGTAGACGCATCTAAAAAGGAACAGTCTTTCCTGCTGTCGTTACATGCAGCCAGAAGCGCTTTCTTGTCAACCCCAATATATCCTCCTTCACATCGAAATGGATAAAAAGCGTTACAAAGATATTTCGTACCAGATTTACTGCATTGCTCACTGAGTAACTTTAACGAATTGATCATGACTGGAATCTGCTTCCTGAAATAGTAAAGGCCAGAAAGCCTGGCGGAAAATGATACATTACTTAGATCCGGTATGTCGTAGTCTAAGAAGCCTGAACATTCAGATATGGCACTCGATGAATTTTTGCACACGATTTTTTCCACTTCATACAGGATGTAACCGTTTTCTGCGGCCAAGGTTCTCCCTGGAACTGTGTAGAATATGTAGAACACAAGGATTGAGCATATGATCGCATGCATGTTGCACAAAAAAGATTGAATATCAACTATCTTTAAGACACCACTGGACGGATGCTTCTGGCACATTCCACGAAATGGAAACAGAAACGTAATTTGCGTGGGAGCCTCTTAACAATTACTTGCCGAAGGCGAAGTGATTATTAGCGAATATTGAACGAGACGAAGCCGAGGTGACTACTCCCCGATAATCACCAATCCTTAGCCTAATATTTGTTTTAGCAAACTTTTTTAGTTGAAAATGTATAAAATGTACTTCTTTTGAGAGGAAAGATTAAAGTCTATTTGTAATTTCTAAACAGCGAAAAAATTATTTAATAAGTTATTTGCAGACGACCTTAAGATAGTTTAACATCAAAGTGTATTATATTCTTTGACTTTGCGTTAATGATTTTTTTTACACTATTATAATTTTGGTAAAAGTATAAAACATCAAAACAACTTTCATTAGCGGCTATTTTGAAAAAATTGCCAACTCATGCTTTATTTTTACCTGTCTGGTAACCAATCAAAATGTTTAAAAAACAATTATTTATCTGAAGAGATTATGCTAAGAGGAATTATATATTTTATTTAAAAATTACACCAAAACAATTATTTACCTCAGGCTATGTGATTATGGTAAATATTCACCAATAATCATTTCGACTTCGGCGAATAATTGTTAAATAGTTACAAAGAATACCAGATACATGCATTTGTATGTATTTGCACATACAGCAGAAAAATGCTGACATACAACAAAGTTGAGAGAAAATTAAAACTATCGCTAATAAAAAAAATTTATCGATGAAGTCCTGCTTAATGCAAACACGAACTTTAGTTTTACAAGTGTATACTGTCTTATAATGACGCGCATGGCTCTAACTCAGCTGAAATATACAGATAACAGTTTCTGCGCAGCGATGAGTCCTAGACTGCTTTAGTTATGCGCATTTTGATAATTGACAATATTCCTTAAAAATTCATTTAATCATGGATTTATTCGAACATAGAAAATAGCAATATGGGTAAAAACGTGATTGCCAGTTCATGTATTTTTAAATCCAATATTCCTGCCTTGCTAGAGGGACTCTGTCGGATCATTCTCTGTCGAATTTCTTTCTGAAATTGTTGTTTTTGCCCATAAGCTTGGAAGGGATGTTTTTTTAACAGCTTGGTAGACATTCGCTAATGGATATTTTCTCGCTGCATGTTTAAAACTTTCGCAAAGGCTGTAGGCTGCATGCGCCACAGTTTCGTTGCATGGTTGTTTGATTGACACTGTGCATATGAATAATAATAAGAAATAAGCAAGTTTTTTAGCATTTATTTAGCATTTCCCAATTCTGGTCGGCTCTTTGCTCTAAAATTGGCAAATATTGATTACTAATTATTATATGTCGTTACATAGCATTAGACAATTTGCGCACTATAATTGGAAGATGTTATCATCGTGAAATCAATAAAATCAAAGTCACTTTGTCTTCAGCTTCGAGTTGGTAACCATATGACGGAATAGTCAACAGCAAACTGTTATCTAGTAATATATAAAACGCAAAAACGGATGGAAATTTTCCTCTTGTATCGTAATTGTTTTCCTTTGGACAATGCAAGAATGCAATTTCCATGAAATCTGGATATAAAAGGATCATAAATTGCTCACCATTTTACAATATTATTGCATTTTTGCTTGCTGAGAAGGGATACGATCTTCCTTTGATCTCTAGAAAAAGCAAGAATAACCTTGCATGTTGCCTCAGCGACACCCTTTTCACATTGGACATCACCAAGATTCGCGCTTTTCAACAACTTGTGACCTGATATAATCTCTTCGAAATTTTTGTTCACTTCTGTTTCGTCGTATACGGATATCTTGGACGATAAAATCAAATTATATTGCCTGCAATATATAAATATTTAGCCTGTATAGAGTATATATAATGCAGTAATGACACACTATCAATTCTAAAATTAATGTAATAATTAAGAAATCGAAAACGAGTCACGTGTATTTCTGGTGTGATAATGCACGCGGAGTATTCTCCCAACACAGTTCTGAAGTGTTCTCCCAACATCTCTCAAGTGCATTATCACAACATAAAATGTACAAGGCGAGTTTCTCTATTTCTTTTATAATTAGGCTATACAAGATACAGATATTATTCATTAACGATTTTCGCAAGGGACCAATGCAAGGGACAAATTCTTTTAACATGTGAAAAATTGACCTGTTTTGCAGTTGCTTAGAAACAATAAGAATTTTAAAGCAACGGAGAAAATAATAATTAGAATTTATTATATTACACAATCTAAACGTTGTGAGCCGAAGGTTAAATTGCGTTGAGATTTACATAAAGTTTATCTATAAAATAGAACACTATACTACAGAAGACAAGAAATTATATCTGTAACTATGCGTGTTAAAAAGAGTAAGAAATTATTGTCTTAAAATTCTTTGGGAAAGAAAGAATTCTTAAATCGTTCAGTGTGACGACAATTATCCCTAAAATGTCTGTTTTTTTCTTAGTTCGTAATTAATCGCATTTCTCTCCGGGAGGTAGTCTTGAAAATAAGCATTACCAAGATTGTTCTGGAAAAACTTGTTTGAGAGAATCTCCCGACAGTTTTGTAAAGTTTCAAGATCTAATTGATTCAATGCTTCAGCGTAGCTGTGGTTAGGCAAAATGGCACGCTTTTAGAAACTTTCGATCTCGCTACTAATATAGATAAGGATGTTATAATTCCAGACTTGTACGGCGCCGGCGTATTCTAACACTGGTCGAATTATTGTAGTTAACACTATTTTCATTGTATTCTGGTGAGCTTTTGCACGTTTCAGCAAGCGTAACATACACAATCTTTTGCTTGCTTTTGTGATAATATTGTGGATGTTTATGCCATTTCATATCATTTTGTATTGTAAGGCCCAAAATTTTTAACGAGTCGACAACTTCGACAGGGGTCCCTTCTATCGTCATGACTAGCGGTGAAAAGTCATGACTAGCGGTGAAAAGAATAGTTTATAATTATCTTTTGAAAATTTAACTATTAGTTCCTTGTAGTTAGAAACGTTTCATTTTATTTCGAGTCATCCAACTAACGACTTCGTCCACGAGAAGTTGCAACATACTGTTAGTTTGAGGCGTTACAGTCTCACTGTCAGAGGTGTCATCCGCATACTTCCACCTATCTTTCCAATCATTCAAAAGATCGTTAACTATCACCAGGAAAAGAAAAGGGCCAACGACAGTACCTTGAGAAAAGATAGGGGGGAAAGATGCAAAACCATTTAGTTTTACACGTTGCTTTCTATTGGTTAAAAACTTCTGACACAATTTACTAATATCTGTGGGACGTCCATGGTAGCCAATTTGAAAAGTAAGATGTTGTGATCAATTCGATCGAATGTTTTGGAGAAGTCAAGGACGAAAACTCTCACCGAGTTGCCAGTTCCATCAGTTTCTTGCAGAAGGTGATGAACTAAGGTGACCAAAGCATGGGTAGTAGATAAATTAGTTAAGGATCCAAACTGTCGGTTGTCGATTTTATATTTTATGAACGAAATAATCCACTTAGAAACGAAAAGTTCACAGCACTTGAACAACGGTTGAGCCAAAGATATCAGTCTTGAGTCTTCGTAAAGGCTGCTGCTATTCTTTACTTAAGGTATAGGAATGACGTCAGTGCGTTTCCAACGACTTGGAACATACGCGTATTGGATTGATGCGTTGCAAATAGATGTTATAGGGCGAGTAAGTAGTGGTGCGTAGGATTTCAGTACCCGATTCAGAATATCATCCGGTGCAGGAGACTTAAAAAGGCCCAAGGATGTTAATGTACCAAATATAGACGTCATCCTCGCTTATTATATATTTTACTGAACATCGATATGTTCGTTGGTTCGAAGAAGTGGACGAAGAGGGGGTATACTCTTGTGAAACCGCAGAGAATTCCTCGTTTATCTAATTGGCTAGTGTTACACCAGTAAGAGGCTGGTTGTCAGGATCAAAAAGGTTTATAAGGATTTGGCTCTTTTTACAATAGCCAGCTAATTCTTTGATCAAGTAAAAGACACGAAAAGAAAACAAGCAACAGGATTTGCTGCTGCAACAGCTTAAGTAAGATTCTTTTGATTTTAAACTCATTTAGACTATAGATTTTTGAATTTTTGGCATGAAATACAATTGACGTATGAATGTTGTTAATCTTTCTTAATTTTTCTTAATTTTTCTTAATATCTGTTCCCTTGGACAATAGTTGGTTTTGTTTTTCTCGAGTCTAGCTCAATGTTTCTCTCGACTTCGACTTCGTCTTGGGATATATTGAGACTCTCAGGAGAACAAAACTATTTCCCTCGCGAGCAGACATTAAGTGTATTATATTTTTTGCAAGACTGCAAGAAAACAATTGGAAAATTCCCAAGATTCATTAATTTTATAAAAAATATGTTATGAATACATGTCATTTAGGTATTGTATCTCAGGTTATACAAACTTTAATTTTAACTAAAGATTGGTGAAGGCCAAAGGGAACGTTTTGAAATGTTTGTATTAAAAGTTGCTGGCAACAAAACAGTGTGATGTGAGTATATAGCGAGCAACTTCGTCAAGTATTTTGTTCATTTTTATACAACGAATAACATTATTTCTTTTCTGTTCGGAAAGCATTTCCAAGCTAGTTATGTTCCGTCGGCTTTTTTGCATTTCCTCATCGCGTCGTGCTTTCAGCTTCATTTTCTCTGCTGTTTGCCCTTGCCGTCTTTAAAGTCCCTATAAACTTTATAGTTGTGCCTGGTACTGACTGTAATTTATCGGTTCAAGAGATTGTTATTTCGCTCAGAACAAAAAATATTTGAAAACAAATATTTTAAAATTCAGTTAAATTTTGTATTTTGAGCAACAGAAAAACTAAAAATTAGCTTAGCCAATCAGGAAATTTAATCATATCAGCAAAAAGATTGAACGTCCAAACGAAACCAAACCGAACCGACACATAATGGAAGATGTCTTTCGGATCTCAGCATTAGTAATTCCTCGCCGCGGGCTCACGCCTGACAGCTCTCCACGTTGAGGGATAAAACGAGAAAAAAAAACACTGTAGAAATGAATATTTTTATGCATGATGAATTGTGTACTATAGCTATTATTGCCAATAAACTTGTTTTTAATGATCAAAATAATTGTCGATTCCTGACATTCAATGAGGCTAACAATAAACCTAACATTTCCTCCAAGCAAATTGGGCTCATGTAAGCAGTCACTTATATTATAGCCATTTATAGCTAAAGCTAATCATGCGATGGCTAGTTCAATTTTGGGCTCAATAACAAGACCGATGTTTGAAAATTTTGTTAAAATTGGACGAGTTGCATGTACAACTATTGAAAAACAATTTTTGTAAAAAACGAATGTCAACTACATACCCAGCTAGCAAAATCACGTTGTCACAACGTTGTAGCTATTAACGTTGAAGTAACGTGAAAAGAACGTTGTGATTGACGTTAACGTTGCCACACGTTAACGTTGCTACACGTTATTTTGTGAACTCCCAGAAACGTACAAAAACCGTTGTGAATAACGTTGCAGTAAACGTTCATGCAACGTCCACACAACGTTCCCTCGAAGTTTATGCAACGTGCCTAAAACGTTTGCTCAAACGTTGCAAAATATGCATACAGTACTGTCCAGAAATAACCTAACAAGAATGTGACACAAATAAAGAAAATGCTGAAATGCGAAGGAATCAAAACATCACGATCAGCAGTAAGTTTATTCCTCGCGCAATATCAAAATACTGGCAATCTACGAGACGCGAAAAGATCTGGACGAAAATCCAAACTGCAAAACGAACACGCCAATTTTATTGACAACGCGTTGTCGAAAAACGATGAGTTAACATCAAAAGAGTTGAGCGAGAAGTTGTCAACCGAATGTGGCATTCAAGTCTCGGCGAGTACAGTCCGTCGCGTCCGACGCAATGTTCTAGGCTGGAAAACCGAGTCTGCTCGGTATTGCCAGTTTGTGAGAGATCCAAACGAGATAAAAAGGCTTGTATTTGCGTTGAAAACAATAACAGAGAAGGATACGTTCGAAGATGTATAACTGAGTATAATTTGAGAAATAACCAATTTAAACTTAGTTTACCAAAACCACGAACAAATTATTTAAAACGGAGCCTTTCTTACGATGGGGCTCTATTATGGAATAGCTTACCCGAGGAGATACGTAGTCTTACATTATTTCCTCACTTTAAAAAAGCTATAAATGATTATTATTGTTATCTATATCGATAGTGACTCCCACACGGCAATCTTGTAAATCAGTTTTAGTTTTTTTGTGTACTGAATGATTTTACCGTGTTTAAATAAAATTTTATTGTATTGTATTATTGTATTGTATTGTATGTCATTTTTACAGACGAAGCATCTGTGCAAATCGAACAATATGCACGGATTTGTTTACATATATACATGTAGCTAATCCACACGTTAATAACCTCTTGCCTTGAGCAGGAATATCAATGATCGCATGTGTGATGTGAGAAACTCAGTCATATTAGAACCAAAACAACAGCCTGTATTTTATTTCTTACACGGCACGTCGGTATTTTTTTCTCACACGGCGCGTATTTGGTAAATAAGTTTCTGATTAAAAACCCTACAGTATTTGGTATCATGAAATGATAGAATTTCCCATCTTACTGAAGTAATAGCGCTAGCACAAAATATAGTTACTTTAAACTGACGTATTCTTTAAACTGGCGTAATATTGCATGTGACGATGTTATTGTGAATAATTCGACAAACGATATTGATACAGGTTCTTTATATTTCAACATTTATTCATATGTACTTAGTAGCTAAAGCACAGTCGATTAAGCCTACACTACGTTACATAGAGGCTGGAACTCGCGTGTTTGATATTTTACACCATCAAAAGCAATTTTATGAATCGGAAATAAACGCTAAATGATCGTTTATTCAACTGCTGTTATCTCTTGCGGTCGTCTGCGGTTAACCTCAACCTCACCGCACTTTAACCTCAACCTCACCGCACTTTAACCTCAAACGCACCGCACTTTAACCTCAACCGCACCGCACTGTAACCTCAACCGCACCGCACTTTAACCTCAACCGCACCGCAGTTTAACCTCAACCGCACCGCACTTTAACCTCAACCGCACCGCACTTTAACCTCAACTGCACGGCACTGTAACCTCAACCGCACCGCACTTTAACCTCAACCGCACCGCACTTTAACCTCAACCGCACCGCACTTTAACCTCAACTGCACGGCACTTTAACCTCAACCGCACCGCACTTTAACCTCAACCGCACCGCACTTTAACCTCAACCGCACCGCACTTTAACCTCAACCGCAGTGTTAGGTTATTTCTGGACAGGATAGTACTGTATAAAATGATAATTTCGGCGTGGTAAAAATATTATTTGATTCATTATCAGGCATAAGACTGAAAAGAATGCTTCGCTGAAACTATACAGCCGCTACTCGCATAACAAATCCTACGGAATTATGTTGTAAATGGCCAAGGCACACAGCATGCTACCAGTATTTGGGAATGCAATTTTATTTTAAATTAATATCTTAGCTCAGTCGAATCGCATCGCTATTCGCATCGGACAGGACCAGAAGTGGACATAATATATATGCGACAGTAACACATTAATTAAACAGTCTTTTGAACGTACGTGAACAAACTTTAATAACCAAATATTTATCTAAATTTCATCATGCAAATGATTATTGAAAAATTACATATAATAGCTATAACGTTAGGTTAGGAAGAACATATAGTCATATGTAATAGAGAATAATATAAAATGCGCAATAACTAGTCTTTGTGACTTTCACCCAACTAGCACATAACGTAAACACAACGTTGGTAGAAGTTTGTGGTAATGTTAGGTCGGACCTAGTCTTCATCTAGTTCATGATTCATGAACTTGACGACTTAAACTAACATTGTCAAATACTCTAGTTTGTTTGTGTTACCATTTATCTTGCAGCATATAAAACGTGGAATATAAAGCATGGATTATTTTTATGTTTTGGTATAATCTGTAGTATCAGTATTTACATTATTTGCGATGATGAAACAGCGGCTTCCCCATGTGTTTGATCTAAATTCAAGATGGCTGCAAAGTCTTTCGATCAGATTTCCGATCAAACTGATATATTTATTTTATATAGATATTTTATGCCTATAGCTTTAAGCCACATAAAATATCGACAGAACTTTTTAACGAATCTGACCATTGCTGAACTCGTAATTCATGATCGCAGTAATGTATACTTGATAGCTGATACTCAAGCCGATATAGGCCTATCATTTAAAGTGCCCCTACAGGCAAATTTTTATATTGGCAATATTAAATCTAGGCATGATTTCTATCCTATCTGTCCAAAAATTTTTTGATTTGGGCAAATCGTTCGTGTTTTATGGCCGTTTAAAGCTGGCTCTCGATGGACCTTGTCCGTCATTTTTAGAGCCTGGAACGAGCACGTTTTGTGACGTAATCCAAGGTAGTCGGCTTGTGGCTTTGATCAAGTTGTATTCGCTCCGCCGTTTCTAGTTTGGTTGCGTGTTTCTAGTTTGGTTGAACTTTACACTGCTTTTTTTTTAAATATCATGTTATCCGATCATGAAACCGATTCGGAGGTGAGTGATCAAACTGATGACTCGGATATAAACTTTATTCCGGGGTATATTATGGAATGCCCCGAGCGTGAAAATTCCAGCTCAAGCGATCAAGAAGAAAGCAACATGGGCGCATATGCAGACGAACCTATGGCCGACGAAGAGTGGTTGGAAAACTACAACAGGCAAGAAAGAGAGCGTCTAGAACTAGAGGAAAAGCTAAGAAAAAGGTTGGATGGTTCTGTTGAAGTGAGCGAGTGGTAAGTAATTGGTAAACAAGGATTAAATCGATTTTGTTTCATGGGTTTTGTATTGTGCCAGTTGTTTTCTATAAGCGAAACCTAGCGTGAACTCTTTGCCAAATCTAAATATTTTTGCCCTTTTTAACACAGGTGTAGTTGTGGCAACTGTGGGACCACTCTACTTAGTAATTTAAAGGAATGCTTGTGTTGTATTGAGCTGGAAAGATGCGATGAAGCCATGAAAAGCGAAGAGGTTGTCATGGATCTTAAAGCCGATGGCATTGAAAATGCAAAATGCGTAACTCAACACCCGGGATTCACATGTATATGCCTCCAAAAGTGGAGTTTGAAAAAGCTGCCGTGAATTACAAAACCAAGAGTAACACAAAATATAGTCAAGCGGGGACACAAAATAGGTAACAAATTTGTGTGGTTTATACTTTTGTTGTTAGACTTCTATCCATTTGCTTATCACTAAAATATAAAATTATCTCCTAAATTTTTTTTACTGTTCAAGACCACAATATATTTCATAAATTCCTATTTATTTTATTTTAGATTTTTACGCAGCATCTCGTATAGAGAGTTTACAAGACTTATATATGGTCCCCTTGGTAATAGGCGAATACCACTACCTGCATGTGCTTACATTGCAATAAGAAATAAATTTCCTGTGCTGGATAAAGAAAATTTTACTGGATATTCTGATGACTCAGACTAGGAAACTTGTGGCATGATAAATACAAATATAAAATAAAACATAATCCGAAGATTAGCATCTTGAAACTTCAATATCGTCTTGTTTTAATCCGTATCCTGGGTTTCAAGATGCTAATCTTCGGATTATGTTTTATTTTATATTTCTTAAAATTGTCGGCTGGTATTGGTTTTTTTGATAAATACATATGGGGCTGGTTGTTCAAAAGCAGGATAACTTTAAATTCGAAGGAAATTCTGCAGAATCTTATAATAAGCTTGAGATATATATTAAAAAGCTTGTTAGCATGACAGGATGCACAAACTAAAACAGTACTATAGCGTTAATGCTAACCGTTAGTGTTAACCTACCTTTGAACAACAGGCCCGAAAAGTAATAAACACATAGTTTGGCAAAAAATTTCAGCTTTTATCTATTTTTTGACCATAAATAAAAATTTGAGCATAAATAAACTGAAGCGTGAGTAGTATGCTGTGTAACCTATCTTATTCCACTAAGCTGCATGCAATGCTTTTAAAACTCCCCACTTTATTCTCCCATTCCATCTGGTGCCAGTTGATTCTATTTGTCAATTTGTTTCTATTTGTTTACTTGTGCTTTAATGGGTTGAAGTAAATTTAAAATCAACAAAATAAAACAAATTCTGAAAATAGACATCTTGTATTCCTGTGCTATATATCTACAAAGTTTAATCTTGGCAAGCTGCAGTTAGCCTGCCAAGATTGAACTTTGTAGATATATAGCACAGCCTGTTTATAATCTAATCTGTTGGTTTGACAATGTCTTTGGAATAAAGACGAAATATCACCAACTCCGTTGTTTTCTTGTTTTTTCTTGAATATCAGGAACACAAGATGTCTATTTTCGGAATTTGTTTTATTTTGTATTTCCTTAATTTGTCGTGGTTTAAAATCAACAAGCAGAGCAAGCAGCTTTTTTATCTAGAGTGGTAGCCAGCTTCTCACATGTTCAGTGGACAGTCTTTGACATTCTTGTGCCCCTTCCTAGGATGTCCACATGCTCTGCAATGAGGAGCAGCCCTGCTTTTTCCGGTCCCTTTTTCCTTCCTTACTTGCTCCTGATACTGTAATACTGCAGAAAAAAATAGTTTATTGGGTCATTAAAAAAAATCCATACCCCACCCACAGAGGAACGAGCCATTTAGTACAAACAGAGACTGATATATTATCTAATCGTAGTCTTGAAAGTACCGGTACCTGGAGTAGTGGGTGGAACATCTTGGATGGCAATTTGACTCCTCTCTAATCTTTTCTTGATGGCATCTTCCTTTGTTTGTTTATCAAGCATGGTGTTCATTGGAGGCGGGCTCATTCCTTTCAGTTTTTGCTCTGCACCTCTCAACTGCTCCTTGGTAGCTGTCAGGAATGCTTCATATATATCCTGCACATATGCTGCAAGAAAGATTAAAATAATTATTAAATAAACACAAGACATGAATACTTTTTGTACTAAAAAGCTTACCAAAGTTCTGTGCAACCCTGACACTTCGAATGGTAGCCTCTCCATTTTTGAATTTTGGATATGTGACCTTTAGCCGTTCAGAGTTGTCAGCATTCAGTTTGTTGTCTCTCCGAAGGTTTAAATTAAAATGCAGGACTGCTAAAATATGCCTAATAAAAATAATAGAAATACTACTATCTGCCTAAGATAAAAAAATCCTATGTAATGATTGATACCAGTCAATAAGGATACTATAACAAAATTCATTTCTAACCTGCAGTACTGGCCAACATAACAATATGCAATCATCTTTGGAGAAAAGTGATTAAGTACACTATGAAAGCCTTCCAAACAGCTGGTTTGTGCTAATGGGGAAGCTTTCTTGATTCCTTTCATCAGCCTTTTGTTTGTAAGTGCATTACACACTTTTGTATGTGGGGTTGAATCTATATAAAAAGAATAAATGAGTATATATAGGCCTAAAAATAAATGTATATATATACACAGTCAAACGTACACACCAACTCATACATACCAATGGTCAGCCACTTTCTAGCTGGAATGTCACTTCCATGGGCACACTTGTTAAAAAGAGGATCACTATGATTTGTGTGTTGGTTGACAATGTGCCTCAAGAAAGACTTGAATTTAGCCCAGATTACAAGCCCATTGCCACTAAATGTGGAAGTCGCACTCCAATGTAAGTGATTCTCGCATGGTTTAATCCACTCATTGACAGCCTCACACTCTTTCTCTTTGCCAATTTTGGAAAGAACCTTTCTGATTTCTGAAGAAAAACATAAATAAGCACAGAAACAAAAAATTAGAAAATTGGTTCATCATCAACATTTTGGTTTATTAGTATGCATGAATGTTCAGTTATGTTTATAGTCCAGTTCTCTGATTCTCAATTTAACCTGCAAACAGGTGTTGTTCACTGACTGGTCCCTGGTTACAGTAAAATGATGAAATCACTGGAAATTGGATCGAAGAATTTTTGTACATACACGATGTTTTAATTCATGAAATGTATTTGTGTTATGAGCTATCAAATATAAAATCATATTTGGCAAATTGGGAATGTCCTTACTTTTCTTCAAGTGCCAGAGGTCAAAATAGTGCACAATGCTCTTCAAAACATCCTTCATGTGCTTGGCAATTGATATGTGTCTGTCAGAGATGAAAGTTTTTATGGAGAGGCCATATGTAATGAGGTAGTCCATGCACAACTTGAATGCCATGAACTCCATTGCTGGGCTACTGCCTGCTTGATTTCTCTGCAAAGAAGAAACACAAAGGTGCAATAAGTTCTGAAGTAAATAATTAGTGAGTAAAGCTTGAGCTCTATTAATATTGTTAGTATGATGCATTTCATTCTCCCTACCTGTACAAGATCAAAGTGGATGATTTGTGCAAAAGTACAACAAAAAATTGTGTATGCACAAAACTTAGCTGAATGCCCCATACTGTCGTGGCGGCCATCACCTGCCAGAGCCACACCATCCTTCAGCTGTTTTGCCTTCTCTATCAACACTGATTGGTACTTCTTCCAGTGCAGGTAGATGGATGGATATAGCACAGTCTAAAACATTATGTAATACTATATATGTCGAGATATAAGTATGTAGAGATCAACCACTAGGAACTCAACCCAAAAAAGATTTTCTTCACTTGGTTGATATTTAAATTGCAAACATAAAGAAATATTTTATTGCTTTTTAATTTACTCTCAGTCATTTATATTGGATAATGCTTTTCAAAATTAGGATTTCAAATGGAGGAAAGTACAAAATGAAGGTTTTTTACCGAACTGTGGTACTCACTCTCTGATAATGGAAGTATGTACTGTGTGAGACACATCCAAGACCCATGTGCAAGAATATCTGCCGTACTTTCGTGAAAGAGCCCCCACCAAGCAGTGTTGACAAACATATCAGAAAATTGCCAGCACGAGCTTTTTTACGTCCGGGCATGAGGGGTTGGGTATGCCACGTTTTGATCTTCTGTGTGCACTTTGGGTTATTGCATTTAGTTGTCACAATTCCATTAGAGCAAACAACTTTTGTCTCAACCAGTGGGTTATCAGCCTTGCACGAATGACAAAACTGGAACAGAAGCAAAAGCTGTGACAGAAACACAATAAATTTTGGCTCTGTCCGAAGATTTCCATCCACTTGCAATGAACTAGTGCAAGAGAAATAGAAGGTAGTGAATTATCTATAATTACGTAAAACAGTACTTTGTCCTTGCATTAATGATGTAAAACCTTGCGTCTGATGTAAAACCTAACTCTGATGCTTCTTCTATAAACTCTTCATCATCATCTTCTGTGGTAGAATCATCATCCACTTCATAGGCAGGATCATGCTCTTCATATCCTTCAATGGCTTCCTCTTCATCTTCACTTTCCATTCCTTCCTCCATGCTCTCATTGTAATCTGTCTCATCTTGGGTAGGAGTTGACTGTTGTGTCGACAGTTGTTCAAGCTGCTTTACTAGATATTCAATCAAAAAATAACAATGCAGCATTTCATGAAGTGTGATAGGCTTTTCAATTGCACTGTCTTATCTTATGAGATATGTAATTTACCTTTGCGTTTCATTTGCTTCATTTTGCATTTATTTCTTTGGGCAAATGTCTGTAATGAAATTATTTTGTTCTTTAGCTTCCTGTTGTCTTCTAATATTTTCTCCAGTTCGACTGAGCTTTCAACCTGTATTTTTGCAGAGAAAAGAAAAATATATAAAAGAATCATAAACATTGGTTTTACACCATCAACTGGGACATTTGAAACATTACTACACCAGAAGGTGTGTTAATAGTTAATACTGATACAGCATGTAAGTGAGCTTACATTTACTGGCTTGTCAAGATGATTTTCTTCAGGCATTTCAACCTCCTCTGTTTCCCGTCTTCTCTTCTTGCGTTGTATACCTATATATTAGAAGATGAGAAAAGGATACTTCTATTATCTGTGTTGTAATACAATCATACAGAATGGTTGAGATGTTTTATAAAAACTAGATTGCCCAGTAAACACATTTTTACCTGTGTAAGTTGACTGAGGTGTTTGCGCAGTGTTATCCATGCCCATACTTGAAGGTCCGGCTTCGCTATCATACGTGTGTCCTTTTTGTATAGCTTTTATCAACTTTAAAAAAAATATATAATCGGATATAAACTTGTTAACACAAGCTATACGATTTTCCTGGATATAACTCGGTTAAATTCGTAAATATGTCGCATACAAAAGCTTATATTTACAGACTCACCATGCGTCTATCCCTTGGACTTTGCACAGGTGGGTCGCTCGACGTTTCCGTCGACGGAGCATGTATACTTGGAAAGACACAAATACCAAAATCATCGCTCCTTAACTTCGGAAAATTAGGCCTCGTTTGTCCAGGTAATATTTGAAACCTTCGCTCGTAATCTTCAGGCAAAAAATGCGCGGAACATAACGTCGATGCCTTCGAAGGTTGAAAGACACGCTTTGCCTTCACGAAGTCTACCCAGATTTTCCTTCTGCGCTTAGCTTCAGGGCGATCGTCATTAAAAAAAGGTATAGTGTGAAGACTGATACCCAAACTAAGAGACGATTTATTCGTACAATTTGCAGCTACACAGCTATTCACCATTTTTTATTCTTCGAAAACGCGCGCAGTGTAGATGACTAACAGTCAGTATAAAGTGAATTTGCATTAAAAGCCTATTTTCAGGAGTACCTTGGATGACGTCACGAAATAGACTCGTTCCAGACTTCTCATAACAACGGACAAGGTTCATCAGAAAGTGCACTTTTGTCAACTTTAAACGGCCATAAAACACAAACGATTTGTCCAAATCAAAAAATTTTTGGACAGATAGGATAGAAAACATGCCTAAATTTAATATCGCCAATAAAAAAAATTGCCTGTAGGTGCACTTTAAGAAAAAGGCAACTATAGTATAGTATGTCTATTTTTGTGCGCTGGTGTAGCATTCTCAGTACTCCCTGGTCTCGTTCCTCTCCCTTAAACATTCCAAAATTTAGAAAAAGGTCTTATAATTGTTGAATTTCTTTACAAGACAAGATAAAGCAGCATTGCTTTTCCTATAAACAATAGAGGTATTAAAAGCACATGGCCTATTCCCAATGTAATAATGTGTCAAGTATAGCACTATAGCTACATATTAACTGGTTAGCAATAGGACTGCTTCCTTGATGAGATGCTTTTAGCATAGACAAGAGCAGAAAACATAAGTAGGGCACATGATTTTTCATAGTAGCTTACAGTGTTAAATTAAAACAGGAATTTCTGTGCAAAGCTGACTTAAGTCCTAGTTTACATTTTGTTTAGTGCAGTTTGTGGTTAAAGTTAATATGAAACCAAATCGGGTACAATACAGGTGAAAATGGGCTGCCGCAGCTAGAAAATGACAAAACACAAACCATCCTAACATGGACCATGATCCCATTGTTCACCAACATCCCAATGTTGAGCTAGATCAGTTGATTGAACTTCCTTCAAACCCTGTATTACAAGACAATAGTGACCCAGACAATAGTGATCCAGAAATAGATGAAAAACAATCTGAACCAAGTCATAAACGTTTTTGTTGTGATGCGAATGATTTAAATGATGAATGCCTTCAGGTTGAATTAGCTAGTTGGGCCAATGAGTTTCTAGTTAAACACAATGCAGTGGATAGCCTGCTTGCGCTTCTTATAAAGAATGGTCATCAAAATTTACCTAGTTCCGCTCGTACATTCTTAGGAAAAATAAGATCTATTTCTGTTTGAGTGAAGTTTGGAATGGATTATATTTATCTACCTCTAGCTGCTGAATTATTGAATCATTTTAAGTGACATCCTCCCAATATGGTTGATCGTATAGATTCACTTGAGATTTTTCTAAATGTTGATGGGTTGCCCTTATTTAAGAGCTCCAACAAAACCTTATGGCCTGTTCTTTGTGCTATTGTGAATGTAAAACCAGTAGTAGTTTTTCCTGTTGCTCTAGCCTATAGGAATTCCAAACCAAAAGATTTGGAATTTTTGGAAGATGTTATCAGGGATTTGGGTGACATTCTAGAGCATGGTCTTCAAGATTGTAATAGAGTTCTTTCTGTAAGCTTGAGGTGTGTTGTGTGTGATGCCCCTGCAAAAGCACTTGTCAAAGGTACCAAACTATGCTCCGGGTATTTTGGATGCGACAAGTGCGCACAAAAAGGCTTGTGAGTGAGTGAGTGAACTTTATTTAGCCACGGTGGACTCATCAGGAATTTACAAATATATATATAATAAAATTACATAGGAAATTACATAAGCACAAAGAAAGTATATACTACAAATTATACAAATACGTATTTACATAACTATACCTGTTTTTCATGAGTGCCGTGCAGTTAGTAAAGATAAGTAAGTAAAATATTTACAATTGTCAAAAGAAGTTACTACAGTCGAATCTAAATTTATGCAGAGTGTTAGCCTGTCATAACTCGGCAGGAAGAGAGTTCCACAGAGCCGCACCGCTATAGCCAAAACTATATTTCAGGTAGTTAGTACGTGGTTGCGGCAAAGCTAATTTGCCACCGGTGTCTCTCAACGCATAATTTCTAAGCTACTGCGGTCAACAAACATTTCAGAAAGGTAATCTGGTGCAAGACCATTTAAGGATTTATACACCATGATAGCCTTTGCCATCTTGCGCTGAGATGCCAGCTTTTTCCAACCAAGTTTATCAAACAAATAATCGGCATTTGTATCGTAACTAGATGAAGTCAGCACCCTGGCAGCACGATTTTGTAATTTTTGTAACTTATCCGCCAGAGTACTGCCGCAACTATCCCAGATAACGGAACAGTAGTCGAAATATCGTTGGATTAAACAATTACAAACAAGTTTCATCGTGGCAAAATGAAGATAAGGCCTTATGCGTTTTATCGCACCTATTCCAGAAGCTACTTTTTTACACAATTTATCGATATGAACATTCCAAGATAAGTTCTCATCAATATGTGTACCAAGTGATTTAGTATGAGAAACTTGTTTAACTGGAACATTATTAATTGTCAAAGCAGGAGCATCCTGAAAGGTGCTAACTCTTTGGCGGGAGCCAATCAACAAAAATTCCGTTTTACTCTGGTTTAAAGTAAGTTTATTTGCTGACAACCATTGACTGACATTGGCAAGATCTTCATTAAAGTTAAGGTTAATGTCATGTATGCTATTACTTGCGTACGTCAGATTAGTGTCATCAGCAAACATGCGTGCACGAGAATGCAAAAGACAATTTGGAAGGTCATTAATATAGATTAAAAATAAGAGCGGGCCTAATATAGTTCCTTGAGGAGTCCCACATCGCAATAATCGAATTTTCGAGAAACATCCATTAACAAAATATTTTTGATTACGTTCACTAAGGTATGATCTAAACCAACTACCCGCAATTCCCTTAATTCCATATGCATTTAGTTTGCTTAACAAAATTTCATGGTCTACAGTGTCAAACGCTTTCTTGAGGTCAAGAAACATTACAGCATTTATTTTTCCATTGTCAATATTGTAAGCCCATTCATTAGTGGCCTCAAGAAGAGCGGTGACTGTTGAGTGCAGACCACGAAATCCTGACTGATAATTGGTTAACAGTCTATTTTCAGAAATAAATGAGTGCACCTGATCATAAATTATTCTTTCAAAAACCTTAGTAACAACAGGGACAATAGAAATCGGCCGATAGTTGTCAACGCAATTGCGTTTTCCTTGTTTGTGTATAGGAACCACTTTTGCGCATTTCCATTCGTGTGGGAATATGCCTGTGGTAATAGAGCGATTAAAAATAAGGCAAAGGGATTCTGTAATTAAATCAGGGCACTCACGAAGCAGCCTGGAAGATATTTTGTCTAAACCTGTTGCTTTAGATCTGCTTAGCGTGGACAGAAGTGTAAAGACTGTTGAAAAATTAGTTTCTCTCAGTTGGAAAGTAGCATTATTGTTTCAATTAGGTAAATAATCGAGATAAGACCGGTTGCTATCGTTAAAATTTATTTGATCGGCAAGGTCAGGGCCAATGTTTGAAAAATAATCGTTGAACGCATCAGCAATTTCATTAGGGTCATTAATTGAATTACCATTCAAATCAACTTCACTAATGTGAACACTTTTCCGATTCTTAGATGTAAGTTCGTTAATAGTATTCCAAGTCATTTTAGGATTGTCTTTATTATCCCTAAATGTATTTTTAAAATAGACTTGTTTTGCGCGAAAGATTGCATGATTAACAGAGTTACGCATTTTCTTAAAAGAAAGCCAATCTTGTGGATCGTTAGACCGAATCGCTTTGATTTTTAGGAAATCTCGCTCATGCATTTTGTTTTTTCAAAACAGACGTAATCCAAGGCGATTTAGTAGCCTTAACGCGCTTTGTACGAAGAGGAGCGTGCTTATCTGCAACAGAATTGAATGTTGTTTTCCAAGCATACCACATATCATTGGGATTTTCATACTCATTGATATGGTTCCAATTCTGTAGACTAATATCATTGCGAAATTTGATAGAATCGAAATTTTTAAACTTTCTGTAGTTTATTGTCGAGTGATTCCTTGTCGGTGTACCTACAGAAAGCTTACGAAAAGCATAAATAAGACTGTGATCGCTTATGCTAACATGAGAGACACCGGAGCAAACAACTTTATCCGGAGTGCTAGTAAAGATATGATCTATTAATGTAGAGGAGGAGTCTGTAATCCGAGTAGGTTCATTTATAAGCTGAGATAGATTATTTATATAAATCAGCAATATCCATGAGTAACCTCGAACCATGATCTAAGACTGTAGGGCTCAAATCACAATTGAGGTCACCCATAAGGTAATACTCGATATTTTCGGAATCGAGTTTACCTAGAAGTGTTTCAAAATAATCAAATTTAACTACAAGCGAGTTCTGTGGCCTGTACCAAGTAAGAAATAAGAAAAGGCTTGGCTCTAGGTTTATTGACTAAAATGCACAAATTTTCCAATTGCTCAAGGCATAGATCTTGTCGAACCAAAAAATTAATGCAGCTACGAATATAGAAACAAACACCTCCACCAAATCTACCGTTGGAGTTCCTGTCACGCCGAACAATATCGTAGCCATGTATGTGCACTTCATTATCACCAACCGTAGAATCAAGCCTAGTCTCATCAAGAGCCAATACATCAATCGTATTATTGGACTGGTAGAGTAGTTTACCCTCTAAATAAGGATATTGACTTGTGAACTGATCATCCTTTTCAGGAGGCAGGTTGATGAGGGACGTCATTTAGGTGTAAGTCCTTTTTGTACTTTTCCAATCGATATGATTAAAAAGTTTCCTATCGATTATATGCACCAGCTGTGTTTGAGAGTGACAAGAAAGATGATTTTGACTTGGATTAGAGGTAGCCGGGAAGTCAAATTGTCGGCAGGTCAGGTCGAGGAAATCAGCAGTAGGTTAGCTGGTCTGAAAGCATTTGTTCCAAGTTTCTTTGCCCGTAAGCAAAGAGGCATGGGAGAAATCGTAGGTGGAAGGCAACTGAGTACAGGCAATTCTTTTTGTATACTGGTCAGACAGTTCTCAATTGTATACTAAAGCCTGGTCTATATTCCTAGTTCCATATTGATATACCCTAGGTTAGCTTTGGTTCAAAGAACATATGCTAAGCGTTAATTGGGGGGGGGGGGGGAGGGGTGTATATTCATATATTCGTGTTGTGACCAACTAATTTCTTTTGAAATCAGTTGTCATTAGGGTTAACTTCAAAAGAAATTAGTCGGGCATAACACGAATAATTATATAAATATACCCTCCCCCAATTAACGCTCTAGCCACGGCCTTGTGCTAAGCAACTCACGCCTGCCCCATTTTTGCACGCGAAATTGCATTTTCGCCTGTACGTTAATTCAGCGGTTATTCCACGAAAAATATCGAATAACGTAAGCTTACACGAAGTACTTCATCGTACTAATTCAAAATGGCGAACAAATCTTTGTTAAGTTTGTTTATGAGCCTAATCTCGAATCACAGTAAAAGACAACAAAAACCAAAACTATGGCAAAAGTAAAGGAAAGCAAAAGGAATTTAAGTTCCTGGGAAATTATTGTGCAAGAACCACAGTCAGACCATGTGCTACGCCGCGTATTCTTCTGTAAAGAATGGACCAATTGTAAACTGGTATGAGCTGAATTGCTGGACAGTAACTGCAGTAAATGTTTCAAAATTTTTGGCAAATCCTGCTTGTCATGTTACCGTATACAAATGAGAAACTTCGTTTACAAGTTAGGAAGTGACAACGAGAAATATGAGTTCTATCTAAGTGATGATGCTTGAATCATGCTTCAAGGCATGAAACCAAACTGAAATGACATGTTCGTGAGTTCGTCAGTACATTTGAATTTGTAGCCTTGTAGACAATATTTGCCTGTAGTTGAAACCTCAAGCTCTATTAATTCCGGTTCTCGTACAAAGGTACAATGAACCACAAGGATTCTAAAAATAAATATTTACAGAAAGACATTCTCAATATGTTTTCCTCAGCACTTTGTTCAAACAACAATTGATGGCTGATGCTGTGCCAAAATTAGTTTGGTACTTTGTTTATATATTATTATAACTTGAATTAGACTAGCCAAAAGTGAAAGGCTTTCAAACAATGAGTGGTAGGCTATGTTAACCAGTTTTTCCTCATTGCTGTTAGTTGCAACAAATGTTGAGAACAAAGTTATTGTGTAATACATGAGTTAATGTAAACCCCTCCCCTCCCTACCTCAGGAGTATTATGGGGATTTGGATTTGGTATCATTTGATTAGACTGGTGCATAATCTAGTTTCAGTTCATTCCCCATACATTCTAAACTTTGATAAAATTAATCAGATATTCTGGTATATATCTCTTCATGTTCTGATAATCTAATCCTCCAATAAAAGGTAATTTTTTTTAATGCTTCACAATACATATATTGCAGGTAAAGACAACAGAACATAATTAAGTTCCTTATGAATCCCCAGTAAAGGCCTGAGATGGGGCAATTAGGGGTTTACACTGACTTGTGCGTAATGTAGGTCCTGATAATTTCAAATACATTCTAAACTTTCAAAAAATTAGTCAGATATTCTGATATTGTATGACAGAATGAAATTCAACAGTGTCAGGTGGCAGAATTGTATGTAGGATTTCTTTATTGCTTTATTATTGTAATTTACACAATGAATGTCAATTTTTTTATTAAAAGATGGTGAATACAGTGTCTTTTTGTAATAGTTTGCTTGGTTTAAACTATTAATGGTTTAAATTGTTGGTGTGTATCAATACCCCTCCATTGTCAGATAAGACCGAGTGTCTATCATTACGTGTAATTATAAAATAGTGAAAGCAGGTTGGGTACACCCATTAGGGTTCCAATTTTACTTGGCAAGGTATGTTTGTTGACAAGTAGTCACATGGCAAAAAAGTATTACTCTGTTCAGGTTTAATTAAAATAGGATTGAACAATTTTGGTCTGCTCACATAGTTCAACAGTATTGTTCAGCATTGTTGGCTCAACAATCTTGAACAATGTGGGCCCGCAGCACAACATTTTTCAATTACGCTTTCATCAACCGAGAACAGGTTGATATTTTTGCAGGACAGACTGAAATAGCAGTTAGATCTGATTGGACTGAACACAGTGTAGTGGCATAAACTGACAAATGCATCAGGCTCATTAATCCAATGTGCATGACCTTGACCTTCATGTCATAATTCACTCAGTTGTTTTTTTACTGAATCTAAAATAAAGGGCTAGTTATATTACTGCACTGTCAAACTCTGTCAAGCTCAGCTGCTTGGGTCAAGAGCAAAGAAAGCTTCCCCCAAAGACTGGTTTTGCCAGCACTTATGGCCAGGTGAGCATCATCTAAAAACACATTGACAATGTTAGTTTGGTCTGATCATAAATATTATAGCATATACTTGATATAGCAGTATGACACAAACTGATCGATACAACTCATCCTGTTTGTGAAGTAGGTACAGCTACCCACCAAAGATTTCATGAAGGCGAGATAATTATACTGATAGTCCTATCAATATTTATGAAATATAGAAATTACAGATTGAATTCGAAGATCTCACTGAATTTCTGCATCACTAATACCAGACTGCATACAGTATAAAATACCTAGATAGAGTACTTAATGACAATCTCTCTTACAACCATGAATTTTAGTTGCCATGGTAACAGCTTAGCTATAACAGTGTAATTCATGATTTTTATTAATTGATTGCATAGGAAACATGAATATTCTGTGGTGCAGGCAAGGTTAAAATCAAATGACTCTTATACTAAGTCATAAAGTATATATGACCACCTAAGCAAGTACGCTATATCGACTATTTATATAGGTGTATATTAGCCTATAGCATTCATAATCAACAAATACTATTTTGTGCTACAGCCATCAAGTACCAGTCTCTCCCAGGCAAAAGCATGCACTAATTCTCAATAAATCCATTGTCATGGGTTGGGGTATGAACTATTTATAGTTTGGCTAGTAAGTGAGTATCGTGACCGGTATAAAATGTTGAAGCTCTGTAAATTGCAAGCAGCCAGCTGAGCAACCATATTCATATACTACATGCATTTATATTTTGCCTACTGAGTTTTCATATTAATTTCAGCTTGGCAGATTTTTTTAAATAACAATTGATTTTTCTCACACCATTGAAAGTGCAGTGTTTATAGTTCAAGTATAGGTTAAGTGAAAATAGTTCATCTATTAGGGCGACTCAAGTCTTAAAGCAAACATAAGGGCTTAACTGTGTGCATAAATCTCAAAAATAAGCTAGAATTCACTTTTGTGGTGAGAGATGGCAAAATATATATGGAATCAGTGCACAAATACCATAAATCAGGGACGTGGTCATAAGAAATACAGCATCTGTAATACGTTCCTTACCTTATCATCTAATCAATCAAGTTTTGGAGTTGTACTCTTTGCTTTTTGGCCCTTCTCTTCAACACCAGCGCACTGAAACTTTTCTTGCATTATATTCGTAAACACCGAATCTCTCATTTACCACCTTTGCGAAAGGCACGATTTCTTCGTTTACATCAGATTTTTTCAAAAACAAAAAACATACAAACTTTATTAGATGTCTTGACTTGTCTGCAAACCAAAAACTAAATGAAAAGAAGATCGAACGAAGGAACCTATACAAGCCGAAGTTGTTGCATTTTTACAAAACTACTACTTTACCATCAAAACTACTACTTTACCATCAGATAGCCCTCCGGGAAAACGCCACTGCCCGAATGATATGGACCGCACACGTCATACAAATGACTGAAGCCAAAATGACGCCATCGCCGCCATGTTTTGGTGCTAAAATGTTCGATTTTCGAAGTTCTACCATGCCAATTTCGACGCCAAAAAATACGCCGTTACATTTTTAAATTCTAGCAGTTTTTCATATCAACAAAACTAGGACATATTCAAGAAACTTTTTAAAGCTTACAACGTTTGAACAAATCCTGTATATCGAAAAGATCGCCTGATAAAGACGAAGGTTCGACCAATTCCTGCTTTCGAATTTTCCTGTTGAGGCGACCTGATTTCCAGCAATCGCTGGTCTGGCCGTTCTCATCTCCCGAATGGAAAAGTACATACTTTACATTAAATGTTTGAAACCAAATCGGCTTTGGTCGATAAGTTTTTCAGCAGAGATCGCTCAGGTAAATGTCGTGATTTTTTCCCCCAAAAAATGTAGTCAGTATATACCCAGATCGTCGAGTAAATACTTCAATTTTTGAAGATGGGATTTAGCCTAAAATAACTCGTAACTAGTTTTAGGTTCTCTCTTTTTACAGTTTGGGTGAGTTTGCCATGTTGCAGGCAATGAAAAGTCTTTAAAATCTTGCGAAAAACGACGCTATTGTTTGATTCGTGTGATCTAATTTTCAGGCTTATTCTGTGTTTAATACGCGAGATATACTTTTGTAAAAAGGAAATACTAGAATTTTTTTAAAATTTAGTATGTCAGTTAACAGTATAATGAAGTTGGTTTCATAACTTTTTTGTGCGAGTGAGCGTTCATATTTTACCATGCATACGTTCTAGAACGAAGTCGAAGGAATAATGTGCAAGGCAGGCTGCAAGTCTAACACAACGCAAGGTGAACCGGCTAAAGAATTGTTTAAACGCAACAAAATCCTTCGATAATTTTCTTTTTTCTCTTTAAATAATCTTATTTTTATCTATATTTTAGAGCTAGAAATAAAGGCTGTAATTTATAAACAAACCATCTTTTTTAATATTGTTGTCTTGCGTACGTTTATTTATTTAACATCTGTAACTTGAATTGTGAGCGTATACACCTATGTATGAGTCAAGTAGATAACTTGTCTTGCCATTTTTACAAAATATTGCAAAGTACAGACAAAAAGCCTATTGACGACAAGGTCTTGTACTCTAAAGGTCAAAGGAGATATCCACTAAGCGTTTAAGCGAGTTTTTACTATAACTATACTTTTATCATATTACTCCAATACGGGAATATATAATACAGTATAAAGTACGATGTAATTAATGTGATATGCCATCGTGTGTTGCCTATGGGTGTAAAAATACCGAGCGTTCAAAAAAGAATTCCCAAAAAACCTATCACAGGTTGGAAGCCATTACAAAATATAATTCTGCAAAAAATGTGAATATTGCACAAGAAAATACTGCAGTTGATGGCACATATCAATATACCAGTATCCATACCACAATTGTGGTGCTGTCATAGGTAAAATACTACCACAAAGCAAAAAAGATATGATTTAGCATTATTACATTCGCATACAGAATAAGCGAACATGCAAGTCAAAATGCATAAAACTTCCACTTATCAAAATGATAAAAAATACAAATACATGGGCCTTAAAACTTCAAATTCTGCAATACTGTTCAGGTACTGAGCTGAAAATGTTACTGCATTTTGATTTAGACATCTGCTAGCTAGGTTGGCCACATATTGAAGTTTGTTAAGAAAATTGGGTAATACAAATTAAAAATAATTGTATAAATTGCATTGCAGAACACAATTTACAAAAAGGCATACTTTCTTAAAATTATTGAAGGTTTCCAAAAAATGCTAAAAAGCAACAACAATGGCTCTGGAACTTGAGATTGAAAGATTACCAACCCTCTCCAAATGACAGGCTGTGCTCAGATCACTTTAATGAGTCATGCTTTAACCGGACAACAACAATAGTCCACCTACATCAACGTGCAGTGCCCACCATCTTTCATTTTCCTAAGCATTTGCAAAAGGTACAATTAAATTTTATGACCACACATTAATTTCTTTACATTTCCTGTGTAATTTTGTACCACCTAATTAAAGATAAGAAATAAAGTATGAAATAAACATGTTGTTCTGCTTAGGAAACAAAGGAAAGAAAAGCACCTAAAGAATGCGATAAGCAAAAACAAGTGCCATCACCAGTACACCCTCACAGCCTGAAGTAGGTCTTACTCTTGATAGGAGTAACACATTCCATGCATCACCAGTAAGCTTACTTAAACGAAAAAACAACATTTTGTCACAGCAGAATACTGTATTAAGAAAAAAGCTAAAAATAGCCCAACAAAAAAACAGGAGATTATCACAAAGGTTCAATACATTAAATGATGTTGTGCAAACCCTCTCTAAAAGTGGTCTACTCTCCCCAGAATGTGAGGATTCATTGCATAATACGTACTCTATCTGGTGTCCCTACACAACTCATTAAAAGGTTGACTAACAAAAAGAACACACCTTACCGACCAGAACTGAGATCATTTGCAATGACTTTGCAATATTACTCTGCAAAGGCATATGAATATGTTCGCACCTCATTTAATCTTGCCCTGCCCCATCAAGCACAGATCAGGAAATGGTATAGCAAAGTACCAGCTGGCCCAGGCTTTGAAAATCCCATCTAAAAGCCCTAAATGTAGTGAATTGTAGTGAAATACGGGGACCTTACAAAATGTTTTACCAACAATCATTCAGCCACAATCTCATATCTTTCAGAAGGGCATACCAACGTTATTGTCAGCCATGCAAAAAGGGCACTTTCCTTTTAAAAAGGGCACTTTTTCTCATCATTTTAAAAGTTGGGGGGCACGTGCCCCCAGTGCCCCCCCCCCCTTCCTATGCCCCTGAGGTACTGTGTGCTCTAACTAATGCTTGATGAAATGGCTATTTGAAAACATGTGTCGTGGAATGGAAAGTCATTTTTGGGATATGCCGATCTTGGCTGTGATGTCAATGATGATGATTCTTCACCTGTGGCAAAAAATGCACTGGTTCCCATGGTTGTTGCACTTAATGAATCATGGAAGGCCCCTTGTGGATACTTTTTGGTTGACTCATTAACAGGAAAAGAGCGTTAAAGACTTTTCATTGCCTGCAACATGGCAAACTCACCCAAACTGTAAAAAGAGGGAACCTAAAACTAGTTACTAGTTATTTTAGGCTAAATCCCATCTTCAAAAATTGAAGTATTTACTTGACGATCTGGGTATATACTGACTACATTTTTGGGGGGAAAAAATCACGACATTTACCTGAACGATCTCTGCTGAAAAACTCATCGACCAAAGCCGATTTGGTGTCAAACATTTAATGTAAAGTACGTACTTTTCCATTCGGGAGATGAGAACGGCCAGACCAGCGATTGCTGGAAATCAGCTCGCCTCAACAGGAAAATTCGAATGCAGGAATTGGTCGAACCTTCGTCTTTATCAGGCGATCTTTTCGATATACAGGATTTGTTCAAACGTTGTAAGCTTTAAAAAGTTTCTTTAATATGTCCTGGTTCTGTTGATATGAAAAACTGCTAGGATTTCAAAATGTAACGGCGTATTTTTTGGCGTCGAAATAGGCATGGTAGAACTTCGAAAATCGAACATTTTAGGACCAAAACATGGCGGCGATGGCGTCATTTTGGCTTCAGTCATTTGTATGACGTGCGCGGTCCATATCATTCAGGTCAGTGGAAAACGCGCACGAGGATTGACCACTGACCTGAATGATATCGACCGCGCACGTCATACAAATGACTGAAGCCAAAATGACGCCATCGCCGCCATGTTTTGGTGCTAAAATGTTCGATTTTCGAAGTTTTATCATGCCAATTTCGACGCCAAAAAATACGCCGTTACATTTTGAAATCCTTGCAGTTTTTCATGTCAACAAAACCAGGACATATTCAAGAAACTTTTTAAAGCTTACAACGTTTGAACAAATCCTTTATATCGAAAAGATCGCATGATAAAGACGAAGATTCGACCAATTCCTGCATTCGAATTTTCCTGTTGAGGCGAGCTGATTTCCAACAATCGTTGGTCTGGCCGTTCTCATCTCCCGAATGGAAAAGTACACACTTTATATTAAATGTTTGAAACCAAATCGGCTTTGGTCGGCAAGTTTTTCAGCAGAGATCGCTTAGGTAAGTGTCGTGATTTTTCCCCCCAAAAACGTAGTCAGTATATACCCAGATCGTCGAGTAAATACTTCAATTTTTGAAGATGGGATTTAGCCTAAAATAGCTCGTAACTAGTTTTAGGTTCCCTCTTTTTACAGTTTGGGTGAGTTTGCCATGTTGCAGGCAATGAAAAGTCTTTAACGCTCTTTTCCTGTTAATGAGTCAACCAAAAAGTATCCACAAGGGACCTTCCATGATTCATTAAGTGTAACAACCATGAGAACCAGTGCATTTTTTGCCACAGGTGAAGAATCATCATCATTGACATCACAGCCAAGATCAGCATATCCCAAAAATGACTTTCCATTCCACGACACATGTTTTCAAATAGCCATTTCATCAAGCATTAGTTAGAGCACACATTACCTCAGGGGCGTAGGAAGGGGGGGGGGCACTGGGGGCACGTGCCCCCACGTGCCCCCCACAACTTTTAAAATGATGAGAAAAAGTGCCCTTTTTAAAAGGAAAGTGCCCTTTTTGCATGGCTGACAATAACGTTGGTATGCCCTTCTGAAAGATATGAGATTGTGGCTGAATGATTGTTGGTAAAACATTTTGTAAGGTCCCCGTATTTCACTACAATTCACTACATTTAAGGCTTTTAGATGGGGTTTTCAAATCCTGGGCCAGCTGGTACTTTGCTATACCATTTCCTGATCTGTGCTTGATGGGGCAGGGTAAGATTAAATGAGGTGCGAACATATTCATATGCCTTTGCAGAGTAATATTGCAAAGTCATTGCAAATGATCTCAGTTCTGGTGGGTAAGGTGTGTTCTTTTTGTTAGTCAACCTTTTAATGAGTTGTGTAGGGACACCAGATAGAGTACGTATTATGCAATGAATCCTCACATTCTGAGGAGAGTAGACCACTTTTAGAGAGGGTTTGCACAACGTCATTTAATATATGAACCTTTGTGATAATCTCCTGTTTTTTTGTTGGGCTATTTTTAGCTTTTTTCTAAATACAGTATTCTGCTGTGACAAAATGTTGTTTTTTCGATTAAGTAAGCTTACTGGTTATGCATGGAATGTGTTACTCTTATCAAGAGTAAGACCTACTTCAGGCTTTGGGGTGTACTGGTGATGGCACTTGTTTTTGCTCACTGCATTCTTTTGGTGCTTTTCTTTCCTTTGTTTCCTAAGCAGAACAACATGTTTGTTTCATACTTTATTGCTTATCTTTAATTAGGTGGTACAAAATTACACAGGAAATGTAAAGAAATTAATGTGTGGTCATAAAATTTAATTGTACCTTTTGCAAATGCTTAGGAAAATGAAAGATGGAGGGCACTGCATCTTGATGTAGGTGTACTATTGTTGTTGTCCGGTTAAAGCATGACTCATTAAAGTGATCTGAGCACAGCCTGTTGTTTGGAGAGGGTTGCTAATCTTTCAATCTCGAGTTCCAGAGCCATTGTTGTTGCTTTTTAGCATTTTTTGGAAATCTTCAATAATTTGAAAAAAGTATGCCTTTTTGTAAATTGTGTTCTGCAATGCAATTTATACAATTATTTTTAATTTGTATTACCCAATTTTCTTAACAAACTTCAATATGTGGCCAACCTTGCTAGCAGATGTCTAAATCAAAATGCAGTAACATTTTCAGCTCAGTACCTAAACAGTATTGCAGAATTTGAAGTTTTAAGGCCCATGTATTTGTATTTTTTATCATTTTTATAAGTGGAAGTTTTATGCATTTTGATTTGCATGTTCGCTTATCCTGTATGCGAATGTAATAATGCTAAATCGTATCTTTTTTAGCTTTGTGGTAGTATTTTAGCTATGACAGCACCACAATTGTGGTATAGATAATGGTATATTTGTATGTGCCTATGTGGTATCAACTGCAGTATTTTCTTGTGCAATATTCACATTTTTTGCATAATTATATTTTGTAATGGCTTCCTACCTGTGAAAGGTTTTTTGGGAATTCTTTTTTGAACGCTCGGTATTTTTACACCCATAGGCAACACACGATGGCATATCACATTAATTACATCGTGCTTTATACTGTATTATATATTCCCGTATTGGAATAATATGATAAAAGTATAGTTATAGTAAAAACTCGCTTGAACGCTTAGTGGATATCTCTTTTGACCTTTAGAGTACAAGACCTTGTCGTCAATAGACTTTTTGTCTGTACTTTGCAATATTTTGTAACAATGGCAAGACAAGTTATGTACTTGACTCATACATAGGTGTATACGCTCACAATTCAAGTTACAGATGTTAAATAAATAAACGTACGCAAGACAACAATATTAAAAAAGATGGTTTATTTATAAATTACAGCCTTTATTTCTGGCTCTTAAATATATATAAAAATAAGATTATTTAAAAAGGAAAAAGAAAATTATCGAAGGATTTTGTTGCGTTTAAACAATTCTTTAGCCGGTTCACCTTGCGTTGTGTTAGACTTGCAGCCTGCCTTGCACATTAGCCTTCGACTTCGTTCTAGAACGTATGCATTGTAAAATATGAACGCTCACTCGCACAAAAAAATTATGAAACCTACTTCACTATACTGTTAACTGACATGACTAAATTTTAAAAAAATTTTAGTATTTCCTTTTTATAAACGTATATCTCGCGTATTAAACAAAGAGTAAGCCTAAAAAATAGATCACACGAATCAAACAATAGCGTCGTTTTTCGCAAGATTTTAAGGACTTTTCATTGCCTACAACATGGCAAACTCACCCACACTGTAAAAAGAGGGAACCTAAAACTTGTTACGAGTTATTTTAGGCTAAATCCCATCTTCAAAAATTGAAGTATTTACTCGACGATCTGGGTATATACTGACTACATTTTTGGGGGAAAAAATCACGACACTTACCTAAGCGATCTCTGCTGAAAAACTTGCCGACCAAAGCCTATTTGGTCTCAAACATTTAATATAAAGTGTGTACTTTTTTAATTCAGGAGATGAGAACGGCCAGACCAGCGACTGCTGGAAATCAGCTCGCCTCAACAGGAAAATTCGAATGCAAAAATGAGAGGCGTGACTGATGGAATACTTTGTGGAGCAGAGGAAGGTTTTATATGGGAATGAGTTTCAAGTGTATAATGTGCATAGCATGATGCATTTGGCTTATGAGGTCCAGGATTATGGGAGCTTGGATCCATGTAGTGCATTTTCATTCGAGAACTACATACAAGAATTAAAAAGATTGGTTCGGTCCGGCAAGAATCTTGTGCAGATTGCCAAGCGACTAAGTGAGAGCTATGGTGCCATCCCACATGTCCAAGAAACAGTAATCAGTCTGTCAGTAAACAAGAAACCAGACAATTGTTTCACACTGACTGATTCATCTTGTTGTGAGGTACTTGATAAATCTAATCATCCCGATGATGGCGAAAATAAATATTTCTGTCATGCACAGGTATATAAGAGGACTGAAGCTGTATTGCATAGACCATGTGATTCTTGCCTTATTGGTTTGCACAAAGGAAATCCACGGTGGACAACTATGAAAGTTGTGTCAGCACAATCCCTCACCAGAAATGCGATAAATCATAAAAGTTGATCTTGGACCTAACAAGATTATTTTTATGGCTATCTTACACAGTAACTAAGAACAAAGTACTCAAGGTACTATATGTTTCAGTGTTCTAATAGTTACAATAATGTGACTATTTCCTTATGGGATTAATGAAAATGAAACCCTAGAAAGATAAAAAATAGAATTTACATTTTTTCATTGCTCAAATTATAACAACAATTTATATTTTTACATGCAGATGACTACCACTAGTTTTGCTGTTGTTGAGTTCATTGATGAGAAGTCAGTTGAGATAGTTTGTGAAAAATGGATAGAGACATGTGATGGGGCAAGCAATGGTATATTAAGCACCAGTATATATATGTGATGATAATACAACTGTACGGATCATTCATGAGAGGAGTTAGATTCTGCTGAACTAAGCAATACTTTACTTACATAGTAAAACCATGTCAGTGTGAAGATGTCATATTTTGCAAAAAATAGCTACAGTCAGGGTAATACAAGCATTCCTAAAAAAATTGAGCAGTTCGTTTTCCCAAATTGAGCAATTCCACTGAGCAATTCCACTGAGCAATTCCTCAAAATTTTAAAAAGTTTCTTGAAGGTCAACAACTTCGTCCTTATTGACCAATAAAATTTTACATCTTACCTTGTAAGCATTCTGATTTGCATATTAATATTACTAAATCTTTGAGGAATTGCTTACAGGAGTTGTTCAACTTGAGGAAATGAACTGATCAATATTTTTCAGAATGCTTCTATTGCCACTAATGTAAACAGCACAACCAGCACTGGTTACAATGCAGGGTATCCATTTTTATCTTAGGTTATTGACAGCTACTGGCCACAGATAAATGCCAAAGGAAAAGCTAAAAAAGCTGGGATTCCTGACAAAGAATTATGGAAGAAATATAAAATAGGAGTGTTGTCATGCACAGGTATCATGTATTTTAGTATAAATTTTCTGTTCTATATTAGCTTTCGCATTTTCTAATTGCTCAGTTTACCTGTAAATCTGGTGCAACATTTATTGCTACAAGCAAAAGAAAATGAAAAAAATATGCTATCATTAGACCACTAAGGCCCAATTAGGCTTTCCTCTTCACATGTAAAATTATCTGACATCACCTAAAGTACAAAGGTGTATCTCAGTTTAAGATTTATCCCATTGTCCGTATTTAGAGAGGTACTACTGTGTTTGAATGTCTGTCGTTGTACCATTTAATAAAATTAATTGCATTGATTTTAGCAGTAGCGGCGCCAGCGCGATAAGTGAGGGGGACATATTCATATTTCGTGTTCTGCACAATTAATTTCTTTTGAAGTCGATTCGATTTCAAAAGAAATTAATTGTGCAGAACACGAATATATGAATATGTCCCACTGACTTATCGCGCTGGCGCCGCTCCTGAATTTTAGATGATTTCAATACGGCTTGAAAGCGGTTAAAAAAAGCTAAAGAAACGTCAAATTTTGATTCAGAGTCTGATTCAGATAGCTATGTTAGAAGAAAGAGATCAAAACCTAATACCCCAAGGAAGAGAAGTCGACCAGGAAGTTACCATTATGCTGAACTGTCAGAGTGTTTTGATGGTAAGTTTTAATTACTATTTAGAAGTAAGTTGTACCTGCTTACTATTTAGGAAATAGTGCAGTAGGATCCTCTACAACTTCCAGTAGCAATTTCAGAGGTGGAATTTGGAAAAAGTTTTTTGTGAAACAACAAACAAATTAATGGACCCATGGAATATGATCAATAACTCTTACCAATACAGTGTTACTGTATATGCGCTTTATCCTTTGCATTAAGGTAATGACACAGACAATCTGGTACGCGAAGAAAGTTTGACGCGTCCGGCTCTCACACCACTTCTTCCTGCAGCGCCCAAGGACTAAATTGAAATAGAGATTTCTCTACTGCCCTTATATCTGCAGTTAACACTGTCTTTGATTCAACGCAGGGTGCGAGAAATTGATTAATTAGGAGTAAGATCACAATTCCATGATATTCCAGCTACTGTAATTGTTGATATTGCTTTTATCTTTGCAAAGATGTACTGAACAGTTTTAATGATGCGAGCTGTGGTAGTCATTCATTACACCCAAATTTCCCTGGTACATCTACCAGTACTGGAAATTATTCAAATTCTCAAAGACAACTTCAATGCGAGCTGTGGTAGTCATTCATTACACCCAAATTTCCCTGGTACATCTACCAGTACTGGAAATTATTCAAATTCTCAAAGACAACATCAAAGTAAGTTGAAAACTCTGTCCTTGTCTTGTTATCATAAGACATAGCAAATTGTCGATGAGGTTAGCATGCACTATCTTTGATCCAACACTGACTGGCGAGAGCACTCTGAATTGATTAATTAGAAGTGAATCGCAGTCCATGTTCACTCATTGCAGCTAGTATAACTGTAGAAATTGCTTTAATTTTTGTATAGATGCACAGAACAGCCTGAAAAATAGCTGCGGTAGCCGTCCAGTTCACTCAACACCTACTAATAATCCAAATTGCTCAAATTCTCAAAGACAGCAGTCACAGCACCAAAGTAAGTTTCAAAATATGCCCTTGTTATGATTACATATTAGATGTATCGTCTAAGAGGTTGAGATACTGCATTGTATACATGCATGCCTATACTTTTATCTATAACCCCAGTGTATTGTAAATAGACTTTTGCCAGCAAAAATTTCGAATTACCAAGTTGCTGTGTAGTTTATGGTTGCTCTCATTACTATGTAATTAAACTAGGACCATTATTACCAAATTTTAAATACATTAAACAAAAGCCCAACAAACTTTAACATTGAGAATCTAGTGTTAACACACAACGGCAAATCAACTTCCAACAAACAGAATCAACACAACAGTAAGTTGGTTTTATATTATTCATTGAAAGTAATTCAGAAGTTTTGAGTGGATCAGAGTGGTAGATGAGTGGTCACATCTAATTTGGTATGGTGAAACTTTATATAAAGAAAATCTTTCTTACATAACCTTCCTTGCTTTCCATACCGACACATTAATACGTTTTGTTGAATTAAAATAGTATTTGTATATAGTACTATTCCAAGAACTCTTTTAGTAATGAAACGCAGATTACAGAAGACTTGTTAATAGTGAAATTTTTTGTAGACTTGCAGCGATGTGTCCTCACGAAACTGGACATTATGATTACTGCTAACACAGATATGATGCTTGAGGACATAATTCCAAATCCAGTCTGTTGAGGATCTGAATCAATTTTCTTCTCGCCTTGATGATGATCAAAAATTTACGAACAAAATGGTATTCTTACAAATATTCTTTCCGTTATCAAAAAAGAATGCTGTACATAATATATAAATATATATATATATATATATATATATATATATATATATATATATATATATATATATATATATATATATATATATATATATATATATATATATGTATATATATATATATATATATATATATATATATATATATATATATATATAGTACAATCTGCAGACATGCATGTTTCGGCGTTCCACGCCTCATCAGTGCAGCTTGGTACACATCTACACATGTAGCTGCATTACACTTATACACGTGGACTTGCTCTCACCAAGCGCACGCGGTACAAGGCAACACAACCAACACATGCGGACATGCGTAGAGCGTCATAGGGCCAGAGTGCTCAAACGACCTCAAGGGAAGTGGGCTTTGCATTATAGCTATAGACACCTACATATATATATATATATATATATATATATATATATATATATATATATATATATATATATATATATATATATATATATATATATATATATATATATATATATATATATATATTTATTATATGTATCACAAGAATTTCATCTAATAAATACGCAGTGTAAATTGCTGTATTTTATATTGCTCACATGTGAAAAGGCGATACGTCCAATCATTGTGTTGTAAACAATATTCCACATGTGAAAATATAACCAATCAGAAATAAGGAATAAAAACGAAGAACCAATAGGAACCAAGTGCGAAATATTCCTTCGTTTTCGCTGCTAGCGAATTTTTTGTTTTCAAAAATGTCCGAACAGAGCAATCGTTTTGCAAACGTCGACGAATCTATAGACACGTTTATTGAAAAGCAGTGCAACCAGAATACGTTAAGCAAGACTCACAGAGACATTGAGCTACTCAAAAAGTTTCTTGCTTTTGAAAACGAAGAAAGAGAAATTCATAATATTGATCCGAAAGCCTTGAACAATTATATTTCGGAATTTATTGTAAAAGTCAGAAAGCAGGACGGTGGCGAATATGAACCGACAACACTGCGATCTTTCATCTCAAGTTTTGACCGGTTTTTACGAAAGAAAAACTACCCTACGACGATCATCGAAGGTGACGAATTTAGAAAAACTCGTGAATGTCTAGCAGCAAAACAACGAGAGCTAAAAAAAGAGGGAAAGGGGAATAAGCCAAACGCTGCTCGAGCTTTGACAGACGAAGAAGTTGACATTCTTTATGATCTAAATCTCCTCGGTTCTGCAAACGGCGAAGCACTACTGAACACCGTGTGGTTGAATAACACGCAGCATTTTGGCTTACGTGGGTGTCAAGAACATAGAGATATGAAGTGGGGAGATGTTGAATTAAAAACTGCAGCAGATGGACTTGAATATCTCGAATACAATGAACGACAAACGAAGACACGCACAGGATCTCAGCCTAAAGATACTCGAACAGTGAAGCCGAAAATGTTTGCAGTACGAGGAAGCGAAAGAGACCCCGTACTGTTTTATCGCCAATATGCTAGCAAACGGCCAGATGATATGAACAACAAGGACAGTCCATTTTACTTAGCAATCAACCATACAAGAAATCCAGCATCAGGCAAACCTTGGTTCAAATCAGCTCCCATGGGTGTAAACAAACTAAACGCGCTGCTTAAAACCATGGCTCAAAAAGCAGAGCTGGATACTTCAAATCTATCTAACCACAGTGCAAGAAAAAGAATGATACAGAAACTGAGCGAACAAAATGTGCCACCAACTCACATCATGCAAGTATCTGGCCATAAAAATGTGCAAAGCATAAACAATTACAGCTGCCTATCCGTTCAACAACAGCGAGATATATCAAATATTCTTGCTGTTTCGGGGCGACCCAGTTCAGCTATCGACAGGACAACATTCAACAGGATGACCGTGGACGTACAGCAAGAAACAGAGGAAATGTCGACACATCAACCTATAGCAATGTTTCATGGAGCACAAATCAGTGGCGGTACATTTAACATCACCGTAAACACGTTGAATCAAAGTCCAACGATGCCTGCTACTTCGCGGCAAAGCACTTCAAGCGAGCCCGACGAGAAGCGCCCACGCCACTATTTTATAGAATCTGACAGTGAGTAGTTAAATACTTGATTGTTTTTAAAACTTTGATTGTTGTAATTGTTTTGCAATCATATGTTATAACTTATATAATTATGAATTTGTTAAAAACTGTTTTTATTTGAATATGTGAATCGAAAAAGTTCAATTGTTTAAGTGTTCTAAACATATTTTTTTGTTGAATAAATGTTTTAAAACAATCCTGATTCTTGTGATACATATAATAAACAGAAAACAACATGGAAAGTGCGACGTACGTTGTTATATATTCACTCATTGTTTATGTTTTCTACTCACTCGCTCGTACCTCGCTCGTTCGTAACAACATAAACAACTCGTGAATATATAACAGCGTACGTCGCACTTTCCATGTAGTATCCTCTATATATGCATATATATATATGTATACATATATATATATATATATATATATATATATATATATATATATATATATATATATATATATATATATATATATATATATATATATGTATATATATATATATATGTATATATTATGTATATATATGTATATATATATATATATATATATATATATATATATATATATATATGAATATATATTTATATATATATATATATATATACATATATATATATATATATATATATATATATATATATATATATATATATATATATATATATATATATATATATATATATACATATATATAATATATATATATATATATATATATATATATATATATATATATATATATATATATATATATTTATATATAATATATATATAATATATATATACAGCTAATTCAAAAAAGGTTATCATCGCAAACTCTAAACCTTAAACTCTAAGCGCGCAAGGCGCAATGGGATCGCACGCTCTTTCATCCTCGCATTTATAATAATCTGCAAGGAACAGAGATTTTAAAATGCCTCGACCACTAACGCTGGAGAACAATTTGGTTGACCGAGATGATAGGTTTTCAAATCGATGATGTGAGTATCTCACTCGTTTTGAAGTCTTGCATGAAAAATACTCGATACCGTATTTTAGTAATTATGTATGCCGTAAAATTAGAACGTAATTATTATGCAATAGTTTAATTGACAAGCTTGACACCAATGGGCCTGAGAAAATTCATCCTTTTGTACGGCAAAGCAAGTTAGAGAGTTGTTTACATCGTCTTGCTTTGTCGGAACGGGTGAGAGGTGGACTGATCGAGATGGAAAATACTGTATCGAGTATTTTTGAGACTTACTGCTCGCAAGGCTTCAAAACGAGTAAGATACTCACTTCATCGATTTGAAAACCCATTATTTCGGTCAGCCAAATTGCTCTCAAGCGTAAGTCCTAGCTATATGCTTGTTTCACCATGTTTTTGCCGTACAAAAGGATGAATCCTCAGAGGCCCCAGAGGTGTCAAGCTTGTCTATTGTGCATAATAATTTCGTTCTAAATTTAGGGCATATATAATTACTAAAATACTGTATCGAGTATTTTTGAGACTTACTGCTTGCAAGGCTTCAAACCGAGTAAGATACTCACTTCATCGATTTGAAAACCATTATTTCGGTCAACCAAATTGCTCTCCAGCGTTAGTCCTGGCTATATGCTCGAGGCATTTTAAAATCTCTGTTCCTTGCAGATAATTATAAATGCGAGGATGAAAGAGCGTGCGTTCCCATTGCGCTTTGTGCGCTTAGAGTTTAAGGTTTAGAGTTTGCGATGACAACCTTTTTTGAATTAGCTGTATATATATTATATATATATATATATATATATATATATATATATATATATATATATATATATATATATATATATATATATATATATATATATATATATATATATATATAAACTATGCAAGGGCATATTTAACATGTACTAGAAATACATGCATGCAGCAACCCCTCGCCACTAACTAAGAGCATGCAACTATATTTTCGGAATTACATGAAGTACTTCGATAGGTTGTTGTCATAGCAACACGGCAATTGTTATTCTTTCTGTATATTTTTTCAAAATGACAAAATATTGAGTTTTTAATCCTTGTTTTGTTGCCAATTTTTTTAAATAGCACCACATTTGTCATCGATATGTTATTACGCCTAATGTAAGCTTAAATTTGGTATAAAATACAACCTATTAATTATATTAATAATAAGAAGACAGTCTTGCATTTACAAAACATAAACTTACTCTGAAATTTAAACAGTGAATAGACTGGATGAGCAGGGCCGCCCAGAGGGGGGGGCAAAGGGGGCAATTTGCCCCGGGCCCCAGGCTTGTGGGGGCCCCCAAAAGCACAATAGAAACAAAAATTATATTAATATCAATCTAAAAGCGAGTATCTTTAAGTTCGATACTCCAGGTACTACACGGGTCAGTTGGCAATTTTATTTGTTATAGTCTAGCGCACTGTGCACACGTACTGTAGCAATATCTGTGACTGTAGTTAAAGTTAAAAATGGCGTCCAAACGGTTATATTTGTCAGGAGCAACGAAGCGTAAACAACGCGAAGCCCGACTTGAATATGAAGCAAAAACACGGCGAACACTTGAAGATCTTAACTGGTGTATAAGCACTCCTAAAACTAATGAAACTGACTCTGAATTACATAAAGTTAGCGGGGACCCAGAAAGTGAAACAAGTAATATATCTGACCTCTCTGACATGAGCGCTACACCAATCACAAGTAAGAGTTTGACTGAAAATGAGGAATCACCAACAGATCAACAAATATCTAATATGGATAACAATAAATGTCGATCATGGCAGCAATCTGAAGAACAGAATGGGAATAATAGTGTTGACATCGTCACCAACCCTTCAGCAACTGAGAACACGGAGTGTATTAGTAATATTAGTGAAACCTCGCACTTTAGTCGCACAGAATCGTCTACCATACCAGTAATACCTGTAAATGATCCTTCAACGTGGAGACTTTTAACCAAAATACAGAAAGAAGCAATTATTCGAGAGGGTACTCCTGAAAATCCCAAGTGCTTTCCAAGCGATAGCTCAGGACGCTGCTTTCCAAAAAGCATTTTTTTTCAAGACTTGCCGAATGGTGAGAAAGTAAAAAGGGATTGGCTTGTATGGAGTTCATCTGCACAAGGACTATTTTGCTTTGCTTGCTGTTTATTTCAAGATTTACCACGAGAGGATAGAGCGTCACAATCCTCACAACTAGCAAGAAGTGATGCAGGAGTCAAGGACAACTGGAGGAAATTATATGAAAAGATTGAGGCACACCAGCGAAATTCTCACCATATCACCCGCTATTTAACTTGGAAGGATCTTGAAAAAAACCTTAATGAATTGGTTGGAATTGACAGTAGTCTTCAAAAACAGTTTGCTACTGAGATGGCAAAGTGGCGTGAGATTTTTAGATGCATTTTAGACGTCGTTTTGTTTTTGGCTGAAAGAAATCTTCCATTTCGTGGCTCCACTATCAAGTTAGATGATCCAAACAATGGACTTTTCCTTGGGAATTTGGAGTTACTTAGTCGTCATAATCAAGTGCTTAAAGTGCACCTTAATGAGGTTAAAAAACACCAAGAGACTGAAACCCGAATACAAGCACACTATCTCTCATGGCGCTCACAGAATGAGTTCATTGAAGAGTGTGCAAAGGTTGTAATTAATGCTATTATTGAAGAGGTAAAGAGAGCACTTTACTACAGTATCATTGTGGATGGTACACCAGATTCATCTCATACCGAACAAATAACACTCATTTTGCGATGTGCATATCTAAATGATAAAAATCATTGGGAAGTTTGTGAACGATTTTTAGAGATGAAAGACTGCGAAAAGAAGAAAGGGTGTGATATTGCCGAACTGATATGTAAGGTGCTTAAAGAACATGATATTCAGCTTCAACACTGTAGAGGTCAAGGATATGACAATGGATCTAATATGTCAGGTTGTTATAAGGGAGCTCAAGCATTAATCCAGGAGAAAAATCCTCAAGCTGTTTTCTCTCCTTGTAGTGCACATACCCTCAATCTTTGTGGAGTTCATGCAGCTGAGTCCAATGATGTGGTGAAAGCATTTTTTGGGAATATTCAAAAACTGTACAATTTATTCAGTTCCAGCCCATCTCGCTGGAAAATTTTGCAGGAAATTGCTCAGATTTCACTGCATAGATTGTCAGTTACACGTTGGAGTGCGAGAATTGAAGCTGTAAAGCCACTAGCGAAGAGGCCCAGAGAAATCTTAGAAGCTTTAAACAGCCTAAAGGAACATGACTTGCCTGGTCATTTGTGTAATGATGTGGACACTCTCAGCAAATGGTTAAGCTCATTTGAATATACCTTACTGATTAGTTTTTGGTTTAAAGTGTTGCAAGCTATAAATGATGTCAGTCTGTTGCTTCAAAGTTCAGAAATTACAATTGACGAAGAGTTGCAGCTAATTAAATCTCTCCAAGATGATTTAAAGCGCATTCGTGAAGGTTGGCATGTTATTCTTGAGGAATCAAAGCTGGTTGCTGGTGTTTTAGGCCTTAAGAAACAGTTTCAGGAAAAACGACAACGGATTCGGAAGGCATTTTATGATGAAAACCGGGATAATGAATGTGAAATACAAGGCAACGAAGCGCAGTTCAGAATAAACGTCTTTAATGTGACTTTAGATAGAGTAATTAGTGAAGTGACACGCAGATTTGAAACAAGTGAACAATCGAACAACATGTTTTGCTTCCTTTGGAGCCCTTCCAGTTCAACAGAGCAAGCGGATTCAGAAAATTCAGACCCATCACCACCAGTACCAGAGGACGTCAAGAACACTTACAAAAACTATTGTCGTGATCTCTCAAAATTTTATCCTAATGATCTAAATGAAGACCAAATGTTGGAAGAAGTACGTCTACCCTTCAAATTAAAACAAAAAGAAAACTTGTTTGGTAAATTGTCATCTCTTCAGTTGCTTAACAAGATTTACGAGAAGGGACTTCAAAGCTTATTTCCACAGATCTGCGTCGCTCTAAGGATCTTTGTAAGCATACCAGTGTCAGCCGCTTCTGGAGAAAGGTCTTTCAGTAAACTAGCAATTGTAAAGAATTGTCGTCGATCTACGATGGGGCAAGAACGTCTTACTGGATTAATTACGCTTTCTTCGGAGCGTGACTTAGCGAGAAAGATCAAGTATGAAACAGTATAATTGAAGCATTTGCTTCGAAGTGCGCACGGAAGGCAACCTTATAGTACGGTATACAAACTCAAAATTACATATTATATTATGTTATTTTCGTGGGAGGGGGTTGTTTTGATTTGGGGGCCCCCAATTGAAAATTTTGCCCCGGGCCCCCAAAATTGTCTGGGCGGCCCTGTGGATGAGTACGGCTACGCCGGCCTTTATAAAGCATTAAAACACAAGTATAAATTCGCATTATCAACAAGCTTGCCTTGTATTTCACGCCATAGTCAATTGTTGGCGCTTCTCTGTATTTTCCCCGAATTAATCTCTCTTCAATCTTCTTCGGCAGTCTCCTCGAGCCTTTGTCGTCGTCTACGCTCGTTTCGCCTTGCTAAACGTTCAGCTTCCTCGTTTTCCTTTCGCTGCTTGCTTGACTCCATATCTGTTGACCTGATAAAGGCTTTTTATTTAATTTTTACAATAATAAATTGTTGTTAAAGCTCCCAAAACTTTTTGCAAAAATACAAAATATTATAGTGCAAAAAGCTAACTAAAGTTAAATATTTGCTGACAATTGAATAACTTATTCCGCCATATTGTTGAGATCAGTGAGGACATACCATTTTTACTACCTAACTACCACGAGCAACGACTTTTAACTCCCCTAATACGAAATTAGTAACCCTCGCCCCGTGCTTACGCCCGGAACGGCGCTTCGCGCCGTTGACTCGGGGACAATAACTTGCCGTAGGCGAAATAGAGATTACTTCATGGTTGGTGAGCGCGTACGATTTTTATTCACGAGTTGTGAAGGATCGTTAAACGAACGAGTGAGCGCAGCGAACGAGTGAGTTTAGCGATCCTTCACAACGAGTGAATAATAAAAATCGTACAAACGAACCAACCATGAAGTAATTTGTTTATTATATGAGTATAAAGATGAGTGTATAAAGATACGGATATATCTTACTGACAAAAACAAATACTCAAGCAAAATATTAAAATGGAATTTCTTACCATTTATTGCTTTGTTTTCTTGCTGAAAATGAAACCATGAGGTTTATTTCAAGTTAATGAGGCCACGAATGTCGTCGTTATGATTTTAGGTGGTTGTTTTATCAGTGAAATTGTCTTAAATCTCTCTTTTCGGTGAGTTAAAAAATACTTGTAAAATCAGACTCCATGTTTACACTAGCCTGCGAGCAGGTGTTGCACGTTCGGGTCAGCCAATCAGAACACTGAACGATAAATTTTCACTGGTGAAAAAACATCGTTCGTCCAATCAAAGGCCGTGAACGATGATTTTTCACCGAGTGAAATTTTATCGTTCTTGATGCCGATTGGCTATTGCTAATTTGGAACGATTATTACGCACAGCCTTATCGATGAATAAATCTCTATACTCATGTAATAAGTAATTATTAGCGAATATAGAACGACAAAAAATCTGGGTGACTATACTCTCCGACAATAACCGAGCCTGAGGCGAATAATTGTTTTAATTAACTTTTTAGGAGAACATGTATAAAAAATTCTTGTTGTGTTGTGAGGAAAGACTAAACTTTATTTGTAATTTCTAAACAGTGAAAAAATTCTTTAATAAGTTATTTGCAGATGACCTATTTTATTACCTTAAGATAGTTTGACATCCCAGTGTGTTTATATTGTTTGACTTTGCATTAACGAAATTTTTCTACATTTGTTAATTTTGGTAAAAGTATAAAACATCAAAACAACTTTCATTGGCAGCTATTTTGAAAAAATGTCAACTAGTAAATCATGCCTCATATGAAATGGTCTAGTAACCAATGAAAATGCTTAAAAACAATTATTTATCAAAGAAATTATACCAAGAGGAATTATTTACCACTTTCTCCGTAGAAATTATGCTAAAACAATTATTCAGATTACGGGGAATATTCAACAAAAATCACTACGCCTTTGGGGAATAATTTTTAAATAGTTACAAAAAGTAGCAGATACACCCACTTGCGTGCATGTATCCATACCAACTAAAAATGCAGACATACAACAAAGTTAAGAAGAAATTAAAATTATCGCTAGTATAAACATTTTATCAATGAAAACCTGCTTATTCACTTGTGCATGCCCTTCGTTTATGTAATGTATATATAGCAGAATGTAAACACACACTTTAATTCTACAAGTGTATACTTTTAATTACGTGATGGCTCTACTAGCAAGAAATATACAGATAACACTTTCCTTTACAGTGATAGGTCTTAGAATGTTTTTAATTAGTTATGTTTATTTTGATAATTGATTATATTCCTTAAAAATTCAATAAATTGTGAATCTATTCGAACATAGAAAATAACAGTACCAGTAAAACCATCAACGCAAGTTCATGTATTTTTGAATCGAATATTCCTGCCTTGCTAGAGGGACTCTTTGTCGAATCATTCTCTGTCGAATTACTTTCTGAAATTGTTGTTTTCGTAACTAAGCTTGGAAGAGATGTTGTTTTAACAGCTTAGTAGACTTTCGCTAATGGATATTTTCTCGCTGTATGTTCACCAGGAAAACTTTCACAAAGGCTGTAGGCTGCATGCACCACTGTTTCGTTGTTTGTTTGATTGACACTATGCATATGAATAATAATAAAAAATGAACAAGTTATTTAGGATTTCCTAATTCTGGTCGGCTCTTTGCTCTATATAGTTTGTCAAGTATTAATAACTAAATATTAATCTCGCTAATAACATGAAACCATTTGCGTACTATAATTGGAAGATCATTATCATCGTGAAATCAGAAAATCAAAGTGACTTTGTCTTCAGACTTGAATTGCGACTTTATGCTGGGTAACAACTGTATATCACAGAATAGTCAACAGCAAACTGTTATCCAATGAAACGCAAAAAAGGATGAAATTTTTCTTCTCGTATCATGGTTTTTGTCCTTTGGACAATGCCAGAACGCAATTTCGTTAAAATTTGAATAAAAAGGATCATGTATTGCTCACCATTTTACAATATTATGACATTCTTGCTTGCTGAGAAGGGATACGATCTTCGTTTGATCTTTAGAACAAGCAGGAATAACCTTGCATGTTGCCTCAGCGACACCCTTTTCACATTGGACATCACCAAGATTGGCGCTTTTCAACAACTTGTGACCTGATATAATCTCTTCGAATGTTTTGTTCACTACTGTTTCGTTGTATACGTATATCTTGAACGATAAAATCAAATTTTATTGCCTGTAATATATGAATATTTATGCGTGTATAAAGTAACTAAAATGAGTGTAATAATTAAGAAGTCGAAAATGAGTTACGTGTATTTACGGTGTGATAATACACGCGGAGTATTCTCCCAACACGGTTCTGAAGTGTTCTCCCAACATTTCTCAAGTGCATTATCACACCATTAAATGTACAAGGCGATTTTCTCTATTTCTTTTGCAATTATGTAAGATACAGATCTTATTCATTAACGACTTTCACAAGGGTTCAATGCTCAAATTCTTTTAACATGTGACAAGTCGACCTGTGATGCAGTTGCCTAGCAACAAGAGATAACTTCTGGCCGGTGTGACTATAAGTAAATTTTAAACCATTGCAAAAGAAATATAATATCAGTATTTATTATGTAGACTGCCATCGGATATTTAGTAATCTGATTGGCACGCTACTAGTAGGATATTTATCATTTATATACCCGTAGCGAGGGGGATTCAGTGAAATATTTCCTGAAGTGATGATATTTCCCGAGGGCTTTAGCCCGAGGACAAGCCAAAAAGCTACTTGATGCCTGGAAAAGCAACACGTACTCGTTCAAAATATACTATCATGAACTGGATGCTAAGAAAGTTGCCACAGAAAACCAAGACCTTCGCAGCCATAAAAGGAAATTGGAGCATGATTTAGCAAATGAGGAAGCAGAGACTGAAAGTTGAAGAAAAACTTGATAAGATTCTAAATCAGAGGAAATCGGACAAAAATATAATAAAAAGAATTTCAAAGCGCTGGCAAAGAGAGTTGCAAAAATTCATGGAAACTATATATACACGTTTGGCTGAAACTTTATGGCAATTTAAACATGTGCAATCAGCAAGGCACGGAAAAGTACAACGATATTGCTTCAAAAGACTAGTTCAGGTCATCCAACCATCAAGGAGTCTCTGCTATAAAACAAATTTTTCTAAAAAGAGTTCAGCACTTTGAAAGTTCTGGCTGTCAAAGAGTAAAGGAAAAACATCATTGTGGCAACTGCTTTGCTACTGGTCATATACTATCAAAACTTGCACTGCTAACTGTGAGGAATGTGCTAAAACATTTTGTGCTCACCTAGTCAAGGTAAATGGAAAATGGAAGCCAAGTTGTACTCTAAACTTGTAGTATTTCTGTACTGAACAGTTTACAGATATATATTGTCCTGATTTTTGTATTTCTACAAACAGTTTACATACATTGTCATGACATTGTTATGATTTTGTTCTGACATTGTGTTCTGATGTTTGTTATCTACATTATATGTTAACAAATTATCTGAAAGTTGCCCCAAGCTGTGTTTTATTTTTTTTTACTTTTTTCTAAATTTATGAAAAATCAATCTTTGGTAATTATTGGGAGATGTGACACCCACCCACATTTTCCACGTCGCTTTGTCACTCTGTATGTCTGTCAAATTCTCTCCATAAATACTATTACAATTCCAATCAGGTTGCCTGCTGAACGCCCTAACAGCTGGGTGCCCTTGACTCCAGTCCAGTATATAGCCACAATACCAGATTTGAATAGTCCTAACATTGTCACCATTAGCGTACCACAGCAAATTTTGTCGCTTATGTTTGTACCAATCAGGGACTAATAAAACTGGGTTGAATAATTTTAATTAATTCTGTCTCAGGCTGGAATGGAAAACCATTCCATTCTCACACTATAACTCTTCAACAATTACACATCTCAAAATTACACAAAACATCTACAGGAACTTTAAACCAAGAAAACAAACAAAATAATTGCTGACTATTAATAGTCTTAGTTTATAATTAAAATAGTCTGTTATATATATGATTAATGTCCTTCTGTCATTTGGGTAAATTTTTATGAAAGTTTAGACATGGACCATGTTTTTATACCCATTGCTGTTTCCACCACCACGAACAAACGTGAAAACAACATGGTATCCATCATCAATTTCAGTTTTTATGTATTTGTTTCCCATTAATTTAAATTCCACAATTGGCTTTCTCTTTGTCAACCAAAACTATAGTTTTTGGAACTACATACACAAAGTCCCCTTGTTCCTTGATGATCCTCTCGTTCCAATTTATTCTTGTTCCATTATTATCGATAGCATAAATTTCTTTACCTCTCCGAGGAGTAAATGAGGTACATCTATAGGAATTTCAATACGAATTTCTGGATCGTCCTTGCGGCCAGAAAACAGTTTACGCTTGATTTCTCTATAAATACGCTCATTAAAGCCATTGAGTCGTTCTTGAAGCGAGTTCGTGCTTGGTTGAGACATTTTTTCCAATCTTACAAAAGGTAAACTACCATCGGTAAATGGTCGCCATTCGTAAAATTTTTCATCATACCCTTTGAAATGTATTTTAAGCCTTTGAGCCGCAACATCGACTTCTTTTATTTCAATTTCGTACAAATTATTGTCTGCCGCTTCCATTTTCTTTTTTTTAACTGGCTTCCCAACTGATATCTCATCCACAAGTCTCTTTGGCATGTTTCTCACTCTACTTGGTTTGCTGTCCGCCATATTGAAAACAGAAAGCGGCGCGCGTAAAATTGCAAGAATGGGGCCTGGCGCCAAATGTCCTATTAAACCAGCAAAGAGTTTGATGTTTGAAAATAGTTACTGTAGGTGCCCCGCAGATCTCAAGAATTTTACCACGAAAATGTTGACTGTCGTATTGAATTCAGTACGCAAACTGTGGTTGTGCTCCGTATTTACTTGTTGTTTTCCAAAGTTACAAATATCGTCTTACGATAAAATTTTTAAATGTTTAACTTAAACACTGCAGGGAAAAACTGCATTCCCTCCTGCTGTCATGTACCTTTTCAAACTTCAATAATACGTATTCTGTTTGAAAATGAAGGCATGCATGCATTCATAATCTTCTTTTAATTAAGGCTTGTAGATGTTATCTTCAGTTGTATTATATGTTTATGTATTACAAATATTTGCGTCCTAATAAGGACACAATTATACTCATAAAAGAACAAAATTAATCTACCTATCTATGCGTTTAATCTACTTTACAATGGCACATAACCTTCAAACATTTTAAATCTGCTCACTGCAGTAAACGATTACTATAACAAATGTTTCCTGTATAAACATTCAAGCATTATAAAATCATCATTACAACTTGCTAAAAGAACATATTAAATGGGTTCAATAGGAAGTTACGTAGATACAATACTATTGGACAATGCCAGACACTGCATGCTGGCTTCGTTTGGGCTGAGTGACTCACATTGTGTGTTGTATCAAGAGAGATTGCTAGAAAATAAGCATGACATGTTTATAGATAACAATGTTGTTTATTAGCGAACAGGCCGATTGTATTGTTGACTATTTGTACTTCATGGAAGCCCTCTGAACAAAGTGTGAATTCACATTCCACAGCATCCTTCATTACTTGAAAATTTTTGCTCTAAACTGGGTTAGACAATCGCAGCATTTATTTCTTTAGCAATCCAAAAATATTTCCATACGATTCCCAAACTATCTTCACCAGCAAAATTGTATGAATTAAATCTCACATCGTCACATTGTACTAAATAAATAATTAACATGCGTATAGAGCTACAATACGATCAATTATGGTAGACGTCGACAATAGTCAAATGTGCAACATGAGTGCATAAAGATTGATTTTGGGAAGTACGGCTTGAAATCAAATCCAGACGTCTCAGAGGCCTTGCAGGATTAGACAGGGTACACCGATTTCGAAAATAATAAGTCATTTTGGGCGGCTATTTTCATTTGATTTGTACTTGCATGGCCAATTTGTTTTTTAAATTCACAAAAGTATGTAGTGATATTGTCTTTTAAACTGTGGAAGAAAGATCTTAATACATTAAAATGCTAAACGTGGCAGATCATTCCAAAGTTTGATTACCTTCTATTGAATCTAACCGGTCGTATTTTTTACATTTGCTTGTAAAGCACTGTGACTATTCAATCATTCGTTTGTTGCTAATCATATTGTACATTTATATAATTTAGTCGGCGACTAGGCGAGCTTTAGACATTTTGCGGACTCACCTTATAATTTGCTGTGCAAGTGTAAGGGTCATTTTCCAGTTCAGGAAATTCCGCGCAGTTGAGCGTTCGTGGTAGTGTGGGTCCATTGCTGTATTGAACAAGTATAGAAGAGCAATTGAAGAGCGTATCGCGAGTATACGCATCTAAAAGTGAACAGTCTTTCCTGCTGTCGTTACATGCAGCCAGATGCGCTTTCGTGTCAACCCTGATATATTCTCCTTCACATCGAAATGGATAAACAGTGTTACAAAGATATTTTGCACCAGATTTGCTGCATTGCTCACCGAATAACTTTAACGAACTGGTTATGAATGGAATCCGCTTTCTGAAGTCGTAAATGCCAGAAAGGTTGACGGAATATGATGTATTACTAAGATCCGGTATGTCGTAGTCTAAGAAACCTGAACATTCAGATATGGCGCTCGATGAATTTTTGCAGACAATGTTTTCCATTTCATACAGGATGTAACCGTTTTCTGTTGCCAAGGTTTTCCGTGGAACTGTGTAGAATATGTAGAACACGAAGATTGAGCTTATGATCGCACACATGTTGCACAAAGAAGATTGAATATCAACTATCTGAAAGACACCACTGGATGCTTCTAGCGCATTCCACAAAATAGGAACAGAAACGTAATCTGCGTGGGAGTCTCGATTCCGTACAAGGCCACTGATGTGAAACCACAACTAGATAAAGCTTCTGTGAAGCATAAAATTAATGAAGTTAATGGCGGCCATATTGGACAATCAACTATTGACGTAGTAGACGTTTGACAGTTAAGTTTATCGGTGGGAATGGATAAACATTGTGTGAATAGAAAATATCCACAAATAACAAGGGTCTCTCAGAGGGGTGACGATTTCTCATGTTCCGTTTAAGAATTTTCGCTTTTTGCTTTGTTCCCGTGTTTTCATTGCAAACGTAACAGTGTTCTCTTGTCCCCCTTGTTCAATAATCTCTGTTTCCATTTAAATATGCCTGTGGATAACTACGTATACTCGCGATAGTCCAAGATATAGCCGCTTTGACTTCATTATCAATAATATGGAAAGACATCTGCTTGATAATTTGGCCAGTTTTTAGACGCTCCGATTTGATTTGCAGTCTTGATCGATTTTGGTAAATCATCTCACTATAGAAATTCTGGCTTCAAAATTGGACCTCTGAATTCAGAAGGCTGGTTTATCTATTTTTCTTCAGAGCAGTGTGTCGTACCTAAAGCAATGCCTGTGCGCCAACGAATTATCATTTGAGTATGTTATCGACGGCAATACATTATTGGAAAAATGTACATCTGCCATCTTCTTCGTAATCTTTTTTAACAAATTTTTAAAGAAATTGAGACATCATTTTCAATAGGTAGTTTTTAATTTGATATGATTGAATTTTTTTTGGCTTGTAAACTTGCTTCTTATATTGAACTATAGTTTTTAACTAGTGTAATGAAAACTTATATATTTTCATAGTTAACTTTATGTACTATCGGTATAGCAATAGTAATGAGGGCACATATTGATAACACGGTTTTATACCCTGAAGTGTCCACCCTCTTAAAATATTTGAATAATAATAATAATAATCAAAGTGGTCTAAAAAAAGATTATTCACATCTTCTCAACAAAAGTTTACAATCTTGTTCTAGCATACATGAAATACAATATGCACTAAAATTATGATCGGTTAACATTTTTTAAGAAAAGAGTTAACATACAGTATAACCAACCTAACCTCAATGTTGATGACATCACTATGCCAAACAAATAGCATCTGTATGATATAGAGATAAGCATCTGTATGATAAATTGACACTTATTACCTCTATTAATTTCAGCAAAACTTGACAAGTTTGTCGAACACGTTTCTAAAGTTCAATTGTGTAACACTGACATGACAGCAACATAAATTATCATGCCTGCTTTTATTTTTAAAAGGCTTTTTTCTTGTCGAAAGGTGAGACTCTTCCTGTAAACATACATTGAACAAAGTTATAATTTTATAAAATTAATCATAATGTACGAAGTACAGTGTATAGACAACCTACATGAGTACCTTTATAAACGGTACAAATCGGTAAAAACACAAATGTTTCGCTCCTTGTATACGTGAAATGTCTGTTTTTAGCAATTCCGTTGTTTGACAGTATTTCTCCGAAACCTAGAACAAACACTTGATATTCGCTACGTCGAACCTCACCGAAGATGTGGGCGTAAGTAGCCACACTTTTACAGCTATAACATAGTGGTTAGCCGCGCATGCGCTGCTACCCGCAAAAAAGATCTATTATATTGGAGTTTATTGCAATACATATTATAATGCACTGCATGAAATTAAAGTCAAAATTTTAAAGTAACAATATATTACAGGCATAGGCATCAATTATAATTATCTTCATAAGTTATAATTACATAATAGTTGCAAACTGTGCAAAATACATAATAAAATATGTATAAATAAAGCTTCAAACGCTAAACAACATAATTATATAGTTGTTTAGCATTTATTCAGCTGTTTTCTCCACCTGTTTTCTATCAATCAGTTAGTCAATCCAAAGATTCTATAAAACTCACAATTCTTTCAACATTTGCTAGTTTCCAAAAGATCCATGCAGTACTACCGGTATCATAAAATGCCTCTCCCTAATAAAATTACGTATACAATTACTAAAAACGTATGTTTTAAAATGTTACACACAGTGGCGGATCTAGCGTAAGTCAAAATAAATTACCACAGCTCATTCTAGGATATTTTTACATTTTAAAATACCTTCAAAGCAACTTCATTGTTTAAATTTTATTCTTTTGAAATTCATAACCTATGACATTGTTAAAAAGTTATTTTGAATTTAAAATTGAGCTGCTATAATTTATTTTGACTTACCCTGGATCCGCCACTGCTGGGTTGATTGTGATGTCGCCAGCAAGGAGAGTAAGCTTTGCGACGTGATGAAAGCATTTGCGAGATATTTGAAGTTCTAGTCCGTAATGATGTTTGTCTGGAAGAGTGAATTTTCCAATTTCCTATCACGTGTAGAAGTCCAGGTGAAACACAATTTGTCTGGTAAGAGGGCAAGTTCTTGTGTGATTGCAGTATGTTTTCCAGTATCATTTCCGAAGACGCTCGCAGCAGGTCTAGATCTTGCTGAAAGCCATAAAAGTACTGCAAAACGTACGATCCAAGATGATGCTGATTTAGCGAAAGTTTGACAAGATTTTGACATTTTAATCCGTTCAATAAGCGTATTATCCAGTAAACCGTCAATACGTAATGAAATAGGAAAATGTGCGCAAAAGAAAATATGTTCTGATTATCAACCCCATCCCCCCCTGTAAATATATAAGCAGTATGCTCGAAAATGTGCATGCATATAATAATGTAAACATGCTTAGTGGGTCAATTATACGGTGTTGCGTTTTTAGTGCGTGTTGTGTTTTATACCTGTTGGCCGCCGTACCTGTGGGCATCAGAGAAAATTGTAGAAAGATTGAATAGCCAATCAAAATCCTGATACGATAATTTCTCACTAGCAAAAAAAATCCAACAAAAACGCTTACTTGCTTCTCCACATTGAAATGTACGATTTTTATTTCACCCGTTTAGCTCGGGTAAATCTCTATGTGCACGGCATAAGAGAGATTTCTGCACTCGTTGCAAAGTGTTAAAAAAATGGTTAGCGAAAAAGCTGATTTAGATTGAGAAATCAATTGGAATGGAATTGCCATGGCAACGCTTTGCGAGTGCTTGTGAATTCAAATGTAAATATCTCGGGCAGTAATTATCGAAATGAGACAAAAGGTGCATCATTCGATAGCTGATCACTTCCGCTTTAAAATCATATGTATAAAAAATAAAACAAAATTACATATGCCCAAAAATTAGCATCTACGTGCATAAATTAATGACTTAATAGAGACAACAGATGAACATACGTGTCGTGCAAGGGACATGTGTCGAGTCATAATTTAATATTTTCATGTTTTTTGTTTCTCATATTTGAGAGAAATCCCCGAGGTTTTTTTTTACAACTACAGACGATCTACGCCTAACTTACCAAACCTAAATTAAACTAATAGCCACTTGTAAGTAAGAATCATAGCAATATATTTTTTGACATATTTGTAACCTTAACAAACTTTTACATAATTAATATGGGTTTGAAATGTTTTATCACCGAAGCAAATAAGGCCCTTTACAAAATTTTGTTCCTATATCCAAACTGAGCAAATCGACACAGCAATAAAAATCATTGCATTCCATATTTTATTTAGTCGTGCTGCCTGGCAGGTGGAGAGATTCGCTGATGATGTTGTTGCTTCGATATTTTCGTAAACATGATCCAGTGGATATGGTTTCGCTGTATTGCCATCAGGTAATTCATCACATATACCATGGGCGCCCTCTATCATTTCTTCATCGTTAGTTTTGTTGAGACTAGATTAAAAAAAATATAATAAATTTATTGTTTCCTGGTATTGCACGTTAAAGGATAGATAGAGTAGGCGGCTTCTTCTTCCATAGTTGGGTTGCCGATTGCGCATCCAGAAAGCTAGACCTTAATCAAGCAAGCCATGATCGCAAACCATCATCATTAACAAATGGCATGTTTTATAGTGCACATGGCATTACTTTTTTCAGAGTCATAAATTCTTTTGCTTGATTTGAATATCACAGTGTAATAATTGTATTTTGGAAAAACTAAATGCTGAGGAGATTGTTTAATGGTTTAATCAAACACAGCTGTGAGGAAAAAATGTTCTATTTCTGGAAACAAGTTTCACCAAAGTGATGACATTGTTAAAATGCTTTTGCTGAACAAGGGAAGATTTTATTCTAAGCAAATCAGAGCGTTTGTTTACATTTTTTTCTCGACTAATCAGAATGCGCAAAATGCTAAATCTTACAGAAAGGGAGTGAGAAAATAACACCGCGTTTGAGGACTTCAGTTCCATTCAATGATTTTTTTTAGGATTCAAGACAGACAGATTTAAATAAAGCCAGACAGACAGATTTAAATAAAGCCAGACAGACAGATTTAAATGTTCATCACTTTCCTCGTTCGCATTTTTAAATTTCGACTTATAACGCAAAATATCAATGTTTGAATAACCGCGTTCAGCAGTCGTAAAATAGCGTATGTTCAAGAAACCTCACTAAAAATGCAACTAATTATTTAAAATATTTCAGGCTTTTGCATGAGATAAAGTGCTGTACGAGTGAAAAAAATCCGTATGCGTTATTTTGGATTGGTTTAATTTTACTCTATTGTACCCAATAAAACATCTAAGCACAATTTATTTTTATGTTCTGTTACATCCACTATGGGCCAAACACGATTGGGGAAATGAATGGCGGTCAGTGTCAGGTCAACCTGCAAACAGGCGTGAATAGTAACGAAACGAAAAAGGAGCTTGATTCTTCAACACAAAAACACAGCAAAGTCGGCAAAATGCCTAAATTAAGATATCCTAAAATAAGATATGCAACAATCCTTTTCACCAAGCTTGGTCAAAACGCGAAGGGGAAAAGGTGATTAACCTGAAATGCCATGCTTTTTTGGCAGTCGCATACGCTTCCGAGAAATATGTTCAGGCGGAATTAAAAAAAGCCGCTAAAAGATCAACAATTTTTGCACAGCCTGTCTTAAAACGAATTCAAGAAAACGTAAGGTTACAAAATTTCTTCCGAAAAACGATGCTGAATCGAAAGCCAGGTGAGAAGGCATGTAGCTACTAAACCTAATCTACTGTGCGGTTAAATTAAAAACAACATCCCCATTAGATAATTACAAGATATTCTATTTTTAGTATAAATTTCCAGACGACTGTTGATTTTGCTACATTCTGATTGGTCAAGACTCACTGTCTCTGAAGTGATAGTCACTGGTCAGTGACTATTGCTTTTTGGTTTTTGTCTTTTTTAGACAGTTCTAAATTTGAATTGTGAATTTTTATTAAGTTGTGTTGGTTACTATTTGCAAACACCTGGAAATTTATACTAAAACAATCAGTCACCTCAGGCTCGGTGATTACAAGCCTATATTCACTTTGCCTTTGGCTCAGTGAATATAGGCTTGTAATCACCTTGCCTTCAGCAACTAATTGTTAAATATTCTCAGTGAATTTATATTTATGCATGAGTTCATACTAATATAATATTTGGCTTGATCATTTGGAATGCCCAGAACACCTTGTCACCAGTCAAGTATTTGATCACGATAAATGACAAGGCAAAAGTCAAGCTGCCACATCAACAGCTACCCTCACAGAATCCAACCAGTTTGAACAACTCAGACCAGTCAACTGAAAATCTGCAAATTGAATCTGAAACAATGAGCAGTCAAATGAGCGATGCAACAACAATTACTTTGAGCTCCCCAAGCCAAAAAATTGGTATAGACAGCAGCGATGAATTTGGTATGTGTGCAAAAAAAGTGCAGAGAAGCAATGTCAAACTATGGACGGTGTATTCCTGTCAACAAATGATTACGAGACTCTCTTAAAAAAGGCATCATTTTGCCCAACTTTAGAAATGATTTAGTTAAAATTCGTTCCCATATCTCAAACTTACCAAAGCTAGAAATGGATCCTACTGCGTTTGAATGAGTTTGCCAAAATGTTGGTGCAGAAAATCTCTGTCGCTGCATCAAAGATGCTATATGTTCTGAACGAATGTCTGACAAACGCAAACATCTGAGCCAAGTTCGCACAATAGTTGTCATCTACATTATGGTGTATGATGTATTGGTATAAGTGGACAAGGACTGCAATCCTTAAGAAATCTTGGTATCGCTGCACACCCCACACTATTAAAGCTAAAGCTAAATTGTCGTCATCGTGTCATTCAAATCATGTCACCCGCTTCATAGAATCAGCAATTGAAAACAAACAATTCATGATATTCTGCATAGATGACTATCACAACATGCACACAAAACATCGACCCGAGACCAAGGCACAAACCCAAGCAGTCCACATGACAACACTGTTGTTGAAAGTATTCCCTAATATTAAAACTGCGCCAAAAAATGAAATGAGCTCATTCAAATCCACTTTTGTACCATCTAGAAATTTCAATTTTAGCAGTAAGAAAATTGATATACTTAAGTCTAAGGCAGCGGAATTTCTCGAAACAAAGTTTGAGTCTCTAAACCACAATCCTAACATGGCCACCTTACAACCCAGTGCTCCACGACAGCCAAAGCAATTAACTAAGTGGAAACTGCCTAATTTGTTTAGAGATATGGTTGTAACTAACAAAGTGCTTCCACTTGGATACACATCAGTAGAACTAGCACCAAATCCAACCAGGTAAATGAAAATGTAAACAAATTAGCAGGAGAGTGAGTGGAAATAAAGCTCAAGTAAGGCAATTTTCATTCTTCAGACACATTTGGGAGCACACATGTCTCAAATGTAGTTTAAGAATGATAATTATGTATTAATCAAATATAAGTCAGGTATCGGTTTAATAACCAAATATTCATTTACTCAAATACAATGCATGTATGTTTCATCAAATTGTTGACCTAAATTGCAGTCAAGCACTTGCTTAGTTAATACAACAATCCCTGTGATGAATCATAACAAATAGAATCTAGAATTTAACAGGGCAAACAGCTTACTTACTGAACGTTTTTCCATCACAGAAAATGTGAATTGTCCAACTGCAACAAGAATAGTCTCCTTTGGAAGGCTATGCGTGGTTGTGGGCACTCTTTCCGCATAAAATGCATTCTGCCTGATCTAAGTGTTTGTCGAATTTGCAAATCTACACTGCACGCAAAGCTTGAAGTTCTTGGCCACACAGCAAACGAGGCAGTTTTGGCAAACTTTAGCGCAGACGATCAAGACGAGGACACGAGTGACGATGAGCAAAGCGATAATGATGATGATAATGAAACCTACGAGAACCAGCCAGAGAACAACGCTAACGGAAGAATTTCAATATTACTAGATCTAATTAGTCTTTGGAAAATGCTTGATTTCCCGCGCCTGTAAATGCGCTGGAAAAACAGTAATTCTTTACTCTAGATTATCAACATTTATATCGAAAACTCAGCGACAAACGTGACAGGCTGACATATGTGGTATTTGTATCAACAGCAAACAGCCGGATATAGCAAGCTAGTTCAGCTGATACGCACTTCCAACAAAAAAATTAAGGTAAATAGTGCAAATTATCAGACATTTTTTTTTGCCCTGGAATTTCGAGATAATTCAGTTGCATTTTTAGTGAGGCTCCTTGAACATACGTCATTTTACGACTGCTGAACGCAGTTACTCAAACATCGATATTTTGCGTTATAAGTCGAAATTTAAAAATGCAGACGAGCAAAGTGGTGAAAAAAGCATGTTTTATTTAAATCTGTTTGTCTTGAATCCTGTAAAATATATTCAATGGTACTGAAGTTCTCAAACGCGGTGTTATTTTCTCACTCCCTTTGTGTATGTCTTAGCATTCTGCCCATTCTGATTGGTCGAGAACAAAAATGTAAACAAACGCTCTGATTGGCTTAGAACGAAATCTTTCCTGGTTCTTTTGCTATTCATTGACTGAGTTTAACTGGGCCAGGGTAAAACTAGCAGCGTCATTGTGACGTCATATAGTTGGTTAGCTATTACAGTTCAGTTTTAGGTTGGTCTGGCTTTAGTGTTGTAAATATTTTACTGACATGCACTTGTCAAACTCGTTTGATCGTTCTTAAATTAATAATAATTGCCAAGTAATAAGTAGAAACAGTGTGAAAAATACGATTTTCTCAAATTAATTGTGCAAAGAAAGTATTTTTTGAATATGTAGGGGTAATGACCAATTAGTAGTTGTATTAAGTCCGGATAAACGTTTTTTAGTGCTTACCATCCCATAATTTTTCGACACTTTTGCTTGCTCAGGATGAATACCACCTTGCTCTGATCTTTTGAACAAGCAGGAATTAAAGCTTTACAAATTGCATCAGCAACATTTTTTTCACATTGTTCATCACTAAGACTGGCTTTCTTCAACATTTTGTGACTAACTATAAGATCTTCAGTAGCGATTTCTAACTGTGTTGGATTTTCGGCATAAACCTTGAAATTAAAGATAAAAATCGTTTACTGAAAGTAAGGTGTCTCTTGATATGCAACTGACGTATGCGTGCTATGAGACAAACAACAATTTCGCACCATCAAAAACTAGGCATTCGCTTAAGGCGAAATGACTTAGAAGTGTGCATGAGAGCAGTGTTCTAGGTTTGAATCTCAGCACATGTTCATGCACAGAGAGTTGGGACATTCTAATTGGATGATACTGTAAACATCGGCAAATATCAGACAGCAATTTAATGTAAATATGTTTGTTGCATTTCTATCAAACGCACGTCTTTGTTAGTTATTATTAATCTCCGCCGCTCCCTCCCTCCCATAATTATATCTCATAATTATTACTTTCTACAAATTCCCATATATACAAAAGTGTCGAGGGGCCACAAAACTCACTGTTTCCCCAGGTTCCAGTAAATAAGTGTTTTGTTATGCATGCTGTGCGTATCAAAAAGGTAATCCATAAAGTTGACGCGCTGTAGTACAAAAACTATTCGGTGTATGTTTAATCTTTTTCACTTTCTGACAGATAAATCTGATAGATTTTGAATTACGCCTTCAGTTTGGCGCAAAATAGACAAAAATTGGGCATATACGAGACCAAAAGAAAATGTTGGTCAAACTCGCATATTTTCACCTCTGGAAGTTGGGGCTAAAACCATTGAGCGCCATTCGGTATTAGAATTGACATTGTTATAGTTGTTTACCTTACACTAAGTATAATTAGTTCAGACATAATTACCTTACGCTTTACACTAAGTATTAGCAGTTAAGTATCGTGGGCTCAGGTGGCCTCCTCTCTCGTTTTTGGCATCCATTGTTGTTTTAATAAATACGTGTTGCTTCGCTGAAGTTTGATCTTATTTACTGGTGGAACATTAAGTCCCTTTGGGATTCGTGTTGTTGACAAAATCGCTTCAGAATAAACTATTAAACTACCCGTGTGCACATATTATTAACTCTCAGTCATTGAATACAAACATGGTGCAACTTACAGCTGAACGAAGAAAATTTTTAGTCAAAAATGTTTTTGAAACAGGAAGCTTGAAAGTAACACGTAAGAGGTTCGCGAAACGTTTCTTCGAGCGGCGTCCGCTCGCGCTTAATACGATTTGGGAAAGAAAATGTCTTTAAAAAATTTTCTGCCCACGGCACAACCTTGAATCGAAACAAGGGGAATTTAGAAAGACAACGCGCGGGAAGATCAGAAGCCAGTATCGAGGTAGTAAGAGGGCCAAATGACTTGAATGATTTGCAGAACCACATTCAAAATGAAGTTGATGCATTGAGAAATGATCCCGCACTTATCAGACGCACACTTCATGCAATTAAACGACGATGTGAGCTTTGTGTCGAGAGAGATGATGGTCATGTCGAAGGAATTGGCAACTAAATTTTTGAAGTTTTAAACTTTCAAGTTCAAATGTAAATAACTGTCAATAAGAAACTAAATGCTAATTGTGACGTGTTTATGGTTAATGGAGTTGTCCTTCTGTTATTAGGAATTTAATTACGCACGGAGGTGAAAATATGCGATTTTGACCAACAATTCTTTTGGTTTCGCATATGCTCAATTTTTGTCCATTTTGTGCTAAAAAGGTGGCATTCAGATTGGTCTTTCTGAATGTGAAAAAAAACATACACCGAACAATTCACCAGTTATTGAAAATAAAACTAGATAATTGGAACGCCGTAAATATTTAACGAAAAAAAAACAACTATAGACTTCGGAAGTTCACGGCTGGAGCGTTTATCCATTCTGTAGTTGACCGGTCAATAAATATTTTGTTATGGACCGGTGCCTTGTTCCAACGGCAATCGAGTGAACACGGTGTTTTGCGGACCAACACGTGATACGCTTTTGTCCAATTTCAATACAGAAAAATCGAGCTTTGACACTAAATATATTACAACTGTTATGTATGTATATCTCATTGAATGGATTAAGGATTAATGCAACATAATCCGGTCCGTTATTTAACGAGACTTTAACGTATTTCTCTAATCTCTGGAAGTAAAAATGCAAGAAGTCAGGGTATTATATGCCCTTTTTTCCCCTTTGGTAATAAACACATTGCTTATAATTATAATTGTAATACCACCGTCTCAGTGATATTTCAAAGCTCGTCTATAGTTACATATGATCAATTATTTTTCGCGCTTAGTTGGAAAAAGTAAACATCAAAAAGCTCACAAGGAAGCTTGCGATATAGTAAAATAATGAGATAACTCATGTTCGTTGCGTAATTGCTAAATAACCTTTTTCATAAAGCTGCAATAAAACTGGCAATCCGCAGAATTTCGGTCCTAACTCTTTTCTGACGCAGCGTAACAACAAAACAATCGCAAGCGAAAGTTTAAGTTTATTCGATTTGAATGCAATATTTTCTGCATATCTTTAAATATAAAAAATGATTAAGTAACGATCGAATTCTTTAACTTTTGAGTTTTTCAACGATATCGATATCCATGTGCACCTTAAAAATAGCGCACAAGCGAAGATGTCGTAATTTAACCTTTGGGTCATGTTTTTGTCTTCGAATTTTATTCAGTATATGCTCAAATTCCTTCCTCAGATATATATCTTGAAAATTCCAAAGAATTCAGCTGTCCGGAATATAAAAACAAAATATACATATGTATCACATATTGAGGATTATTTTACAGAAAAGTTTATTTTCAAGTGTTTATATAGACTCGGAAAATGTCGGAAAATTTTCGGTTTTCACGAGCAAGTGCGTAGCATAGCACACAGTGGCATGTTGTTTCAAGAATGTCTGTCGCTTGTCGAACGCTATATAGGTATCCTGTCCTGTAGATACGGTTCCCATTCTTCGAGGCCGCGTAGGGTATTTATTTCCCATGTTTTAACAAGTACTAGTGGATCCGGTGTCGCGCAAAATTTATGACCTGCGAAATTCATGGCTATAACAGATCTGCACATGCGCACACGATGCGCATGATTGACATCGGCTCAGAAATTTTGCAAGTCGACAACAACAGCACGTGCGTTTCTTGTTTTGGTGGAAATCTTTGCTCGTTTTTAAAGTCATGTGATTTTAATATTGAATTATCAATTAATTGATGGGATTTTCATGTGTATATAGCTTGTATAGTGTATATAATGACGTCTGTATTATTAGCGTGTTTGGTGTGTATAGCTTGTATATATAGCTTAGTTTATACGCAAAATTGTCTTAGTTCAAAGGCAAATTAACTGCTATAAATTTTGGGTTATGTATCCATGTCACGCATCTAAACTGAGTGTAACGACAATATGTCCTATTAAAATGCCCCTTTTCAAAATGCGCTGTTTCATGCCATACATATTTGTATGCTCAACAGCTGTTTTTCCGCTTAAGTCATGAATTTCGCAAGCATCATGAATTTCGCACCCACGTGCGCGACCCGTGACCGTCATGCATAGTCACGTATTTCGCAAGGATCATAAACTTCGCTTGACACCGGTATGCTGGGCTTAAATTTGACTAAAGTCGCAAGCGGCCGTTCGCTACATTGCAGAACTCGCTGTAGCTTCTTCAACAGTCATTATTTTCGTTCAAAACCGGTAAAAACGTCTAAGAAACGACTAAGCGATTCGTTTCATTGGTATTTGAAGAGATTTAGGGCATGCGGTTGCGAGGATGAATCGCGCTCGGAATGTTGAAAAATGTCCTAAATTATAACATACGTCAACACCGCTACATTTTAGTTACGATAAACATTTCACTGTATCTTTCTTGTTTTTTAATATTTTCGTGCGAAACTTGGCTAAAATGTAGAGAAAACGTTATCTATTCATGATCGTCTTTTTTGAAAACATACACATTTTCCCGACTAAGATACCGCCTGATATATTATTGACATACTAATTTAATTTAAAATTGCGAAGTTTGCTGCTTGAAGTACATATTTGAAAGCCAAAAACTTATTTTGTGATCAGCTAGCTTGTAAATAATAAGCTAGATTAAAAAAGAGATTTTAATGCCGGTTATAATGGTGTTTTCTGGTGTAAATAGCTTACACTAAACCAGAGATATGTTTAATTAAACGCACCTTGTAGTTTGCGTTGCAAGCATAAGGATCATCGTTAAGAACAGGGAAGCCTTCGCAGTTCAGCTTTCGCGGTACTTTAAGTTGGTAGTCAGGATTGGCAGCAATGATGGAGCAATTGAACAATGAATCCCGTATATTCGCATTCAATCTTGAGCATTTTTTTCTACTTTCGTTGCATTTAGCCAGTAGCTCATTGCGGTCAACTTCAATATATTCGTCGTCACAACGAAATGGGTATGCTGCCTCGCAAAAATATTTCGTGCCGACTTTACTGCATTGTTTACCTCCCTTTGAATTCGAAAGTGTGAGGATGTTACCTGCAATACTTGAAGGATCGGGAATAAATGAGTCGTTGTTGCCATCTGGTATCTTGTAGTCTAACACGCTCGAACATGGAGATTTGATGCTCGATGGATCTTTGCATGAAACGTTTGCCACTTCAAAATAGATATAACCGTTTTCTTTTGCGAAGGCTGTATCGACTAGGAAACAAATGCAAAACAGCACCAATGAACGCACGATCGAATCCATGTTGGTGCCTAAAGAAAATGATGTGTTGAAGAAATGCAGTGCTGAGTCAGAGAAAACGAAACTGTTACTTAGGTCAATATAATTATGTTATATTGAAATATGATCTACCTGTAATGTGGAACGCTCCTATCGTATTTGCATATTTGCAATAGTTTGAGTAGAAGCTAAGCTCACTGATTGATTTTTCGTCGTTGCTATGAAAAAGAATATACACTGTGCATCGTATAATTCAACCCTATAATCTTTACCACGTACTACTAGTTTCAATAAGACATTCCGCTGTTAATATTGTACATGATCGAACAGATGACATTTTCTTTTGCTTTTAATTTGATCTCTCTGTCCGTAGCCCGACCACTAATATTTATAGCTAAATTAAAAATCTCACTGCATATGGTGATTGGCATAATATATTTCCTGATCAAATGCCCACTAGAGCATCGTTCTTTACTAATTGCACTCGAAGCCTTGATTTGTCCAGTGCTTTATTATTTACATAATGTCTGCCAGTTCGGTTTAGATTATAGACAGAGTAAAAGGGAAATATGTATTAGTCAACAGGTTGAACCAACGAATAATGCTTAGGCCTTAACAAACAAGTTTGGGGGTATAAGAAATCCTTTGTATTTCAAATTTCTATTTAATCGTAAGCTTTCCTACCGAGGTAATTAAAAATAGTAGTAACCATAACAACACTGTCAAATTATTTTCAGGATAACATTCTACTTAATTGAAACCACACGATAGTGGTACATAGCACGCAAATCGAAATATTTATGTATATATAATATCATTTTCTATGATCACACTTGTAGTCTTATATAGAAGGACTCATAAAAGATTTATGGATTTCGACCTAATTGTTTTGCATAAGCGTTACTTGAAATAACGGCATTTCCAACAAAATAGTATCAATCCTAGTTTCCGCGGAAAAAATAGGCAATTCCTAGCCTATTTCTTCCACGCTTGGAATAAAATGACGCGAAATCGGCCAAGTTTGTCATTCATTTGATTCAGCGGTTGTCCGCAACAGTGTAGGAAAATTCAATATGGCGCATTTAATGAGTGGAAAAAAGAATGTTTTCGCGATTAAAAATTTTTGTTAGATCGCACCCCAACTTTTCCCGAAACTATTCAAGCATTGGTAAATTTTGTTTGCACACTGTGAGTCGTACTGTTCTTAATACATTGAAAGGATGAATGGCTTATTATATATTTGTCTCGTAAAGGAATTAATATAAATTTATTGGACATCGTATTTTGAATGGAACTTGTCACGGACTCATTGGTTTGAAAAAAGCATATAAGGGGCATAAAAATTATTTGTTTCAGAGGAAAAGATTACTCACATGCTGGCAACTGAGGATACTTTCTTCAACTGATTTAAACGTGGAAAAGGAATGTTAGATATGCTTTATCAAGATACTTGATCACTCCATTCACTTGATGTATCTCAAGTGCTTTAATTTTTCATAATTAGTTTAGCTTCTATATGAACTTATTGGCCAGGTTTGACTTTCTCGTTGTTACATTATTTGCCTTGCTTCTAAAAAGAATTTTTAAAAATTTGTTTATTGCTATTAATTAGGCCAGGTCAGCATATTGCATTTATAAAGCTTAAGATCTGTCACTGTGTAGATGTATCAGTGTTTTATTCATATTGGATAAAGTTTTGCTTATTTATTGATGAGTGAATACGTACAAACTAGAGTTGAATTGTAATTGTCACAATTTAATAAATGAATAAATTGAGTTTATTATACTAAAATCTTCTTTTATGACTTTTTACAAATACACATTGTGTCATGTTTTCATATTTGATACAAATTAGTTTCTACACCATTTTAATATTTTAATCCTGTTATTACATCATCAAATACTTTTATGGCATCAAATGTGGAATCATTGCAGTGGTCACAATGCCCATTTGGGTAAATAACACCATATAATGTATGTTTCTGTAACAGCAAATCTGGCAGCTACTCAAGGTGAGGGTAATTTAATGACACTGTAAAGGCCTGATTAGTGACACAAACAGTAGTACAAAAAAAATCACCACTTGAACAATGTTTGTTGCTTTGACATCAGTTTACTCTGTTATTTTCCTGACCACTTACCTATCAAGTGATAAACTAATGATGTTTGGTCAGTAATTAGAGAAAAATATGTACTCAAAATACATTTTGTTACTTCACCAAGTCTAATTCTACACAGCTAAAATTGTATGGAGATGGTCCTGGACACAGTGTCCTCTTGCAACTCTTACTCAAATATTGCTTATACATATTGGTTGCAAAACTAAAAGGCTAGTCAGATATGTTAGGCAAACAACACATATACTGACTGACATGTTTGGAAAATGTTTGCCAATTTGTTCTTAAATGTAGTTTAGCATTAGGGGCACATTAGAGCAAGATGTGGCAAATATTTTCTAAAATAGGTAACAGTAATTCATAATTAATATGACGACTTTAAGAAGGGCATGTTTATTCTGCTTCAGGCTAATCAGTGTGAAATTCAGTTGTGACACCAAGAATGCATTTTTTGCTGGAGCAGGAAGTGACATACTCTTATTTTATGAACTTGTAATGAATGTTCAGTCAGTTATGTTAAATTGGGGAAGGCAATTAGGCAAAATCAACTACAGTACACTAAAACAACGTACTTGCTTATTTGTCTACCTTGACACTATAATGAGTATGATATGCATGACCATAGTCTGACAACAATTCCTTGTATTTTTAGTATATACGAAAGACATGATTTTTTAATCAAAAGCACTTACACGGCATTTAGTATTTTGAATTGCAGAAGGCATGTCACATTGCCCTGACACAAGGCTGTCAAAGCTGTACTTTGTAAGTATGTTGTTATAACTGCATTAAAAACTTTTAATTAGTTGTCACTACTTACTCAGTGAAAACATTAAAAAACAGTTAGTCAAATGTATCAACATTGTATTTATGCAACAGTGGACATAATTACACCTAAACCTTGGATTTTTACATTTACCATAAACTATGCAATATACTCAGTAAAAATTATTCTAATTCTAGACAAAAGCAAGAATATTTTATGATCTTCTAAACCACAATAACAGTTTATTCCCCTGGAAATATTTGGCGGCTAGATAAAACAAAAAAGAAAATATAAAATCCTAATCTCACTATGAAAAAGTACAGCGTCGTCTAGTAACATATGTTAACATGTATACATTCTTTTGAATGAACAGATACTAGTATTGTTTACAAATATTAATATAAATATAGCCAGTTCGAGGAGATAAACAAATGCCCGATCATCCTATAAAGTACTGAAAATAGATCACTAACTATTTTGCAGTCATTTCGGTTGTCTGGTCGATAATTCCATTTTTTTCCTCGTCCTTTGTAACGCCAGCATGCTGTAATCTTTAAAGGTCCATTTAACAACACTCGCGTGCGGCGCTCTTATTTCAAAGCGCTTTGTCGCCGTTTAAATGCCAAATCCGAAAAAATAAAAACATACGTTTTTAGATAAAAGCCACAGCCTTGTTACCATGAAAAAATTCTGTACGAACTGATTAAAATACAAAAGTTATTTGAAGCCAAATTTCGGCAATTTTGATGTTATCTACTTCGACGCACGATTCTCAAGATATAGTCCTCAAAGAATGCTCAACCGCTGCAAAACAAACGTGTAACTAGGGCAACCTTGGTATCATTTTGATCCACTCGTCTCACTCTGTTGATCACAATTGTTTATATTTATCTAAAGATAACCTGCAGTGCCCCGCAACGGTATTAAAATGACGCATTTTTCAAGAAATAACTTCATTCTTCCTAAAAATATGCGCACCGTCAAGAAAAAATTGTTACGCTCGAGTTGGCCGAATTCGCTAAATTTTATGCCAAGCGTGTTCCCTTCAGGAACGTTGTCTCTGTGAAGGTACGAGAAATACCATAAAGGTTTTCGTTATATTTATTGTAATGGAATATTCCCAATTCTAAATAATTGGGATGATTAATATACATGAGATATTGATCAGAATAGAAATTCAATATAGTTTCCCTACATTACAAATATAATTTAAAGTATCTGAATAGAGAAGTACAGTATACTCTAAACTCTCCCTTAATACTTAGATTTTCATTACTGTCGTGTGTAAGCTGAATCAAATTACTGATCCAGCAACGTCTGCATTTTTATTACGTTACCAATTAAAGTGAATCAAGTATAATCATATTAAATCATAACTAAAATGTAATTAGAAATAAAGATTAATTTACAACAAAGTTAACTCGAGGACTATCCGAAACAGAGTGGTTGCTTTTTAGGTCCAAAATGGAAAACTATAAACGATGTAAGGCTGAAATATGAAACATACGACAAGAAAAGAAATTAAACTTTCAAGAAAAATTGTGACATCGAATAATGAGGTAGTCGAGGTTTTTGATGATCATTTTAGTAATGTTTGTCCGACGCTTGCAGTTTTCGACAATTCATTGCTCAGCAAACGAGTGGTAATTTTTCAGTTAGGCCACCAACGATAACTTGGGTAAACATCTATCAGTAAATTTATCTTTGAGATGACTGGAATAGATAGTATTGCAGCTTACGATCTGCATAATGCAGTTATTCATGGCCATAAAAAACTTGACAAGATCGTCCCAACTAAAAACACCAGTTCATGCATTTTTTATATTTAATTGTGTTGCTTGGCTTGATGGGCGCCTGGTAGATGTGCTAAATGTGCTACTTCCGTTGCTTGTTGGAAGGCTGACAAATGTGCTAAATGGGCTAGTTCCATAGCTTGTTGGACGGCTGGTAGATGTGCTAAATGTACTACTTCCGTTGCTTGTTGGACGGTTGGTAGATGTGCTAAATGTGCTACTTCCATAACTTGTTGGACGGCTGGTAGATGTGCTAAATGTACTACTTCCATAGCTTGTTGGACGGCTGGTAGATATGGTAAATGTGCTACTTCCGTCGCTTGTTGAACGGCTGGTAGATGTGCTAGATATGCTACTTCCATAGCTTGTTGGACGGCTGGTAGATGTGCTAAATGGACTAGTTTCAAAGCTTGTTGGACGGCTGGTAGATGTGCTAGATATGCTACTTCCATAGCTTGTTGGACGGTTGGTAGATGTACTAAATGTGTTACTTCCATAGCTTGTTGGACGGCTGGCAAATGTGCTAAATGGACTAGTTTCATAGCTTGTTGGACGGCTGAGCTAACAGTGGTTTTTCCAGGAGTGATGTTCGTAGTGATGTTCGTACTTTCTAAGATATATTTGAGTGGATATGGTTTTGCCACTTTATCATCTGGCAAGGTTTTGCAAATCTCGTGGAGCGTGGTTATCATTTCTGTGCTGACTCCAGTTTGATTGGCGCTAAAAGTTTGTATAAGATTTGATTGACTCTGTATAAGTTCATCCACAAATCTGTATATCATACAATATATTCATCCGTGTGCTGAAGTTTAGTGGCATTGATTATTTTTCTTATTTTTTGTATTAGTTTAAAGATACTCAAGGTCAGCAAAAAGTACGTGGTATAAGTCTATTGATATCTTTTCGTCCATGCAACCGGTCAGAAGCAATATTATTCAATAATCAATGAGATTTAAATACAATTAACATTTTTTGACTCTGAAGAGAAACAGTACGTTAATTTGTAATAATTGTTTGGATGAATTAATAGATATAACTTAAAAGAGCAGTGTCACATTTCACGCATATTTTATTTCTTTAATTTCTCACTATTATACGAACTTCTTGTAGATTTAGTTTATTAAAGCCCATAAATTGTATTATTTTTACCTATTCAAGAGACAACGGATGTGCAGCGAAATTGCTGCAATTCAAACGGTTACATCCCACCTCCATTTTTGCATTTTCCATGCTTTAAATACATTGTATACCAAATAAATTGCTTTGCGTTGATTGTCGCATAACTTCCTTCGACCTTTGCCATTCTGTTGGTTTTTAATCATCCGGAAATATCGAATTTCAAACCATGCTCGCCGTCCTTTGAGGACGCTATCTTGGATCTCGAACTTGAAAACGATAGCCCAACGCTTTCAAGTTTATCATGCGCATGCGCAGAAGCATATGCGTGAAATATGACACTGCTCCTTTAATTAACTTCAAAGTACTGCATGTGACTGCAACATATTTTGACGATATAGACATTGCTAGAAAATTGTTTTGCTAAATAATGTTAATGAATGTTTACAACTCATTTTACAATAAATTTTAAAAAAATAGGCACGCTATGCGTACATGTATCTGCGAAGAAAAGGCACGCTACGCGTACAGGTAGCTGCGCACAACATAAATATGTAGTAGAATGATCGCAACAAATATTAAAATAAATTGTCCGATGTATTTGAAATGATTACTGTGTAATATAAACTTTTTAATAAAAACATGTGAAATGATTATAACATAACAGTATCATTTCAGAGGTAAGTATTTGAAATATTTTAACATTTATCACAATTGCTGGAACCAAATTTGCATGGATATCAATGGTTAATAATTGTTGTTTTTAAAAATCGATCTAAAAATGCATGTCGAGTATACAATGCAACAAATATGGTTTACTACAGAATGTATAAAAAAATAGACCCTTTGGAATGCTTTTTAATTCGGTCGAGTTAATACATGCGCAGAAATGCATGATTGTATACACATGGAACAAGTTAGAATGACTTCAGCAAACAAAACAGGCTGTACAAAAATGTGAATTTGTAATTCATTATAATATTTAAGATATTCAAGGTGTATTCAAAATTAGAACGAATTAAATCCGTTAAGTGACCTTCGAATCAAGTCATTCTGAACTATCAAATTAACGCAACAGATCGCAGCAGATTAACTGGTGATCAATTTAACAACAATCACTCATGCAAAATTAGCTTTGTCTCATATGACTATATTTTTGTTTCAATGCAATTGCTGGTGATTCAGATTTAACAAATAGGCAACTCAAGCTGATATTACTACCCAAGGGAAAATGTCGGCCTATTATTCAGATTTCAGATCTAAGCATTAATAGACCTTGAGCATGAGTACTATTAAGTGCTGGTACACGGGTTCTATACATGATATATACATTTAAAATTAAATCAGAGAAAAAATATTCAAATTGATGAATTGACTGACTATTCAAAAGAACAAGAAGTTCAAGAAATTATATACAAGCATAAGGTGTGTACGAAATAAGTGCAATCATAGACAAATACTAGATAATGCAAGTGTACACTGCAAGCACAACTAGTGAAACTGACACACAATTCACATAATAAAAACATCAAGCCCATCCATCGAAACATACAGTATACTCAAAACCGTTTTAAACAAGTTAACTGGACTCCTAAAAATTACGTACATGTTGCCCATGTTGTTATTGTACCTTTATTATCATTGTATCAATGTCATTGCTTCGGTCAAAATAGTCAAATCGGTTTGTTGACTGTTGTAAACAGATGGATAATCCAACCGATGCAAATTTCCCCAGTTATCGAACCATCGTCTTGCTTAGACATATTTACAATAGAAATAGACTATCTAGTCACGCTACGAAAAGTCTTCAGTTCAATAAAGCTAAGCAGTCCTTGTCCAGTTAGGCTTAACTCTTCACTCTTTAACAGTCTTGGCACACGCCATTTTGGAATTTGGAATATACTCCAGTTAAACATACTATGGTCTGAATGGTCACTAAGTAATAAGTCATTTTAATGTTATATTCTCAACTATTGGCTACTTTTAACTTAAGCATTCGGTGATTGGCTACAAGCTAACAGCTAACAACTAGCAGCTAACAGCACGCACACGATAACAATATGTCTGCATTCACAGATACAAAAATGATTACAATATTTATCCCTTGGCCATCTAGATCAGGCTAAATTACATGTATAATGTATAACAACGTCAAAATTGGTCAAGTAATTTTCCAAACACAAAAATTTTAATATGGACATAATGCAAAAGCTAGCAAGCATGTAGTAATGATTAGGATACCATTACAAAAATGATTTACTGGGTGGAGTGCATGCGTATTAGGTTGGTTTTCCACTTCAGCCGTGAGGAATTAGTAACCTTCTCCCAAGGCATACGCCCAAAGTTGCGCTTCGCGCCGCTAGCTAAGTAATAAATTAATTTCATTGACATACAATTTCTCACCTACCTGGTGAGGAGAGCCATATTTTCCTTTGTTTTCTAGCGCTAGGGTAGCGATAAAATAAGGCTGTGGAGCATTTGCCTTCCCTTTATTGCATATGGTCCGACGCTGTGCATTTGATTGCTTGGTTACATTCAAATTACCCTTTCGGTGCAAATTATTTTGTGCAATTGCTTTGTGCGAAGTCAAAATAAAGTATTCAAAAGTATTTTTTATGTGCGTAGCTGCGAACCCCTTTTGGAACAATTTCAAGAATTTGATTACGGAAACCTCATAAAACTGCCGATCCTGTTTTGTTTACTTCGTGGGCTTGTATAGAGTCAACGTTTTTCCGCCAGATAGTAAACGCGGACATCAAATACCACTTTAACCAGACTAAATTGGTTAACTTTGTCCACAATCGTGGACCAGCCAAATGCGAATGCTGCAAAGCCTTATTTCATTGCTCCACCAACGCGAGGAAACAAAGAAAAATTAGGCTCTGCTGACAAGGTATTTTCTACCATATCCATAATTTGAAGTCATGGTTACACATGTCTTAGTATAGATGTAAACTTATAATATAAACAGGGTAAAATTTGTAACGTGATTGGTTAATTTCTAAACTCGTAAAAAAATGAGACACACAAAGCGAGTTTCACAAAGTTAGGAAAATAAAAGAACAAGAAAAGAAAAAAGCTAATTTTTTTGCGCATTTAAATACTTGTCCTAAATCGAAAGTTTCATAAAAACGCTAAAAGTACAAATTCAAAAATTTTGCTACGGCATTTCAAATTTGTATGCTGGGGAATTAAAAATGCTGACTTCGAAAACGAAATAGCGGCATGAATACGGCGTGTTCAAACTCGTTGCTAAACATTAGAAATATTTTGCATTTGAGTTTCTGAACTTTGTTACTTGCAAATTTAGCAGTCGTTAAAATTTAAAAATTAACAGCTACGGTAGATTCATTTTATGATTCTGCATTCTATATTACAATAGTTTTTAGTCATTAAAATAAAAACCAAGAAAAGGGGTTCCCTTGGCTCTTTTTTGCTGGCATCACCGTATGCGAGGCAACTGCACAATAGGTCAATTTGTTACATGTTAGGGAAATTTAAGCATTGATATCGTGCAAAAAATGGTTAATCTATAGTGTCTGTATCACCAATAATAGAATAAAAAAACTCGTCTTGTACCATTATGTTGTGATAATGCATCCAGGAAATGTCGTGGGATCCTCGAGAAGCGCGAAGAACACTCGGTTGTGTCTCTCTTTCTACACGCTTCTATCATATTCTCTTAACATTCCTCCCGTGCGTTATCAAAGCAAGATGGTCCTATTTCTATTTTTTAATTAATTTGTACATTTTAAGAAAAAAATATTTTTCATTATCTTCGAGTTTTAGAGTTATTAAGAACATTGCGTCACTATGCGTAAAATTGTAATTCAAATCGAGCTATCTAACTGACCCAATAATCGTCGTGACCAATACGCTTGTAGGCAGACAACTGGATATAAGCTGGTAAAAAGTATTCATTATATAGTTTATGAGTGCAATGGTACGAATATTAATTTTATCCAGTGAAGGATGGAATGTTGCAATCAACGAGGCGAGCTAGAGTTGATAGGAACACGCCATCTTTCACACAATAAAAAATTCTTGCTATTGCACTCATGAACGTTTATTATTTGTTTCATATTACACCACAGTAGATCATCGTCACGAAGTCGATCAGTTTTTTTAGTTCACTCAATAAAATTTCATCGCTCAGATTGTGGCGCCACATCGATCCGTTCATACATTCGGAAATGCGTGCAACAATAACATTTTGGGAGATCGAAAATAATGGAATCTACACCGTGCAATTGAAAGAAATAGTGGCACGGTTCCATTGGACGGTCATAAAAATGGAAATTTCTATTTTGTATTACCTGATCGTAAATACAAATTAATTTGCAGTAATTCAACAAGGTGTTAAAAATAAAGTACTTACTATTCTATGGTCTTACGACAATCTTGCCTGCTTAGGAGAGATACGGCCTTTGTCCTGTCTTTGGAACAAGCATAAAATGAGAGTTTACACATTGCTTCTGCAACATCCTTTCCACATTGGACATCACCAAGTTTGCCGTATAAGGCCTTGTGATATTGTTCGAGAAAAGAAACCTTTCCTGAATGGATCCAATCCATCACATGAACCTTAACAAATAAATGATGGGTTTATTATCGAAAAAGAAGGAAATATACGTGTTCAATTAATATCACCGTGCAGTAAATGTGTAACAAGATGTTTTTAAACATTTCAATTGCCCAATCTTTTATTTTTCCTTAGTTTTGAATCATCCAGAACTGAGTATTTTAGGATTTTAGACTCCGTTGGTTTTTACTTTTATGAAAGTATTTAGCATCAACGCTTGTTTCTGTACTTGTACTTTTTGTTTATCTAATCCTTAATTTGTTTAATTTCGTCAAAAAAAAATGAATCATCAAAGCGTTTCCGTTAGCGACTAATTTGAAAAAAGCAATAATTACTCTCATTCTAATTATAAGGGTGAGAAGCGTGACCAGGGCTCATAACAAAGTTTCTGAAACGTTCTCTGATCGTTAAATCTATTTAAACACGTGCTTTCGACTGCCAGTCTGTAGTCTTCGACAAGTAAAGTGATACTTAATATAAAACTATTCTATGGATATAGCTACTAGGGTCTACAATCAAACATTACAAACCAGGTACTCCATTACGCCCCATTGTAGCATGCAGGAACACGGCAGATTAAAACAAAGCTAAACACCTTGCATATATTTGGTCACCACTACAAAACCAAAACGGTTACTTAGTCACTAACTCTACTGACTTCACTGAAAGGCTGATTAACACCACCATTGACGATGACATAATTATGATTTTGCTTGATGTTGTGCCATTATTTACGGTCATTCCAGTCGATACAGCATGAGAAAACATTCGTAATAAACTTAACAAAGACAACACGCTCCGATTGCGTTCTAAATTATCCATTGGCGATATTATAAAATTCTTACGCTTCGCTCTGTCAAACAGCCACTTTAACTATAATAACGAGACATACAAACAAATTCACGGTTGCACTGTGGGCAGTCCCGTTAGTCCTATTGAGGTAAACCTCTGTATGAAGGAAATTGAAGAACTAGCCTTCTACAGAACTCACTCACTACCTAAAAATCAGTGGTGGATCTAGCGTGAGTGAAAATAAATTACCACAGCTCATTCTAGGATATATTTACATTTTAAAATACCTTCAAAGCAACTTCATTGGTTAGATTTTATGCTTTTAAAATTCATATGTCATTGTTATAAAGTTATTTTGAATTCAAAATTAAGCTGCTATAATTTATTTTGACTTGCCCTGGATCCACCACTGCTAAAAATATTTTTGGTCGAGCTAGAGAAGAAACGCGCAAGAAAAACAGAATTTGTGCCATTACCCGAAGAGCTCGTACGTGTATTTTTTGAAAATGGTGATAAGAGAACAACTAAATAACTTAATGATTTTATTGTATGGTATATAATTTAGATCTAGTTGTAAAGCGCTTAGAACATATTTGGTGTAGGCGCTATATAAATGTTGTTATTATTATTATTATAACTCAAGCTACTCATGCAGTCCTCTCCTTTATTAACGGCTTAACAGATCGGTATGACAATGGAACGGAACCGGCCGACATATTTAATGAAATCGTTTTGATTCTTGAAACTGATAACATGAATATTTTAATATGTTACTTGAATTGTAACTTGTAATGAACACAAAAAGTGTGCACGACGGTGATAAATATTAATGATTTATTTTGGATTTTGGAATATGCATGTTCATTCTGCTTTCGTGACTGTTAATATATGTTATATTTATGGTTCACATAAACTTCCAGCCATTCTAATGCAATGTGCATTCTGTGCTCTACATTAAGCTAACTAACCTATCTGTAAGCCATGTATATTTATATGTCATATGATAATAGATCACATGGTTTTTACACTTGCTGTATTTATAAACAGGGACGCCGGAACAAGAAAGGGCAAGGGGGCAATTTTTTTTGAGGGGCACTGACAAAATTTTAACCTTATTAAAATCCTTAACCGGGAATTTAGATGGTCAGTTGCATTCTTGTTGAGTCAAATTTTTACCTGTCACATTCTTATTTAGCATTGCCTCTGTCATCACATAAGGTATATATATTAATACGAGTCAAATTTCCTCAATTTACAGTGCCACAGTGCGTTTTAACTAACTGTTCTAAAAACGAGGCGAAAAATTCTGGTTTTAGTGTCTTACATATAATATTCTTTATACTGAAGGACACCTTTGCCCCCATGTCCCTCTCAGCAAAAGGCAATTGGGACAGCTGTCCCTGCTTCCCCCCCCCCCCCCCTCTAGTTCTGGCATCCCTGTTTAAAAACCAAATTCATCAGTGTACATTCAAAGTACTATTAAGTGACATAATATTGGTCATGAAACGGAATGTCAAAGTACGTGTAATATGACGACAGTGCATACTGGAATGTTGTACAATAGCTTAGATAATATAGTTTATGCTGAAGTAGCTAAATGAAATGAAATAAACGGAAGTATAAAATCGCATCCCTTTGTGTCGACGCCCCTTTATAATAAAAACTGTCTCCCAGTTTTATCTAGCTAACACATACAAAGTAGCATTATAAAGAAATTTCTCTTCCAAAAAAGCCATACTCGAGTGCACGCAACCTTGAAAACTCCTTGTCACTCCTTGAAAATTTACAAATCCGCGTGAGAACTTTGAGGGTTGGATCACATTTGATTTTTACGGCATTTTGGTGGATATCGCTAGGACATTTCCCAACTGCCCGCAACAGAATGGTCCTGGGTAGGAGGTTGGTGGATATTCAGTTTGCTTAACAATAACTTTGCAATAAAGTTGAAATATCATCAGAGTTTTTGTGTCTTGTTTTATTTACATGACTTAAATCGTGAATTTACAGATTGATAATATTTATTCGAATGCATTTAAGCAGGGCCAAAACTAAAGCGTTAATTGGGGGGGTGTATATTCATATATTCACGTTCTGCCCGACGAATTTCTTTTGAAATCAGTTGTCATTACCGTTGATTTCAAAAGAAATTCGTCGGGCAGAACGCGAATATATGAATGTGCACCCCCCCCCCCAATTAACGCTTTAGTTTCGGCCCTGCATTTAAGATTAATTCCTTTAAACGCCGTGCGACATATCATGGCACTGAATGAGTATTTTAAGAATTAAGGCCGTTTTCCACTTCTGCCGTATCGTAGGAAACGTGACGCATTTTATTGTTTCGTGAACACTCAGGCACAACTAATGATATGGGCACAGTAGAATACGCTACGTTTCGCTACGGTACGGTTGAAGTGGAAAACGGGCTTCAGTCATGACTCGATTAATATTCTATTATTATTCATTGTATTATATTCCTGTATTCTCATTAAGAGCCTATAGATAATTATGCGTATTTCGGCGCAGACAAAATAAATCTCGTATTTGTCAAGGTCAAGCTCAGCTTCGCTTCGGCAGATAACGCTGACTTTGGTTTGGTCTGAATAATATTACAATAGAGTTGACGTTCGCGGGCATAAATATGTTTTTGGCCCGACTCAGAATCATTTTAGCCCGAGGGTAGCGAGGGTTAAAATGAGCTCTGAGGAGGGCCAAAAACATATTTATGCCCAAGAACATCAACTCTATTACTATTATAATAACTTTAAAGCCCTTTTAACGTTTAACTTTAGCTTTGTTTTTCAAAAAAACAACTACACTTAAATGGCTTCCGACTATTTATACATTGGCTATTACGTCAGCGGGCTAAACTGTATTTTAGCCCGCTGATTTGTTTATTTTAGCCCGCAAAATACGTCACAATGCTCGCTAAAGTAATTATAATTCTGAGTATCCTGCTCAGCCTCATCTAATAATTCTTAAGTATTGAATTTTAAGTCTGTATTCTGTCCTTCAAGCAAGAATTCTAATACACAAATGTTTGAATTTTACTTGATGAGCCAGAATTTTTAATCATATTTATAAAGTCTATTTGCATACTGTGTTACCTACGTACTTTTCTGATAAAATGGAAAAAGTTCAAAAGGAGGCTTTTCGTATAATTTACGCTGAAGTTTAATATACCGATATCAATGCTCTTAGAATTGCTCAATGTAAGCCTTTGTCCGAAATGCGTCAAGATATTCGATTCGTGAACAAACATTTAAGATCACTCAGGATCCTGACTGTAAAATTAATTTCATTTTACCTCTGCTTCGTTCGAATAAGCATGATCGAAAATTAGGAAACAGTTCCCACTATTGTTTCCCCTAGATGTAGAACTGAACGATACAAAAAGTTTTACCCTAAAATGTGCTCAACTTATAACAGCGAGCAATAGTAGCTTTTATATATTTTTAACATATGTTATAACCTTTTATCATATACATGTTTGATAGCTTTGTATTGTAGCCTACTTATTTATCCTTATGGTTGTAAACATATTGCAATTCACCCTTGGTACTATAATACCATTAGTAATAATAATAATAATAACAATAAAATCACAAGAATAATGACCTATTTGAGCAAAATGAGTAGTGAATGGGCCTATATATGTTAGTGATAGTCTAGCTGTTGTTTCAAGATGATGTATATGCATCATAATGCTGTATAAATCATTACACTATATAAATCATTATACATAAATATTGATTTTACTTTTAGTCGTATTTCAGATGTTTAATTTACCGTATATAAATGCTCGCTCTGGCATGCTCTTACTATCGACATCGTGTTTGGTTGTTTACAACGGTCAGAAAGCTTTAGTTAACCTACCTTGTAATTTCCTTCGCAACCATAAGGATCATCTTTCAGAATAGGAAAGGCTGTGCAGTTCAGCTTCCGTGGTATTCTGGTTTGGTAGCGAGTATTTTCGGCCATCAGAGATCAATTGAAGAATGAATTTCGGATATTTTGAGTAAGACTTGTACAGATTTTTCTACCCTCGTTGCATGCAGCCACCCGCTTTTTGCCATCGACCCCAACATATTCGTCTTTACAACGATATGAATAATATTGTTCACATAAATATTTTGTACCGGTTCTTCTCCATTGTTCGCCTCCCGTCGAATTTAATAGTTGGGTGATACAAGGAATGTTACTCACAAACTTTGAAAGTTTGAAAGGTCGTGGAAAATTGAGCTGTTACTGCTGTCTGGAATGTTGTAGTCTAACGCATTCGAACAAGGAGATGTAGCGTTCGAAGGATGTTTGCATGTGATGACTGGCACTTCGTAAATTATATAACCATTCTTTCTTGCCAAAATCGTCTTAAATGTGAAGAAAATGCAAAACAGACTTGTTAGATTGACGATCGAATACATTATTACTAAATACGTGTTGCGACACACTAAAGCATAAAGCTATCGCGGACAGTGGGACAAACATCTAAAACTTTTCTGGCATGCGGAAGTAAATCTCAAAATCTCATCGCACGAGATTGCGAGTGCACATGCGCGAAGATATGAATATTATTTTTGAGCGCTGTACAGGGGCGGATCTAGCAGTTCGGCTGACTGATGCATAAGGCCTCAAATAATTAGGGTGGTCCGGGGGATTCTCCCCCGGAAAATTTTGAAATCTAGGACCCTGGAAACGCGATTTCCTGCATTTTGAGCAAACTTTTAATCCAAATTTTACGTCCAATTACCGTACGAAATTTGCCGAATTTCAAATAAAATACGTGAAGATATTGGTTATTATGGTAAATAATTATATTATCATGTTACTTGTGAAATTAAATTACGATACTTTTCAAATTAAAGTCACATTGAGACAACACATGGGTCTGTGCTTATCTTATTTAAGCAACCAACAAACATATGCTATTTTATTGCAATGTACTTACGTGAAATCCATAAGGAAATAATAGGAAGTAGAGGCATGGCAATTGTTCTACTGTGCAAAGACGGTAAAAGAATGGTCATTCACAAAAACAGGAGTATAGCAACTAGCAAGCAAAAAATGTGAATGATGTTTTTGTCCAAATTAGTCGCAAATTTTGTACACACAGATTTTATTAATTCCATGGCTAATAAATTACTACAAATACCAGTAACTCATTATGCTGAATGCAATCTTTTGTACCCTATATTATTACTACTAAAGTATTAAGCCTAAAAATATATATTAATTTATGGAAATTAATTTACAGTAAACACATGCATCATTTGGTCAACCCCAACAAGATTAATGTTATTGTAATCATGTTGAGAATGATGAGTCATGCAACAGTAAAGTGGTACAAAGTGATTAGGCTGAAAGTTCTCACTCATTCCAGGAAGAGTATAAATACCATCAGTAGCAGTGGCGGATCCAGGGTAAGTCAAAATAAATTATAGCAGCTCAATTTTAAATTCAAAATAACTTTATAACAATGTCATAGGTTATGAATTTCAAAAGAATAAAATCTAACCAATGAAGTTGCTTTGAAGGCATTTTAAAATGTAAATATATCTTAGAATGTGCTGTGGTAATTTATTTTGACTTACGCTAGATCCGCCATTGACAAAATCATACTTAAGTTGGCTAAATCTAATCATATATATTTAACGACGTTCGACCATATTTTATGCTTATATTGTGGCTTTTATATTAATACAACAAATGCGCATATATTCAACCATAATGAGCATTTTGCATTAATTTACTGCTATTTGCACATTTTGCGTGCATTTATGAAGACAATCGGATCGTTTCGCAGCTTGCAACAATACTATACTAAAGAAACACGAGAAACACGAGAACCAACAACAGACGAGAAACACATGGCTGAAATAACAACAGCCGACAATAACGAAACGAAAACATACATCTAGGTCACAGCCAACGAATTCAAGAAAAGATTCCGGAACCACACAAAATCCATCAACAACATCAAATACCAAAACGAGACCGAACTTTCCAAATACATTTGGCAACTGAAGAGAAGTAATTAGAAGACAGTATTGCATTTACAAAACGTAAGCTTACTCTGGAATTTAAACAGTGAATAGACTGGATGAGTACGGCTACGCTGGCCTTTATAAAGCATTAAAACACAAGTATAAATACGCATTATCAACAAACTTGCCTTGTGTTTCACGCCATAGTCAATTCTTGGCGCTTCTCTGTATTTTCGGTCGTCTTATTCGCCTTTTTGGGTGCCTTAAGTGTTTGCTACTCCTGATAGTCCGCCATATTCCTGAGATCAGAAATTACCACCATTCGTTGGTTGTGAAAGTTGCCAAATCTTTTTGCAAAAATACGAAATATTGTAGTGCAATGTTGTCCGCCGTATTTTTGAAATCAGTGATGACCACCCACTCCCACTCACCGCCACCCTTGAGCCACGCGCCCGCGATATTTGATGAACTTCAAACTTCGCTGTAATTCGCTATGCTTTCCTTTTCCCGGGTGTAAGTAGCTGTGCGGAATTAGTACCCGGGGATTATTAATATTTAGCCGGATCACACCAACTTTTTGCAAATATGCATGCTATTTATTTTTTCTTCTTTCTTTCCTTTTCTGTCAATTTGTAAATATCTTCCTTGACTCTTTTTTTTAATTGTTTGACGCCCCTTGTGGAAACCAACTATTTTGTTGACAAGGCTAACGTCAGTAAATAAAGTTTTATATACATACAGTACATACATACACAGAGAATACTCGACAGTGCAACTGTATACGTAGACAACCCAACAAATGCCCGGCCGAAGGTAAATGCCTCACAAAAAGCGTGGTATATCAAGCCGAAGTTACAGCAGACAGCAACAAGCCAGTTAAGTACATTTGAGTCACCGCCGATGACTTTAAAACAAGATTTAGAAACCACGTCAAATCACTCGCTAACAAGAAGTACTCAACCGACACGGAGTTATCAAAGCATGTATGGGAATTGAAGGCAGCAAAAAATCAAATGGTCGTTGCTTAAGGAAGGTTCCTGTCTACAAAGCTGGTTCTAGAAGATGTAACTTATGCCTTGAGGAAAAACTGACAATCATGAAAAACAAAGATAACGCCTTATTGAACAAACGAACCGAACTATTTACCAAGTGTAAACATGTAAAGCGATATATATATATATATATATATATATATATATATATATATATATATATATATATATATATATATATATATATATATATATATATATATATATATATATATATATATATATATATATATATATATATAGCATGCGCACACGAAGAGATTACTGTATGGCGGGCAAGTGGGTAGTGTTTTTGCACGAGTTGTCACAACATGGCCATTATAAAAACCGTATATAAAGGAGCCAACCATGCAGTAATTTGTTTATGCCATACAAATAGATATTATTTTGGCACTGGAACCCTGTCAAAGGCGAAAAATGTCAAAAAAATATTGAAATCTTAAAACAGACTCCTACCGTTCATTGTTATTTGAGTAAATAGTTAGTCAAAGTTGTTCTTCTTTCCTGTCATGTTTTTCATTCAAAAAACCCTTCTTCTTTTTGACATAAAAGCCAAATAAACCATTCGGGCTTGGTTTGAGCAAAATGACAATACGATTTTTTTCACTAGTAAGAAAAACGTATAGCCTGCAATCAAAATCCTTATATGATAATTTCTCACAAGCAAAAAATATCGACTGAAAACGCTTACTTGCCCATGCACAGTTAAATTATACAATTTTTATTTTATCCATTTAGTCGAATAAATCTCTATGTGCACTGCATAAAAGGGATTTTCTGCACTCCTTGCAAGTGTTAAAACAATGGGAAACAAAACAGCTGACTTAGATTGAGAAATCAATTGAAATGACACAATGGAGACAACAGATGAACATGCACGTCGTGCAAGGGACATGTGTTGAGTCATAGTTTGATATTTTCATGTTTTTTTTGTTTTTCTCGTATTTGGGAAAAATCCTCGAGATTTTTTCTTTACAATTACAAATGATCTACGCCCAGCTTGCCAAACCTAAACCAATAGTCACTTGTAAGTCAGAGTCATTGCATATATTTCCGGACATATGTCTAAAACTACTCATTAAAACTACATCTAAGAAAAAAGATAGTAACCTTAACAAACTTCTACATTATTAATGTTGGTTTGAAATGTTTTAGTCAGCATAGCAAATAAGGCCCTTTACAAAGTTTTATCGCCATATGCAAACTGAACAAATCGACAGAGGAAAAAAAATCATTGTATTCCATATCTTATTTTGTCGTGTTGCCTGGCTGGTGGGGCGATTCGCTGATGTTGTTGACATGCTTCCTGTAGTGGATGTTGTTGGCATGCCTCCTAGAGTAGATGTTTCTGGCATGCCTCTTGGAGTAGATGTTGCTTCAATATTTTCGTAAACATGATCCAGTGGATATGGTTTCGATGTATTGCCATCAGGTAATTCGTCACATATACCATGGGCGCCCTCTATCATTGTTTTATCGTCAGTTTGATTGACACTGTATTAAAAGAAATACAATAAATTAATTGTTTTCTGGTATTATAGGTTCAAGGATAGATACAGGAGGCGGCTTTTTCTTTCATGGGTAGGTTACAGACTGCGCATCCAGAAAACTAGACCTTAATCAAGCAAGCCACGATCGCAAACCATCATCATTAACAAATTAAATGGCATGTTTTATAGCGCACGTGGCATTATATTTTTCGGAATCATATTTTTTTGCTTTGATTATCACAGTGTAATTATTGTATTTTCTAACAACTTGATGCTAAAGGAGATTATTATATACTGAGTGCCAAAATTCATTTATTCCTGTTTCTTATTGGTTAAGAACGTATCACGTGATAGCGGAGAAATTCTACTGTTTCCCTGGCAACGTAGCTAAGCGGTATACATTACTTTTATTCACCGGTAAATAACAAATCCACAGAGCCTCACGGAGCCATGTCAGGTAAAAGGTAATCCTTTTTATACATCTTTGATTGATTTGTGGTACTTTTCTTCTCTTTTGACACTCAGTATATAATAAAATACTTATTGACTGAGACCTCGGGAAAGCAGTATGTTTTGTTGACCCTCGACCCTCGATGTGATGAAACATCGACAGTCTCTGGTCCACAAAACATATTTCCCTCGGTCTCAGTCAATAAGTGTTAATTGTTTAATGGTTTAATTAAAAATAGCTGTGATGAAAAAATGTTCTATTCCTGGAAACAGGTTTTACCAAAGTGATGTCATTGTTAAAATGCTTTTGCTGTTCATTGACTGAGCTTGACTGGGCCAAGGTAAAACCAGTGGCGTCATTGTGACGTCATGTAGTTGGTTAGCTATTACAGTTCAGCTGCTTTAGCTTGGTCTGGCTTTAGTGTTGTAAATATTTAATACTGACATACACATGTCAAACTCGTTTGATCGTTGTTGAATCAATAATTATAGTCAAGTAATAAATAGAAACAGTGTGAAAAATACGATTCTCTTAAATTAATTGTGCAAGAAAGTATTTTTTGAATATATAGTGGTAATGACCAATTAGTAGTTGTATTAAGTCCGGATAAACGTTTTTTGGTGCTTACCATCCAATAATTTCTCGACACTTTTGCTTGCTCAGGAGGAATACCACCTTGCTCTGATCTTTTGAACAAGCAGGAATTGAAGCTTTACAAATGGCATCAGCAACATTTTTTTTACATTGCGTATCATTGAGACTGGAGTTCTTCAGCATGTTGTGACTAAATAAAAGATCTTTAGAAGCGTTTTTTAACCATGTTGGATTTTCGGCATAAACCTTGAAAGATAAAAATCGTTTACTGAAAGTAAGGTGTCTCTTGATATGCAACTGACATATGCGTGTTATGTATGAGGCAAACAAGAATTGTGCACCATCAAAAACTAGGCATTCGCTCGAGGCGAAATGACCTAGAAGTGTGCATGAGGGCAGTGTTCTAGGTTTGAATCTCAGCACATGTTCATGCAGGGAGAGTTGGGACATTCTAATTGGATGATACTGTAAATATCGGCAAATATCAGACCGCAATTTAATGTAAATATGTTTGTTGCATTTCTATCAAACGCATGTCTTTGCTAGTTATTATTAAGCTCCGCCGCTCCTTACTCCCATAATTATATCTCATAATTATTAGTTTCTACAAATCCCCATATATGCAAAAGTGTCGAGGGGCCACAAAACTCACTGTTTCCCCAGGTTCCAGTAAATAAGTGTTTTGTTATGCATGCCGTGCGTATCAAAAAAAGGTAATCCATAAAGTTGACGAGCTGTAGGACAAAAACTATTCGGTGTATGTTCAATTTTTTTCACTTTCTGACAGATAAATCTTTTAGATTTTGAATTACGCCTTTTTAGCGCAAAATAGACAAAAATTGGGCATATACAAGACCAAAAGAAAATGTTGGTCAAAATCGCATATTTTCACCTCTAGGAGTTGGGGCTAAAACCATTGAGCATTAACTCCCTTTGGGACTCGTGTTGTTGACAAAATCGCTTCAGAATAAACTTTAAACTACCCGTGTGCACATATTATTAACTCTCAGTCATTGAATACAAACATGGTGCAACTTACAGTTGAACGAAGAAAATTTTTAGTCAAAAATGTTTTTGAAGCAAGGAAGCTTGAAAGTAACACGTAAGAGGTTTACGAAACGTTTCCCTGAGCGGCGTCCGCTCGCGCTTAATACGATTTGGCCTGGGAAAGAAAATGTTTTTAAAAAGTTTTCTGCCCACGGTACAACGTTGAATCGAAACAAGGAGAATTCAAAAAGACAACGCACGGGAAGATCAGAAGCCAGTATTGAGGTAGTAAGAGGGCCAAATGAATTGAATGATTTGCAGAACCACATTCAAAATAAAGTTGATGCATTGAGAAATGATCCCGCACTTATCAGACGCACACTTCATGCAATTAAACGACGATGTGAGCTTTGTGTCGAGAGAGATGGTGGTCATGTCGAAGGAACTGGCAACTAAACTTTTGAAGTTTTAAACTTTCAAGTTCAAATGCAAATAATTGTCAGTAAATAACTATTTAAATGCTAATTGGGACATGTTTATGATTAATGGAGTTGTCCTTGTGTTATTAGGCGTTTTAATTACGCACGGAGGTGAAAATATGCGATTTTGACCAACACATTCTTTTGGTCTCGCATATGCTCAACTTTTGTCTATTTTGTGCTAAATAGGAGTCATTCAATAGTTAAAAGATTGATCTTTAAGAATGTGAAAAAATAGAACATGCACCGAACAACTCACCAGTTATTGAAAATAAAACTAGATAATTGGAACGCCGTAAATGTTTAACGAAAAAAAAAGGACTTCGGAAGTTTACGGTTGGATCGTTCACCCATTCTGTTGTTGACCGGTCATAAAATATTTTGTTATGGACCGGTGCCTTGTTCCAACGGCAATCGAGTGAACACGGTGTTTTGCGGACCAACACGTAATACGCTTTTGTCCAATTGCAATACAGAAAAATCGAACTTTGACACTAAGTATATTACAACTGTTATGTATGTATATCTCATTGAATAGATTAAGGATTAATGCAACATAATCCGGTCCGTTATTTAACGAAATTTTAACGTATTTCTCTAAGCTCTGGAAGTAAAAATGCAAGAAGTCAGGGTATTATATGCCCTTTTTTCCCCTTTGGTAATAAACACATTGCTTATATAATTGTAATACCAACGTCTCAGTGATATTTCAAAGCTCGTCTATAGTTACATATGATCAAGTATTTTTCGCGTTTAGTTGGAAAAAGTAAACATCAAAAAGCTCACAAGGAAGCTTGCGATATAGTAAAATAATGAGATAACTCATGTTCGTTGCGTAATTGCTAAATAACCTTTTTCATAAAGCTGCAAACAAACTGGCAATCCGCAGAACTTCGGTCCTAACTCTTTCCTGACGCAGCGTAACAGCAAAACAATCGCAAGCGAAAGTTTAGTTTATTCGATTTGAATGCAATATTTTCTGCATATCTTGAAATATAAAAAATGATTAAGTAACGATCGAATTCTTTAACTTTTGAGTTTTTCAACGATATCGATATCCATGTGCACCTTAAAAATAGCGCACAAGCGAAGATGTCGTAATTTAACCTTTGGGTCATGTTTTTGTCTTCGAATTTTATTCAGTATATGTTCAAATTCCATCCTCATATATATATATATATATATATATATATATATATATATATATATATATATATATATATATATATATATATATATATATATATATATATATATATATATATATATATATATAAAGCAAGTGCGTAGCATAGCACACAGTGACATGTTGTTTCAAGCATGTCTGTTGCTTGTCGAACGCTATATAGGTATCCTGTCCTGTAGATACGGTTCCCATTCTTCGAGGCCGCGTAGGGTATTTATTTCGTATGTTTTAAGAAGTGGATCCGGTGTCGCGCGAAATTTATGACCTGCGAAATTCATGGCTATAACAGATCTGCACATGAGCACGCGATGCGCATGATTGACATCGCCTCAGAAATTTTGCAAGTCGACAACAACAGCACGTGTGTTTCTTAATTGTTTTAGTGGAAATCTTTGCTCGTTTTTAAAGTCATGTGATTTTGATATTGAGTTATCAATTAATTGATGGGATTTTCATGTGTATATAGCTTGTATAGTGTATATAGTGACGTCTGTATTATTAGCGTGTATGGTGTGTATATCTTGTATATATAGCTTAGTTTATACGCAAAATTGTCTTAGTTCAAAGGCAAATTAACTGCTGTAAATTTTGGGTTATGTATCCATGTCACGCATCTAGACTGAGTGTAACAATACAGTGGCGGATCTAGCATTAGTCAAGTTAGTCAAGTGACTAACGTAATTGCGAATATAAATAAATTACATTCAATATCAATTTGTTCTAACTTACAAAACCATTCTCATTGAAGATTCACCTACTTAAATTTATATTTAGCATAAATTGAAGCCGGATTCTTGTTAAAATCCGAGCAAGAACGCGATTTAAACTTTTGTTGCTCGAATTCTTCGCGTAAAAATATTATGCGCAATTGATTTATGAATTATGAGAGCCTAGGTCGAGATAGTTTAATACCATGTTCACCCTCCCCCATAAAAACCATCAATCGCTTAGTTGATTAGCCCCTGATTGACTGAGGAGGCTGATTTTCTTCCGACTGACTTGACTAACTTCAGGGGAAACCGCTGACAGATGTTTTCGTGCTCAAATCAGTCAAGTTAGTCAAGTTAGTCAAAACCGTGCTGCGTGATTGGTCAACTCAAATCTTGACTTACTTGCGCCCCATAATGCTACTTGTTCACGTTCTATTGTTTTCAACTAACTTGAGCACGAAATGCAGCGGTCAGTGAATTGAAAAGCGTGCTTATTTATGAACGATTCAAGCATGTTCATTTAGATCGCGTGTTGTCTGCTCTATCTAGCGATAACAGGGAGGTTTTGGGACAAATCTATAGCGATTATCTGCCACAGCACCTCAAAGCACAGAGGAACGTAGCCCACGTGGCTTTAAGGTAAGACAACAAAAGCTTTACGGTTGCAGATAGTACAATGTAGATACCCTCGACAAAAAATTATATTATATGACGTGTTAACCTACTGTGCTACTTTACATATTGCGCATATTAAAACGTTTTATTAAATATTCATATATGCAAGCTAGAGCCATTGACATAATGGATGCCATTCATTTAATTGACGCATTAAAGAACCTAGGCATTACTATGAGAAATGAGGCTGATTTGTACCATGATCATTGGTACACTGAAGCTGTGGCATTAGCAGACAAAGTTTCTATTAAAGAAAAAATGCCAAGGTGTGCTTCAAAACAAAAACATAGAGATAATCCTTTAGCTTCTACTCCTAAATCTTGACCACTTAAATCTTGATTTGAAAACAAGGTTTGATTTCAGCACTTATTTATATGGTTTGAGTATTGTCCCTTCTAAAATGATTTCAATCTTTCAACTGCTTCTGGTTCCCAAGATTGGAAAGAGAAGTTTAAAATCTTTATTAATTTCTATGAAGTTCATCTTCCTAATCAATTAGCTCTTGATGGTCAGTTAGATCTTTGGCAGTCTTATTGAGAAACATATCAAGGTTCAAGGCCTTATAGTATTACTGCCACACTTAAACATTTAAATTTTCATGGGTTTGATAATATTAAAATTTCCCTTCGCATCTTAGCAACTTTACCAGTTACCGGTACATCATGTGAATGTGAGTGCTCATTCTCAGAATTAAAAAGGCTGAAGACATATAGCAGGAGCATCATGGTAGAGGACTGCTTGATTGACTTGGCTGTAATGCATATTCACCAGGAAATTGAACCTGGCATTGATGAAGTGATCAATAGGTTTTCCTTAGCAAACTGCAGGTCGGAACTAAAGTTGTAAAAGCATCTCCTTCCTATTGCATTTTTTCATGCGAGAGGTATCGTACAGATATGGGTACTGTTTCAAATAGTAATAACCTCACATAAATTTTAAAGAGCAACATTACCCTTGTTCTTATATCTGATATGAATGATCTACCCAGTAATTATGCAAATCTTTCACCAAAAGGAATGCAATTGACACAAGTTGGTAGATATATACTATAACATGATGTTTTGACAATTTTCCTTGTTCCTCTCATTCTGTATTTCGGTTTTAAGCTGAAACTTCACATTTAAGCCATCTTGTGAATTTCAGGTTATTCTTTCCTGTTTTGATCCATTTGTTGAATAAGATTTAAAATAAGAGTAAATGTGAGTAATGTATATCACTGAATATGATATTACCTTGTAAGTAATTGTTTGGTTAAACTTTTCTTTAGATCTTTTTATTCTTTTTCACAAATAAATAAATATATTTCATTATATATCTAACTAATATAGACTATTATATATCTAATATGAACTACCTGTTGCTCCTACTGCTCCTAACCTATACTGCACAATATATTGTAATATTTGATAAGAAATTTTATGTTGACATCTATGTATTATTAAAAGATGTCTCAATAATTTTACTGTAATTTTTCTGTGCTCCACAACACATGAACTATTTTAATCATGGTGCTGAACATAATACCAATGTTACTGGTACTATTTTTGCTTACATTGCAGATGGTCCCCTTTTCTAACCAAACTCCTTCTTTACTACTCTAGGATGTGTGAAAGGCACGTTTCTGGCGCTTTAAAATCAGATAGCTCTGGGCTAGTAGAGCTCAATGCCATCGCATTGATTTGCGTTTCCTAGACATGCTGACAAGCCCTGATATAGGGGCGAAAGAGCCACGCACCGTGACGTTATTAGTGACGTCATTGTTATGACGTCATTAAGAAAAAAGTTTGACTAAGGTATCAAAAATTCTAGATCCACCGCTGCAATATGTCCTATTAAAATGCCCCTTTTCAAAATGCGCTGTTTCATGCCATACATATTTGTATGCTCGACAGCTGTTTTTCCGATTAAGTCATGAATTTCGCAAGCATCATGAATTTCGCCCCCACGTGCGCGACCCGTGACCCGTCACGCATAGTCACGTATTTCGCAAGGATCATAAGAGAGGTTAAGATTTATGTTTACGGCAGACTGGTAACCGCAAACGCCGAACTTCAAGTCGGATTTTCAGGTAAGCTCTACAAGTTTTCGAAGGTTTCGACAAGTTTTTAGTCAATCCATTCTTCAATAATAATGCACAAATTATCCTAATTTCGAACAGCTAACACTTCACCTGAAAATCCGACTTGAGGTTTGGCGTTTGCGGTTACCGGTCTGTCGTAAACATCAATCTTAACCTCTCTATAAACTTCGCTTGACACCGGTATGCTGGGCTTAAATTTGACTAAAGTTGCAAGCGGCCGTTCGCTACATTGCAGAACTCGCTGTAGCTTCTTCAACATTCACTATTTTCGTTCAAAACCGGTAAAAAACGTCTAAGAAACGGCTATAGCGATTCGTCTCATCGGTATTTGAAGAGATTTAGGGCATGCGGTTGCGAGGATGAATCGCGCTCGGAATGTTGAAAAATGTCGTAAATTATAAAATACGTCAACACCGCTACATTTTAGTTACGATAAACATTTCTCTGTATCTTTCTTGCTTTTTAATATTTTCGTACGAAACTTGGCTAAAATGTAGAGAAAACGTTATCTATTCATTATTGTCTTTTTTAAAAACAAACACATTATTTTCCCGACTAAGATACCGCCTGATATATTATTGGCATACTAATTTAATTTAAAATTGCGAAGTTTGCTGCTTGAAGTACATATTTGAAAGCCAAAAACTTATATTGTGATCAGCTAGCTTATAAATAATAAGCTAGATTAAAAAAGAGATTTTAATGCCGGTTAAAATGGTGTTTTCTGGTGTGAATAGCTTACACTAAACCAGAGATATGTTTAATTAAACGCACCTTGTAGTTTGCGTCGCAAGTATAAGGATCATTGTTAAGAACAGGGAAACCTTCGCAGTTCAGCTTTCGCGGTACTTTAAGTTGGTAGTCAGGACTGGCAGCAATGATGGAGCAATTGAACAATGAATCTCGTATATTCGCATTCAATCTTGAGCAATTCTTTCTACTTTCGTGGCATGTAGCCAGTAGCTCATTGCGGTCAACTTCAATATATTCGTCGTCACAACGAAATCGGTATGCTGCCTCACAAAAATATTTCGTGCCGACTTTACTGCATTGTTTACCTCCCGTTGAATTCGAAAGTGTGAGGATGTTACTTGCAATACTTGAAGGATCGGGAATGAATGAGTCGCTGTTGCCATCTGGTATCTTGTAGTCTAACACGCTCGAACATGGAGGTTTGATGCTCGATGGATCTTTGCATGAAACGTTTGCCACTTCAAAATCGATATAACCGTTTTCTTTTGCGAAGGCTGTATCGACTAGGAAACAAATGCAAAACAGCACCAATGAACGTACGATCGAATCCATGTTGGTGCCTAAAGAAAATGATGTGTTGAAGAAAGGCAGTGCTGAGTCAGAGAAAACGAAACTGTAACTTAGGTCAATATAATTATGTTATATTGAAATATGATATGCCTGTAATGTGGAACGCTCCCATAGTATTTGCATATTTGCAATAGTTTGAGTAGAAGCTAAGCTCACTGATTGATTTTTCGTCGTTGCTATGACAAAGAATATACATTGTGCACCGTATAATTCAACCCTATAATCTTTATCACGTACTACTTGTTTCAATAAGACATTCCGCTGTTAATATTGTACATGAAACTATGGTTGGATAAGAGCAATTGAATTGTATTTGAGTGACGGAAACAAATGTTTTGCCAAGCAGTGATCGAACAGATGATATTTTCTTTTGCTTTTAATTTGATCTCTGTCCATAGCCCGACCACTAATATTTATAGCTAAAAATCTCACTGCATATGGTGATTGACATAATTTATTTCCTCATCAAATGCCCACTAGAGCATCGTTCTTTACTAATTGCACTCGAAGCCTTGATTTGTCCAGTGCTTTATTATTTACATAATGTCTGCCACTTCGGTTTAGATTATAGACGTAGAGTAAAAGGGAAATATGTATTAGTCAACAGGTTGAACCAACGAATAATGCTTAGGCTTTAACAAACAAGTTTGGGGGTATAAGAAATCCTTTGTATTTCAAATTTCTATTTAATCGTAAGCTTTCCTACCGAGGTAATTAAAAATAGTAGTAACCATAACAACACTGTCAAATTATTTTCAGGATAACATTCTACTTATTTGAAACCACACGATAGTGGTACATAGTACGCAAATCGAAATATTTATGTATGTATAATATTATTTTTTATGATCACACTTGTAGTCTTATATAGAAGGACTCATAAAAGATCTATGGATTTCGACCTAATTGTTTTTGCATAAGCGTTACTTGAAATAACGGCATTTCTAACAAAATTGTATCAATCCTATTTTCCGAGGAAAAAATAAGCAATTCCCAGCCTATTTCTTCCCTTCAGGAACGTTGTCTCTGTGAAGGCACGAGAAATACCGCATAGGTTTTCGTTATATTTATTGTAATGAAATATTCCCAATTCTAAATAATTGGGATGATTAATATACATGAGATATTGATCAGAATAGAGATTCAATATAGTTTCCCTACATTACAAATATAATTTAAAGTATCTGAATAGAGAAGTACAGTATACTCTAAACTCTCCCTTAATACTTAGACTTTCATTACTATCGTGTGTAAGCTGAGTCAAACCACTGATCCAGCAACGTCTGCATTTTAATTACGTTACCAATTAAAGTGAATCAAGTATAATCATATTAAATCATAACTAAAATGTAATTAGAAATAAAGATTAATTTACTACAAATTTAACTGGAAGACTATCCGAAACAGAGTGGTTGCTTTTTAGATCCAAAAATGGAAAGCTATAAACGATGTAAGGCTGAAATATGAAACATACGACAAGAAAAGAAATTAAACTTCCAAGAAAAATTGTGACATCGAATAATGAAGTAGTCGAGGTTTTTGATGATCATTTTAGTAATGTTTGTCTGACGCTTGCAGTTTTCGACAATTCGTTGCTCAGCAAACGAGTAGTAATTTTTATTTTAGGCCACCAAGTATGACTTTAGTAGACGGTGTAGTAGTAAATTTATCTTTGAGGTGACTGGAATAGATAATATTGCAGCTTAAGATCTGCATATGCAGTTATTCATGGCCATAAAAAAATGTCAAGATCGTCCCAACTAAAAGCACCATTCCATGCATTTTTATATGCAATTGTGTTGCTTGGCTTGATGGGCGCCTGGTAGATGTGCTAAATGTGCTACTTCCGTTGCTTGTTGGACGGCTGGTAGATGTGCTAACAAAGGTTTTTCCAGGAGTGATGTTCGTAGTGATTTTCGTACTTTCTAAGATATATTTGAGTGGATATGGTTTTGCCACTTTATCATCTGGCAAGGTTTTGCAAATCTCGTGGAGCGTGGTTATCATTTCTGTGCTGACTCCAGTTTGATTGACACTAAAAGTTTGTAGAAAAAGACATAAAAGTTATTGATCTACAAACCTAGAAAACTAGATGTAAAAAAACGAAGCCAGTGTAGAAATAAATTCATGCTTTGCAATGAAGTTCATTCTTGCATAAGAGTGCTTCTTGATAAGAACACATTTTCCCGTGAAAATCATCCGTGTAAACAGGCGTTTATACAACTTTGCAATGTCCATTTTCTCAATATCTCCCCTGAACTGTCCATGATACCCAATCTATCACGCTTGTATATGTAGGCCAGATGTACACATAAAATCAAAAATCATTTTTTTCAACTTTGCCATTTATAAGCTAAGAAGCAAAACTACAACTATTATAGTCGGGCAGATAGAAGGAAAAGCATTACATCATTTTCGGACAATTCAACTGGATCTTAGCCATCCTTAAATTGCTTGGGCGCTCTTGCCAATACTTTTTTCCTAATATCCCTATAGAACTCAATATGTTGCAAAAAAGGTGAAATTTTATGTTCATTTTTTGAAAAATAACTTCTATCTTGATTTTTCAAACAGCTTGCAAGTTATTGCTGTTGCAAAACGTGAAATGTTACGAAATTCCTGGGAACTAATCGGCATATACGTTTTCAAAGGCTTCTTTATTCACTCTTTTCAAAGACTCAACAAGAACTCTCGGATTTGTAAACCTTCAAGTAAGTAGAGCTTGAAATAGCGGTTCCGCTGTGTAAAGCATATTACCCAGATAATTTGAAAGCTTGTTGTTTTGCACTAAGTAATTCGTTCGGAGTCAAGCTAAGATATATGAAAAACTAGTTTCACAGCAATCCGACTTTGTACAACAGGAGAGATTTGCATCTCTTGAACTCTCATTTTATCGTTCCTAGACTGCGGCTCGATGAATTGAGCTCGATAATTATATAATTAAGACAAAACTCCACAAGCACGCATGGGCACAACCCTTGTTAAAGAGTCATTGTCAACCACAATGCATTGCGCGCCTGTGTTTGTTTTTTAACCGAAATTACATGAAATGTAAGTTCGCCATTGCGAGAAGTGAAGATCTCCAGCTGTAATGGCTTCAAGCAAAAATGTCTGACTCGAAACAAATTCTGATCTGAATATTTCGCAATATGACCCGGAAGATGATCTTAATGTTTGTGGTTCTCCGGTTTACGTTGAACAATAAGTATTGGATACAGGAGGCACTTGCGAAGCTCCAGAACGACCAGAAGGTGAGCAAGAACAGCTGATAGCAGGCTCGTCGGCGAATATTGCCTTTGAAAGACAAGTACGTTGAATATTTTTGCCCTAATTCAGTAAGAATCTACAAAAATATTCGTTTATTTATAGCACATAGTATTCGACCTAAAATTCAGTTTTGTTTTCGTTGTAGTATTGCAGCTGTAAAAATACTTGCAGCAAGGGCAGCGGCAGAAAAAAACGCGGTTGCCCTTGCCGCGACGAAGGTTTGCGTTGTACCATGCAGTGCACGTGTGGAACCAAAAAGGCAAGCAGCAAGAGTAAAGAATGTGGCTCAAGTGGTGAAACTGGGATTCAAAATGCTAACGCAGGACGAAGTGCGTTTGAACGCCATCAGATCGCGACGGAAAAATCAAAACAAGAAATTTCCGTGAGTGTTCTTTTGTTTTGTGTTCTGATATATTTTTTTAGATTATAAATCTTGTCACTAGCTGTGATGATAAATGAATTACCGTATTGTCTGCATTTATAGCCCTTGGGGGTTTATTGCTGCATTTTGAATATAGGTGGCTACTTGTGTCTGCCTGTCTGGAGGGTTTTTCAATTGTCATCAAAAGAATGATTCTGTGAATATACTAGACACAACACATACCCATGTATGCTGTATTAATCTGTATTTGAAAAGGGTACAGGCTTATGTCACTTTTTGGACTGGGCGTATTAGAGGAGAGTGCTACAGTTAGGCTGGGGACTGAGCATATATTATAATTTTACAGCAGGAATTCATTAGTACAATAGATGAAGAGCAGAAGGACCGAGTTCTCTTGGAACTCTTGTCAAATGGCAAAGGAAGCTTACAGTATGCTAAAAATTTGTTGGAGTTTGGTGGTTCTGTCCCCTTCTATCCACCTACAAAGCCATCATGATGCACTTGCGGAGTTTGCCGTCCCATGCCAAGTGAGGAAGAGGATAAATGCTGTGGAAAGGTCAAGTGTGTCACATCATATGTGACCTTCCAAAACACATGCACCGATCGAGATGTTCATGTTTTGGCAATACGGGCTAGATGTGACATACGTGCCGAGGAACACGATTACTCTACGAACAGTTTTAGAAAAGCTGCATACAGACAGTACATATTGTGGAGGTATAAAAAACTTGGACGGGGTAACAGACGAGTGTGCCCCTCTTGTGTTGTTCTCACAATTAGGCAATTGTACCCTGCAGAAGATGGCACTTATATGGGATTCAAGAGAGCATAAACACTTTTTATCCTTATATATTAATTGATATAACTTCACATTAAATTTCTCATTGTTCAAAAAATTGCCATGCAGTTTATTTATTCTTGATCTTGCCCTCCTCATTTTACCTGTTCAAGAATTTTCAAAACAAAATATTGACAAATGCCAGAGTATGTCTTTATTTTTTAGTCATATCTTTTACCCATGCCTTTCAATAATAAGCTAGAAAAATTCCTCTTTATTTATAATAGACTTGCAACAAGTGGCAATAACATGTTTCACTTTGAATATCGTGATAGCGATTTTTGGACCACATCACTGGTTTTAGGCACTGGTTTCATAGCAATTGTAGGAGCAATATTTTTGGGGTGATCTGCAGGGATAACGGATTTTCTCAAAATGGTCTTCTGATCAGCAACCCTCTTTCTTAAAATTCTTGAGACAAGAAGAGGCCAAAAGTCATATGTCTTATCTTCTTTACTCACTTGGGCTGACCAATGTTTTGACCTCTTGCTGTACACTTTGTGATACTTTAGATCACCACTTGAACTGAGCGATGGCTTCCTTGCCAAATTATTGTTATGATCCATCACAGCGATCAACGTTCTGGCCAAATACGCCTCATTTCTAGACAGCAAAACAAACATTTTATTGTTATATGACGTACATCAAAGAACTGTTGATGAGACCTTTATAAACTTTCACAGTATTGCTATAATACATTTGACATAATACTCACTGGAATGGAACTCGTTTTGGCACATACTTTAACAGCATTGAATTGAAATTTTCAAGCTTGCTGGTATGCCTAAAAGCGAAGTAGGTATATAACAGTTGAGCTAGATGAATCAATAGCTTCTGTTGAAATTATTTAAAACAACTTCTTGCATTCACTATATGTTTACCGAAATGTCACATATTGATCCAATGCTTTAAGAAATTTTGGGTCTGTGACAATTTTTCTTATCGCTTCTAATGCTTTGGAATTTTTGTCCAAAAATACTTTGTCGGTTTCTGTGTCAACCAATGGGCCATGATTGCATTTGCCTTCTGCCCATTCATGCTCGCCAGCAACATGGTGCAACACACCAAACCAATTATCCTTAAAAAAATTTGGCAATATTTAGTGAAAATAAACAACAATGACTTTCAATGTGGCTTTATTTAATATTTATTTTGTTATATACTATTTTCAGGTATATATTTTGTTTTTTTTTTGGGGGGGGGGGCAATAATTTTGAGGGTCTGGTTCACTCTTGTGAGATGATCCAGTTTGTAAACTTTCCTGGGAGCACAAAATATTTTTGGTGGGGTGCAAACAATTTTTAGGGGGGGGGGGCACTCCACTGTACCATTCCAAAAAATGCCAGCTATGCATAGTATACAAGTACACCACGTAGTATATTATAAAATTAAGTTGAACCTTACCTTCAAAACCTCTGCATCACCATTGCAGTGCTCAGCTACATGCTAGAAGTGATTTCTAATTGGTTCTGACCATTGATTAATTGCCTCACAACCTTTAACTTTGGCAGCCTGAGAAACATAAAAATCACTTGTAGTGACTGGTAAAAAATAATGGTTTTATTGATCCTCTACTTACCTTGGCAAGTTTTTTCGTTAATTTAATTGTTTTATGCCAAATATCCAACGCATGAAACAATTCTGAAAAATGGTCAGGGTACTTTTCTACAAGATAAACAAACAAAATATTATTTATACCAATAAGAGATGGCTTTTAAGAGATGGAGTTTACATTTTGCTTCAAGTTGCTGAAATTTTCAGAGGGGTGCCTAGTAGTTTTGATGCCAGTGTTTTTTTTCAGGGTAGTGGGCCAGTTAGCGAAATGTTTTTTTGACAAGGTGTAAAATATTTTGTTTGGGTGCAAACAATTCATAAAATTTGGAGGGGGGGGGGTGTGGGGTATATAATATAATATAATATACTGTACCTTTCATTTTTCTAACCAATGCTATTATTGAAGTTGATGCATCTGTCACAATTTCACTAACTACCAATTTGCCAACAATTCTTTCAAGAAGCTTTCGTAGACCGGTCACCTCCATGTTTGTTGACACTCCACCAGTTCCTCTTTTGCCGATGACCCCTATGTCCACAATGACATCTAGGAACTGCTCCATGAGGACATACGTGCCATACTTAGTGGAATGACCTGGGGAATCACTTCTCCCATCTCCACACAAAATTAAACTTTCCTTTCCAAGAACAAGCCAGATCTCCTTTTTCATTTCTTCCCAAGTTGATGACACTTCTGGTACAACATAGTTCCTCTGGATTCTGTGGAAAGTTCATGCCGATAAGAAACCAATGCCAAGGAATTTGAATAGGTCATTCACCCTTTCAAAATTGTTCCTAGTGATTAAAATGGAGGAAGCCATTAGCAAAGTATTAACAAATACTTTTTGCCCTCTTTTCTCACACAGAACATGTGAAGACATCCAGTGGTCAGTATAGCCATCAGCGCAAGCCCAGAGAACATCAACTACACCACCTTTAATTTGCCAACTTTTCCCCTCTGCTTTTGCTACACATTCGTTGACTTGACTTTTGTTGAACAGTTCCAACAGGATGCTGACATCAACTACCGCTCTATCTTGGGAAAAATACTTATTATATTCCTCACTTTGCTTCCCACAATTGTTCATTTTTTTGAACTTTTCATTCAGATTTGTTGTGAGTCTCTTCCTCCATTCCTATCTTGTCTCAGGAGCATAATTGACTTCTCCGACCACTCCAATGCTACCACTACCTTCGATGTCACTTATGTACATATCTTCTTCACCTTTTGTTGATGATAAGTCCTTGATACTTGAAATACTTTCATCAGCAGAATCTTCTAAATAATTCCTAAAAATCATAGCATAATTTTTTTTTACCATTTCACACTTTGCAGGTGCAGTCATTCCTTGCACACTATTTCATGCCCATACACAACATATGCTATATTCAAAATTGTAGGCATAATTGTCACAATAATTGAAGTGCATAACATACAATTCATCTGCTCCAACCAAGGAATTTGGCCTGGTTTGAGATTCTGATTCACTGACCGTTGAACTGACAATAAAAATAAACAAAATTTACATAACTGAAATCGGCAATAAAAGCACTGAAAGCACAATATATACAATCTTGTTTGTTAGATAAACTTTATAACATGCAATTTGTTATTTCCCGTAAATATATATTATATACACTGTTAAATAAGAAAAAGATTCTATGTACTGAGTTTACTGACCTTGATTCACTATCATCTGTATCATCACTATCTGAAGAAACACTTCCATCATATGCTCTAAACTCAGGATTCATTGTCATGGATACACTTTCCACCATGCTAATATTCAGACCAGAATGGACAGTGTCCGCGAATCCAGTCACATCTGCAGTCCTAAATATTAAAAAAAGCATATTGTACAGGCAAACCTCCATACCGTAAACCCATGATATTATTAAACTTTTCGAACTTACTCATGCGACTTGATTCACCTTGGACGACAACGGGAGAACATTGACCAAATAAGGGTCTATCCACTTGGCTTTTCATAGGCGTCGAATGGGACGGTGGTACTAAATAAAATAATGCAAAAGCCAACCGTCAATTAAAAAATCTACCGAGTTAAATGATAAATAAAACAGGAAATTCGTTATTCTTATATTTTCGACTTACCTAGGGGTCTACCTACAGATGACGCACTGCTTCTATCGCTTTGCTCCGATTGCTCGTCGACCTCATTCAACAAATACTTGGCAAAATCACTGTGCAATTTTTCAGCAAATCCGGTCGAATCTTTCTTTGCTATCCACTCGCAGAATACGTTAACGTCCAAGCGTATTCGTTTAATTTCGGTGCTGCGTTTTGGTCTTCCTCGCCTTCCTACCAAAACACTTCAAGTAGAATTTCGTGGCCCGTAAAATGGCCGCGGGCGATCGCAATGCATTGTGGTTGACAATGACTCTTTAATTAGCAGCATACAGGGGAAATGAAAATTAACTTTTGATAAATTGCAGTACCGCATGCCTTAATTTTGCAAGTAGTGCGGAATTTCCGGAGAAGAGCGGGGCTGTTGAATCATATTGGGATATCTATTATAATAAAAACCTCATTGATATATAAATAATTATGAGGTATTTATTTAGATAAAGAACTTACAAATATATTGAATGCCTTTCGTCTAAGTTGACCTACCACACAAGCGGAATTAATTACCAAAGTTCACAAAAAATAAATACTGAAAGTTACATGATAAAGGGCCCGTAAGATACTCAAAGCGGGCCATCCGTTCCATCGTAAGTATCGAAGTAAACTGCACAACAGCGGATAAAGTGTATTTGGGTGATAACAGGTTCCTGGGCGTTTCTTCTTACAAACTTCAACGACCAATTCACTAAACCAGTAATTTTACTGTTCCTTTTGCAGTTTAAATGAATAACATTTGTATAGTTTCCCTCTTGCTCTGCAATGTTTTGCAATTTATTTTGAGCTTTTCGAGTTCTAACTACAACAAAAACTACAACAAAAGAATACAAAACCAACGATACTAATTACATCTTTCCCTTGTTTGCACAACTCATGCTCACTCATATAGAACGCAAATAATCTTCAATGAATCCTTAATGTCACTCCACGTACGTGCAGCTCTCAAGTAACCTAAGTAACTTGTGTTCCCCTTACAAAATTCTAAATAGTGATACCCTGTCATCCAAAAAACAAAAGAGACAACAGCAAATCTGCCAATAGCCTGGATTAAGTAAGCCATTGTCTTCATGACGATCAAACTTGTCATTACATACGTCACTGCCATTGTGCAATAGCAACACTTGGAGGCTCATCTATTATACCGAATAAATTTTCATATATAATTATAGTATATCATGTTTTAAAGGGAAGTGGCAACAAAAATGTTTATCGTCTTATTTGAAAGAGACTCCAAAACAATGTATAGAAGCCAATTACAGAATTTTTATATCTGCCTTATTTGGTGAGATATTTTGACTTGAAATCTTTAGTTGTCCGCCATCTTGGATATTTGTAGATATGCATGATACGTCACAACTTGGGTCACGCAATTTTTTTTTCTTAGGACACAATGATTAATCTTCTCCAATAACCACACACATAGTAAGTGTTTTGGATTTCAGCACGAACTGAAAAGGTTTCATAAATATTCTGTTGGTGGTAGGTATTTAGGAGAAGCTTTGAATCCCTGTTGTGACGTCACTGAAACATTGTTAATGAGGTTAAAAATTAATCCAAGATGGCGGACAGTTCGATTATTTAGGTGAGAATATCTCCCAAAGTAAAACAGATATAAAAATTTTGTAATAGACTTCTATATATTATTTTAGAGTCTCTTTCAAGTGAGAAAATAGATTTTTTGTTGCCATTTCCCTTTAACTTAGATTTAACACATGCAGAGCTAATCACGAGTCTTGTTCACATTTTGCTTTACAGTGGTCAACAATATAAACAATTGCATGAATTAGTATAGGTATTAATGAAGAACCAGGTATTGATGAAAAATTGCACGATTGTTTAGAGAAATATTTATATTGTGTACCAGCAGTGTTATAAATATTCCACCAAACGCAGGTGTGATTTGTCGTCAATACTTCGAGAGCAACTGTAATTTCCTGTGAATATCATTTTACTAAATATATCAGCATGGAACTTAATTGTTTTCGTCGTTCATGACTGCTGACCAGTATTTTTTGTATTATTTAAGAGCCAGCGATGTTCAATCATTCTCATATTCGTCATTTTTCGTCAGTATTCGTCAGCCTTCGTTTTTTTCAACTGATAACGCAAAATTCAAGCTAAAATATTGCGAGCAGGCAGTCCAGATGTATTTATGTCAATGATAATTGCCACCATAATGATATTTTTACGATTTATTTTGTAATGGCCATGAGGTTCGTTATAATAAAAAATAAATTGTATTTTTTATGAAAATGGACATTAAAGTAGCCCGTTATACATCAGGAAAGACATTGTAACATTCAGGTAAGAATCTTATCATGTTTTCTGTATAGATAAAGACATTTTAACGTGTGAAATTAGCATCTTTGTTTGTTAATGTTTTGATAGCATGTGCGCTGGTTTATGTTAATTTGAATTTCGCACGACAAAACTTGATTCAAATTTATATTAAATACACATAAATACAAAGTTTCCTAAATACATAGTCTTGCACTTGACCACAGAATAGAAATTAACAGAAAGGCCACTCGAGTCGGAACCTTTGAAGTTTGTGTCTCCACGCATGTCTCATTACGCATGTTCATTATGCTGGTTCTGGCCAGTCAATTGCCTTTTCTGGCCAATAGGAACGCTGAACTGGCCGTTCCGCCATTATTCTGGCCAGATAAGTGCATAAAAATAGGGGGACATGTTGCACTGCTGAGTGGCCCTACTGTTTATACCCTATACTGTGACTTGACTAAGTTGCTCAGAACTGTGTTCAGATTGATGGCAACATTGTATCAGGTGAATTTTGTGTTTATGTTTGTTAATGATCTAGAGACGTTTACAGTATAGACAAATTGCTGCTTATATTTACAGTTGCTAATGTTTTAGTATTTAAATGTCTGTTAAAAGTTTGAAGAAATGTGTTACTGAAAAACTTTATTAAACCTATTTCATACTAGAATGTTTGATATGCCCTAATAGTAAAGAATTTTTAGCCAAATGTTGGGTTTCATATGGTGATTATGCCATTATGGAGTGCACCTGGGTAAGAGTCAACCTAAACTGTACTGATTCTCATGCTATATTGGAATAGACAAATGACATAAAAATGCACATTTTTACTACCCAACACAAAGCCAACACATCCATGAATATATATGTCTCAACTTAGAGCTAACCCCACTGAAATCTATGACTACCCATAAAATCCTAGAATATTAACAATATTAACATGTTGTATTATTATTATTATTTTTATTATTATTGTAATTTTCGTTATTATTTAGTATTATTTTTAGCATTATTATTATTACTATATTATTTCGACAAAAGACACTTGGTCTCTGAGCCCAAAATCCGGGGCTAAGTCAACTTGTATTTACACCGGTAGTGTGATTATTATTTCCGCTCAGGTTGTTCATTAAATGAATTATTGTTATAACATGCAGCAATTAGCAGATTATGTATATGACTTCAGATATTCTTCAGTTGCATTTTGGGCATGTTGATGGTTAGCACAAAAAGTATTTTACCAATGCTAGTGTGGATGCAAGTAAGGGTGGATGACCAATATTGTCTCGCATGTTCCAATAAATTGGTTCCAAGTAATTGGGCTCTCTCTCTCTGGTATGTGAAATTCTCTTCAGTAAAGGGCACAGAAAATTGATAAAGTACAGTAGGACACACAATTGCAATTTAAGATGCCTACCTTCTCCTTCAATATAGAGAGTATCATATTATATTATAATATATTCTATACTGAGACCTGCTGGACAAGAAATAAAATTAGGAAGGAGAACTGCAGACGCTTTCTGAATGCTCTTAAATTTGGCCTGCTGGGATTGAGAGGATATAATATTATTTCCTGAACTTCCAAGGAGGCACTTTACTTGAAAGCACAAGTTCTTGTTTGTTTCAGGAAGTTAGTATATTTACTTTTTACCATTTGTTTGCATAACTTTCAAAAGCTCACAGCCTAATGCTATACAATTACCATTCTCTTCGATGATTGACTGATTATAATGTCTCCTATTCTATGCAAATAGTGTGGTTTAAAAAGTTTGAAATTTTAAACATGCAGAAGCACTTTCTCTGAAATATTTTAGTGTCATTGCTTAATTTATTATATGGTATCAAGGTTCTGTTTTTCTCTTCCACTGCATTCTTTCATGGCAGAGGCAATGACTACTTGGTGCTCAGGAAAGTAATATGTTCAGTTCAGTGCAGTATATACAGTTAAGTTGAAAAACTGCTTTAATGGTGTTGAGAATTTATTATTTCCAGGCATTTTTAGAATGATTCCCACTCCAAATTTATGGAGATTTTCACTTGTATCTTCTAAAGCATAAAACATAATGAAAGTAGTATGAATTATTAATAATACTCCAAAAAACGACAGGGTAATGATACTCCCAAAAAGTAAAGACCTCACGTTTTGTATATTATCTGCAGTCACGTCATATTACTTAGATATTAATGTACATTTCTGACATAGGTTGGAGATGATGTTTTCTCGGTCTGCCAGAGTACCGAAATGTACATGTCACCTTTCTTGATTATTGTTAAATCAATTGATGACCCAAATGGAGAAGTGGTGGTAGCAGCTAATTAAAAGCTGTTTAGCTGCTGATGATGATTTACTACATATGTAACGAAGCATACTCAAGGGAATGTTTAAACACCTATTTATTTCTGCAACAAAGTGAACTTTGCGTTTTTGAAAACCAGAAACTTCTAACAAAGGTTTTAATTTTATTGCTAGAACTTGCTAATTTGTAAATTTTGGGTATATTTAGGCTATATGTATCAAACTGCTGGAGCCAGTTGTATGGAAGGCATTTAGCTTAGACAGTGGATATATTTGAAAATGCAAAAATTTTGGACATTGGTTGAACAAAGCAGCTAATTATTTTCGGTATGAGAAGAACAATTGCATATAAAACTGAATATTTCTTTTGTTAAACTTATAAATTTGGCTGTTTACAACTTGCAAAATTCTAAATGTTACTTAGGTTTTGCCATGTGAGCTAAATGCCTTTGAGACAACTGGCCCCTGTGGCTTAACGCTATATGTTGCCATGAAATTCAAAATCAGAATTTTTTTATGCATACTGTACAAACTAATAAAATCCAAATTTGAGCTATTTACGCAAGCAACTGAAGCAAGACAAAATGATTGCAAAATTATAATAACCATTAGTGGCTTAAAAGACTTTGCAATAAGATTAAATTTGATTTTTACCAGAATTATGTGTCTTGCTCATGCAGATAATTCAAATCTTCAGTTTGCAAGATGATTTTAAAATTACTTGTTGGAAAACTGGCTCACTCTAGAAGATTTTGAGGCAAGGGTTGTATGGTTTATTATATATTTTAACTTTTGTAATTGTGTAAATATTTTGGCAATAAATATTTTTAAGTACTAATTATTTTGTCTTAAAACACTTAGCTAATAACATGTATTTTTACTACTTAAGCATAAAATGAAACCATTTTGGTGTATATATTCCATCAGGAAGTTTACACCAAATCAGTGCTGAAAAGCACTTGCGATAGTACATTCGCTCTTCAAGGACAAGGTGTAAATTTACCGAATATTCAATTTACCGAATAGGCAACCAATTCACACCAAATCAGTGCTGGAAAACGCTGTCAAGTGTATGTTTACTCTTTAAGGTGTGAATTTACACCACTTTAGTGTTCCTATGGAGGCAAGCATTTAACACTGAATTTGTGTAAAGTAACACTTCTTAGTGTTGGTTTATTTTTTTAAGTGTAAACTTACACTTGGGCGCGTATATAACTTACACCCGTTTGGTGTTGCTTTACACCACTATAGGTAAATTAACCCTCATTTCTGGTGTATATTTACACTAAGTTGGTGTCCCCACGGAGGCAAACATTTACACCAATTTTGGTGTTGGCCCATCAATTGAAAATTTAGAGTGTAAGTTGTATATCTTATCAATATGGTTTAGTATCAACTAATCAGTTATGTTATACGTGGTCTGTGAGATATAGGTTAGGGCTATTTCAGATCCGTCAGAGCACCTAGTCACCTAAACTCAGGTTAAGATTAGGGATGGGGTTAAGGTTAGGGTTTAAATACAATTTTTGATGCGAGTTTTTCAACGAGCATCCTTGGCGCAGTGGGAAGAGGCGTCGTGTTACATGGTTTGAGCAGCGCTGGTTCGAGAACCCCTTGACTCGCTTTTTTATTAGTGTTTTTTTTTCACATTTTTTTCAAAGTTTTTCTCGTCTTTAAAATTTTTTCCCGTTCATAACATATACTCATCCTTAAACACAAATATTTTTTAAACACATTTTAAAAATATTTAAAACGAAAAAAGCCGTTGAAATAGTTGTTACTAGTCAATATACAATTAGCCTGCGGGCAGGAGGTGCTATGACGGATCTGAAATAACCCTGACCTGGGATATAAACCACTCAAATACTGTACAACATCATGATTGGTTTATTCTAAGTAGCGTGAGATTGACATCTATCTTACGTGTGCTAGCAGGGGATCCACGCTTCACCAATCACAACTTTGCATTTGAGCAGTCTATATCCTGTATACCACGTGTAGTGTAGCTGATTAGTAGGTTCTATATCGACATTAATTGCCCTGCCGTTCATTTGTCTTTTGTCAAAGAGAAAAAGAATGTCAGCCGTTTGGCTAATATTGTGCTTGTTATATCGCCGTTAAATGCACTAATGGCTGAACAAATAGAAAAACAGATATGGGTGTAAAATTGTGTCACATTTACGCCACAATCAGAACATCAAAGGTTTGTACCCTCCGCAACTCTGTAAGTTTATCCACAAATCTGTAAATCATACAATATACTCATCCGTGTGCTTAAGTTTAGGGGCATTGATTATTTTGCTTATTTGTTTTATATTGGTTTAAAGATACTCAAGGTCAGCAAAAAGTACGTGGTATAAAGTCTATTGATATCTTATCATACAACCGTTCAGAAGCAATTTTATTCAATTATCAATGAGTTTTAAATATGATTAACATTTTTTGGCTCTGACCAAGGGAATCAGTACGTTAATTTGTAATAATTGTCTTGATGAATTAATACATATAATTTAAAGGAGCAGTGTCACATTTCACGCATATTTTATTTCTTTAATTTCTCGCTATTATACGAATTCCTTTTAGATTTAATTTGATTAAAGTTGCACATAAATTGCATTATTTTTACCTTCTTCTGTATTCAAGAGACAACGGATGTGCAGCGAAATCGCTGCAATTCCAACGATTACATCCCATCTCAATTTTTGCATTTTCCATGCTTTAAATATATTGTATACCAAATAAATTCTTTTGCGTTGATTGTCGCATAACTTCCTTCAAGCTTTGAAATTCTGTTGCTTTTTTTTCATCCGGAAATATCGAATTTCAAACAATGCTCGCCGCCCTTTGAGGACGCTATCTTGGATTCCAAACTTGAAAACGATAGCCCAACGCTTTCAAGTTTATCATGCGCATGCGCAGATGCATATGCGTGAAATATGACACTGCTCCTTTAATTAACTTCAAAGTACTACATGTGACTGCAACATATTTTGACGATATTGTTTTGCTAAATAATGTTAATGAATGTTTACAACTCATGTTACAATAAATATAAAAAAATAGGCACGCTATGCGTACATGTATTTGCAAAGAAAAGGCAGGCTACGCGTACAGGTAGCTGCGCACAGCATAAATATGTAGTAGAATGATTGCAATAAATATTAAAATAAATTGTCCAATGTGTTTGAAATGATTACTGTATAATATAAACTTTTTAATAAAGACACGTGAAATGATTATAACATAAAATTTTGATAACAGTATCATTTCAGAGGTAAATATTTAAAATATGTTAATATTTATCACAATTGTTGGAACTAAATTTGCATGGATATCAATGGTTATTAATTGTTGTTTTTAAAAATCGATATAAAAATGCATGTCGAGTATACATTGCAACAAATATGGTTTACTACAGAATGTATAAAAAAGTAGACCCTTTGGAATGCTTTTTAATTCGGTCGAATTAATACATGCGTAGAAATGCATTGATTGTATACACATGGGACAAGTTAGAATAACTTCAGCAAACAAAACAGGCTGTACAAAAATGTGAATTTGTAATTCATTATAATATTTAAGATATTCAAGGTGCATTCAAAATTAGAACGAATTAAATCTGTTAAGTGACCTTCGAATCAAGTCATTCTGAACTATCAAATTAACGCAACAGATCGCAGCAGGTTAACTGGTGATCAATTTAACATCAATCACTCATGCAAAATTAGCTTTGTCTTATATGACTATATTTTTGTTTCAATGCAATTAATTGCTGGTGATTCAGATTTAACAAATAGGCAACTCAAGCTGATACTACTACCCACAGGAAAATGTCGGCCTGTTATTCATATTTCATATCTAAGCATTATTAGACTTTGAGCATGAGTACTATTAAGTGCTGGTACACGGTTTCTATACATGATATATACATTTAAAATTAAATCAGAGAAAAAATATTCAAATTGATAAATTGACTGACTATTCAAAAGAACAAGAAGTTCAAGAAATTGTATACAAGCATAAGGTGTGTACCAAATAAGTGCAATCACAGACAAATACTAGATAATGCAAGTGTACACTGCAAGCACAACTAGTGAAACTGACACACAATGCACATAATGAAACCATCTAGCATATCCGTCGAAACATACAGTATACTCAAACCCGTTTTAAACAAGTTAACTGGAGTCCTAAAAATTACGTACATGTTGCTCATGTTGTTATTGTATCTTTATTATCATTGTATCAATGTCATTGCTTCGGTCAAAATAGTCAAATTGGTTTGTTGACTGTTGTAAACAGATGGATAATCCAACCGATGCAATATTTCCCCAGTATCGAACCATCCATGTCAAAATTACCCCCGTTTGAGTGTGTAATTATGTTCGCAAAGAATTCTGGGATTTTTACCCTCTGGCCGCGGGGTATATATCCCAGAGGGCATCGCGCGCCGGCAACATTCGGCAAATATTCGGCTTGGTAGCGAATTTAATTCTTGAAAAATTCTTTAAATTCATCGAGTCATTTCTCGTGCGCGTTTTCCTGGAGGGCTATGTGATGGTAATAGGGAGATAGACGGTTTTTCGAGAATCAAAATGATATCAATATTGCCATGGTTACATGCAATATTTTTCTACGGGAAGGCTTCTTGTTCAAGGCATTTCGCGCAATGGCGACTTTTTGTACGATGCTGTGAAAATGTGACAACTTCGGCTTATATAGGCTCCTTCGTTCCGGCTTCTTTTCATTTAATTTTTGTTGCCTATACAAGTTAAGGTATCTATAAAGGCCTATAAAAGTTTGTATGTTTTTTAGTTTTTCGAGAAATGTTAGTAAAACATAAAAAATGGCTTTTACAAAGGCATGAATTTTGGCGAATTTTGAATTGTGAATAAAGGCGCAAGAATAGGTTCGGCACGTTCACGGTTAAAGAGAAGGATCAAAAAGAAAAAAAATACAACTCAAAAACCTAAGCGATTGCTCCAAAAGGTAGAAAACGTGTTATAGATTTTGTATTGCTTGTGATAACGTTTTTGATTTATATATTGTGTTTCCATAAAATTTCAAGTCAACATATCACAATATACTATTCATCAAAGAAGAACTCACATATATTTTTGTGTTGATGAATTTATTTTCGTCTGTTAAAGTGCCTAAGTTTGTTTACAGTTCAGAAAATCTTCTATCTAAAAGTAGATTTAATATATATAATGCTATATTTTGTGCATATGCCACATTGGGTTTTAGTGTAACCACTACACCAAGCCCAATGATTTGGCCCACGTCAATGATCATTAAAAATTTTTGCCAGACTAAAATTAACATCTTTCTGGAAGAAAATAAAAATAGATGAAGTTGGTTATGATATGTTTGTGCTATGCTGGTGATTTATAGGGCTATAACATTTTGCACTAATCCACTTGACAGGCAAGGTATAAGTACTACATGGCCCAACCCAGAGTAATGAATTTATTATAAATTATAGATAATTATTAGCAAAGAGAAATTGATGATTGATGATTGCCGGGAGAAATTTTGTTAATAGTGAACAAAATGGGTTATATAGTTATTGAGAGTTATTACTAATAGTACACCTGTTTTAGACATCTGCATTTGAAAGGACTGTTTAATAGTCAGCAATTAAAGGTGATTTTGTATAAAGCTTGACATAGTACAGAATATATTTGAATGATAAACATGATATATTTGATAGGTTGGTGACATATATGCTATAACATTTATCATCTGACCAAACTAACATTCTGCTTGTGTTATTTAGATTGTTTCCACCTGCCTGTATCAGCTGACATGACAAGTCATAAATCATAATTAGGGCAGACATAGCGTGCTCTCCCCCAAGCAGATATTTGGTAGATTTTAACTATATGATTACCCACCTATATAAGGTTATTACACAAACAAGTTATAAGTTTTCAGAGGAACTGGTCAGGGTTTTGCACATCGACGATTAATGAACCTATATGTGTCACATTGTATTAGGGTGTAATTGGTCAAATTAGTTAAACTTTTTTATAGTTTGCCTAAGCCATTGAGCAACAAATTCCCCTTGGCAAGTAAAATTAGTTTCATAGTGGGTAATACTGAACATGTTCCCACTACTTCATTACAAATAACTGAATTATACATTATACATAATAGACTATTACTTTTACTTGTCAAGGGAAGCCTATGGATACTAACGTTAACTGTTTGAACCATTGAGTCTGAAGCAAACTATATGTAACTTTTACAGTAATTAACTCAATATAAAATAAAAAACAATTTTGCTTTTTATCTTTTGCTGGTCTAATTCACATCAAAGATGTAGAGAATAATACCTGGGTGCGCGGAAATACCAGATTTATTTCGAGTGTTGTACATGATATCTCACGAGTAAGCGCAGTGAACGAGTGAGAAACATCATGTTCAACATGAGAAATAAATCTGGTATTTCCAAGTACCCATGTATTTTTCTGTTTATTATTATAAACTACAGGTTTTCCACTAATATAAAATGTCCAGAAGCTATGATTGGTAATTGTTTGAAAAGTGATAATTTTCACAGGTGAAATTATCATAAATAATCTCACATGTGAGATTATCAGTTTTATCAGTGCCTGAAATCCTTATAAAGCACTGTACTTTATATAATAAGCTATAATAATGTACACCCTAACTAACAAAGCATCAGCTGTTGTATGACAAAACTGTTAAAACTTACACGATGAGAATGTCTTTCATAAAATCTTTCTGCTTTTATATACATTGTTTATTGCTATGACCATAATACTGTTTGATACAAATTCATTCTTGTACTAGTTTAGTAGCTAATGTATTACAAGATAGCAGATTGTTTTCATATTTCTTGTGATCACTTCCTGATGGGTAAAAACTTGCAAACAAAGTTTTTAATTGTGTACTGTGACAAGACAAGTAGATTTTGGCAAAATTTGCAGGCATTCAGCCATTCACTACAATTTCCCACTTGTGCATGTTGAGTAAGATCTACTTGTGCAGTATGTCTACCAACTAACTTCCTCTTTCCATGTCCACAACGTTTCTTTTCAACTACTGATCCTTGCAGTTCTGGAGGATCACAAAGCTGGTGTGCAGAGACTTCCACTTCCTGGTCATCAGTTGACTATGAGGATAAACAAATAAAGACCAAAAAGGTCATTAGGGCAAATTTATTTCAGACAGCAAGCTATTTTGGTAAACAAAGGTAGAACTGTGAATAATTCTCTTGTTAAAAAAATCTTAGGATTCAGATTGCCTCAAACAAGCTAGCAAGGGGGTGGACATAAATTTTCATGGTTAATAAAAAATTTTTTTCTGTGATTAATGGGTTGTTCCAGAAAAGATTACACCCCGCAAGGAATTTTAAAAAAATAAACTCTCCCTCTCTGGACATCATTTAGAAGTTGAACCCTTCCCTGGGCTGCCAAAATTTCCTCTGTGTGTGGGGTATATTTGTATCATTTTTGGAATGACTCAATGTTTTTGACTCAGAGTTTGTTATTTGTTATTGACTTTAAACTAGCTAGGAGAAGGGAATGTCCCTCCAGTTGTGCTGCCACTGACACAATTCGCTTCATGACAAAAATAACCAAATTATGAGGGTTGCAGAGTCTTAGAGGTCTTAGAGGGTGGGAATATCTTTTCAATAAAGAACACATGAGAACATTGGTATCTATAATGTACTGTACAGGCATTATTTCATCAACAAAATGACACAATCCCTGCAAGTGCTGTGAACCTCTGATTATAACCCTTCATCTATAAGCCCCCCCCCCCTCGTCTATAAACCCATCAAATTACTAATGTCTGTACATAAAAGCATAAAAAATGCTTACAAACTTATAGAAGCCCAGGGCTTATAATCAGAGGTTTACGGTATATTAAAGGAGCAGTGTCATCTTTCACGCATATGCTTCTGCGCATAATAAACTTGAAATCGTTAAGCCAACGTTTTCAAGTTCGGAATCCAAGATGGCGTCTTCAAAGGAGGGCAAGCATGGTCTGAAATTCGATATTTCCGGATGATAAAAAAGCAACGGAATAACAAAGGTCGAAGGAAATTATGCGACAATCAACGCAAAAGAATTTATTTGGTATACAATGTATTTAAAGCATGGAGAATGCGAAAATCGGGACGGGATGTAACCGTTGGAATTGCAGTGATTTCGCCACACATTTGTTGTGTCTTGAATACAGAAGAAGGTAAAAATAATGCAATTTATGTGCTTTAATCAAACTGAATCGATAAGAAATTCGTAAAATAGCAAGAAAATAAAGAAATAAAATATGCGTGAAAGATGACACTGCTCCTTTAAGTATTATACAGTATATAACAGACTAATACATAAAATAGAAAAATAACCAAGAAACAAGACGCCTGTCATGTATTTCATGACATCTGCACCAAAAGTTATCATATCAATTAAAAAATAATCTATACCTGCACTGGCTGCACAACAACTTTCATTTTGACTGGGTCAACAAGTTTAACTTTGCCATGAATTGCTTTGTTGCTGAGGTCATCAGCTGTTGTCAAGAACCACACAAGGTCATCTTTCTCGAAGCGCCGGATACGAGCTTGTGCTTCCACGGACTAATAAACACAGACTTGTATAGGTAAATGGCTAAGTTTGATATCAAGGCAAAACTATTCACCCCGTGAAACAAAGTGACAAGACCATCAATACTATTGGCAATAATCACTAATCAATTTCGCTGGGATACGTTTAATGAGCTTAAACAGTCTGGCTTACCTTATTGTTTTCTTCAGCCCTTCTTTTTCTTTTTTCTTGACCACTTGTGGACGAAATGGATGAACAGACTCTCGTTTGAGCCCTTATTTCCTCCGAGGTCGTTTCATTAAGCTGTATACGTTTGTCATGGCGTGGACAATGGACCATAGCCATCGAACCTTACAACTATTTCGCTATTTTCGATTGCGATAATCTGTCCAGGACTCTAAATTGCAACTTGGTCTACTGCTTCAACACGTCGTTCAATCGAAAAGTTCATTTTAATCCACAAAAAATTTGCATGTTAGTTCTCTTCAAATATTTATTCAAATTTTAAAATAAACAAGCACTCGGCAAGTACTCGCCCAATGCACTCGGCCAGTCTCGAATATTTCCGAAGCCACAAAAACTCAAAGTACGCATGCTCCCATTTATACTGCTGGTTCACATAAGCGCAGGCTCAATGACACACTCAAACGGGGGGAAAATCGTAATGGTCTTGCTTGTACATATTTACAATAGAAATAGACTGTCCAGTCACGCTACGAAAGGTCTTCAGTTCAATAAACCTAAGCAGTCCTTGTCCAGTTAGGCTTAACTCTTCACTCTTTAACAGTCTTGGCACAAGTTAAGCCATTTTGGGATTTGGAATATACTCCAGTTAAACATACTATGGTCTGAATGGTCACTAAGTAATACGTCATTTTAATGTTATATTCTCGACTATTGGCTATTTTTAACTTACGCATTCGGTGATTGGCTACAAGCTAACAGCTAACAACTAACAGCTAACAGCACGCACACGATAACAATATGTCTACATTCACAGATACGAAATGATTACAATATTTATCCCTTGGCCATCTAGATCAGGCTAAATTACATGTATAATGTATAACAATGTCAAAATTGGCCATGTAATTTTCCAAACACAAAAATTTCAATATGGACATAATGCAAAAGCTAGCAAGCATGTAGTAATGATTAGGAGTATATATACCATTATAAAAATAATTTACTGGGCGAAGTGCATGCGTATTAAGTTGGTTTTCCACTTCAGCCGTGAGGAATTAGTAACCTTCTCCCAATGCAAACGCCCAAAGTTGCGCTTCGCGCAACTAGCTGGGTGGTAAATTAATTTAATTGACACACAATTTCTCACCTACCTTGCGAGGCGAGCAATATTTTCCTTTGTTTCTAGCGCTAGGGTAGCGATAAAATAAGGCTGTGGAGCATTTGCATTTCCTTTATTGCATATGGTCTGACGCTCTGCATTTGATTGCTTGGTTATATTCAAATTACCCTTTCGGTGCAAATTATTTTGTGCAATTGTTTTGCGCGAAGTCAAAATAAACTATTCAAAAGTATTTTTCATGTGCGTAGCTGCAAACCTCTTTTAGACCAATTTCAAGAATTTGATTACGGAAACCTCAATAAACTGTCGATTCTGTTTTGTTTACTTCGAGGACTTGCATTTAGTCAACGTTTTTCCACCAAATAGTAAACGCGCACATCAAATACCACTTTAACCAGACTAAATTGGTTAACTTTGTCCACAATCGTGCAACAGCCAAATGCGAATGCTGCAAAGCCTTATTTCATTGCTTTACCAACGCGAGGAAACAAAGACAAATAAGGTTCTGCTGACAAGGTATTTCCCACCATATCCATGATTTGAAGTCATGGTTACACATGTCTTAGTATAGATGTCAACTTATAATATAAGCAGGGTAAAACTTGTTACGTGATTGGTTAATTTCTGAACTCGCAAAAAAACGAGACATTCAAAGCGAGTTTCACAAAGTTAGGAAAATAAAAGAACAAGAAAAGAAAAAAGCTTTTTTTTTGCGCATTTAAATACTTGTCTTAAATCGAAAGCTTCATAAAAACGCTAAAAGAACAAATTCAAAAATTTTGCTACGGCATTTCAAATTTGTATGCAGGGGAATTAAAAATCCTGACTTCGAAAACGAAATAGCGGCATGAATACGGCGTGTTCAAACTCGTTGCTAAACGTTAGAAATATTTTTGCGTTTGAGTTCCTGAACTTTGTTACTTGCACATTAAGCAATCGTTAAAATTTAAAAATTAAAAACTACGGTAGATTCATTTTATGATTCTGCATTCTATATTACAATAGTTTTAAGTCATTAAAATAAAAACCAAGAAAAGTGGTTCCCTTGGCTCCTTTTTGCTGGCATCACCTTATGCGAGGCAATTAACTGCACAATAGGTTGATTTGTTACATGTTAGGGAAATTTAAGCATTGATACCTTGCAAAGAATGGTTAATGTATAGTATCTGTATCACCAATAATAAAATAAAAAAACTCGTCTTGTACCATTATGCTGTGATAATGCACTCGGGAAATGTTGTGGGATACTCGGTTGTGTCTCTCTTTCTACACGCTTCTATCATATTTTTTCAACATTCCTCCCGTGCATTATCAAAGCACGATGCCCCAGGATACGTTGGTACATTGTAAAAAAATCATTTTTTTTATTATCTTCGAATTTTAGAGTTATTAAGGACATTGCGTCACGATGCGTAAAATTGTAATTCAAATCGAGTTATCTAGCTGACCCGATAATCGTCGTGACCAATACGTTTGTAGGCAGACAACTGGATATAAGCTGGTAAAAAGTATACATTATATAGTTTATGAGTGCAATGGTACGAATATTAATTCTATCAGGTGAAAGATGGAATGTTGCAATCAACGACGCGAGCTAGAGTTGGTAGAAACACGCCATCTTTCACAGAATAAAGAATTTTTGCTATTGCACTCATAAACGTTTACTATTTGTTTCATATGACACCAAAGTAGATCATCGTCACGAAGTCGACCAGTTTTTTTAGTTCACTAAATAAAATTTCATCGCTCAGATTGTGGTGCCACATCCGTTCATAGATTCGAAAATGCGTGCAACAATAACGTTTTGGGAGATTGAAAATAATGGAAGCTACACTGGGCAATTGAAAGAAATAGTGGCACGGTTCCATTGCACGGTCATAAAAAGGGAAATTTCTATTTTGTATTAACTGATCGTAAATAGAAATTAATTTGCAGTAATTCAACAAGGTGTTAAAAATAAAGTACTTACCATTCCATGGTCTTACGACAATTTTGCCTGCTGAGGAGAGATACGGCCTTTGTCCTGTCTTTGGAACAAGCATGAAATGAGAGTTTACACATTGCTTCTGCAACATCCTTTCCACATTGGACATCACCAAGTTTGCCGTATAAGGCTTTGTGATGTAGTTCAAGAAAAGAAACTCTTCGTGAATGAATCCAATCCATCACATGTACCTTAAAAAATAAATGATAAGTTTATTATCGAAAACGAAGGAAATATACGTGTTCAATTAATATCACCGTGCAGCAAATGTCTAACAATATGTTTTTCAATATTTCAAATGCCAAATCTTTTATTTTTTCCTTAGTTTTAAATCATCCAGAACTTAGTATTTTAGGATTTTAGTTTCCGTGGAGTATTTAGCATCGACGTTTGTTTCTATATTAGTACTTTCTGTTTAACTAATCCTAAATTTGTTAAATTTCGTCAAAAAAGTAATAATTACTCTCATTCTAATTATAAGGGTGAGATGCACGACCAGGGTTAATAATAAAGTTTCTGAAACGTTTCCTGATCGTAAAATTTATTTAAACACGTGCTTTCGACTGCCAGTCTGTAGTCTTCGACAGGTAAAGTGATACTAAATATAAAACTATTCTACGGATTTAGCTACTAGGAGGGTGGTCTACAATCAAACATTACAAACCAGGTAATCCATTACGCGCCATTGTAACATGTAGGAACACGGCACATTAAAACATATGTGAACACCTTGCATACATTTTGTCACCACTACAAAACCAAAACGGTTCCTCAGTCACTAAAGGCGGATTTCCATTCAGTGCAAAATGTCGCGCGATCGATTTTTAGTGAGCGCTTTCTTTTGAAATGTGTGACGTCAACCACAGCTAACGAGATTTGTTCCGCTTGACTGTTTGTAATTCAAAAGAAAGCGCTCGCTAAAAGTCGATCGCGCGACATTTTGAACTGAATGGAAATCCGCCTTTACTCTACTGACTTCACTAATAGACTGATTAACACCACCATTGACGATGACGTAATTATGATTTCGTTTGACGTTGTGTTATTATTTACTGTCATTCCAGTCGATGCTGCATGTGAAAACATTCGTAATAAACTTAACTAAGACAACACACTCCGACAGCGTTCTACATAATCCGTTGGCGATATTATTAAAATCTTACGCTTCACTCTGTCAAGCAGCCACTTTAACTATAACAAGATGCCTGCTAAGGCGTTTACTCCGCCTGCCGAAACGAAAATGGGCACAAGGCCAGACAGGGCTTTAACTAGAGAGCTCATTGTGGGTGGAGTATATTAACTTATTCCTGTTCTGCCCAACTAATTCCTTTTTAAATCAATTATTATTAGGGTACCTTCCAAGGCATTTTACCAGTAAGACATTGCTATCACATCTTATGTGATCACTAACATAACTAAAAATCAATGTCTGAGTGACCTGCCAGGCACTCTGTCCAGAGTCCTAGTAGGATTGCATTTTTTAGAGTTTAGTTTAAATTAAAGACTTTCATAGTACATATGTTAAACAAGATTCTTTTGTCATAATACCACCAACATATAGCTGTTTTATTTTGCAAGTAAAGAAAATTTTACTAAAAGTGTATACAATACATCAATATATCAACCTGATAGCATCATTTAAATCTATTCTGTAGCACACTGTCTGAAGTCTCCACGATATAATTTGTTGGGAACTTTAGACTAACATATGTATTTCTGGAATTGGAATGTAAAATATCTCTTACCTTTTATAATTATATGAGATCCCACAAGCAAATAAATCATTTTGCACGAAATACTAGCATCTCAACATAGGTAGAAATAGAAAACCAAGGAAAGAAATCACAATATGTTTAGAATTAGGAACACATTTCCTAGACTCACTCCTTAATCATGGAATGATGGAGTCTATCAAAATTTGCCGTTTTAAAACATTTCTGGAGCAATGTTTTGATAAAGAACCTTCCTGTCCCTTTTTGTTAACTATTACATGTTAAAAATTGCGTTTTGTATACAGATATTTAAGTAGAATTTCCGTTTGACTCTTGTGCAGAAATTTCTAAATTTCCTTAAAAGTAGGAACACAACAGAAATTGACGGAAACACACTCTCAAAACTTCACCGCGATACATCGCTCCTCGGGAAGTTTTGCGATGGAATTTGTCGTTTTAAAACATTTTGCATGAGAATCTTTGCACGTAAAACCTTCTTGGGGTTTAGATGTTCTAGCATACATGTTAAAATGCGTGTTTTGTCGACATATTCCGCTAGAAATTGAGTTTAAACGCCGTGTTTACGTCGGCTCACGCGGCTTGTGCTAGCGGTATCACCCATGAGCGCTGCGCCTAATTGCGACACCGAAAAAAAATAAAATAGAAAAAATAAAAAAAAACAGAAACGGGGCGATTTTAAAACTCCGCCTCGCCTACGGCAGGCGGAGTGATAACGAGACATACAAACAAATTCACGGTTGCACTGTGGGCAGTCCCGTTAGTCTTATTGTGGTAAATTTCTATATGAAGGAAATTGAGGAAGTGGCCTTCTACAGAACTGATACACTACTTAAAAATATTTTTGGTCGAGCTAGAGAAGAAACGCGCGAGAAAAACAGAATTTGTGCCATTACCCGAAGAGCTCGTACCTGTATTTTCTAAAATGATGATAAGAGAACAACTCAAGCTACTCATGCAGTCCTCCCCTTTATAAGCGGCTTAACAGAACGGTATGACAATGGAACGGAACCGGCCGATATATTTAATGAAATCGTTTCGATTCTTGAAAGTGATAACATGAATATTTTAATATGTACTTGAATTGTAACTTGTCATGAACACAAAAAGTGTACACGACGGTGATAAACAATGATTTATTTTAGATTTTGGAATGTGCATGTTCATTCTGCTTTCGTGACTGCTAATATATGTTATATTTACGGCTCAAATAAATTTCCAGCCATTCTAATGTAATGTGCATTTAGTGTTCTACATTTAGCTAACTAATTTAGCTATCAGTAGGCCATGTATATTTATAAGTCATATGATAATAGATTACATGGTTGTACACTTGCTGTACTTATAAACAGGGACGCCGGAACAAGAAAGGGCAATGAGCAATTTTTGTTGAGGGGCACTGACATAGTTTTAACCTTGTTAAAATTCTTACCCGGGAATTTAGAGGGCAGTTGCATTCTTCTTGAGTCAAATTTTTACCTGTTACATTATTAGCCTTGCCTCTGTCATCACATAAGGTATTAATACGAGTCAAATTTCCTCAATCTACAGTGCCACAGTGGGTTTTAACTAACTGTTCTAAAAACGAGGGGGAAAATTTTAGTTTTAGTGTCTTATTATATAATATTCTTTATATTGAAGGGCATCTTTGCCTTCATGTCCTTCTCAGCAAAAGACAATTGAGACAGCTGTCCCTGCTGCCCCCCCCCCCCCCCCTTCCAGTTCTGGCATCCCTGTTTAAAAACCATGCAAATTCATCAAGGCACGTTCAAAGTGCTATTAAATGACATAATATTGCTCATGAAGCGCAAGGTCAAAGTACGTGTAATATGACGACAATGCATTCTGGTATGTACAATAGTTTAGATAATATACTTTATGCTGAAGTAGCTATATGAAATTATGCATTTCAATTACTTCAGTTTTCATGCACATAAATTGATGAATTGATAAATGCTCCACAAAATGCGCCAAAATTCTGAAATTTCAAATAAACGGTTTCCTGGTGGCTTACACTGTATCTGTACTGGATTGTATTGGTGTACATAGGGAATATAAGTATATATGTTAAATGATTGTAATTTTTGCACTGCTGTTGCAAGATATGACCATGAAAAGCCAGGTTAAATACAATTAGCATGTTTCAGTCGCAAATAAAATACGATGGGTTGTAGGTGTTAAATAGCGACCACGTAGAGACATTATATTGATTATAGCCATGTGTGCCGAGAAGTACTGCCTATGCCATCTTGACCTTCTACAAAAGTATAAAATCGCTTCCCTTTGAGTCGACGTCCCTTTATAATAAAAACCGTCTCCCAGTTTTATCTATCACTATATAGAAATTTCTCTTCCAAAAAAGCCATACTCGAGTGCACGCAGCCTTGAAAACTCCTTCTCACTCCTTGAAAATTTCCAAATCCGCGTGAGAAATTTGAGGGATTGAATCGCATTTTTACGGCATTTTGGTGGATATGGCCAGGACATTTCCCAACTGCCCGCAACAGAATGGCCCTGGGTAAGAGGTTGGTAGATATTCAGTTGGTTTAACAATAACTTTGCAATAAAGTTGAAATATCATCAGAGTTTTTGTGTCTTGTTTTATTTACATGACTAAAATCGTGAGTTTACAGGCTGATAATATTTATTCGGATGCATTTAAGGTTAATCCCTTTACACGCCGTGCAACATATCATGGCACTGCATGAGTATTTTAAGAATTAAGGCCGTTTTCCACTTCTACCGTATCGTAGGAAACGTAACGCATTTCATTGCTTCGTGAACACTCAAGCATATGGACACAATAGAATACGCTACGTTTTGCTACGGTACGGTTGAAGTGGAAAACGGGCTTCAGTCATGACTCGATGATTAATAATGTCTATTATTATTCATTGTATTATACTCCTGTATTCTCATTAAGAGCCTACCGATAATTATGCGTATTTCGGCGCAGACAAAATAAATCTCGTATTTGTCAAGGTCAAGCTCAGCTTCGCTTCGGCAGATAACGCTGACTTCGGTCTGAACAATTCTGAGTATCCTGCTCAGCCTCATCTAATAATTCTTAAATATTGAATTTTAAGTCTGTATTCTGTCCTTCAAGCAAGAATTCTAATACACAAATGTTTGAGTTTTACTTGATGAGCCAGAATTTTTAATCATATCTATAAAGTCTATTTGGCATACTGTGTTACCTACGTTCTTTTCTGATAAAATGGAAAAAGTTCAAAAGGGAGCTTTTCGTATAATTTACGCTGAAGTTGAATATACCGATATCGATGCTCTTAGAATTGCTCAATCTATAAGCCTTTGTCTGAAATGAGTCAAGATATCCGTGAACAAACATTTAAGAACACTCAGGATCCTGACTGTAAAATTAATTTCATTTTACCTCTGCTTCGTTCGAATAAGCATGCATGATCGGGAATTAGGAAACAGTTCCCATTATTGTTTCCCCAAGATGTAGAACTGAACGATACAAAAAGTTTTACCCCAAAATGTGCTCAACTTATAACAGCGAACAATAGTAGCTTTTATATATTAACATTTTTAACATTATGTTATAACCTTTTATCATATACATCTTTGATAGCTTTGTATTGTAGCCTACTTATTCATCCTTATGGTTGTATATAAACACATTGCAATTCACCCTTGGTGCCATAATAACATTAATTAAAATAAAAAAAATAATAATAAAATCACAAGAATAATGACCTATATTGAGCAAAATGAGTAGTGAATGGGCCTATATATGTTGGTCATAATCTAGCTGTTGTTTCAAGATGATGTATATGCATCATAATAATGCTATATAAATCAGCATAAATATTGATTTTACTTTTAGTCGTATTTCAGATGTTTTATTTATTGTATAAATGCTCCCTCTAGCATGCTCTTACTATCGACATCGTGTTTGGTTGTTTACAACGGTCAGAAAGCTTTAGTTAACCTACCTTGTAGTTTCCTTCGCAACCATAAGGATCATCTTTCAGAATAGGAAAGGCTGTGCAGTTCAGCTTCCGTGGTATTCTGTTTTGGTAGCGAGTAATTTCGGCCATCAGAGAGCAATTGAAGAATGAATTTCGAAGATTTTGATTAAGACTTGAACAGATTTTTCTACCCTCATAGCATGCAGCCATTAGCTTTTTGCCATCGACTCCAACATATTCGTCTTCACAACGATATGAATAATATTGTTTACATAAATATTTTGTACCGGCTCTTCTGCATTGTTCGCCTCCCGTCGAATTTAAAAGTTGGGTGATACGAGGAATGTCACTCACAAACCTTGAAAGGTCGGGGAAAATCGAGCTGTTACTGCTGTCTGGAAAGTTGTAGTCTAACACATTCGAACAAGGAGACGTAGCGTTCGAAGGATGTTTGCATGTGATGACTGGCACTTCGTAAAATATATAACCATTCTTTCCTGCCAAAATTGTCTCAAATGTGAAGAAAATGCAAAACAGACTTGTTAAATTTACGATCGAATACATTATTACTTGCCACTAAATACGTGTTGCGACACACTAAAGCATAGAGCTATGGCGCAGAGTGGGACAAACATCTAAAACTTTCCAGGCATGCGGAAGTAAATCTCAAAATCTCATCACATGAGATTGCCATTACACATGCGCGAAGATATGAATATTATTTTCGAGTGCTGCATTATAAGTTATCGAGTTTTGTATGTTTTGTATAATTATATATTTATATATTTATTATAGGTGTTTTACCGCAAACTAAAACACTCGTATTTTCCATATTTTCACTAGTGAAGATATGGAGAAATATGTAACGCGTGAAAAATGCGTGTGTTTTGCACACTGTCGGTGTCCTTATAGCTATTTAATTGCCATTTTTAGATATTTAATTAGTTACTGTGATCTATTTACCTCTATTTACTGTAGTATGTATTCTACTATGCTTTTATCTATTTCTGACTGATGTTGACATATCCAAAGTGTATATATATATATAACTCTTTAATAGAACGCGAACGATTTGCGCTAGATGATAGGGCAAAAGGTATTCCGGGGGGGGGGCGTGGCTTTATAGTACAGACTGCAAACAATCTGCAGACGTGCATGTTTCGGCGTTCCACGCCTCATCAGTGCCGCTTGGTACACATCTACACATGTAGCTGCACTACACTTATACACGTGAACTTGCTATCACCAAGCGCATGCGGTACAAGGCAACACAACCAACACATGCGGACATGCGTAGAGCGTCATAGGGCCAGAGTGCTCAAACGACCTCAAGGGAAGTGGGCTTTGCATTATAGCTATAGACACCTACTCCGCTCTACAAGAGCGCTCAACAACACCGAAGTGAAGGGGCATTATAGTACATCAAGAACTATATCGATATAACTGTATATATATATATATATATATATATATATATATATATATATATATATATATATATATATATATATATATATATATATATATATATATATATATATATATATATATATATATATATATATATATATATATACATATATATATATATATATATATATATATATATATATATATATATATATCTATATATATATATATATATATATATATATATATATATATATATATATATATATATATATATATATATATATATATATATATATATATATATATATATATATATATATATATATATATATATATATATATATATATATATATATATATATATATATATATATATATATATATATATATATATATATATATATATGTACTGTCACAGAATAGAATAGCATAGAATAATAGAATAGAATAATTTATTTCATGTCAAATTACACAGAGTATGGTTGCCCAATTACTGAAGCCAGAGGCTCATGATAGAAGTGCTCGACAATAAAACCTATTACTAAAGTTGAATATTAACATTGATTTAAAGAAGTATAAAATAGAATAAAATAGTGTTACGGTAATAATCTACATATAATACTATATACGTGCATAACTTTGACAACTAAGCAGGTCAGTTTATTCAGATTGACTTATTGACATTAATTTATCGTTAAATTATTCTCATTATGCGAGATACGAACACGTAGCGGTGCCCGGGACACCCGGAAAAAGGTCCAAAAAAACTCCCGGATGAGAGTGTGCTCGGACTTGAAAGTTAAAACCTGTTATGTAATTATTATTTTGGTCGATATATTTGTGGAATAAAATCATATTTTGGTATAGTTGGTTATTAATTTCCTGCCAGTAATTTCAGTTGGGACTGGCCCTGAGCTGGTAGGAACATTAAATGGTCCTTTGACACCGGATTGAACTTGCTTAATCGAGATTTAATAGTGTTACATGAGCGATGATGTCTGTTTCGAGTGGGTTACAGGCGGAAAACGTCAAAGGGAGCGAGTTTGGTGGCGTTTCCTCGAAGAAGTCTACTGGAGAATTAAAGGAAACACGTATACGAAGCAAAAGATCGGTAGTTAAGAGGAGAATTACTACGAGTTTACGAAAATTGGAGGAACTTATAGCAAAAACTGGCAGCAAAACCATGATAAAAGGGTACGTAAACAATTTGTTTGAATACTTGAACGAAGCTGAGTGTCTTAATAATGAACTTCTTGCATTTGTCCATGAAAACGAACATGAACTAGTGTTAAATTGGTATGAAGAACAGTTAGAAAGAGTTGAACTGGCTAAGTTTGAGGCTATGAGCCATCTTGAGGGACGCTTACATGAAGTATCATCAGTAGCTGGTACGTTTCCTGGCAAACAAACAAGTCCACAATTACCAACACAACTATATTCTAAATCTGTGGTGACTTGTAGCTCTAAATCAAGTGGAAAGAGAGCCGAAGTGCGTGCGAAAGCCTTTGCCGCAGAATTAAAAGCCAAGCAATTAATGGAAGAAGAAGAAAAACGAAAGCAAGAACGGGAAAAACAGTTAGAACTCGAGAAAAATGAAGCAATGGCACAAGCGGTAGCTGAGAAAGCAAAATTTGAAGCTGAAGAAAGACGAAAGATCCAGGAAGCAACAGATGAATGGAGGCGGCTCAGGGCAGAAGCAGAGCTACTCGAAGAAGACGACCCAGAATGCTTATCAAATAGACTACGGGACTTCGACAATGAACCCCAGGATAACAAGCAATCGGTTGCATTTTCTCAGCCAATTCTGAGACCGACCAAGCAAAAGATAAAGTGCCGTCACATCAGCCTGAAACAAATTGCCATAATGTACCATCAATACATCAAGTTCAGCAGACTTATTCAAATGACAACAGTGCACCAACTGTTGTAGTTCAGCCGAAGGGTAGTAATCTTCCAAAGTTAAAGTTATCAATCTTTGATGGTGACCCGCTTTAATTAAGTGGCCTGATTGGGTTTCCATGTTTAAATCAATGGTTGGTGATTCAGGCATATCTCTAAATGCAAAAATGCAGCATTTACAAAATTCCGTTACCAGCAAGGCGAAGACTGCAATCGAAGGGTATGGATATAGTGGTGAGTCATACGATGTAGCAATGGCTGAGTTGGAAACCAGATTTGGCAAACCATCATCAGTTATCAAAGCCACTCTTGGTAAGTTGAGAGCCTGCAAGCGTCTACAAGATAATGATCCAGAAGGTGTTCGCAACTACCCTGATCTAGTATCAACTACCGTGTGGACATTGTCAAGATTTGGATATACAAATGATTTAAATGCTGAAGCAAATTTATCATTGGCTACCTACAAGCTATCGAATGAGTTGTTGGTAAAATGGAAAGAACACGTAAAGAATGTCAAGCTAGACCGTCCAAACCTGAACCATTTTTCTCAGTGGCTTAAGGGACAAGCTGATATTTACGACGAATGTATTAGAGCATCAAAGCAGAATTTCAAGGGTAAATTCCAAAGGCTGCAGATTTCAGGAAATAAAGAGAACCGAACAGTGATGTCATGCATAATGATGGATGGAGGTAAACATGAACTTAGCGAATGCACCAAATTTAAGAGCTTATCTGTCGCAGACCGACTGGTGGAGGTTAAGAAGCGTAAACTGTGCTTTTGTTGTTTGAGTAAAGACCATTGGTCAAATAAATGTCCTGTAAAAAAGCACTGCCAAGTAAATGGTTGCAAAGGATATCATCATAAACTTTTGCACAGAGTAGAGAACAAGGAAGCTGATCATGGACCTCCAAAGGAAGAGAACGTTGGAACGGCATCGGAAAGTAGACAACCCTCACAAGTGAAACGGAGCATACCGGTCTTACTGCAAGTAATACCTGTGACGATACATGGTCCAAACGGGAGTTTAACCACCCATGCAATGTTGGATAATGGCAGTACGTGTAGTTTGGTCGTATCTCATGTTGCGGACAAGCTTGGTTTGAAAGGTCCACAGGAACAAATCATACTTAATGGCATTCAGGGAACATCTCAACTGAATTCTAGGAGAGGTAACACGGAAGTTAGCCCAGTCAACATGGTTACACCACGTTTCGAAGTGAATGGTGCATTGGTAGTTGAACATTTAAACATTGCTCAGCAGAATATAAACGTGGAGGATGTCAAGTCAAAATGGTCTCATCTAAAGGACATAAACATACCAGAGGCTACCAGTTGTGATGTCTCGTTACTTATTGGAAGTGACTGTATGGATATTATTTTACCTATTGAAACACGATGTGGTCCTAGAGGAACTCCAGTCGGTATCCGTGCAAAACTTGGCTGGACCATCAGTGGGCCGCTTCCAGACCATCTGCGGACTTCCGAAAAGGTTTTTCATTCCTACGTCCAACCACCGGATGAAGAGCTCAACAACCGGGTAAAGTCGTGGTGGCGAACAGAGGACTTTGGTTGTAAGTACGAAGTGGAAGCCCAAAGGTCGGTTGAAGATGAGAAAGCAATGCATACTTTGGAAGAGTCGACAAAATTAGTCGATGGAAGATACGAGGTTCCATTGCTCTGGAAGAAAAACTGTGAGTCTTTAGAGAACAACAGAGCAGTAGCTGAACATCGTCTAGTATTGTTGGAGAAGCGATTACAGCGTGACATAAATCTTGCTGAAGCGTACAAAGAAAGCATTCATAGTGATCTTCAGAAAGATTATATCAAGAAGTTGGGTCCCGAAGAAGTTGACATTGAAGAAAAGCAGTGGTACTTGCCCCATCATCCAGTTCTAAATTCGAACAAGCCTGGGAAGGTTAGAAGAGTTTGTGATGCTGCCTGTCGATATCAAGGGTCCTCCCTAAATGATCACCTTATTGCTGGTCCTGACCTTCTCAACTCCTTGACCGGGATTCTCATGAGATTTTGTGAAGGAAAGATCGCGTTGTCAGCAGATATAGAAGCTATCTTTAATCAAGTTGCCGTACCAAACGATGATCAAGCTGTGCTACGTTTCCTGTGGCGTGATTCTCCTAGCTCAGAGATAGAAACTTACCAGTATCAAAGACATATTTTTGGTGCCAAATGTGCTCCTACCTGCGCCAATTACGCCCTTCGTCGGAACGCTGAAGAGAACAGACATGAATTTCCCGATGCTGCTGCTACTGTTGATCGTAATTTCTACATGGACGACCTTTTCAAGTCCGTTGATTTGGTTGAAAGAGCCATTAAGCTTTGTTATGATTTGACTGAGCTATGCCAAAAGGGAAAATTTCGTTTGACGAAGTGGATTTCGAATGATCGTCGTGTGATTGAGAACATACTGGAGACTGAGCGAGCAGCTTCTGTCAAGGCAATCGAGGGATGTATAGACATGCCCATTGAGAGAGCGCTTGGTGTTGGTTGTGACATACAAAGAGATCACTTTACGTTTACCATCAAGCAACGTAAGCCGGCACACACGAGAAGGCAGCTACTTCGTATCATTGCGTCCCTGTTCGATCCCCTTGGCTTCCTGGCCCCGTTTGTTGTAAGAGCCAAGATTCTCCTTCAAAAGGTTTGGCAACTTGGGCTGACATGGGACGATCCTCTGCCACTAGATTTGTTGGCGGAATGGCAGACGTGGGAGTCAGAGATGCTTATGCTTACAGAGTTTTCGATTCCAAGATTCTACCGAATGGTCGACATGTACCCTGAGGAAATTCAAGTGCATATTTTTGGAGACGCCAGCGAATTGGCATTCTGCGCTGTTGGATACCTTCGTTTTGAATATCATGATGGATCTAGAAAGTGTGTTTTTGTCATAGCTAAAACCCGCGTAGCACCCACCAAGAAGTTGAGCATACCACGACTCGAGTTGCAAGCTGCCGTTTTATGTGTGAGAGTGGCGAGGATAATTGAGAAGGAACATGACTATAACTTTAGTTCTATGCACTTTTGGTCAGATAGCACAACAGTGCTGCACTGGATTCGTGGAGCGTCGACCCGACACGTATCGTTTATAGCTAATCGCCTGAGTGAGATTTTGGATACAACGGAATCTACGCAATGGCATTACTGCCCAACCAAGTTGAACCCAGCTGACGATGGTACTAGAGGACTGCCAGTGTCGTTAATTACATTAAACAGCAAATGGCTAAATGGACCTGATTTTCTTCAGCTCGGTGAGTCAGAATGGCCCGTAGACACTACGATTAAGGTTGATGACAGTTGTCATTTACAGCCTGCGACTGAAGGTGGCATTTATTTTTCTGGGAAAACGGCGAGTCAACGAGAATCAGCACAGTTGGTTGACCTTACTAGTTATTCTTCTTACTCTCGCGCTGTATCTGTGATGGTTTACGTTGAAAGGTTTCTACATAACTGTAAATCACCAATGTCTGACAGAATGTTTGGTAGTCCCTCGGTCGAAGAGCGCGTACGAGCAAACACCAGCCTCGTTCGTCAAGAGCAAGCAAAAGCATTCGGTGTGGAACTCGAAGATCTTAAACGAGGACTTCCCGTGAAAAAGCAAAGTAAATTGGTGTCCTTGTCACCTTTCCTAGACGAAGATGAAATAATACGCGTTGGTGGTCGAATTGGAAAAGCAGATATATCCTTTGTTGCCCGTCACCCAGTTGTTCTGGATCCCAGTGGTGAGCTGACCAAATTAATGGTGTTGGATACCAGCCAGGGTCTTGGTCATGCGGGAGTAGACAACGTACGGAACGAGTTGCGACAGCAGTATTGGATTCTGCGCTGCAAAGCTACGGTGAAGAAGGTTCTCCACGGTTGCTGGTTGTGCAAATTGCGTCGAGCTGTGCCACGCCCACCAAAGATGGCTGAATTACCAAGTGATCGTTTGTTGGTTAGCCCTCCTTTTACCAAAGCCGGAGTGGATTACTTTGGGCCACTTGAAGTGAAGTGTGGAAGAAAGCATTTAAAGCGGTGGATTTGTCTCTTTACTTGCCTGGTAACACGTGGGGTTCATTTAGAGGTAGCGTTCTCTCTTGAGACAGATTCTTTCATAATGTGTCTTCGAAGGTTTATAGCACGAAGAGGAAATCCACAAGTGCTCTACTCGGACAACGGTACAAATTTTATTGGGGCTAATCGGGAGCTGAAGCAGTGTATCGAGAATCTGAATCAAGATCAAATCAAGAATGAACTTAGCCAGAAAGGAATCAAGTGGGTGTTCAATCCGCCGGCATCGCCACACATGGGGGGAGTATGCGAGCGGCTGGTACGTTCGTGTAAGAGGACATTTAAAGCTGTATTAAACAATCAAGTCTTGACCGACGAGGTGTTGTCAACCACGATGGTAGAAGTGGAGGCCTTAATAAATAGCCGTCCATTAACCGAAGTAAGCTCTGATGTCGATTCAATTGAAGCAATAACGCCAAATCATTTTCTCCTCGGACGTCCCAGTGTTAACTTGTCGCCAGGCGTATTCGTGGATAAGGAAATATCAAGTCGAAAACGGTGGAGACAGTCACAAGTGGTCACAAATCATTTATGGAAACGTTGGTTTCGGGAATACTTACCTACGCTGGTGCAAAGAACAAAGTGGACGCAGGATGTACCAAACCTTAAGGTCGGAGATCTAGTCATATTAGTGGATCACTCCGTCCCACGTGGAACGTGGCCATTGGGCAGAATTGAGAGGTGTACCGTGGCTCAGACAACGTAGTACGTAGTGCTGATGTCAAGACCAAGTTCGGGGTGTATAGAAGACCTGCTACTAAGATCGCGGCACTTGAGGAGTGATCGCCTTCTTAAAGATGAACGATCACGGGGGGAGGATGTTCAGATTGACTTATTGACATTAATTTATCGTTAAATTATTCTCATTATGCGAGATACGAACACGTAGTGGTGCCCAGGACACCCGGAAAAAGGTCCAAAAAAACTCCCGGATGAGAGTGTGCTCGGACTTGAAAGTTAAAACCTGTTATGTAATTATTATTTTGGTCGATATATTTGTGGAATAAAATCATATTTTGGTATAGTTGGTTATTAATTTCCTGCCAGTAATTTCAGTTGGGACTGGCCCTGAGCTGGTAGGAACACAGTTTGTTTAATTTGGTTTCTAAATTCAGATAACGAGGTAAATGACTTTGCAGAAAGTGGTACTGATTCCAAATATGTAAAATAATGTACTTAAAGGAGTTATGCAAATAACAACTATTATATACATGCTGTACCACATTATGACCACTACCTCTTAAAGCATATGGAGTATTACGAAGCTTGAAAAAATTTGAAATATACGTAGGATCTTTTGCTTAAAATATGTATAGAATATTATTAGGACTGTTCAAATCTTCTCTATGTTCAAGCGAACGCATGGTTGCTAGGTTCAAAACCAAATGAATATCTCACATTGTCATTGTCAAAAAGATTGTGATATTCAACTACAACAATTTATTATATGGACAAGGGTGTTTTATAGAGAACTAAAAAACTCGTAGAATCCGTATGTCACTACATCCGGGACCCGAGTGACGTATTTTCCGTATGTAACGCTCGCGAGTGGTACACCGATAAATTCCCGACTTTTTTCTGTTGTTGTTTTCAAAATAGCCACTCATTCAAGGTTTGTGGAATTAAGCGAAGATGACATTGATGAGTTCTGCGAGCAACAAGAAAACGAAAATACAACAAAAAAGTATCAGATAATATCAGTATTTTCAAGAAATTTATTTTAGCGAACCACAGTACTGAATACAGAGAAATAGAGGATATTTTGCCAAGCAAGCTACAGCCGATTTTAAAAAAAATTGCTTTGGCTGTACGAAAGAAAGACGGTAAAGCTGTAAATGTCCATATAATAAATAGAACATTACACGGCAGCTCAAAGATATGGATGGTGTGTTCTCGTGTCAAGAACAATATCTCACTCGTTTGATATAGTTTTTGTCACTCGAACATGAAATCCATACCTTCTTGCAACCTTGTAATATCCTCTATATATCAATCACGTGTCAATTATTATGCGTCAGCTCGCGTGAATTTTAAGTTCGTGGTTCTTGCGCGTGGCTGATAAGCCAGCTGAAATATGGGAAAATGCCAGAACCCTATTCAGAGGATTTAAGACTTAGAATGATCTTTCAGAGAATATTTTATGAAAGAAGTTATGCTGAAATAGCTTCACAATTATTTTTTTGTCCAAATGATTTAACAAGTTTCGCAAAAACTGTTCGACAAACAATTTTTGACGAGCAATTTTTACGAACAAGTTTTGCAAACAAAGGAGCAGGAATACTGTGTTTGACAAATATATTTTATTTTTGCGTGCGCCTGTATTGTAATCGATCAACGATGACGTCATGCCATGACTTTTTGTTCTTCGTACGCAATGACGTCTTTGGTGGTCTATTACACTACAGCAACGTCACGGCGGCCATGTTGGAGGCATAAAACAAAAGAGTATCTTATTAGTTCCATTGTTAGATCTAGCTGGCTTGGGTGACATCCCGAGAGATTGATTGCAAGCCAAGAATGCCATCAATAGTAACACATTCTTAAAGATTGGTTACAGTCGCATCTGCGCACGCGCTAGCTTTGTTTACGTTTTTTGTTTTGATCAGCTTTAATTGTATAAAATGAAGTATTTCAGTTCGTTGGCGAAACAATGCAATAAAATTTTACCAACAAGAAGCGAAGGAGTGCAACAACAGCGAAGCGTTTCTGGTTTTGTCGAAAGCGATTTATGTAGTCTAAAGTGGTGATTTCGGCGGACCGAAAGTACCAAATGTGCGAGTTTGAATCATTTTTGTATTGAAATTGGATTTTAATGCCTTAAAGTGTTCATTTGTTCTTTATGATGAAGATTTTCATAATTGCAGGACCCTCCACAATCCGCATTGCCAAGCAGATAGAATTGTGTTGTCGAACGTTATTTCAGTCTTTCGAGAGAAGCTTTTCGTTCGGCGATTTCAAGGCAAGCGCTGTTGAGAATGCTGCTACTTTCTAAACTTGGACAATATTACAATATGCTCTTATGACCACTGTCTTTGGGAGAGAGGGCATTATTATTGCCCATGCAAAAGTGCGAACAACTTCTGTTCCAGTGCGTGCCATGAAGGGGATTTTGGGCAATGCATGAACAACAGAAGAGTGCGTGAAGATACAGACAGCGGTGATACAGATCATACAGTAAGACCATTTTGGGATCGTTTTGTAGATCATTACATTACTATGTTTTTGAACTTTATGGAAGCATGTAAAGTGTTAACAATTGCACGTTGACAAGTTTACCTTGTTGCTTGCACTATTACTAAGAAACTCTAAACTCTCAAGTTTCTGTCCTAGCTTGCAAACAAATTGAATACATCAAATTTGTAGTCAAGGTCTGTTACATTGTAAAATCTGAGAAAGAGTTACAACTCTCACAAAAATATAAATTGAATCCCTCATAGTCACCAATACTATTAGTATTTATTTAGTATAATCTATAGTGATGTTCCCTTTCTAGCATTCAGATTTTTTCGTGGAAGAAATGTTCAGCAAAGAGGAGGAAGACTTTGGAGAAGACTGTAGACGTGAGGGTCAGCTGTCTATTTGCTGACAGTGGAACATCACCAATGGGAGGTGGTGAATTGGTTAGCTGGGCTGATATTCCCTAAACATAACTGTCACTGTCTTATTCACTGGTTGCAGTCAATGTTTTTTCACCAACAGGACAGTGAACAGATCTTATATATGTGTCACATTACAGTCACAGCAAAATAGAAGCGTGACACAACAACTTCCTGTTAACTGACGAATCAGAATATCTTATTTGTAAGAATTCTGATTGGTCAATAAACAGGAAGCTTTGAACATTGCAATTTTCTCAAAATTTTGCAGAATCGATCAGAGGAACTGCTAAATTTGAGCAAATGAATTGGTCAAATATTTTCGGGACACTTATATTCCTGTGACTGTAAACTGTGTCATACAAAGCAAGTTTACCAAGAATAGTATTTTTTTATGGGGAACATACACTAAGGTTATGTTGCAAAGAAATTAATTCATAGTTTTCACATATTGTCATTCAAGGAGTGTCCTCTTTCTTTGTTTCATCACTACCCTCGTTACAAGTTAGTGTTTCCTCTTCTTCGTACACTAAAGGTCTGAAATCAAAATACAAAAATGTCAGTAACACTCAACATTCAGCATTTGAATTGGAAGTACTAAAACACCATAGCCATGCGAGGGGAATTTCCAAACAGGTAGTCATTTGTTTTACAAAAGGGCAGGAAATTGGCAAACTGATTTTTTTCAAGTCAAATGGCTGGTTATTCATGTATGTCCAGGGACATATGAGGCTTTGGATAGTGCTTTTGTCCATAGCATGCATATAACTGGCACTTAAACCAGGAATTCTAGACATAACCAATTTATCCTATTACTCCTAACATGTAACTTTGTTTTATTGCCAACGAGCCACAGGTTAAAGATATTTGAATATTTGATACACTGTATCAAGATACAGTGTGATACATCACCACATTATATGAACATCCCTATATAGTATGATACATATATTGACAGTCAGTGTAGAGGTGAAAAATATAAAATAAACAATACAACCGGCAAATTCGCGTCTTGAGAGTATAGAACTTTTCAGAAACATTGCTATAAAGATATAGAAGACATAATTATTCACTTACTTGGTGATGGTATTAAGCATTATATAATAACTACAGTAAAACACGCAATCTGATTGGTCAATACCCGTGCAGGATGAGACAATCCTGCACGGGAAATTTGAAAGCTGACATCGCTTCGCATTTTACGAGTTTGTTACGGGCCTAGAATTGCCCGCAAAAAACCATTTCAACTTCTGAAATTAGCATAGAATAAAGATAAAGTCAAATACTAAAGCACAGGAGTAGTGTATGTACGACACTGAAGCTCACCCCATACGCCAGAAGGCGACAAATTTCCATTTTTCGACCTTTTGAGCGATGGTTTTTAAAATTAGTTATTTTTCCAGGTTACTTCGTGTAATTTTAAATGAAAAAAATCCAAGTGGCGGTCGGAAAAATTCCTTGAAAAATTTTTTAAGGAATATTCAAAAAAATCGCGGAAATATTTTTTTCCATTTTTTAAAAAAATGGATTGCCCGCACGAAAAATTAGAAGAAATGTACGGTATAAATTTTTGTGTAGAATGCGGCGAAGAAATTAGCACGACAATCGGTGAAATTAAAGGTGGGTTTTGGAAACACGGACATAGCCCAAAGGAGAAAATGACACAAGACGACAAGTTACAAAAAGATATGTTCCGTTATAAATTCCCTTACGGGGTCACTTTAAAAGCAATAAAATTATATAGGCATTATTTGACAGTTACAGGTAGACCCATTAAAGGAAAAGTGCGTAAAACTATTGCATTTGGGTGTTTGTACGTTGCATTTATGGTCATATCGGGGACGGTGGGTATGGGTAACCTATTAAAAGTAATAGGCATAAAAGAAAAGTCGGGGCAACGAGGGTTAGCACAAGTTACCGCAACGTTAGACGGGGCTGATAAAGTGCTTATTCAAAGTTTGTAAAAGGTCATATTGAATACCCTGCAGCTGATAAAAAAACCACTACTGAAGGAAAATCACAAACTTAAAAATGTATTTTTTACAAAATAAAAAATGAAGTTTTGTAAAAAGTGCCATAGGCGGGCACTTGACAAAATAGAAAGCAACGTTAACTTGTCTATAGATAAGGTGAAAATTTGTATATGTGGTAATCAGGTTGTGGTTTTTTAAAGAAAAAATCAAATTTGTAAAAAAAGGGTTTAAGGGAGTAAATAATGGGTCCTGAGAAATTAAAAATTATAGAAGATGAAAGGCAGCGGGTCTTAAATGGTATCTTAGACGAGTTACAAACGCAAAGTCTAAGGGACCTTTTCTATGACACGCGTGAAAAAGAAAATAGGATAGAAACAGTCAAAAATATCCTGGAAGAAGAATATGAAATATTAGGTATGAATGAATTTTTTGTAAAAAAGTTCAAAGGAAAAGAATGCTGGGTAACATCTGTTTCCGAAACGTTAGCAAGGATAGAAGCAATCGAAAATGACTACTCAAATTACATACAGGGTGGCTATGGTTACATATCAGGGTATTTAGATGTACTTTATGAAAGTGAGTCAGAAGAAGAGGACGTTGATTAAATTTCTAACGCGTTAGGGTTTTTTTTTGTATCATAGGATACAAAAAAATTAACAACCATTAAAACGTGTTCGTGGATAAAAGTGATGGAAAAAAGGTTTTTAACAAACAAGGAAATACAAACTATGGTTTCTAATGTTACCAATTCCCCCTTTTTAGAGAGAATTACATTTCGCAATTAAAAACGGTTTACATAAACCCGCGTATTATTCCAAAATTAATTCGTGTATTAAAAGAAAAACATGACGAAAGTCTTATCCAACCTGGTGAAAACGTAGGAATTATCGCAACACAAAGTATAGGTGAAAAATTTACGCAAAGCACGTTAAATACATTTCATAAAGCAGGACTTTTAATATGGGGTGCTACAAAAGGGATTCCTCGCGTAGAAGAACTTTTGGATTTTTCTAAAAACCCTAAAAGCATTTTTTATTCTATACGTTTAAAGTCAAAACTTCAAAGTTTCGACGACATTTACGCGGAAACAAAAGATTTACGAGCGGTCACGTTAGAATGCCTTGTAAAAACAACTAAAACGGTACAGATGGAAAATTACGCGTGGCGAGACGTATTCCACAAAATGTACGGCATCGGGCTAGGGACAAACGAAGAAGTGCTACGAATTGAATTAGACCGTAAAATGTTATTGTTGCACGAAATAATGCACTGGGACTTCGTACAAAAAATACCGTGTTGCGAAGTAGACCCTGAAATGTATTTCTTGTACGTACCAAAACATACGGATATGTTGACGGTAATCAAGGGCACCGCAGGTACTTCTCGTGTAGGGCACGTTGAGAATCCGTCTACAAACGAATGGGAGTTATCTGTAGAAACACATCAAAGCCGATTCCATCAAATGTTGTCGATGGATATAACCGATCCGTTACGAACATGTTCGAGTAACGTGTGGGATATTTACGAGACATTAGGAACAGAAGCAGCACGCGAATACCTTTTACAAGAACTAATGTCCGAGACGACAGGCATACATGTTACTCATCTAAGTGTTTTAGTGGACAAAATGGTATTTACAGGCGATATTTTTTCCGTGAATTGGTACAGTACAAAAAAAGAAAATATTGGGGTTTTTGCAAAAGCATCGTTCGAAGAAGCATTCGACCATTTCCTTACGGCAGCCATTAACGGGGAAACGGATAACACGAACGGATTAAGTGCAAGCATTATATGTGGAAAAAACCATTGTGCGGAAGTAACTATTTAAAATCTAAATAAATAAAATGTCGACATTGTTTGGTTATTCCAGTAGCCTAGAGACTATTGAAGAAGATATTAATATGAATAATAACAGGATTATAAATCTTCCTGGTCCCGCAACGGGTTCGGAACCTGTAACGAAAAGTTATGCGGACACACATTATTCTGGTGGTGGTGGTGGACAACGGGGTCCAAAAGGTGACAAAGGGGATACGGGGCCACAAGGTCCGAAAGGTGACACAGGCACGCAAGGGCCGAAAGGTGGTACAGGTTCGCAGGGGCCGAAAGGTGACAAAGGAGATGTAGGTCCACAAGATCCGAAAGGGTTAAAAGGTGACAAGGGGGATACAGGACCACAGGGGCCGTAAGGGGACAAAGGCAGTGGTGGTTCTTCAAAAGGTGACAAAGAAGATACGGGTCCACAAGGGCCAAAAGGTGACAAAGGGGATACCGGCGCCCAAGGACCAAAAGGGGATCAAGGAGATACGGGGCCACAAGGACCAAAAGGGGACAAAGGCAATACAGGTGCGCAAGGGCCAAAAGGTGACCAAGGAGATACGGGGCCACAAGGGTCAAAAGGTGACAAAGGCAATACAGGCACGCAAGGGCCAAAAGGTGACAAAGGGGATACAGGTCCACAAGGTCCAAAATGTGACAAAGGTATTACAGGGCCAAAAGGAAACACAGGTAACCAAGGGCCCCCTGGTTCCGGTGGGTTATCCGACACGGGTTTTACAATGCAGGGTAACATTAATATGGACAACAACAAAATTACAAATCTTCCAGATCCAACATTAGCAAACGATCCTATTACAAAACAATATGCGAACCGAGTATACTTAACCGACAGTGGGTTTACGATGCAAGACAACATAGGTATGAACAACCACGAAATATTAGGTTTAAACCCGGTTCCATCCGGCGATACAGCAGCCGTATCCAAAAATTATACCGACACAATATACATTAAAAAAGGTACCGATATTGATATGAACGGTCACCGTATTACCGGGTTGCCTATTATCCCTTTAACATCTGGTGCACGCTTGGCAAAAATGTATGCAAAATCGCCAATTCAAAATGTCCCAATTTTTTGCCGTCCGTGCGTAAATTAACCGGAGACTGGTGACTAATGTGTCTTCTAAAATTGCGCAATATTTCGAGCGGTGCTAGAAGTTTAGGGTTGTCGGGGAGTATAGGAAACCTAGTGAATTTGAAAGGGGGAATTACGAGGATAATTTTGATACCAAAGTTGCTATGGTTACGTTGTTTCCCTTTCTGTGAACGAATTTTGCTTCGAGGGTGCGTGCGCGAATCGGGTGAATTGCGAATTTTCGAAAAAATTCGCAATTTTCGGCTAGTTATATCTTTTTGATTTTTACTCCGATCGTAAAAATTTTTGCGTATTTTTAAAGTTAAGATGGGAACTTAAAATCGTATGTTTTTTGTTTTCAAAGTTTTGTTTTATAAAGTCATAAAAAAAGGCATGTTTTACGGGTGATACCTGGAACTCCAGTAATAACAATTGATTGTTTGCACACATATGAAGTAGAGAAACGGATATAAAGACTGTCAAAGAAAGCAAAAAACAGAGGATACTGGATAAATCATTTAGATTAAGAGGTAAATAAACTGTTAGGTGTTATTTATCGGTAATCAGGCCCATGTTCTGACAGATTTCTCTTGTATGACTATATGTCTATTTGTTTGTACTTTGTACATTTAGGCAAATTATATTTTTACGTATTGTTTCTATTTTAAAATACTGGCCTTCCACATTTGGTAGTAAATACTTACGCGACATTTTTCCAGTTCTATGGTAGTATTACAAAGTATTTCAGCTCTTTTTTGTATCATGTAAAGAATTCACGAGCTGGCCAATACATTTAGTTTTATTATACATAAAGTGACAGAGTCTGTGATTGAGATGTGTGTTGACACTTAATTTCCAAATGTGTTATTAAGAAATCATGTCATCTTATTTTACTACCTAAAACGGGGAAAGGGTCAGATTTGTTTTTAAATACACTGCAGCAGCAACATGGAAAATTCATCCTGTGTGTGTGTGCTTTTATTAAAATCACACACGTCAGGCAGTCAGCTCATCACTACATTGCATCTTGATTGCTGACACACCAGAGTGACACTGGGTTTGTCTTCTTTAGGTCATTATTTACCTGACTACATCAGCTGGCAGCAAAAGTCTTTACCACAACCTATGTGTGCTCTCAATCCAAGCAGGCCTTTGCCAGCCAGTTCAAAGCACAATTAATGAAATACTTGAAAGGACAACTTCATAGATATAGCAGCACAAAAGTTCTTTTGATGTGCTCCAATGCATACTGTTATATTATTTTGCCTTTTCTAATCTTAAACAATATTACTGAATGAGGAAAAGGGGGCACTGAATTTGGTCAACAAATAAAATTAATAGTATGTGAGGCCTTTGCCAGCCAGTTCAAAGAACAATTAATGAAATACTTGAAAGGGCAATTTCATAGATATAGCAGCACAAAAGTTCTTTTGATGTGCTCCAATGCATACTGTTATATTATTTTGCCTTTTCTAATCTTAAACAATATTACTGAATGAGGAAAAGGGGGCACTGAATTTGGTCAACAAATAAAATTAATAGTATGTGAGGCCTTTGCCAGCCAGTTCCAAGAACAATTAATGAAATACTTGAAAGGGCAATTTCATAGCTATAGCAGCACAAAAGTTCTTTCGATGTGCTCCAATGCATACTGTTATATTATTTTGCCTTTTCTAATCTTAAACAATATTACTGAATGAGGAAAAGGAGGCACTGAATTTGGTCAACAAATAAAATTAATAGTATGTGAGGCCTTTGCCAGCCAGTTCCAAGAACAATTAATGAAATACTTGAAAGGGCAATTTCATAGATATAGCAGCACAAAAGTTCTTTTGATGTGCTCCAATGCATACTATTATATTATTTTGCCTTTTCTAATGTTAAACAATATTACTGAATGAGGAAAAGGGGGCACTGAATTTGGTCAACAAATAAAATTAATAGCATGTGTCACTTGCTGATTGACATAAAAATTCTTTCCTTCACAATTAATCATGTGCCAATAAATTTGGGCCCATTTACTTGCATTGTACAGTACTAAACAATGGCCAGAAATAGATCAATTTCAGTGGATCAAAGAAGTGGAAAGGGGAGGGGGCATTGTAGAATAGCCTAACTCAAGGATCTGTCAACACAATGCATGTATGGAATTGCACTTTGTAAAGCTATATAGTGCAGCCATACTGTTCATTACTCACTCTATTGCTGTACAAATCTATTTGTGAATGTTATGATCTTTCATCATAGTCAATTAGCAAACCCAATCTTTGTTGTTTGAGCCCAATGCATGATAAAGACTCACTTTACTTGTCAAGGAAAGAGTTTTTATCTTGCTTATGCATACTAAAAGTCCAAACCAATGAGAATACAAAGTAAACTAAAACAGTAAAAGACATTGTATATAATACATAATATATAATTGTAAAATAGACCAATTACAACCATTATATGAATTACTGTACACTAAAAGTATTGATTATAAACAAGACACTTGTACATCCTGACACCTAATAAATTAGTTACTAAACAGTATATAATAGGTAAAAGTCTGAGAATTTTTCCATAATTGTCTGATCATGTGTTGAGTTTGGTGGGCAAGGGGAATGGTTGGGGAATAGCAGGTGTTATCCACATTTATTGCATTTAAGTACTAAAAAGGAATGAAGTAAGGTAGGTCATTAAGAACTTCCCACTCACCCAGGTTTCTTTTTTCCCTTGAGCATTGTTACTTGCTATAACATCAGAGTTCTTGTATTATCAAGACATCTCACACAGCACAAGATTACTGTGCCTATTGTCCAACCATACTGTTCGTATGCCATATGTACATTTATATAATATTTCATATGTAATTGCGAGGATGAAAATGGAAAGCTTCCTTGCTTTACTTTATATTTTGATGGCTATACTTTATAATGTATAGGTAAATTTTGTTTACAAATTCATGCATGTCATTTCAATCCTACATTTTATGACCCAAATGCGCAATTCAGCGAGCTATTTCTTTTCATGACTGCTTTTCGAGAATACCCAACAGGTAAAAACTTGCAAACAAAATTTTTTTCCACAAATATCCTGAATAGATTTTGCTAAAACTTGCACATTATATTCAGATTCACTTCAGAATACAACCACAGCAGTCTTCACAGAAGAAAAACATGGCGTAGCTCACTGTCACGCCATAGTCCATCAACAGTAAAATGCTCACAATTCATGTACCACATCTCTTCTATTTAGTTTCGCCAAATTTTGTATCATTTGGCAAAATATTGGGTTTTATTCTTTATTGCGTTTTTAGCAGTGGTTCGCCATTTTGAAAGAATGAAGCGAACTACTTCATCTAGGCAGCCAATATTGGATATTTTCACTTGAATAACCGCTGGATATGCATATCGCATATTGGCGATTTTGCATGCATTTTTGCCAAGCGTGGTGAACCAATCACGAAAGGTTTTGTCGAAAGGTATTATTCAGATTATACGAACATTATGACGTTTAAAGGAAGCCCGGTAGCATTACAATTCTTAGACAAGACAATATGGTCGATTCGCCTGAAAACGGACGTGCTACGGAAACGTTAGATTTTTCAAAAGTTGGCAGTAGTTATCAAATAAATTTTTCCGTCCAACCAAAACTCCCAAACGGTGTTTACACTTACGAAATGCAACGCAAGCAAAATTAAAGAAAATCATATTGCAAAGTTGAAATTTGACGGAATTTGCTAATTTTGCTGGGTATGAAAAACACTAATCTGCCGTTCGAGCAAACCAGTTCGACTACCGGTCGATGGCCACGAAGTGAATAGTGCAAACCTGCTTGCAAACCTTCGCAAAATGACAGTTTTGGCCTAAAATTTGCTCACGCGTAAACGGGTCAGCAAACCTGTTATTTTGCGCCAGGTATGCCGCGCGGGTAATCATGTACGCAAACCTAAATTTTGCGACACGATTGGCGTGTGGGTAAATTCATACGCAAAGGTATAGTTTGCAAGGTGGTTTTCGTTGCGGTTAAACTCGTGCGCAAACCAACAACTGTTTGCTGCACGCTAGCCTCATAAGTAAACTCTACGCAAACTTAGTGTTTGTAATAGGGTTTGCCCACGGTTACGCGATCGCGCGTTCTAACTTTTCGCTATAAATTTAAATTAAAGACGAACTTGTACGCAAAGATAAAGGAAATAAATTTCAAGGCTTTCGACCACACTGTTCAGACTTGTATGCTACCATTATAACCACGTGTAATGAAACAATACACGGTATTCATAGACAAAAACTGCTATACAAACAGATAGACGTGGCCTATAATCTCTTGGCGATGCATATCAAAAAGCGTTTTCTGCGTTTAATAATCACCCTTCATAACTTTGTCGTAGTTTGCTCTATCGCCCGGAAACCTGGTCAAGGGAGACCAACAAACTCCAGGTATTTTAAAAATCACCTGAGCCGTAGTAAGTTTTTGAGCACAGGTTTTACTAACTTCCAAGGGAAGACTCAAAAGGTCAACGTTCCTGTATTTTTTAGGTGATTTCAATAATACCAGCTGTACCTGTTTTTTGACGTTACAGCTGTGTAGCCAACCAAACGGGCAAAAATTTAGAAAATATAATGCGAATAGACAGCATGTATCGTGGTCAAATATAGAACAAAAAGATCAGTGAAGAAAAACCTGTTTATTTACATATTGCAATCTGCGATAATTATATTATTAATTATATAAACGTGTATATTAAACCATCGCAAAGATTAACACAGATTAAATAACGCAGTCATAAAGACCTCAACAAAGGTATGAAGAAGGCCTAGGAAGGTTTGATTTAGACGTTAAATTTCTGTAGCGTCGAGTGCAATTCAAACAATAGATAATCGAGACAAGTCATCTTAGTTATAATCTATTGTTTTAATTGCAGTTTTCTAAGCTTTTGGAAACGATAAAATTTATACAAATGATACAATATGCAACATTGTGCAAAATGCACTCTTTGATGTACCCCTGCTCTTCAAAGAGATAGGCATGGCAATCTTTATTCAGCCTACGACTGCAGAAATTCGAAGCTGAGTCAATCTAATGAAAAACTTTCTGGAACTAATTTTCAAACCAAGCAGCATTTTGTATTTACATATTGTATGACATGGGCATGCAAGCTGTAAGTCTTTTAGGTTCATCTTATTTAATTACATGTGTCATGGTAGCTTCTCCAATATTAAAACTTGTTGAGTCATCATTGAAAATAACAGTTTCCCAACCTCGTAGTAGCAATTTTCCAGGGAAAAGTTCTATTTACCATGTGGTATTTCCCCACATTACTTGTCATGGTAGAACTGAAATCACCAAACTGTTGGCACATTGTTGCTGACTGTCATAATCATCTAATTTTTCAGTGTAAAAATTGGATTACCATATTTATCAAATGTCCAAGATACTTCCAGTTTCTACAAAGCAAAAGGTAGAATGTCTTACAATAAACTGTAATTGGCAAAGTTTTGAGGACTTCTCATGTCCAGCATTATGTTTTCGTTAGGATAAAACAATTAATGGCTTATATAGCTGTTGTTGAATCAGTCTTCACCATGTAAAATCCGAGTTGTTACATTAATCATTCAGTGGGAAAATTATGGCTATAAATTTGTGATTTGGCTTTCATGGTATTGAGCTGGCTGCTGAAAGATGTGATTTTTTAATGCTTAAAACAAATGTTCCATTGTCAACTTAAATTTTGTTAAATAATCACCAAATGCTGTCGTCACCAAAATGTTGTTGTTTACAATTTCATAAATTTATCATGGTACCATGCAGTTAAGTAGCATTACCCCCCCCCCTCAAAAAAATTAAAATCAGCTAACAAGTATACAGACAAAATGAAAAATACTGCTGACCTATTATCAGATGAGTTATGAGTTGTCTTCAATAATTTGGGAAGTTTATCAACCATCAATGTCAACTTATCAGTATAACCTGTTAATCAATACTAGTAGGTAATGTATGAGTTGACATTGCTGATTAATGAACTTCCTAAACATTATTAATGAGCCTGACCTCTTGCTCACTAAAATGATTTGATAATATTTTACATGTAAATTCACAAGGTTGATATTAGGCTAAAGCTAGTAACTGCTATGAACCTTGTCAACTGTAATAACTAAAGTAAAGCTTCATTTCCTGTGGTTATGGATGCATTATCCAAGGCCAAGCACTATGTACTACAATACTTGCAGTTCACAAAATATTTGCCTCTCAAAACTTTCACACTTGGACACTGAAGTAACACTAAAGCAAAGATAACTTGAGAACCTGATGTATATTAAAAGACGTAAATTTAGCATTTTATTGTTTTACTTACGTAATATTTGAAGGTGTTAATGATGATGGTACCGTATATAATTTTAATCATCAAGCATCCTGAAGGCAACAAAACAAGCAAAGTTAACAAATGAAAATACCTCGGAGTTAATTCAGTTGTAAGGCTTAAAAGTGTTTATGAATTTCGTGAAAAATAATATGCTTGTTATAAAAATCAAAAACGCCGTTAAAGAGATAAATATAATGAATTTAAAATAGTTACAGTCTTACACAATTTAAATGCTAGCTGTATTTGTAATGGAATAAATGGATTGAAAGCCTGAAAAACACGCTAATAAAACTATCATAGTCACAAAATAGACCTTGAAGAAAGAAAGGATACTAACCTTCTACTTAAAGCATTTGATTTATTCCCTCAAATCCTTGGTTTGATTCGAAACAAAGCGGTAAATGATGAGCCCTCAATTAGTGTGTACTCAACAGCAACATTCTATTCAAACGAAAAACGGGCCTACTAGCAAGCAAAATGCCAGTCAATCGAATCATTCGACTAAACGGCATGAGAACCAGACGAAGGGAAAAGTTGGCCAGAATACGAAGGATAAACAAGAAATTCCACAGAATAATAAGGATCAGAACAAGCGGAAAATTATTATTGCTGGAGACTCTATCATCCAACACGTCCATGGCTGGGAACTTTCAAATGAAAATTGTAATGTGGCAGTCAAATCCTTTTCTGGTAGCAAGATTGAAGATATGCAAGATTACTTAAAGCCACTCATACGTAGAAAACCTGATGAGATAATCTTGCACATTGGAACAAATAATATCAGAGATTCAGCTTCTGACCCACAGACGCTGGCTGACGGTATTGTAAATCTTGCTGATCTAATTAATAGTAGCTCTCTATCAACTCAAATATCTATTTCAGGTTTAGTAACACGGAGAGACAATTCTACTTTTGTTTCTAAAATTATTAATACGAACAAGCGATTAAAGGCCATTTGTGTAAGCAAAAAATGGTCCTTCATTGATAATAGTAATGTGAACTTATCCTGCCTAAATCGTCGCGGGTTACATTTAAACCGTAATGGAAGTAGTTTACTTAGTAGAAACTTTTTAAATCATATCTCAAATTGACGTTTAACTCAGGATAGCGATGTCGATAAAATTCAGTTGAATGAGTCTGGCATCTATGTTAGAAATAAGATAAGTTATTGCAATCTAAGTCATACTATACCTGACACTTTGGAAGCTGTGGTTATTGAGATTCATAAACCTAACTCAAGACCTTTTATTGTTTCCACAATATACAGACCACCTAACAGTACTGTTGATATTTTTGGAAAAATTGAATATTTCATTAGTACGTTTGATTGTGAGCATAATGAATTCTATCTACTTGGCGATTTAAATTGCAATATGTTGGATACATCAAGTCATGTAACAAAAAAGCTAAATCTACTTCTGGAATCATATCAACTTTATCAAATGATAAATACACCGACACGTGTTACTCAATTTACTAGTAGCTTGTTAGACATATGCATCACGTCAAATCCGGAACACGTAATTTTGACGGATGTGGTCCCTCTAGGTGTAAGTGATCACAACCTCATATACGTGGTAAGAAAAATTAATTCAAATGTCAAAATTAATTCGCACAGGTGCATAGAAATCCGAAATTACAAGCATTTCAATTGTGACAAATTTCTTGAGGAACTTTGGAAACAACCATGGGACCTAATCGATCATGAATCTGATATAAATTTAAGATGGTCCCTTTGGAAAACTCTCTTTCTGAATGTTCTTGATAAACACGCACCAGTTCAATCTAAAAGAATCAGATCAAAAAGACATATTCCTTGGATTAATAAAAACACCAAAAATCTAATTCATGAAAGAGATCGTCTTAAACGTAAAGCTATGATTTCCAAATCTGAGATCGACTGGAATGCTTTCAAAGCACTCAGAAATAGAGTAAATTGTACCATTCGCAAAGATAAAGAAATTTATTACAAGAATTTAATTCATAAAAGTAATGACCCAAAAGATGCTTGGAAGACCATAAATAGCATATTGGGTCGTAATCAGTCCAAACCAACAACATTCAATCTTAAAGTAGAAGATAAGGACATTGTAATGCCTGATGAGGTCACTGAATGCTTCAATGATTACTTCTCAGGTGTAGGGTCTAAGACTGCTAATTCTGTTGGCGAAGGTAATTTCAAATATGATGAATTTATGATAAAAACTACTGATACATTTCATTTCCAAACTATTGATACATATACAGTTTTTCACATGTTGCTTTCAATTTCTGCCTCAAAAGCTACAGGTCTTGATAAGATTCCAGCTAAAATTTTAAAAATTGCTGCCCCTGTTATTGCTCAATCTCTAACAAATGTATTGAATTATTCGATTCAAACAGAAATATTTCCTACAGAGTGGAAAGTTGCTAAAATTATTCCCTTACATAAATCTGGTCCAAAAAACATAGTCGATAATTATCGTCCTATTTCAATTTTGTCAGCAATTAGCAAAATCTTTGAAAAAATTCTTCATAAGCAATTATTTGCTTACTTAAACAACAATAATCTGATTTCCAAACATCAGTTTGGCTTTAGACCAATGCACTCAACAGCTGACGCATTGCTCCATTCTACTAATGAATGGTATAGAAACATGGATGATGGTATGCTCAACATTGCAGTTTTTCTTGATCTAAAAAAAGCTTTTGACACTGTGAATCATGAAATCTTAATTGGAAAACTTAGCTTTCTTGGTATGCAACCATGTGCTTTAAATCTTATTACCTCATATTTGGGAAATCGTTTGCAAAGGTGTTATGTCAATGGATATCTATCCAAACCTCATAAAATAGATTATGGTGTTCCCCAAGGGTCTATATTGGGGCCTCTTCTGTTTTTAATTTACATAAACGATTTGCCAAATTGTATTGAAAAATCAACAGTAAGAATGTTCGCAGATGACACTACTCTCACTGCCTCTGGTTTGGCATTACCCGAAATTGAATCCAAAATTAATCATGACTTAAACAATGTTCAAAAGTGCCTTTTAGCAAATAAATTATGTCTAAATCTGATCAAAACCGAATACCTATTAATTGGGAGTAAACAAAAGATTAGCAAACTTACAAATGATCCTGTAATTCAGATAGCAAATAGACTTGTAAATCGAGTGACAAACAAAAAATCTTTAGGTGTTGAAATCGACCAATGTTTACTATGGGACATCCATCTGGACGAAATATGTAAAAAAGTGTCGGCAGGTATTGGAGCGATTAGGAAGCTTAAACCATATGTTACTCGTGAAACACTTGTATCTGTCTATTGTGCTTTGGTTCAACCTTATTTCGATTACTGCTGCCTTGTATGGGAGCCAATTGGTGCTACACTTTCGAATAGACTTCAGTCACTCCAAAATAGAGCAGCTAGGGTTATATTAGGATATAGAAACGAGCATGGCCAATCGGAAGCGGCCTTAAATGAGCTTCAATGGAAAACGTTGAAGCAACGTAGACTTGTTATGAAAGCCAGACTCATGTTTAGAATAATTCACGGGCAAGCACCAGCTGTTCTAATCGAATCATTTCAAAATCCAAATGCTCCTCAACATGATTACAATTTACGTAATTCAGATTATGGGTTTTATCTGACAAAGCCTAAAACTGAATATATGAGAAAAAGTATTAGTTATAGTGGTGCAAAACTTTGGAATAATTTACCATCGGAAGTTAAAAATTCAATATCGATAAATACCTTTAATTCTTTAATTTCTGATATTAGTCTATCCTAACATCGTACTTGAGTTTTACTGTCTTTATTTGTATTTATGTATATAGTTTTCTTTTTATTGTCACGCCCCCCTTGGAAATCAGCTATTGCTGAAGGGGTAAGCGTGAATAAATATAGTTTTAATAATAATAATAATCAAAAGGAACAATTTGATTGGTCAACTTTCGCGCCAAAAGCTCGCGGAATGTTTTCCTTTTATTTTACATACGTCAATTGTTGATATTCTTTTTAAATTGGTTTAAAGTGCCAGGTTCAACAAAATATTAGTATACCTATATCATCATTATTCATTTATTTACGTCTTTCAATATGGAGAATTAAAATAATATTCACACAGCATAACAAAATTTTGGGCTGCCTTCACCACTGCTACACAACTTAAAAATAGGTATAGCAGGCCAATTTTCTCTGATGATAGCCGTTGTGCTTTGCATTGGCTGTAAAAATTACAATCAAGCTTTAGCATTCAGATCGATTTATATATTTTTGCTTAGGAAGTGCAAAAATATATTATTTAAAGATCATTGCTTGGAAGCTTAATTATTATGTGTAATTATAAGCTTTTTCTATACATAAAGAGAATGAACACCTACCTATACCTTAGCCACGTTCGACTATCTCATTGGCTACTTAATTGACGGACACTAAATTGCAAACATTTCGTATATAAAAGCACTATGGAAATAAGTAGTATCGAAAGATAGAAAGCACTATCGACGAGTGGTAGTGTTTGGTGTTTAGGCAAAATTTATAAAGCTAGGGTTTAGAAGCTGTATAACTGCAATGCAAGTGACGACACGTTAACAATAATATTCTCGTTTTAAATCTCAATATCTCTATTCGATCAAAATCTTATTATAATATCTTAAACTTTAAATTATAACCATTCCTGCATATAGCAAATTTATTTGATTGTGATAGCTGTTTCAGTTTTTCCAAAGGTTATATCCTAATAACCTTTAGAAATCCACATCAGCAAACTCGTTGCAAATTTGCAACTAGCTTTGCAACTGAATTTTGCATATGCAAACCTATACCGAAATTTAGAGCAAACTAGTTTTTTCTTGAGGAATACTTTTGCCAGTTTTACCACAGTGTAATAGTTGAAAAGTTGCTTTACCAATATGAATCATTGATACAAGGAACTCTAATATAGGCTGAATTAATAACCATTGTCGAATGGTCATTGTAAAAGGATCATTTTGGTATGTATAGTTGCACGATATTATATACGTTAGTCGTCACGATAATATTTTATTAATCAACAAGCCACTGATTTTGTTGATCGCGAGGCATTGCTGCATTTTTTCTCTGAAAAGACTTGTTATAATAATTTTTGAGGGCTTTCCAAACAACTGAGTAATCTATTTAATTAAATTATTAGCACGCAACTAAAATTTCGATATAAGCGGAATTTTGGTTGACCACAAAACCTAAGAAGTCCACATTTGCAAAACCGATGCAAATTTGAAAGCAGCTTTGCAATTTAATTTTGAATACGCAAACCGGTCGAAAAATTTAAAGCAATGTTTTTTTTTGTTGGGCAAACTTTGCCACCGGTTTGCCCGCGGGCATTATAACTGCCAAGTTGCTTAGACGTTTGCCTAGATGAAACCTGTACGCAAATTTATAGCAAAGTTAAGCGTTGCAAACTTGGAAAACGCATGTGGGCAAACTCGCGCGCAAATTTATTCACTATTTTTGCGCATGGGTTTGTCTCATGCGCAAATTTTCGGCAAATTGGATTTTTCACAAGCCACTGATTTTGTTGACGGCGAGCCATCGCCGCAATTTCTGAAAAAACTTGTTATAGTAATTATTTGATGAAGATTTACCAAGCAACTGTGTATGTAATCTTTTAAAATTTTTGGCAAACAACAAAAATTCCGATGTAAGTGGGATTTTGGTAGACCGCAAGACTTGAGAAGTCCATATTTGCAAACTCGATACAAATTTGCAAGCAGCTTTGCAATTCAATTTTGCATACGCAAACCTATCTACAAATTTAAAGCAAACTCTTTTTTGTTTAGTGATCTTTGCCGTCGGTTTGTCCACGGGCATAATAACTGCAAAGTTGCTCAGGCGTTTGCCTAGGTGCAAACCTGTGTGGAAGCTTGTAGCAAATTTAAGCGTTGCAAACTTAGAAAATGCATGTGGGCAAACTCGTGCGCAAATTTAGTCGCTATTTTTGCGCACGGGTTTGTCTCATGCGCAAATTTCGGCAAATTGCATTTTTCGTCCCGTGATGGATGTTGTTTTAACGACTTCTAGAGGATACGATGTAATGTTATGGGGTGATTGTGGTGGTTCTGGGTACAATGCATCGTCCAAATATAAGTATTGGAGTTGGAGTTATGAAAATAAGATTCCCATAACGACGTACAGGGTGGGTTATTCCATAGGGGTACTGGTAAAAGGGTACGTATTCAAGGGTCGTTTTTAAATCAGGGTACGCGTATTTACGGGCAAGAAATTTCGCTTTCGTTAGACTATGAAAACGGGAAAACGTACGAATTTGTCATGCAAGATTTGGTGTCTAGGAGTACCGACCACGTTCTTGGTAACTCTATCTATTTCGTATTCCAGCCTGACAATAACCATACGATGGACTTTACCGACGAAACGTTTTTTTCGTTTAAACGATAATTGAAATTATAAATAAAAATGGAAGAATACAAAGAAGAATTATTACGATTAGTGGCCGAAAAAAAAATTAAACATACTGCAAAATATATCGAAAATGCTACGGAAGAAACGTTAAAAAAAATTTACGACGAATATCAACGGCAAGAATTAGATGAAGTTAACGACAAAGTGACGGGCGTGCTTATCACGAAAATATCCGAGCTCATGATGAAGTTAGATCTCGTAAAAGACAACGTATCGTTAGAGGACGATCTCGGTAAGAACGAATTGTTTAAACGCGACGTGAAAAGGATCATTGGTTATTTAACACCGTACGTTCCTTTGGTTGGGTTAGTATCTGGTGGGATTACGGTCGGTGCACACGTCGCCGATAAGAAATTAAATTCTGAATAGGAAATTCATAACGTAATAACGTTATGAATTTATTCCTGTTTATGGAATTCCTTTAGGTCCTTAAGGTTTTCGCAAAGACTGTCCATAAATTTGTTAAAGTCCTGGAGACAATTAAGTATTTTTTCATATTGAGAATGATCGTAGTTGTCACCATAGAACATTTTGGCTATTTTTCGTGCAGTGTCTTCCATTTTTATTATAAATGTTTTAGGATTAAAAAAATGGCAAGAATAGCCGTCATTGGGAACGTGAGCACGAGGAGTGCAAACGTAAACGTTAAACACATGGTAAGAACGAAAAAGAATTTTTCATGTTGCGTTAGCATTTTTTATATTTCAAAACCTTTAAAAGGTTTTGAAATTATGGAATGATAACTTTGTGTGTATACGGGCGTATCGTTGAGATTTCTAATCGTGCGTAGTCGTTATTTTTAACGTGTTTTTAATTTTTTTTTTCTTCGTCTTTTTCAACGTCTAAATAATTGTCAAAAATATATCCCATAGTACCTTTAAAAGAATTGTAAAACGTGACAAGTTTCGAAATAAGTTATTGTCCCTGTAAGGTTTTGCAATAGACGTTAATTGTTGTGTAAAGATGATTGTGCTTATACCGTCGTGCCTTCCTGAAAATGCCAAGTTAACAATTTCACTTGTTCGGTTTTTAACGTCTTTCGATTGTGCACAATCGTCGAGAATGATTAAACTATTTGTTGTTGCTTCATCTTCGTCTTCATCGACTATTAGGTCGATAACCGTTTGGAGCGTATTTTCAACCATATGATGTTTACAATTTAAGGTAAATATGTCGGGGTCATTTATGTATGTACTTCCAATTTCGGTACGTCCTGTTACGTTTGAATGTTGGGCATATGATGAAAATATAGTCGAAATGGTTTTTATATTCTTTTTCTAGCATTTCCAAAAGGTAATGTGTTTTTCCACACGCCGTCATACCTACGATAATCATATGGAATGGTGTTTGCATATTTAGTAATTAGCGGTTCCGTTGAGTTGTGTCCCGCTAATATCAATCGTACCGTCGGCAATAACGAAAACGTGACAGGACAAGTCGGATGTTGTGGCTTCTTTTTCTATTGCTAAAAGTATTCCGGCCTGCGTTCCAATAAGTTTTCGACCGCTACCGCTTACGGTGTCATCGTCCACGGTCCTGAAATCTATAACGCATGCAAACTTGTCGGTATAATATTTTCGTCGAGGTATACATTCTGTTCCTATATATTTTTCGCAGTCGTCATTACCGAAGAATCGGACGGCTTCTCTGTACACATTTCGTTTTGCAAGACCACGGCTGTAAATATCGTTTGGGTTTCCTTCGACGGTTACGTCGACTTGTGTTAAATTTGGGAATGGGAAATGTTCACTATCGCCTGCGCCTTTTTCCATGAATAACAATACGACGGCTTTCATGCTTTTCCTCGGAATATTGATATCGATGACTTCGCGCGTATTTCCTTTGGCCCACGGTAACGTTTTCAAGAGCGTTGAATAATTATACGGGAACGATCGTCCGGCATTGTACGTTCCTCTAACGCTGTTTGCAAGCCCTTCGCTTTTAATGACGTCGTATTCTAATTGCAAGTCTGTAAGTCTATACGTTCCGGTTTCTTCATTCGCTTGTGCTTTCATAATTTTTTCCGATTTTGGTAACGTGATGTCGTAGACAAAGTCGCACATACCGTACGGTGCATACGGACCGTTGTCGCATAAAATTTTCCCGAGTGGTATTTTCATACGGTCGCATAAACCTGCAATCGTTGTGTCTAATGCACCGTCCGACTTTGCTGCTTTGTCAGCGCTGTCATCTTTAGAAATAAGTCTCCAGACATTTTCAGAGGCAATTCCAAAATCTTGTCGGTTTACACGGTCGACTTCGGACCGCCATAAGTCTTTGTAAACTTCCAATATGCTTTCGCCCGTATTCTGGTAAACTTCGACCCCTTGCACTGTAATACTAAGTCGGTCGATGAGCAATCGACCTAAATTGTTTAAAAACCAACTTTTCGTGTTGCTGTTGTTAAATTTAAACGATAATGCTAACGTATCCGGGACGATACATTCATTTGCATTCAATGCAGGAATACTTACCGAGTAAATATCTTCTGGGACGGCTTCTGTTTTTAATAATGGCGCTTCAATGGAACATCTTTTTCCACGCTCATCTTTTTCAAGCACCGATACTTTTTTATAACCTGCAGTTAATTGTTCACCTCTATTCATTTATTTAGTAACTTTTTTTTTGTACAAAATATACGCAATAGCGACAGCAAGCAACCATAAATTTTTTGCTAAAAATCCAACGGCATTTGCACTTAACGTTAAAAGTTTAGCAGCTAAATTTAAAAGCCCACCAATGATCGGTGCTACTTTTTCACCTACTTTTGCTAATGCCCTTGCAAATTTGCTTGTGTCTTGTGCCCCTTTTTTAATTGCGGTTCGTGCACCCATCACGATGGTGGTTATAATACCTGCAACTGATATTGCAACGACAGAAATACCTCCAAGGTTTTTTTTGGCCCATTGTTTAAACCGTTCGAAACGCGTTAGATCGTTTTGTTGGGCTTCTTCTTCGATCATGGATTGAACGGTTTCACTTTCAGGGCGTTCGTTCCGTCGTAATCGAATTTCGTTGGCTTTTAATTCGCACGCTTCGGCCATTGCCTTGTATAAATTTTTCTCTAATAATTTCGGCTCATCTCTAGCAAGTTGACGAAATTTATTTTCTTGTGTTTTTAATGCGCCGTTATCTAAATTATGGTCGGCTATTTCTATAATACCGCCGAATTCGCGTATTGTTTGATCACCGATCGTCGCGGTCTTGGCTTTGGCTTCTATTTCTGCAACCTGTTCGTCGATATAATGTTCTAAATTTTCAATACTGTTCCGGACAACAGATTACTGTTCCGGACAACAGAGGTTCGTATTGACGGGTATATCCGCTAACGTTTTCTCAACCACCGCTGCAGGTGTTTTTTGATGTTCCAATTCGGCTTTGTCTACGAGTTCTTTAAATTCAGTCACTTTGGCTAATTTTTTTACGTCTTCCGTGTACACGAGTCTTTTCCCTTTTTGAACAATAATCCGGACGTTATCAAATTCTGCACCGTTGATCTTGCCTTTCCTGTTCACGGTTACTTTTAGTTTTTCAAAAATACTTTTGGCAAATGGACCGTCCCCTTTGTTCAGGGAAATACCTAATTCCTTAAGAAGATTTTTTTATCTTCCGTGTACCCACGGTTTCTAAAGCCTTGAATTTTCCCTAATTCACGGTCGGCTTGTTTTTCTTCTTCCAAACCTTGCCGTATTTCTGGATTGAACCCACCGATAATAATGACACTTTCGTCACGCCAATCCATATTTGTTTCTTCGACCCCTTCTTCAGGTTCTACGGGTTGGTCTTCACCGAGATTATCTAATTCGATATCCTCCATTTTTATTTCAGATAAAAGATGGACAAACTCATGTTATCGCTCGATACGGGCAAACACGATATTTTCCGCCAACGATGCATCACGACAAAATACGGGGAAAAAATACACGTGAAAAACATTAGCGTGTTATGGAAGTATAAGAAAATTGTCACAAACGACAACGATCTTATAAAATTTATAACGGTTCCCGACCACCCTGCAACGGGTGTTGCCTTTGAAGAAGGGTACTGGACGTTTAATATGATTGCCGATCGTCTATCCGAATCCGGTATTACGTTAGAACGGCATAAACACGATAATAGGTCACCGTTTGTCGTTGATATTAACCGTGGGTTACGGTACGTAACACTTGGATGTAATTGTGTAAATACCGACCGGAGTTTCGATACAAACGGTAACCCGAGCCGAGTTTTGCACGTATTCCCGTCACAACCGAGCAAAGTTTAAACGAATCCGTGACACCGTACGATAATATTCACACGTCGGTTTCGGTTTTAAACGGTGACCACAGTACATTCCAATTCGACGTAAACACGAATATCGGTTACAGTGTTTTATCCCATATGTGTGATGAAAGCGGGTTTCTGATTGGTTCTCAGCAGGTAAGTTTTTTTCGAACTAACCTGCTTTTTTGCCCGAACTTACCTGCCCTGGGCCAATCAAATTTGCTCATGTAAAACGTTGTTTATGCGAGCCAAACACAAAAGCTTGACCTGCAAGGGTGCGAAGACAACATGAAGCGTTTTGAAAATATATCCGATGAGCAGTTAAAAAAAAAGCAGGAAAGCCTCCAAAATAGAAATACGATTGAAAGCGAAAAAAAGGCAGAGCGACTATTTAAAGAATATCTGAAGGAAATGGGCGAGGAAGAACTAAATTTTTACGAATTTAGCGAATCAAAACTTGATAAACATCTAGCCAAATTTTGGTTTGCAGCCAGAACAAAAAATGGGCAAAAATACAAAATGGGCTCTCTTGAAACAATACGATACAGCTTGAATCGAGCCTTAAAGCGTTATGGCCACAAATTTGATATAACGAAGAGAGAATGTACGGCATTTACCTCTAGCATCAAAGCTTACGAAGACACAACGACTGAACTAAAACAAGAAGGCAAGGGATTCACAAAGAATTATCCTGCTATCAACCCTGAAGGTAAAAAATAAACTGAATTACTATGCCTGCATAAAATAAACCACTTTTCCTAAACATATTTCCTATAATTTGTATTTAGACTTGTTCGACATATACCACAGTAAGCAACTCGACCCAGACGAAGGACCAAGACAGCTGCAAAACAAGGTTCAGTGGGACATACGATTTTACTTTGCACGTCGTGGAGCCGAAAACATGTATAACATGAAAAAGACAACGTTTGCCGTCAAAAACGATGACAAAACAGGCGTGCAATATGTAGTAAAATGTGAGGATGAAGCCACAAAAAATCACAAGAAAAACGAACATGACATTGTAAGTGGTTATATGCCCTCAATTGATAACAAGTATTGCCCTGTCAAAAGCTTCATTAAATACACCCAATCCCTTCATCCTGAATCTGATAAGCTTTGGCAAACACCCAAATACAACAGGTTCCCCACTAATAATAAAGACATATGGTATGGCCCTGGAAATGTTGGCCATAATAAACTGGATAGTTTCACAGCTAATATTGCTAAGAAATGTGGATTGCATGACAAAGGCTACACTAACCACAGCCTTCGAGCATCTGGAATAACAACCCTTAAGCGTAATGACTTTAATGATAAGCAAGTAATGTCTGTCACTGGCCATCGCAGTCGTGCTAGTTTGGATATATACCAGAAAGTTGCTGCAGACGAAAAGTTAAGGATGGGTTTAACACTTGGTTATGCATTGACTGGAGATTCTGGGTGTCTAACTAAAGAAAATGAAGTGACCAATATTTACCAGCAACACCCTCAAGTCAACCGACTACCAAAACAGTCATCATCTTACATCACCCACCCTTCATTCCGTACCATTGACAACCAACCTGAACCCCTTACCAAACGTCGAGCTCTTTTAGTCAGCAGAGAGACATCAACATCTATGCCTATCAAACGTCCTTGTGTGAATTATCCCCTCCACAGAGAAAGTTGTTTAAATCCTACAATAACTGGGCATTCTTCAACCTGGAATGAATCCATATTTGATGACGACAGTGTTAGTGATACAGAAATAATGAATGCAGTGAGTGAATATGAAGATGGTACAGCACCAGAGAGCCTTCATGTTATGCAGCTTTCTGAGGCTAATGGGACAAATATACAATGTATGTCTAGGCAGATATTAACAATGGGCCAGCAACCTACATTCAGCAACTGCAAAATAGATGGTGGAATTGTTATTAATATCCATAAAAATTAATGATACTTGTTTGGATTGTTTGAATTTGCAAATGAATTTTGTTTTCTAAATTAATAATTTAACAGATATTTCCAGTTATTAGAACAGCATTAATTGCAGTCCAATTTGTTTTTAAATGATTTGACAATTCTAATTATTGTAAATATTAATTGAATATTTTTATTCACTTCCATATTTCTGTTAATATTTGTATATCTTTATTGAATTTCTATTTAATTTTAAGTAAAATATTGAAAAATTTTCCACATTAGAAACATTGCTTATGTGCTTAAAAACAACATAGAGCCACCTTAAATAGATACTAGCTTGCAGCAAAGAAACTGCATAATTTCCATTTGTAGGTTTAAATTGGGATGATGTCTTTCACAAAGTCTATGGTCTAAACAATTCCTATCTGTTTAAAAACAGCATAGAGCCACTTTAAGTACCGTAATGGGATAAAAACCCAACTAACTTGCAGGTTCGGTTGGTTCGGGATTAACGCAACTCGGGGTCTGACAGCTGTCCGAACCTACCTCGCTTCGCTCGGTAGGTTCGAACAGCTGTCAGACCCCTCGGTGCGTTAATCCCGAACCAACCTCCCTGCAAGTAAGTTTGTTATAGAATTAACGGTCATGTTCGAATTATATATCGAATAAAAAAATGATCAACGAACAGGAATTAAGGGACATCTACTACGACCCTTCTAAAGGTTACCAATCTGCTGAAAAATTATACCAAAAACCAAAAGCTGATGGGGTAAAAGTTAGTAGACGACTTGTCAAAGAATGGTTGGAAACGCAAGATACCTATACGAGATTCAAACCTGTCATTTGCAAACATAAATTCATGAAAACGTTTGTAAAAGGTCTTGCCGACCAAATACAAATGGATCTTGTCGATATGGGACAATACACAAGTAAAAACAAAGGGTACCGTTGGATATTAACATCTTTAGAAATCCTAAGTCGGTATGCTTTTACGGTTCCCGTTTACAGGAAAGATACAAAAAATATGACGAAAGCCGTCGACCAACTGTTAGGTACCTTTAAAACAAAATTTGGAAAATACCCTAACGTGGCCCAGTTTGACGAAGGAAAAGAATTTTATAACGTTGGTGTTAATGAATTACTGAAAAGTCATAACGTTCATTACTTTTCCACACAATCTGAGAAGAAAGCGGCTATCGTCGAAAGGTTTAATCGGACATTGAAAACAAAGATGGAAAAATATTTTTACAGTAAAGGTACGCGTAATTGGATCGACGTTTTAGACGATCTTACCAAAAATTATAAGAATACCAAACACAGCAGTATTCATATGAAACCAAAAGACGTGGACCAAACGAATGAAAATAGGGTATGGGTTACGTTATACGGACATGTTTTAGAAGGTTTACAGCCCCCTAAATTCAAGGTCGGGGATACGGTTAGGGTTAGTAAATACAAAAGTATTTTTGCAAAAGGGTACGAAGCCAATTTTACCGAAGAAATTTTTAAAGTGTCCAAAGTACTTCGAGGAGACCCTACCGTTTACGAAATAGAAGATCACGAAGGAGAACCGATTATCGGAAAATTCTACAAACAAGAGTTGTCCCTCATCAACAAAAAAGACGATACGTACAGAATAGAAAAAATACTTCGGAAAAAGAATGGAAAGGCTTTAGTTAAATGGTTAGGGTACGATAGCCAATCGTGGGTCCCGGTTAAAGATATTAAGGATATTCAATAAAAAATGTCGGAAGAAGATTTTACAAAATACGAAACGTCGTACAGACAATATTACGGATCGAATTATAACAAAGCGTTACGGAATTTAAAAAATACAAAAAAACGAATGGAACGACAATTCGTTCAACAATACCCGAACGCTCATTTGGATAGATTCAAGTTTAACGTCATCTTATCCAAATCCGGTGACGTCACAGGGACGAGCGTAACGTTTAAAGTTCGCGACGGACAATTTTTAGACATTACTACCGACGATTTTAAAAAATTATATTCGGGTGAATTACATTGGTTACCGGTCATCTGGGACACGAGCGGTACGGTGCAACCGTTTGCCTTATCGTCGTCTTCGTTACCCTATAATTTTAGAAAATTCACCATTTACGTCAATGCAAATTCTGGGTTTACAAGTAATTTCGACGCGTTGTCTACATCGTGGAAAGGAAACGCAAACGATATTACAAAGATGTCCGTGGACAAAGACGATCCGTATTTTGCATCGTTATTAGCGGCTTATATTATTTCTCACGTGGGTGGGATGAGTAGAAAACATGTAACGGGCGATAATAACGTTGTTACAAGTATTGCACGGTATTGCATCACGCTTGACAAAAATGCACGCGAAAGTGCCAATATGCGATACGTCAGCTCAGCGGTTTTTCCAGCAAAAGTACTCTAATCAGTTAATGTAACATGAAGTATTGTCAAAAAACTTTCAAAATGGCGACCATGAGTGGAAAGTTTTATAGTCGGGACGAAGTTTTAGATGAGCTTGTTCGCGAGGGCGAGAGTTGCAAGTCGTCAGAACATCACGAGAGAGGTCGCGAAGGAAACAAGGCAACCTGTCGCGAGCTTATCTTAGAACGCACCTCATTTAAGGCCTGCGATATATTTGAAAAAGAGGCAAGGTTATGGCTTACAGCTGTATGTCGTCGTCTCAGCGGGAAACGAACCATTCGCAACCCGTTCTACGGTGAAATCAGCAGGGATATTCCGCATGAAATGTTTTCCTTACTTGTGAAATTGGTGAAATCTACCCCAGAACACTGTCCGCCGTTTTGCTACTATGCTAACAACAAAAAAGGTGAAGTTATCTCGTTTACTTCCTTGAGATTGGTTGTGGATTATTTAGTATTTCTATCTCGATATTCGACGGAAGAAGTGGGCATGTACTTCAAGAAAACTATTGCTACCGGTTCTAGAAGAGATCACAAAATTTCCGTTATTACATCTGATGAAAAGGACTTTGCTTTTATTTACAAACACCGACAAGGTCAACTTGTAATTTCGTTTTATTTTGGAGAATGGAACTCTAGTGGTTTTCCACAACATGTTCAGTAGTTTTTTATTTATGGCAGTAAATTTCTTGTTTGTACATGCTTTTTGAAAGGATAATACTAAATAACCTGTCACCAGTCTCGAGGAAGTAAAAGAGCTAACTTCCACTTTTTTGACGTAAGCATATCAGTAATTCATATACAAAATTCTAACTAGTGTTTCCGAATTCAAACATGAAGTAAACTGTATCCAAGAACACTTATGCAGGTTTCCGCTTAGGCTATTGTTCTTACAATTAACACCCATATTCTAAAAGCTCACACTGAATCAGTGTAGGTTTATTCCGAACTTCCCCTGAGTGTCATAACAGTTTTTGAATAGCTGGAGGAGTTGTGTGGACAGTGTTGTATATAAGTATGCGACTACTCTACCTCTAGCTATTCTGAAACAGCAATGGCACACAAGGGAAGCTCCACTTATTGAGTGTGCGTGGGCTTTTAGAATAAAATATGTTCTTTCTACATAAAAGGAAAGGCAAGTAAAAAGAAAAATAGTCTGAACGAGGAAAACTCTGTGTAAATGCTATTAGAGCGCACCAATCTCATTAGTAAGGAAAATGATTAAAATGAATTTCCTGTCAGCCACATACAGCCAAAATAGATGGTGTGCAGCCTATCTTTTAGCAACCATGTTAGGACCAAAATGAAAAAGATTCAGCGATCAGCTGCACATTGCCATAGTGCTTAAAGCCATAACTATGCCTTGAGAATGCAAGAAAAGTAAAATAGGAATAACAAACTTAAAACTTTCGCCAGCCTGGCAAATGAATCAAACGATCAACTCACTACTTAGGCAATAAACAAGAATTTGATGTTTCAAGCTAAGATTTTTCATCCAGTTCTTGCTTGTCTCCTGGTGTAAGTAGTTCATTTGATACATTTGCTGCTAAAATAGGTATAGTCACCCAGAATGCAAAATGCTGATTAATATATTTTGAAATAGACATTTCCAAACACAGCTTTTTTCCAACAATTTTTATTCAACCTAAGATACAATGCATCTGATACTATAGCAGCAGAGTGGTAGCCAGCATAGTGGTAACCACTGGCAACAAATGAGCTGCCATGCTCTATAATATAAACAACTTATTATACGTGACAATAATTATAATACCACTGTATAATAATACTACTGTTATGATGATACTGAATAACAATTGCTTAAAAGTAGTGCATGCATATAAACATACCGTACTATATATGTATATATACATATAAATATGGTCATATCTTAAAAGCTTAATTAAATAGCATGTTTAATATTCACATAAAAGTGTAACTTATCCACTAATTTCTCAGGAGGAGCATGTGTTGTAACTACGTGAAAATACAATGTCCTAATAAAATGTTTCCATACATTAAATTTATACAAAGGTATTTCTTATTCTGTGTATATATCACACTTTTGTATATTAGGCTACCTTCAACTGTTTAAAAGCATTTGTAGCTTTGCCCTCATTTTGGGGTGATTATACATGTCAAGTAAATTCTCATGCATTCCAAGCTTAAAGTTTTCTGAACAAGTCAACTTGAAACTTAGACTTTCTTTAGTGCAACATTTATAAGGCTACTAGTTATTGCGACAATTAAATTTTGCAATTGTGCTGCTATTGATATTGCCAAGGCAAATACAGCAAGGTTTTTGATTTAACATACACAAAACATTGTTTTTAAAAGTACTCAATTTCATGTTTTTTTAGTTGTTTAAGTTGTTGTGTTGCTTTGTGTAAAAAAAAACAAGGGACCAAACAAACAACAAATGGTATTTTAGCTGGTGGAAAGTTGCATATTGCTATTACTTGTCGCAAATAGTAGTTTTGCAGTAAATGTAGTAACCTCACTGTTTAATCATTTTGGCCTAATGACCTCAATGAGGTACATTATTGATATATTTCCTGCACAAGTTTGTCAATCACCAGCTTATTTGTAACTCTGTGCACAAAGTATTATTAGAAAATAAACAGCAAGATTGCTATGCAAAGAAAAAGTTATATGTATAAATTGAAACAGACTGTGAATATCAGAATACTTGAATTTTGCAGATGCGGAATTCCCCCAAAACATTAACCCATTACAGCAAACCACTTGGAACTTAATGAATTAACATGAGATTCAATCCCCAAATAATTTAGTTAATTCGCTAACTGCCAATGATTTGCCTGACATTAAAACACATTGTAGCTTAATGGGTTAACTATATGGTTTTAAAATCTTAATTTAATTTTTTCAATAATAACTTGGAAGAAAAGGGAAAATTTTTTTTGGCACCTACTTTACAAAGTTAGTAAGTAATTAAAAAAATGAAACAAAATAGCAAAACTTTTTATTCGATTTGCGACAGTTTTGCGGAACAAATTATTTTGTCATTTTGTATCTTCTATAATTCCACAACAAAACCCATTTCATTAGGCACAAACGTTCTACCAGAAAGTTTTAGGATAAATTAAAAAGTGTTTTGAAGTACAGTACAGCAGTACAGTACAGCAGTACTGAAGAAAAAAAGCCCCATGATTATTCTAGGGGTAAAAATTAGCTATAATATGCTATCATTCAAAAAGGTTGTTAATGAATCTCAATAATAGTTTTGATGCCTAAAGCAAATATCACAGTCCAACACAACAACACAAATCTACTTTCTCCACTCAACTGGGCAATCACAACATTCTCCTGCACAAGAAAACCACAAATAACTACATAACACAATCACGTTTCACACATGTCTTTTTGTAAAACAAACAGAGTAGAAATTGACAATGTACTCTTGTTTGAAGGATTTAACTACCTGAAATCTTGAAATCAGATTATGATAAAAGATTAAAATTAAAACATGGCAAGTACTTTGAAATTTTTTGAAATATGAAAGTTCCATTTACATGTGCTTTATTCAGGTGGCTAAATTCTTCAATCAATCCGTTAAATATACATCTGTACCACAATTTCATACCTCTACCCATTCACATTTCTCAATGCTTTCTCTTATCTTTGTGCGAAGCTTGTGACTACAAAACCTACCAAGATTATCTGAAGCAGACTTGTTAAAACCACAATTACAAAATTCAAGGTTGTTAGTATAAACACGCTTTGGTACATAGGAACTGGTAGTTTTGGCGCTCACTTTGGCATTATAACCCTGTTGCCGTAGCCATATTAGAGAAATATATTCATGCCTAAATACTTGTTTCCATCTATATAAAAAAGCAGTGTTAGCACAGTACTTTGCTATTGCAATGTGCTTAGACTCCCTCCCCTCCATTGAATTCAAACCAAGGCCCAACCCATAGATCTTCTTCATTTCTTCTGTATGTACTGGAACAACATTGCCTAGAGACCATACTGTGGGGTTTACATTCAAATACAAACAATATCCACAATAAAAATTTCTACAATGTGTTTTCAATTCACTAACTTCCTCATCACTTATGTTGACAAGACTAAACAAGGAAACTGCATTACGCAAGCAAAGGCACAGGTAAGCATGGATGTGAGTTACTTTTTTGGCTTGTTGACTCTTAGCCTGGCTTTCAAGAATACCAATCAGGAACATAAAATTATGCAAAAACATTCGAGAGTCCTTACCTGTGAATCGGTAGTCAAAATCCTTAACATTAGCACCAGTATCATTAAACCACCTAATAATACTTTTGGCCAGCCTGTTAAGACCACATTGTGATTTTAAAGAGTCAACATACTTGAAGAAAAGGGACTGTGGTGGCACCTGGGAAAAATTAGAAATGCAAGTAGATAGATTAGACCATGAAATAGCAAGTTTCAGTAGAAAATGATGTGCCAGGGCACAGGCATTGTTTTTCAAGTGCAGTGGTTCAATATGGGCTTTGCTGATTAAATCGCCCACTAAGGGAATAAACTCCTGTCGACTTTTTTGATTTGCTATAAAGGTTGTCACTTTATTTCTATTGGTTTTACTAGTAACATTTGGATTGAGTTTCTTCTTAAATTTGCTAACTGTTTCTGCAACTTTCAACCTGTTTTTGTATGGCCATAGCTTCCATGTGTCAGCAGGATTGGGACCAAAAGTGCCTCTGCAATGAACTATATTATCCTTACTGACATCTGCAAAAGTTGAAAAATAGGTAGCGCTATTTGTTAGCTCACCTGCTAAAAATGCTAGCATTTTCATATCATTAGGCAGTTCTGCAATGGCAAACTGAACTGAAACAGGTTCGCCCTTGCATGATAAAGAATATGACTTATTCTGAATATGATGGATATCTGTCATTAGCTTTGCAATGAAACGTGTAACAGGCAAACTGTTCTCAGAGCAATTTGCCCCAAAAAGAAGGAAATTTTCATTTCTACTCAGTATGTGATGCCCAATATTAAGAAAACTTACCAGCCAAGAGCATGCAGTATCATCTTTCCCAAAGGGAGCACCATCACCACCTAAAGCTATGTGGAATGTGTTAGGCTCATTGAAAGTTAAAATATTGTACTCATCACTATTAAGGTAAAACTCTGCCAACTTTAAAATAAGCTCTTCTAACTCTCTATAGCATCCATTCACCTTCTCGCTTTCTTCCAACCCACCACAGAGCATCTCTCGCACATCATACAACTTGCCTATTTCTATGGACTTGATATACAACATCAACCTGTGGTAAGGGACAAGCCTTGGGGAGGGACAGTTTGCAACCTTTATACGCACAGCCCGTTTCATTTTTGATACATTCCTATACGAAGTAGCCTTATATACAGATCTATATTTAGCTCTACCCATTACTTCATTACTATAATAGCATGCTATTGATCTCAACATGTTTTCAATAGAGCTTTCAAATTTTCCTAGATCTTCTTTGTACAGCTTTGGCAATACCTTCCCCTTTAACTTTCTTGTCTTCCTCACTGCTTTTACAATATCTTCCTCCTTACTCCTAGTCTCCACTGTCTCAACCATTCCAATTGTTGCCGGTGTTGTGTTACTTGAACTGCCTCCATGAATCACACAAGCTGCCTCCATCGTCTCCTGTCTTCGCTTGGTTTCTGTTGAGATACCATAAGCAGATGTCCCAGTTGGTGCTGCCTGTCGACTGACCATTGTCTTCCTGCTTATCTTGAATCCACTCTTTTTTTCTCTCTGATTAATCTCCTCTACCAATTCATCTTCAAGCTCCTCTACCTTCTCTACTTCTCTAACTAATCTGCCTACCTGTAGGATGTTTTTATGTAACCATATTTTAAGGATACTATTTAGATTGACAAATACATCAACTGCATGAATGTATTTATAAGTCTTATAAATCAGTTAGCAGAACTAAAAGCTTGAACGAAATATCTTGAAATGTCTATATGAACAGTATTATGGCTTATCGAGCCCACTGCGTGAGCTTGATGGCATTTAAAAGTCAGGGCCTTATATACAAAATACCTTGTATAAATATGATTTAAAACAGCTTGGAATCTTAGTGAATTTGAGGATACGTAATCATAAATATTTAATAAACCAAAACAACAATTTATTCTTACCTTTTCATCTAATCTTTTTAGCTTTACATCTAATCTTTTTAGATTTCCTTGTTTTCCAATCGTTTCCTTGTCATGTACTCGGCGATATTAAAGCGTTTGAAATGGCCCTTCGGAAGCGGCATATTTTAATGGTTTTTAACCAAAAATTTAAAAAACAAAAACCATAGGATTTTAAAATAATACCAAAAGAACAACATAATTGAGAAAATTTAACAATCCGATGGACAATAAACAAGTTTTTACCAAGGCAAAATTTGTCAACTTTCGTTCGCGCGCCCTAAACGAAAGCCTTCCTAACAAAACAAAAAAGCGTAACTATAGCAACCTTGGTATCAAAATTATCCTCATTAAGCCCCCTTTCATTCCTGCTAGGTCTCCTATTACCCGCAAACAACCACAGCTGCTCAAAGATCAAAACAAATTGCGCAATTTTTAAAGCCAAATCAGTCACCAGTCTCCTGGAATTATTCGCACGGACTTACTAAAAATTTGTCACACATTTAATTGGCACTTTCGCGTGCATTTTTGTCAAGCGTGCATCTATTACCATATGAAACGGTTTACGGGAACGCCCGAAAAAATGTCCCCGTATATTACAAACGATATTAAAAAAATAATTCAAAAAAATATTCCACACAAACGGATATGGGTTCATAAATTTGAACGGACGCGTGCCGAAATAAATTATTGGCATTCGCATCATGCGAACAAAAATAACATTAGAAATTATAGGTACAGAATGTCGGCTAATAATACCGCCATCTTTGGCATCGACTACGCAGAAGTTTCAAAAGTCGTCAACGATAGTGATAATGATTGGATGAAATTCATTAAAGGCGATAGCGACGGTCTTACAAAAACAGGACTAATTTTAGTACAATCGGCTATCGAATTGTACGTGTATAGCGTATTAGGTGCACAAGCACAAACGCGATGGCCTACTGTTGGACAAGGTGCAAAATCGTTGCAAACGCAACAAATATTCCATCGGCTCGTTCAAGATACGGTTGCACAAGATAACCCGTCAAAAGCCATTTCGGATATGCGAAAAGCCATTCAAGATACAAACGTCATTTTAAGCATGGCCATCACGCCAGGTATTATTCTCATTCCATCCAACATGATTATTTTAGATAACAAAGTCGAAGGGTTCAACAACGTTTTAACCATCGCTACCAACGCGATGAAATTTGGTGTAAATACAAAAGTCAATTACGTTGCTCCTAAGGTGACGAAAAAACCACCTATACCACCAACTACAACGGTAAAACCTATACCACCTACGACAACGGTAAAACCAAACTCTGTAGACCACCTTCCTTACCTTTAAGGTAGCACCATTGGAATAGGGGCTTTAGTCACGAAATTTGTTTTGTAATTTCATAACCTATATAGGTTATGAAACTCATTTAAAACAACAGTTTAGTTGCCAAAGCTCCTGCAACCGACCCTGTAACGCCAACGACAACGTTGTATACGTTTTCATCTCGTCGGGCGGTTCGTAATAATCGTTGATCGTAGGCTCCGGCCCAATATATTCGTCCATCGCCGTCCGTAACTTGTGTAACGCTTCGTTCGTTGCGTCTAAATCTTTGTTAGCATCGACTAATTGTTGTCGTAATAATGCGACTTTGTTCTTTTTTTCGACCTTTTTTTGTACCATTTGTCTTGTGCTGCCTTTAATTGTTCCATGGCCAAATTATGACGTTTCATTTCATCCTCGTACCCTTTTTTGTCTAATTTGTGGAAAACGTAACCGGCACCTGCAAAGGCAACGGCATTAAATAACCCACCTGCTATACGACGCTTGTCATTCTTTTTATCTATTGACCTTTCTTAAACGGTTCGGATGGGACCCAATCTTTTTTAATTTCTGTGCAAATTTTACGAGCAACGATCCACCACCGACTGCAACCGCCATCTTTATCAAATTTTGCATCGTCCGTGTTACGTCAAGATTTTCTTTTAACATTTTACTGCTTGCCAACGATACCCCAGCGGCACCAACCGTGATGAGACCAGCATTGTACAAACTATTTAAAACTTCTTCTTTTGTTAACGACATTACTTATTTATTTACAAATCATCAAAATTATTTTTTTTAGTTTGGGTTTGTTGTTGTTGTGACTCTTGGGTTTGTTGTTGTTGCGGTCTTGTGTTTGTGGTTTACAAAAAAAATTATAAACCCGTACCCAAGACCGACCACACCGATCACTCCTACGGATACATATAGGAGGTTTGATTTCCCAATGCATTCTTCTTCCGATTTTTTACGTTTCTCGGCTTTTCGTGCTTTGGCTTCTTTGGAACTTGCCGCTAAACGTTTCCCTTGTTCAACACGTTTGGGGTTTTTTACTTTTTCAACCGTGGTTATTTTAGGTTCTTCTTCCATTATTTACTATATTTGGTTAAACGTAGTTATATTTTGGTGGGACGTACTTTTAAATAAAAACAAACCAAATTACAACAAATTTTAAGGTAGGTGTTTTTTGTTACAGATTTGTTGTATTTTGCTGCAGGTTTGGTGGGCCAGCTAGAGTAATTTTTTTTCTTGCACTATATAATAAATGTGGTTTAAAAAGTCGTCCGTACAATTATCAGCAGCCGTTATTCTTGCGTTAGCCACCAGGGATTATATGACGGCAGGTATATTTTTTACACTGGGTGTAGTTGAGCAAATAGACGAATGCGAAAAGGAGAAAATAAGGAAGGAAGAAGAAGAAGGTAGGAAATATTGGGATGTAAACGGCAGGTATATTTTTTACACTGGGTGTAGTTGAGCGAATAGACGAATGCGAAAAGGAGAAAATAAGGAAGGAAAAAGAAGAAGGTAGGAAATATTGGGATGTACAAGGCAATTTTCAAAGGTGAGTGGAACGTAGAAAAGAAGAAGATTTAAAATTCTAAACAAATTTTTGCTTAGAAATTTTTTTCAAACTGTTGTATACCACGCTGATGTTGGTGGTACCGTTTTTAACTTTTCCAAAGCAATCATTTTGGACCATTTTCTATTCAAGTCGCGAATGTACGGTTTAACGATTGTACGTACGATATGCCCTTCGACGCGCCGTCCTGCGTTAGTTAATTCGTTGGCTAAAAATGTAAGCTTGCGTTGTTTCTTCTTTTCAATGGCCCGATGATCTTTCCAGAGAACTGGGAGAATTTTATACCGAATTGGTTTATACACACCACGGCGATGTTCGGGTTTTTCAAAAATAAATGATTTTAAAATTTGATGGACCATAGATGCAACTTTGTTGGTTGGGTTTAATTCAACTAGGTTAAATAAGTAGAATAACAATGATTCTTGAAAACCTTTTTGTTCAAAATAACAACCGTCAATTTGATACCAAAGACAATTGTTAAAAAACTCACGGCACACTTTTTTGTATAATACCTTATTGTGTTTTAATACAGACATATTTTTTATACTTTTAAAAGGTATAAAAAATTTTGTATACGATTTTTTAGTCTAATGAGTTTAACCAAGCGTACGAATGTTTTAGGGTGTCGAGATGTGTTTTTAAATTGTAATTATCTTTAAATGCGACGCCACATAAGTCACAATAATAACGTTTTTCATCTTTATTTTTTTTATGGTACCGTCTTTTGTATTCTCTTTCAGCTACATCTTCATTCACCGGAGAGATCGTATTAAGATTCGCACCGGTTGCTTCCACCCACTGTTCCTCGAATGCAACAATCGTGTCCCGATTGCATGCAAACGTTAACAACGGTACGATTTTAAAATTGTGGACACCAACTTCACGCATTTTCTTGTATAATTTTGAACCACCATGATATTTTAACCTTGAAGGGTTTCCGGCATTTTGATTGTAATGTGAAAACCGCTTTCCTAAAGGGCAAGATGTGCTACCTATATAAATATCATTACCACCGTCGGTACGACATAACATATAAACAGTCCGGTTTTTAATTCCGCCACTCATATTTTGTAATCTTTACAAAGATTACAAAATTTACTTTTCGACTTAATTTTTTGCAATTTCAAGATTTGGATACAACGGAGGTGCGGTTAGGTTTTCACAGACTTCCCGAAGCGTTCGTTCACGTATAATTTGGTCGCTAACATCTTTTAGATCCGCCTGCCTTTTTTCCTTTTCAACTTTACTTTTTTTAATCCCACGAATATTTTGTACTGTACTTTGCCCACCGTCGACCAACGCAACACCAACCCCTAATGCGGCGATCACGATAGCCGGAGGAAAAAACAATGCAGCCGTCACGGTTCCGGCAACGAATACGACCTTCGCAAATGTTTTTGCTGCAAATACGACTTTTTTCTTGTTCGATTTGTTCTTTAACTTTTGAATGTCGGTACCAATATCGTCCTTTAACCGTAATAATTGTGTTTCCGTCGCTTTTGTAATGTCCATGTTTTATTTATTTTATTTTTTAAAACCCGTACGGTAACGTGTCAAAATCATGTTGTACAACGCGTTTATCGTACCCTAACGAAAACGTTTTCGTTTGATCTTGATTAACGATCGTCTTTGTTTTGGCATCACGCGTAATTGCATTTTTCTTGTCAATAACAACCGTTTTATTTGGGTCGTGTATAATTTCATCCATGACGTTACCATTAATTTTTAAACCGTTTGCATAATTTAACGTGAACCCTTTCACCTTACATTTAACGTCACCGGCATTTGCTTCGTACGAATACGATTTTGGACCCGTACCAACCCATTTCACAATATGATTACCTTTGAGTTCATCCGTTAATTCACCTAAACTATCCCCTGTTGGTATCGTACCCCCATCAGGTCGTTCAACAAACCAACACGAATCCGTATCGTACCCTAATACTTGGCCGCCGAGCTTATCTAATACACCGTATAACATTTCACGGGCATGCGACGTCGTAAATGCTGCTACGAAAATATTCGTATTGTTGTAATTGTCAACGAATTGGTTTTTAAGATTGTATTGCATTTGGACCATTTCTTTTGTAAGAAACTGGATGTTAATATCTTTGCTCGTGTCGTTTAAAAGAACCTTGTAAAAATTTTTTGGTTCCGTTACGTATTCCGTTTTCGTTTGATTCACGCGTTGACCAAATTTACCCCACAACGAGTTCAAGCATAATTTAGCAATAGCACGCATCCCAGCGTTATATTGAATATCACCTTGTTCAATACCTAAATGGCCTTGAACTTTTTTCTTAAAAACACCTATATCTTCTTCTTTTGGTGGTTCCGACGATTCCATTTTCAATTTCATGAAGTCACGAACGTACCCTTTGAATAACGTATCTGTAGTCTGTGAAAAATTTCGTAATTTCCGATAATCCTGTACCCCTTTTTCAGAGCAAGCGCTATTTCGTTCGTACACCAGGTCCCCGTGAACGCCCGTTCTTCGGATCTATGTTCACATTTCGTTTGCTGTTGTTTTGAAGAACACGTACGGCATAACGAAAACAGTAACTTCTCCGATTGTCGAACAGGAAGCACCGGATGGTATAACCCACGCGGTGGCTCTATTTTAGCTTGGACGAACCCGAACCATTTTGGATCATATTGTTTCGGGTTATAAATTTTTGTTGGATGTCCAACAGGATACGTTTTGAAAAAATTCACCGTCGGATACAAACTAACGAAATCAACGTAACGGCCTTTTTCACCTGGTTTAAAATCGTACGTTAATTTTGTAACGTTCGTACGGCCCCCGAAAAATGCATCCCTGGGTTTAATGGCATCACGATATCGACGGTGTTCGTCTTACAATATTTTTTAAACGCAGTATCTTGTTGTATTTCACATTCGTACACTTCGACTAATCTATATCCTAGACTAGTAATTTTCCCATTCTTTTTTAGTGTTGACCGTTGTAATTCGACCATATCCCGTTGGTTCATTGGATTAATTTGATCGACCGTGTAACATTTTGGGCACCCGTGCCAAAAACAACCTTGAAATTCATATACCGTGTTTGTTGTTTTACAAAACCCATCTACTTTACCAACACTCGGTATAAAATGTTCACCACCGTTCATTGCGTGTTGAATGTATACGTTATCTACGTTAGACCTCCAATGCAACCATTGCATAGAAATTTTACTAAACGTTTCATTTTTAACACTGTCTTTAATAACACCAATCGTATTTTCAGGCATATATTTTGACCTATAAATGGCCATACAGACCGATGCAATGGTAATATATTGCAACGGGTCGATATTACCAATTTTAAGAAAATTGTCACGAAACGCTATCATACTTCGTCTTAAAATATCTACGTCCGAACGACAATAAGCGACTAATTCGTTTTTAAAGTTAAACACATAATTTTCAGAAACGCGGTCGTCGTACCATTTTAAAAATTTTATACGTTTTCCAGGGTTCATATGGTCGGGATCGTAATAATATTTTGCAGGTATGGGTCCGACGTAATCTTGGTTTGCCGGAGTGTTGGACAAATGTGGAAAATAACCTTTTTTTAATTCCTGTAACCCAAACGTCTTTGGGAACGTTTCTAACGCACCGTTGACAAAATTAATACTGTCAATGAACCGAATATTAAATTCTTTTATAGCCATAAACATTATTTTTGTCCCGTTGTAAATACAAAACGGTTTTATGGTGTTATCAACACAATATTTCAAAATGAATTGTGCATCGAAAGATTTAGCATTGTGGGCAATGAACGTATATAGCCTTCGTGTTCATCATTAAAAACAAATTTACAAAAGTCATTGATCGTATTAAATGTAAATTCGTTCCCGTCAAAATCCTGTGCATTGACATAATTAACAACGTGTGTACCCGTATCCTGTTGTGTTTCAAAATCGTAAAACATATAATTGGTTGTACGCGTCTTGCAACACAAACACCAGTCTTTTTTCTTACCCGTACATTGTGTTTTCCCGCGCGTACACGCACCACCTTTGGTTTCTACGGGTAACATGTAGCATTTGTGTGTCCGGTCCGATGACATGCCAAACGGTCCGATGACATGCCAAACATTTCTTCACAAGTTCACAAACGACGTCGCGTTCTACACCTTTGGACCGATTCCTTAAATGTTCCTTATAACACGGTTCCCCAAAAAATACCCGATTGCATTTGTTGCAAACAATATTGTCACCCGTATGCTTTTCTGCTTTAAAACACGACAAACATTTGTCCGGACATTTGTGCTTATCCCGACGCGTGTAACCTTTTTTACACGTGTGGCAATAATAGTTTTGACTCAAAAATGCTGGCATTGACGTTATAACATCATAATGGTTCTTATTCGTGTGTAAGTAAATGATATTGTTTGAACCTGGATTTGCTGTATGTATGGTCTCATTAAAATAAAACGTATCCACAACATTATTTTGAACGTCTAAATGTTTTGCAAACGTATCTACGTCCTCTAACGTGTTACCATAATCTGAAATAGGAACGCCTGCACCTTCATGTAATTTTAAAACTTCGGTTCTTTGTAATGCCCGAGAATCGTTAAAACCGTTTTTTATTTGGGATTTCGCCCATTTGCCCTTATTCAAATTTGCATGAGCCGTTACGATAGCCCGCGCAGCACATACCGTGTCGGTATTTTTAACCGTGATAATACACCTTTTACGACCGGTGTTATCTTTTGTAATTGTTAACCGACCTTTCCCGCGGGGAATTCTCGTCGACTGGACTTCAATGGTAACTTCGTTTAACGGGACTTCTTTGTATTCTACGTACCCCAAAACTGATTTTAACAACGTGTAAAAAAATTGCCCGTCGTTTGTAATTGTTATTAGTTTTGTACTAAACGGATGCGCCCATGACGGATGCGACACGATAATACGTATTTTATCGCCCGGATCCAACAGACGTGCCCCAACTGTCATGTCCAACGCTTTTTTGAACACGGCAACGGATCTGCATGACCATAGACGTATACCTTATACGTGTCGAAATACGTTGTAAACCGTGCATTCGCATTGGAATACGTCCTTACGACTTTAAACGAAGGTGAACGCCGTTTCTCTTCTGCCCGTATTTATTTGTTCCATTTTTTAAATTCGGTCCGTTCGCGTGCCCTCGTCTTCTTGGCTTGCTGACGTTCCATAAACTTGTCGCGACGTTTTAATTCGCAGCTGGGTTCGCGAATCCATGTACGAATTTCTTTCTCACGAGCCCGTTGTAATTGTGATAATTTCTTCTTGTTTTCGGTTATAATAAAACGTTCACGACGTTTTAATTCGCGGTGGCGTCACGGTCCCAATTTTCACGTGGCATTTTATTCATATTTTAAAACCTTAAATGTTTTAAAATATGTTAATTTTTATTTTTTGGGTAATTCTATTCCAAGAATCAATGCAAGGCAACGTTTGGTGGCCTTCTCAAGATTGTGGAAGCCGGCCACTTTCGCCAATATTATCAATTCGTCCCGTGTATAGTTTTTACCTTCCCATAAACGCAATCCGCTTGCTTTCTTCTGTAGCTCCATATGTTTTATACGGTTCCTAAGTTTACTATTCATTGTTTTTTGTAAAAACACTTTTTAAAAATTTTGATTTTTTAATCGTCGTCGCACAAAGGTTTTACTTCTGGTTTCTCACGTTTAGGCGCTTTTTTAATTTCGAGTTCGTCGACGCGGACCAAAAGAGATGGGTGCTCGTAGCCTTTGTAAACCGCGGTTATCGTGAAGAGACCAGAAACCACGACAGATTTTACGCCTACCATGTCTTCGTCGAATTGGTCCGGTTTTAGTTTCAAATACAAAGTTTTATAGACGTCTTTTTCGACAAGACATCGCAAAAGCGGTTTGGTTAATGGACCATCTAAAAACGTCTCGGCTTTTGCTTCAACGGCTTTTAATCTTTCAAAAAGCTTGTCTTTAATGTTAATGCAATCAAATAATTCCTAAATTCCTTGTTGAATGATAACCCAAAATGAGAATAACATTCTTTTAAAGCAAAAGTAATGCTGTCTTTACCGTGGACCAAATTACTGTATTTGTCGTTGGATTTTGAGACTTGAATAAGTTCAGGGTTGAAAGACATTGTTTGTCTTTTTAAAAAATGGAAAAAAATATTTCCGCGAATTTTTTTTGAAAATTCCTTTAAAAAATTTTCAAGGAATTTTTCCGACCGCCATCTTGGATTTTTTTCATTTAAAATTACATGAAGTAACCTTGAAAAATAACTAATCTTAAAAACCATCGCTCAAAAGGTCGAAAAATGGAAATTTGTCGCCTTCTAGCGTATGGGGTGAGCTTCAGTGTCGTACATACACTACTCACAGGGTCCAGAAACTATATAGAGATTACTTCATGGTTGGTGAATGCGTACGATTTTTATTCACGAGTTGTGAAGGATCGTTAAACGAACGAGTGAGCGCAGCGAACGAGTGAGTTTAGCGATCCTTCACAACGAGTGAATAATAAAAATCGTACAAACGAACCAACCATGAAGTAATTTGTTTATTATATGAGTATAAAGATGATTGTGTAGAGATACGGATATATGACACTGACAAAAACAATTAAACACACCAGCAAAATATCAAAATGGAATTTCTTACCATTTATTGCTTTGTTTTCTTGCTGAAAATGACACCGTGAGGTTCATTTCAAGTTAATGAGGGCATTATTGTCCTCTTTATGATTTTAGGTGGTTGTTTTATCAGTGAAATTGTCTTAAATCTCTCTTTTCGGTGAGTTAAAAAATACTTTTAAAATCAGACGCCATGTTTACATTAACCTGCGAGCAGGTGTTGCACGTTCGGGTCAGCCAATCAAAACACTGAACGATAAATTTTCACCAGTGAAAAAACATCGTTCGTCCAATCAAAGGCCGTGAACGATGTTCTTTCACTGAGTGAAATTTTATCGTTCTTGATGCCGATTGGCTATTGCTAATTCGGAACGATTATTACGCACAACCATATCGATGAATAAATCTCTATACTCATATAATAAAATCTTTTATGTTGTCAAACTTCTATAATGTCTTGTATACTTGTATTTTTGTTTTGTTTACGTTATAAATTTAACTGAAATACGATTTTTGGCATTCGCATATTTTTGTTTCAGTTTATGCTGTAGCGATAAAAGTACAACCGTTCGAATCAGCATACAATAGTGCCTATAAAAAACTAAATTCTATTTTCCTGCTATGCTTTTTTACACACATACCGCACTTCAAATGCCGTTAAGTTTTTAGTTTTTTGTTTACGAAAAAATACAAAATTACAAAGTGAAACTAGCATATCTGCCACTTTTGACCGTTAATAACATCGGTTTTTAACAACATCTGCTCTTCGGTTTAGTACCAGTCTATGTCTCTGTTAAAATACCATATTTTCACTAAGTTTTAGAGCAAAATAACACAAAAAAAAAGTTATGCGAAAAGTTTTAAAATTGTGTAAATTGTAGCGTACGGTCGAATGCCGACAAAGCTAAAGTTGATGATTCTTGGGAGAATTGCGTAGTACTACTTCATCAATGGTTTAAAAAGTGTTAACCGTTGTTTTATTGTAGTTATTTTATAAAACAATTACTAAATGGTTTTCCGTGCAGGATAGCGTGATCCATGCACTTGGGATGTTGCTCGATTTTCGGAAAGCGTAAAAATACACTCGCCTGCGGCTCGTTATTTTTACGCTTACCGAAAATCTCGCAACATCCCGCGTGCATGGATCACGCTATCCTGCACGGAAAACCATTCAGTAATCCTTTATTATCAAGCCTCAACTGATGACTCGACTGTCTCATGAATATCACTAGTCTGCGTAAGCAAGTGGCTGAGTGAAAAGACGCAAACGTATCAAGAAACGTAATAGTTCGTTACCATATCAAATTGGCAACTTTCGTGTTTTGTTAGTTGTAAATTAATCAAATTCTTACCACAAAGCCAGTTTTGTCGCTTTTGGGGCTTCTGCAGCGTCGAATGAATCTAACGATATTTGCGCAACTTCTGCATCGGTTCTAAGAGCGTGATTGTCTTTAAATTCCCGCCATCGAGGAAACAATTCATATAAGTAGATTCTAGAGGACCCTCTTTTGACATAGTAATCTTTTTTGCATGCAGTTTAAGCACGATTTGCGCTCGAACTCGTAGGATTTGAGCTTGAGGCTTTGCTATCGCTTCTCTTAGATAAAATTTCCGCAATGAAAAATAATTAGTTATGGTGTAATACTGGAAGACTGGGGAGAATGTTATTGTATGTAGGACCCGTAAGTAAACAAAAAATGGAAAACTGGTGCTTGCGTGCTAACCTATCTTAAACCAAAAATAGAACAATCACGCATGCGCATGACCCGGCCAAAGTTAGTCATATATAGAGCTTCGGTAGTGACGTGGTTTAAACCACTTGCTTTTAACTTCCAAGATAGAATCTTCGTTACTTGTTTGCATCACTCTTTCTCTTCCTCTTGATTATCACTAACCTTTCTGACGATCAACTCACGAATAAAAATCTGTCAATTCTTAGTTTTGAATTTAAACGGGGATTAAATATGGCGGGGATTGTACTCCAGCTTTGTGCTGGTTTTTCTGGGTCTTATCCGTATCCTACTTAGGGAATCTTGACGCAAAAAGGTCGCTAATAACTTCAACACAACAAGGCAGCTCAAACCTCGACTTCTTTGGCTTCTCAGTGGAATTTACATCGAAATGTCAGATTAAAAAGCTTATGTTTATCCGTGCCGAAGAAAGTATTTATCGACTCAGATCATATATTACTGTGGCTTTGTTGCAAGCTTCAACTTTACGAGAAACATCATCAGCGGGGATATTGAAGTGAATCCCGGTCCAGATTACCTTGAAGAGTTTGCTGGATCTATTAGTGGTGACTCTAACAACCTCAAAATAGCACAAATTGATATTCGTAGTCTACGTGTAACAAGATCGACGAAGTAAAACTTCTACTGAAATTATGCTCGTTTGACATATTAGGAATAACAGAGACGTATCTCGACCGAAACATATCGAACAAGCAACATGTACAAAAAATCGACCAATACAAGATTGTACGTAAAGATAGGGTTCTATCGGAGGATGTTGTTTAGTTTACATGGCCCATCATATTTGTTTCTATCGCCTCAAATCACTTGAATCAAGTGACATGGAAGGAATTTGGCTTAAGATCATGCCTAATTTGACAACTCTTGCACTTGGTTCAGTTTACAGACCACCATCTGATTTTGCATTCTTTTAGCGCTTTCAATTGATTTAATGTCGGGAAGAGTTTGTTTAAATTATGATAGTTGGCGATCTAAATTCAGACTTTGCCGAACGCTGGGATGATTTCGTCAAATGCGGGTAGAAAACTTCATGACGTTCTTCAACAGTTTGATTACTTTGTGGTTAATCATCAACCTACAAGAGTAACTGCTGAAACATCGATCTTAACCGATCTAGTAATTACAAGCAACCCAAGAGACACCAAATGCACAAAAACTCTTGAATTGGGTATATCTGACCATAAGCTTGTTTATGCATCGATCAGTGTAAAAGTCAAAAGACCACTTCCAAAAATAGTTAGAGCAAGAACCTATAAAAATTTAATAAGGATAATTTCTACAAGGATATTCAGAATGCTCCCTGGTCAGTCTGTTCGATATTTAATGATCCTGATGATTACTACTGGCCATGGTCCAACATATTCAATGAAGTTTGTGATATACACGCGCCACAAATTCGTCACCCAATGAATCGACGTTACAAAACCCTTTTACGCGCAAGAAAAAGAAATTGTAACATTCTATGGAGTGAGTATCGATCTTTACGGAATAAAACTACATCCGAAGGTCGACTTGCGAAGAGTAATCCACACAACCCATCCTTGGAATTAGAAGATGTAATAAAAGCATGGAGGCCACAGATATTGGTAAAGCTAGAATACTATAATTAGTGAGCACTTCCATACAATTGGTGAAAAATTGGCAAATGAGCTTCCTCGTGATCCTAACCAAGATATTTTAATATCACACATTTCACGCATTACTCATCCTATTATGAATGTCAATGTATACATGGAAGAGTGGCCGATAGCATTGCTAAGCTTGAACCAAACAAATCTTGCGAACCGGACAATGTAACGCCGAAGCTCATAAAACTTGCTAGGGATGCCATTATTTCTTCCTTACTATCTCTTTTTACAAGAAGTGCATACAGCAATATTGTACCCAGCATGTGGCAATATGCAAAAGTGACACCATTGTTCAAAAATAATGACGAAATTGACAAAGAAAACTATCTTGTTGAGCGTCCCTGGTAAACTCATGGAATCTGTTGTTGCATCTAATAAAACTGAACACATTAATAAACTTGACCTTAGCAACTGCAATCAGTGGGTTTACAAAAGGAGTTTCTCAACTGAATTACCGATGGCAAAAATGACCAAGGACTGGAGAAAAGCTTTAGACAGAAAACAAGTTGCCTGTGTAGTTTTTGTTGACTTCCGTAAAGCTTTTGATGCAATCCCTCACGTGGTGCAATGACCATGGAAGCAATCCTAACTTAAAGATAATTATAGTCTTTTAGTCTACATACTTTTTAAGGTGGGCCATTTAGTAGTGGCAAGTACCTTTTTTGCAAGACTAATCATCGATATCATTTCAGAAATAACTATACTTTCAAATTTCCGGCTTCCAAAACAAATTTTATCAAGAACTTTATAGTGTACAGAGCATCATCAATCTGGAACACTTTAGATAATGATACTAAGATAGTTGAAAACATTTCTACCTTTAAGACAAACATTAGAAATTCTCATCAATAGTTCAACTATATTATTAACATAATTAGGAATTAGAAATTAGATGTCAAGAATTAAGCTAAGAATTTTATATATTGCATTTTGTAACTTAATAATTAGTTTATTTTGGGAGGGAAATTACTTGCATAATAATGGGGTTGGGGTATTTAAGAGGGGATAATTTAATTAGATACACGACCACATTAGTTTGTAACTGCCAACTTCTCGTGTTTAAATAAATTCAACCGGCACTGAATAACTAACTAATCTATTAAACTTTTTAACAACTTTTGGGTTTGCCATCAAAGATACTTTTGATGCCATTTCACACATTAACATCATACCTAAAAAATTTTTTGATGATGGATTTAGATTCGTATCATTTGACAGAATTTGAAAACATTATCATTAAAGTACTGATTAAAAATGGTACCATTGCGTTCAGTGGACGATATGCTGACGACACTTTAGTAACAGAGTATCATACAAAGGATCCCTTGACGGAAAAAGCGTGACGTGTTTTACAGCGCATAACTGCTGCGCATGTCAGGGAGTGAATGCCTGAATGCACTTGCTGGAAATTTAATCCCAGCAATGCATAGACAACTCCAAAATGGCTCCGAATACAAGCTAAAATTTAGCTAGCTCCAGAATCCTGCGAGACAGAATTTCATGCGGTCGTAAGGAGTGCGATTTGTTTTTGTCAAGCAGAGTTTACAAAAAATATTAGTTCGAGACTTTGCATGAAAAAAGGTTTTAAAAACGTTTCGAATAACATGCCTGGAAGTTTAGCCCGAAAGTTGCGCCATTGAGTTGTCTTGTGGGCACCAGTCCTCTTATCGCTAAAACGCACGATATGTTTATATATGAGTGACCAGCTTATCAGATTACGAAGTTCTTGCCAATTTTTTAGAGATTGGGTAAGATTCAAAAGTTTTAACGGTCAAAACCATCTGTTCAAGAGGTTTATTTTGATATGTTGTTTGTATTGCATTGCGCTTTTGTAGCGTTTTGTAGCGCTTCTACATCCTATTTACCCACTTGGACATGACGAATGTTGTGAAATCTTGCCCTAACTTTGAGGTAAATATATGTTTATAATTTGCTCAAATAAAGGAAAGCTGGAAACGATAAAGCCATAGACGTTTTATTTCTCATCGAACAAGCGCACAGAAATACCATTTTGTCATGTATAATACTATTTCATGATTAACTTTTGTCACAAAATTTGTCAGACAGACAGACGGACGGACGGACGGACGGACGGACGGACGGACGGACGGACGGACGGACGGACGGACAGACAGATGGAAAAACTTTATTTACTCACGCTAACCCCGTCAACCGAAGCTGATTTCCACAGGAGGCATGCAAAGAACAAAATTATAAAGGTGGTAAAAAATTAGTTACTTAGAGAATTATTTACAAGTAGAAGAATTTATATTTACAACAAAAATTAAAGAACATGCAAGAACAATAATACAATATACTGATAAGCTATATGAGAGGTTTGTTAGAGACTTTGGACCTATTTTCTTTAAAATAAAGTTTTGTACGTCATTCTTGCTTTGGCCTTCTTTCTCATGATATCCAATGGTTCCCAGCCCAAGGCACGTAAAGCGATGGAATGATCCACATCATTGCTCATATCAGAAATAATCCGAGCACCTCTGTTTTGTAGCTTTTGTAAACGCTTGGATTGTACTTCGCCAAATGTATCCCATACTTCGGAACAGTTTGTGAAGTAGGGATGTACCAAGGCATTGTATATGGAAATAAGTGTGTTTCTTTCAGTTATAAAGAGTTTAACCCGACGTACAGTAGGTGACCACTCTGCTTTTAATGCGACAGTTATGATCCACCGTCATAATTATGCATGTCGTCAAAAGCAACCGTCGTATGAAGAAAATTCTTGGAATCAGTAGAAATTTTAGAATTTTAAGTCAAAATTGAAATTTCAACATATCACCAGTTTAGAGTAAAACAAGCGAGCATGTTAAGAAATAATTTCATTCTGGCCTCTATGTGCAAAACTAGCCGTTATAATCCGCATACTATAGCTCTTAAGAACAAGTTGTTACATCTAAAACTCATTTTGCATGTAGACATCTGATAATGTTCTTCTAGATATACTGCAGTATAATCTCTCCCAACGATGAGGAAGGTCCATAACGCAGGAAACCAAAAAAATCTTGCGACGTTTTTTGTTAAATGTTGTCATGATACATCTTTTAAGCTTACAAAACATGATACTCCCTTTTTTTCTTATCAGTTATTTTACGTGCACTCCGTTTTGCAAACGCCTTTGTCTTATGCACGTTTTAGACTTTGTATTTTCTATATTTTACAACGGAGTCCGTGTTTCTTTTATTTCTGTGTTTTTCATTTCTCTGGCGTCAGACTCCAGTACACCTGTTCCGGAGCTCAAATTCGGTGTTTTTCATGGCAATATAAAGAACTTCAAAGCAAACGTTCGTTAAATTAAAATATATCAGTTTCCCTTCGTGGTGGTTTTTCGTTTACGATTTTTTGCATGCTTCTAGTCAAAACCTACTAAAAGACCTAATATAGATAGTGAAACTTTTTTCTACTTCTTCTCAAAAAATATCCGTATGCGTAAGAATTTGCAATTGTTTTCCGGAAGCGGAATACATACAGCAACAAACGAACAGACGGATGTTTAAAAAAGCAATTAATACAATTGTTATTCACTTGCAGCAACTGAGCGCTTAATGTCTATTCAGTCGTTGCACTTAATCTTCATTTGAAGAAAAACTTGACATCAATAGAAGATTTTGGGGTAAGTTCGATTCAAATTTTAGCGTTTTGTTTTTCACGCACAGCAGTTAGGTGACCACTCTGCTTTTAAAGCGACAGTTATGATCCACCGTCATAATTATGCATGTCGTCAAAAGCAACCGTCGTATAAAGGAAATTTTGAGAATCAGTAGAAATTTTAGAATTTTAAGTTAAATTCAAATTTCAAGATATCACCAGTTTAGAGTAAAACAAGCAAACATGTTAAGAAATAACTTCATTTTGGCCTCTATGTGCCAAACCAGCCATTACAATCCGCATACTATAGCTGTTAAGAACAAGTTGTTACATCTAAAATATTTTGCATGTAGACGTATCTGATAATGTTCTTCTGGACATACTGCATTATAATCCCTTCCAACGATGAGGAAGGTTCCATAAGGCAGAAAACCAAAAAATCTTGTTCCGTTTTTGTTAAATGTTGTCATTACACGAGATTTGTTGTCATGGTGCTACCTGTTTTATACATCTTTTAAGCTTTCAAAACGTGACACTCCTTGTTTCCTTATCAGTCATTTTATGCGCACTCTGTTTTGCCAACGACTTCGTCTTATGCACGTTTTAGACTCTGTGTTTTCTATAGTTTTGCAACGGAGTCCGTGTTTTCTTTGTTATTTGTAGCTACTCCGTGTTTTCCATTTCTCTGGCGTCAAACTCCAGTACATCTGCTCCGGAACTAAACTCCGTGTTTTTCATGGCAATATAAAGAACTTTAAAGAAAACGTTCATTAAAATTCATCAGTTTCCCCTCGTGGTTGTTTTTCGATTACGATTTTTTGCAAGCTTTTAGTCAAAACCTACTAGAAGACTTAATATAAATGATAAAACTTTTTTTTCTTCTTCTCAAAAAGTATCCGTATCCGTAATAATTTGCAATTGTTTTCAGGAACTGAAATAATTACCTGTAGCAACAAACGAGCAGATGGATATTTAAAAAAGCAATTAATAAAATTGTTATTCACTTGCAGCAACTGAGCGCTTAATGTCTATTCACTCGTTGCACTTAATCTTCATTTGAAGAAAAACTTGACATCAATAGAAGATTTTGGGGTAAGTTCGATTCAAGTTTTAGCGTTTTGTTTTTCACGCACACCAGCTAGGTGACCACGTACTCTGCTTTTAACGCGACAGTCGTGATCCACCGTCATAATTATGCATGTCGTCAAAAGCAACCGTCGTATAAAGGAAATTTTGAGAATCAGTACAAATTTTAGAATTTTAAGTCAAATTCAAATTTCAACATATCACCAGTTTAGAGAAAAACAAGCGAACATGTTAAGAAATAATTTCATTCTGGACGCTATGTGCAAAACCAGCCATTACAATCCGCATACTATAGCTATTAAGAACAAGTTGTTGCATCTAAAATCATTTTACATGTAGACATATCTGGTAATGTTCTTCTAGATATACCACATTGTAATCTCTCCCAGCGATGAGGAAGGTTGCATAACGCAGGAATCGAAACCAAAAAATTCTTGCGACGTTTTTTGTTAAATGTTGTCATGACACGAGACTGGTTGTCATGGTACCACCTGTTTTATATATCTTCCAGGCTTACAAAAAGTCACACTCCTTGTTTTTCGTATCAATTATTTTACGCGCACTCCTTTTTGCAAACGACTTCGTCTTATGCACGTTTTAGAGTCTGTGTTTCCCCTATTTTACAACAGAGTCCGTGTTTTATTTATTTGTTTTCCATTCCATGTTTTCCATTTTTCTGGCGTCAGACTCCAGTACTTCTGCTCCGGAACTAAAACTCCGTGTTTTTCTTTGCGATATAAGGAACTTTAAAACAAACTTTCGTTAAAATTCAACAGTCTTCCTTCGTAGTTGTTTTTCGTTTACAGTTTTTTTTCAAGCTTTTACCTGAAACCGACTAGAAGACCTAATATTAATAATAAAACTTTTTCCTACTTCTTCTGAAAAATGATCCGTAAGAATGCGTAATTGTTTTCAGGTTGTTAATTGGAAAGCAAAATAACTACATACAGCAACAAACGAACAGATGGATGTTTAAAAACGCAGTTAATAAAATTGTCATTCACTTGCAGCAGCTGAGCGCTTGTTGTCTACACAGTCGTTACACGCAATCTTTATTTGAAGGAAAACTTGATATCAATAGAAGATTTTGGGGTAAGTTCAACTCAATTTTTAGCGTTTTGTTTTTTAGGCACAGCAGTTTATTTTGTACGCAACTATTTTGCTTTTGACCCGACAGTTGTTTGGAAACCGTGATTTCATTCATTTCGTCAAAAGCAACCGCCTTTGAAAGAAAAACTTGGAAGGAAAACTTCAGCAAACGTTTTAGGATGTTAAGCTCAATTCAAATTTTACCCTATCGTAAGGTTAGAGTGAAAGAAGCAAACGTGTTAAGAATTGATGTCATTCTGGCTAAGACTGAAATGTTCAGAAGATGATTCCTTCGTAATTATTAACACTGTCCGTGAATATTTTTTTGCGATTGAACGATACATTGCTCGAGGTTGCATAATCTTTAAAACGACAAACAAGATAATACGTGTCTATTTATTACTCTTCATACTAGGCAGGTTTCAATTTCTATCATACAGCTTTGATATCTAGAATTCCAAAACAAACCTAAAACTTTCGGCTGATGGATGTTTTAGTCTGCCGCGCTATAACCATGATTTGAGGTGGTTTGATATTTTCTGCCAGATTGTGTGTATGTGCATTAAGCAACCCCGACGAACATAGCTGATGGCTCATGATTGACGCCAAAAAGGTGCTAGTGGCTCCAGAAAGCACATTTTACCACTGAAATGCATTACAATTTATCCGCGCTTCCTGCACGTGACACTTGGTACAAGAGCTAGTTAAAGTCCTCATAGTAAAAATCGCGTCCCTTTGATAAAACGATAATGAAAAAAATACTTGCATCGTTCAAATATACCTTTTGACGATAATTGAGATAAATTTGGGAAAATTTTTGAATACAAGTGTGAAATGCAATTTCATGCTTTGATAAACTGATATCAAAGCTTTTTTGGTTAGTGATTCTTTCATTGCTGAAATTATCAGCTGCATCTTCTAAAATATTTGCAAATTTGCTATTAAAATGGTACTACATGTAGTAGGGCATACATATAGTCTTAAAATAAAGGAAATGGAAAGGTGTAGGTGAATAAACGGAATGGGATCACAGCAGGTGTAGTGTATTCAAACTTTTGTTCAGTAACTGCGCATGCTAATTACGCACTTTAATATGCAACCACTGTAAGATCGCTCTATTTAATAATGTTCCTGTCCAAAAACCTCGCATTTTTAGGGAAACTTACTTACTATTGAATTGAGTGGAGATGCCAGTTATTCATCAGCTTTTCTAATTTGACCTACTAGCCAATCAAGTTTTCTGGCAACATTTCCAAAAAATAGACTGCTAGAGTATCTGCAGCACGTACTGTCGATCATTTTCAATTTAAACTAAAGCGTAGCAAGTTACCTAGCTGCACTTCTTCCGACTTTTAGTGGATGATGAACTACTTGAGTATTTATACTGTAATTCTGGTCTGGATCACGACAACACAGCTAGAAGAAAGCCTGGCATGTGGAGAACTCAGATTTCATAAAAGTGTACAAAAATGTCTCGCAAGCCACGTCATGGAAACAACACAGGTTGACAGTGAAAAAAAATGTGCCTTTCGTTGTGCGGCAAATAAATCGTGTGCGTCGATCAATTACAAAACTTCTGGTCTCGATAAAGGTAGATGTGAGCTCAACAATAAAACAGTTGATGAAACAGATGATGCTGATGAAAAAATAGATCGTCCAGAATTCAACCATCTTGCTGTCATCGCACGAGTTAGTATGCAATATAACATATATTGATCTTTATAGAGTTTACTGTTCGGATTGCTGACGACATTGCTGTAGGCTTTTGCAGAATGCATGTCAAGGACAGATTAGTCACGAAAATCAATGACGTAATTATATTTGCCCATGCATATGTTTACATGATAAAATTACTAATAGTTTATGTTGCTTGCTGCAGAAATATTCGACATTTACCTCTGGCTTATTCTGAAAACTCCAAAGCTCGTTATGCATATTAGCTAGACAATGTTTGGAACTGAAAACAAAAAATATATTTCTTCAAGAAAACGTAAAGAATATAATCTAGTAACAAACTTATTTGCATATTCGTAGATACCTCAATATTCAGATCCAAAAAACACTCCATTGCAAGGAACAGGTAATTATAAGTGTAGTGATAGCCCCAAACTTATTTGCCTGTTCATAGATTCCTCAACTTTCAGATCCAAAAAAAATACTCCATCGCAAGGAACAAGTAAGTGTAGTGATTGTTCCGATTGGAAATGAAAGTAGCATTTATGATGAATGTCTATTAGACCTTTTTTATACATTACATCCATAAAGATAAAGAGCAAGCTATAAGTTTTCATGTACAAATTGAACAATTGTCATTGCATGCAGCATTCGTGTGTTCAGCGAAGTAATAAAAAAGCAATTGAATGAAAATTTTCGCGCTCAAAATACTGTGCGCGATTGAACACTAAATAATGTGTGTTTTAAAAAGATTAGCTTATTTATAACGTATTTTTGTCTAAGCAAATTCGCCACCATCGACACAAACAACAAATGCAACAATGTCAATGCTAATCAATTTGAAGTTAGATGAAAAGGGAAACACTAAAATTAATACATAAAATCCTGTGTGCGATAAAAATTTCAACCAAATTTACTATTTCTCTTTATTTCAGCAGGACGAACAACCAGCACAAAAAAGCATATGTCCACTACACCAACAGGTAAAGCGAAAAATGATGTATTTTCTTAAAAGTCTTTTCAACAGCTTTCGTTTAAAAAAGTACAGTAATAAATTTGATACATCTAGGAAATCTTGACTCCAAGAAATTACTCCTATGTTAGAAAGTGGAGCAAACATTACAATAATTTTCATGTTAAAAAATCAGTAAAAAATTATGAAAGAAGAAAATTAATTTCAAAATTAGATGATTAATTTTTTGAAAGAATTTAAACTGACTGTATCAAAGAAACAATGTACTGATATTACATCTCGCAGAGCACTGATGAAGTCAGTATTCTGGTCCAAAAATTCATTTTGTTGTTTTTAAATTTTTTTGTCTGTAGCACTTTGAATAAACAGTTTTCCAGTTTTCTCGCACACATGTGATACCAACTGAAGAAAAATTGCTTTGATACAAAGTCATAGTTACGAACTGTCTTAATAGATCGTCTGGAAATAAATTTTTATTTTTAATTTAAGACTTACACATAACCACTAAGGCCCCTAGCAATTTAAGAATAATATTATCTTTCATAAGACTCTTTGCAACGATGTATTTTCATGTTAACAAGGAACAAGACAAATATATTTTCTTAGACGTTCTAAAGTACTTGTCTTTGTTGTAAAATTTAAAAAAAAATTCGCGAACTTTTGTCTTTAATAAAAAATTTTCCGAAAGTCATTCCGTGTTTATAAAAAAGTGCATTTTATACATGTTTTAATAAAGAAATTACATTAAAACAATTATACGCCTCATGCTCAGTGATTATGGAATATATTCACCTCGACTTCGTCTTCGGTGGGTATATTAAACAATTATTGAATGAGGTCGAGGAGGATATGAAGAATTATTATGGCAGAGGTTTGTTCGTATAGATAACACAAACCGAAGCCTTAATATATAATTCCTCATATCCTGCGAGAACCGAATTCATTAATTGTTTTATTATTTTCTGAAAATATTTCAAACTCAGTTTAAACGCTTGTTTTGTAAGTAAGAAGAGACAAGCTGCTAGTAATGGAGCAGCATGAGATTGTTCGAAAAGTTTAGTAAGCCAATCACACTACGGAAAAAATTATTCTTAAAACAATTGTCAGATTACGACGAAAGGTCGATTAACAAAGGTCAGTCAATATACGACAAAATGAGTCATAATGTCGTATATTTGTTTTCAATATACGACAAAATGAGTCATAATTTCATATATTTATTTTCAACCCCAAATTTGGGCAACTACCAATCGGATATGATGATTTCACCTTTAGCTCTTAACCAATCAAACTAAAGTATTTTCAATAAATAATGATCTCCAATAATCACTTTGCGTTTGGCGAATAATTGTTAAAGGGAAATGGCAACAAAAATTTTTATTGTCTCATTTGAAAGAGACTGTAAAAGTAATATATAAACGTCTTTTACAAAATTTTTATATCTGTTTTACTTTGGGAGATATTGTCACCTGAATAATCGAACTGTCCGCCATCTTGGATTAATTTTTGACCTCATTAACAATGTTTTGGTGACGTCACAACAGGGATAAGCAATTCAAAGCTTCTCCTAAATATCTATCAACGATCAAATATTGTTTAAAATCTTTTCAGTCCGTGCTGAAATCCGAAACACTTACCATGTGTGTGGTTATTGGAGAAGATTAATCATTATGTCGTAAGAAAAAAAAATTGCGTGACCCCAGTTGTGACGTAGCATGCATATCTACAAATATTCAAGATGGCGGACAACTAAAGATTTCAAGTCAAAATATCTCACCAAATAAGGCAGATATAAAAATTCTGTAATAGACTTTTATATATTGTTTTGGAGTCTCTTTCAAATAAGCCGATAAAAATTTTTGTTGCCATTTCCCTTTAAATGTGAATAGTACAGGTAATCACAATATAATTATTATGTATTCATAATATAGTACAGTTACAGTAGAAGTAGCATTACCCCTACACAATGGCGTAAAATTTATTCATGATGGCGGAGTAATTTGTGCAAGGTGCTGACTTCATGCAATATTGCACTGGAATAATTTATGCAAGAGGGTGGTGACCATCGAACTATAATAGATCTGGAAGGATAACTTCAGTGTTTTGAACCTATGATTGGCTGAAGCCGGCGCGCTGGAAAATCATCGTCGTGACACTCCATGGCAATCAATCATTCAAAAAGACTGGGGGGAGGTCGGATTTGTTTTCGAGGAGTGAGAATTTCTTCACAAGTTTGTATTCGAGAAAAAATTGACAAGAAATACACGCGTACGACTTTTTTTGGAAGACACCATTGTTCAGGATTCAGACCAGGTTTCCTGTTTAGTTCTAACTGTCTTACACCTATTTACAGCAAAAAAGTGAGCATTTTGACTTTAATATTTTTAAAAAATTATAAATGTTTGTACGTATCAAAGAAACCTTTGCTCTTGAGCAAATAAAAAATATCTAATGAAACCTTTAGACAGTCCTGAACTTATTTTCAGTGAACGCCAGGTATTCTTCTTTATTCTGAACCTTTAATCCTTGCTTTAACCCTTTCAAAACATGAAGTTGATGTTTTTTAAGTGGTGTTTTTTTCGGCTTTGCAGTTTGTTTATTAGTTCAATGGACCAACCGAGACTGTAGTATAAACAATATGCTTTTAAATGCATTTTTTCGACCCGTAAAACGTCCAATCTTCTTGAAAATTCGCATACGGATGTATTTTGCATGGAGTTAAATAATTCCTGTAGTTTCACGTTTTAGTTCTTTCTTGAACTTTCCAAAACTCAGAAAAAGTAGCTAAATCTGGCGGATTTTTCGTAATTTTCGTCCTTAGTTAAACATTTTTCCGTGATAGCACGATTTTTGTCAAATTTTATAACATATTATATAAATTCAGTCGTCATTGTTTACATATTTATGAATGTTAGAGACTGTTAGTAGATTTAAATTAAGAATTTTCCTGATACAAAAATGATATTTTTTAATGAAATTCTTTAAAAGGACTGGGTCTACCTGCAAAGTGAAGCGCCGTTCAGGGCGTATACCCAGGGCGAGGGTTACTAATTTCACACTAGCGGAGTTCACAGTCGTTACTCGTGGTAGTTAGGTAGTAAGTTTGGTATGTCATGACGTAATCCCCACTGATCTCAACAATATGGCGGACTATCATGAATGGCTAACACTGATCAGCCAGATTTAAAATTTATTGTTGATTGATTAATCACGAATTCAACTGACAACAAATATCAGAAATTTGCTTTTTGCACTACAATATTTTGTATTTTTACAAAAAGATTTGGCAACTATCACAACCATTTCCTCTTGTTTCGTCATCACTTTTCTCATGTTCGCTGGTGTTCTTGCCGACCTATTTGGAGAATACTATGTATATTACTTTGGTGTGAAAAGTCTAGTTGAAGCCAAGCCTAAAACTCACTTCGCCAAGAAAGTGAATCGTACAACAACCAAAACTACCTCTTCAAGAACATTGCAAACCGTCACCAGATCCAATGCAACTATTCCTGAGCGCGAAAATACACCTTTGGGGTACTGCTGGTCCGTAATATTCACGAAGGATACGTTATCATCAAAATGTACAACACATCACGCAATGAAAGGCATCAGCCTGTCCGTGGAGGTGTGGTAATCATTGGCGAAAATTGTTGGCATGGGAAATTAAAGCACCGGTGTACAAGTAATACCAAATGGGTGAATCTACACAGCGATGAGCCTACAGTGAGGTCTAATCCATTGTCGAAGAAACCATGGAAAACACTACAGATAAAATATTGCCCCAGCTAAATATTTTACTTAAACATAACGATGACGTTGCCAACAACTTGAATGTTCATTAGCGCGCGCCGCCATTTTAAATAAACGTTATCGATAAAGTTACGGATAACGTTATACCTACCAGTATAAAAAATACGTTCCATACAATATTAGCCAAAATTAAATACACTGTCGCCGAAGCTTATTTCGATTCCGTTGACGGTCGGACACCTCCGAGATGGTCGAGCACCTCATTGCTCTCGTTCCCAGACTGCTCTGGCTCATTTAGACGAAGTTGTATTATAAATGCAAATTATTTCGATGCTTTCCAGCAATCTCGTTGTTAGCTTCGTCGTCTTTGCGTATGATTTCTAGTAGGACTGGCGGGGTTTGAATCCCGGCTGCAGCTCAATTATTTTTGAATACGTCAAACTTTTTTTTCTACTTTAAATTTTTACGATTTGGGTTTGGGCTAGGGTTAAGGTGGGGGTCAGGGATTATTTACAATTATTTAGGATTTTAAATGGCTTGGAAACGAAATCAATGAGATGCTCGATCATCTCGGAGGTGTACAACCGTCTACGGAATCGGAGTTTGCATCGCCGAAATAAAGTGCTTACACGGAGAAACTTGTGCTCGATCACTTAAACAACACAAAGAAGGATCTTTATGGTCCTGCAATCAAAACCCTAGTTGCAACTTCTTTTGCTTGGAGGATGAAGGTTACTCATACGAAAGAGCAATAGCTGCTTGCAAATTTACAAAACAACCACATCCTCGCTGGAAAAGCACAGTAAACTCGTTAAAATGCGCGTGTTCAAAGATTTAATGAAACCTAACTACTGTCGACCCTTTTTCATGTGCTCCAATAAATTGAATCCTTGTTCCTTTTGGGCTTGGTGCACGTGTGATATGTGACCCTTAACAAAACCAGAATGCCACCATGGATTTCATGTTGTTCAATTGCGTAATCCGTAATGTCAAAAAAGAAAGTATCAACAAAGATCGTTTATTCTTTTGCAGTGCTAAGGAAAATGCATGCAAGTACTTCGAATGTTATCCGAAGAGCCTTATTACGATGCTAAATTCTAAAGCCCAATAATCAAGCAAGATGAAAAGCGCGAAGACCCAACAAATAAATTTATCGACAATCTCGCTACTACTTTGAATATCTGAACAAATATATACTTAATTTGAACACTTTGTTCGAACAGTTCTATTTCAAACATTTATTTATCGTACAGTCCTACATGTTTATTGTTGTAAAAACCTTACAACAAACATTTTAAACAAATCTTTTTATTACATACTGAGTGTCAAAGTTTATTTATTCCTGTTTCTTATTGGTTAAGAACGTATCACGTGATAGTGAAGAAATTCTACTGTCTCCCTGGCAACGTAGGTAAGCGGTGGACATTACTTTTATTCACCGGTAAATAACAAATCCTCAGAGCCTCACAGAGCCATGTCAGGTAAAAGGTAATCCTTTTTATACATGTTTGATTGATTTGTGGTACTTTTCTTCTCTTTTGACACTCAGTATTTAATAAAATACTTATTGACTGAGATCTCGGGAAAGCAGTATGTTTTGTGGACCCTCGACTGTCGAAGTTTCCCTCGGCTTCGCCTCGGGAACATCGACAGTCTCTGGTCCACAAAACATACTGTTTCTCTCGGTCTCAGTCAATAAGTGTTAAGTGTCTCTTACAAAATAACGTTACTTCATAGCGCCGTAATCCTGGTCACGTCAACGCCTTGCATAAATTATACCCTCATCTTGAATAAATTATACGCCTACACCCCATCACATGACGCACCGCTAGGGCTCCATGCTCAAGACGTAAAGCGGTAACGTTATGATGACCCATAAATTATTCCAGCGCCATCTAGCATGACGTCAGCACGTACCATAAATCATTCCACCATCTTTAATAAATTTTACGCCATACTGCAGGGGTGGTAATAATATATGTAGACTTCAAAATATTCTATTGTAACATATATTTTTAAAAAGTAACATTTTGTACGCTTGCAACAAGATAAGTGACATCATATATTAATTTTATAAGTCTTCCCCCTCCCCTCTCTATCTCTCCCCTCTCTCTCTCTCGCGAAGACGTAAAAAGAAAAAATGCAGTCTCGCATAAACTTTCTCAACAACTTTCGTTTCATCAAGTTTCTTATTCTGCCTGGGTTTAGATGAACAGAAATGATAAAATTTATATAATTATTAATCCGTGCTATTTGTTTAGTAAATTTGCCACAGTTAACACAAACAAAGATTACAAAAATTTCCAATGTGCCAACAGGTAAAGTGGAAAAAAAAACGTTGTCTTTCATTACAGTTATAATAATATACAAGGATAGGTAGCTTAACTGTGATTGGTCAATTTCAGTGCAGTTAATGTCGAACAGGAGTGTAAAAACTTGTATTAACAGAAGTATACAAACGTGACGGGTGAAATTTGAGACATAACCAAATTTAACCAAATCTATACATGTAAATAAAATACATCACTATTAGGAACTACTAATTAGTAACCATGCTGTTACTTGTTATGTATCAATTATCTTCGCATAGCAACTTTGCCAGAGTCGACACAAACAGCAAATGCAACAATGTCTACTGCACTAACAGGTAAAACAAAAACGAGTCTTTTATTGATAATACAACAGTGACAAAAAGTGTCCAATAATATTGTATTCTACACCCGGTTTATATAGTACCGGATCCACAAGGACACGATATGAAATTTGATAGTTTGAAGATGAGCGTAGCTTTCAAATTTACGGGTAATTCCATGTCAAATTATCCAGTGGGTGAAACCAAGGTGTCAGGGATTTGCCTCATGTTTACATCACAGTAAGATACTGATGAAATAAACAAATGTCAAAATATCGCGTCTTTAGCGTTCAATCTGCAAAGGAATGTGACCAGCTAAAAAACCCGCTGACAGCAGCATTTTTGCCAAAAAAGAGACGTGACATAGACAGGAAATCATTTTTCATTTCATTATATTTTCGGCTGCTGTGGCCATGAGTTGACGAACAGTTGATATTTACCATTTTCAATGACACAGAATTTAAAAACATTATCATAAAACTTATATGTTGTAATGCCAGGCATTTATTTCCATACAATTTAAATTGCAATTCTTACAGGACACACTTAAGTTTGGTCTGTGATTAGTGCATGTGGCCAACTACTAATATAACTCATATTTGTGATATCATAAAGGCCGTTGATTCTCGTTCATTTTTATTGAGAATGGATGAATTGTTACACAAAACTGGCACAGCTGTAGAACTTTGAATTGCTGTACCACCTATTCTGCGCAGAGATTTCTAAAGGCCATGCTCAAAGTATCCGTCAGTGCAAGACATTGTCTGACCCAGCAATAAAATTGTTCGAGGTAAATAAAAGAAGATTGGCGGTTGTCTTGTTACAATGTGTAAGTTTGTAAACCGTAAATCTAGAAGTTATATCTACTGAAGTCATAGTTATATGACCTAATAACATGCAATAGGAATTTAGTTAAGGTTTAATTGAAATAGTATACAGTGCATGCATATAACAGAGTGTGTTAGAGTACACGAGAGAGAGTTAGTGTTAGCTGCTGAAGAGAGAGCACCTCAGAACACGAGGTCGGGTAAATATGTGTAAATTGTATAGCCTAAGAGTTTAGTATCTAAATAAATTTTGGAGTCTATAAGGATCTGTCTATACTGGCAATCTCTCACAGCCGGCATGAAGTAAGCTGTATGGTACGAGGTAACAGTTTCACCCATCAGTGGAATTAACACAAATTTACGTTATGTTAAAATACCTAACGGTCGTACATACTTCTTCTATTTGCAGGCGAAGTCCAGTTTTGGACTGGAAACTATTTTTTACCGCTAACATTAATCTCGGTATAATTTAAAGATTAGAGGTTTTGCACCGAAACAAAGAAAACTTGGGTATCGGACATAATTTTGAAAATGTCCAACCGATTGTGAAAAGCACCGAGAATTTTGAAAGCCGGCCTGCTGAACCGATATTTTAAGGCTCACTTGGAGGCTATCTTTACAACATACTAACATTTTGTTTAAAAAATAGTTTCCAGTCCAAAACTGGACTTTGCCTGCAAATAGCAGAAGTATGTACGACCGTTGGGTATTTTAACATAACCTAAATTTGTGTTATATTCCACTGATAGGTGAAACTGTTACCTCGCACCATACAGGTAACTTCATGCCAGTTATAAGGGATTGCCAATATAGATAGATCGTTATAGACTCCAGATTATTATTTAGTTATTAACTCTGAGGTAATACAATTTACATATATTTATCTGACTTCATGCTTTCAGGTGCTCTTTCTTCAACAGCGTAACACTAACTTTTTCACGTGTACTCTGACACACTCTGTTATATGCATGCACTGTTTGCTATCTCAATTAAACATTAACTAAATTCCTATTCCTTGTTGCTAGATCATGTAACAATGACGTTAGTAGATTTAACTTTTAGACTCACAGATAACAAACTAACACCTTGTAACAAGACATCCGTCAAACTTCTTTTATTTACTTCGAACAATTTTACGCCTGGGTCGGACAATGCATGTCTTGCACTGACGGATACTTTGAGGCTGGCCTTTTGGAACCTCTGTGCAAAACAAGTAGTACAGCAATTCAAGAACGTTCTACAGCTGTGACAGTTTTGTGATACAATTCATCCATCTCAAACAAAAATGAACGAGAATCGACGGCCTATATGATATTTTACATATGAGGTACATTAGTAGTTGGCCGCATGCACTAATCACAGACCAAACAAAAGTGTGTCCTGTAAGTATTGCAATTTAAATTGTATGCAAATAAATGCTTGGTATTATAATATCCAAGTTTTAAGATAACATTTTTGGATTCTGCGTCATTAAAATTGGTAAATATCAACTTTTCTTCAAAACATAGACATTGCAACCGAAAATATAATGAAATGAAAAATGGCTTCCTTTCTATGACACGTCCCTTTTTTGGCAAAAATGCTGATGCTAGCAGGTTTGTTAGCTGATCACATTTCCTGCAGTTTGAACGCTAAAGACGCGCATTTTTGACATTTTGTTTATTCCGTCAGTACCTTACTGTGATGTAAATGTGAGGCAATTCCCTAACACCTTGGTTTCACCGTTTGGATGATTTGACATGGAATTACCTATCATATATAAAACGGTTTACTCGTGTATCACGTACAGTACAGAAAATCCTGTGGGCAAGAAATCTAAATCCAGCTTATCATTTGTATTTTAAGAAAAATTGCCACAGTCAAGACAAACTGCAAATGCAACAATTTCTAAAGGGCCAACAGGTAAAGAGAAAACAATAAATAGTTTTCATCATGACTATCATGTTGTAGTTATCTTTCCAGCTGTTTTCGTTTTATGAAGTTTGAAAACCTGCCACATAATAAAAATATTACCTAAAATCATGTATGAATTTACAGCGCATTTTATGAATTATTTTGTATAGCAACTTTGCAACAGTCAATACAAACAGCAACTGCAGCAATGCCTACTGCGGCAACAGGCAAAAAACAAAATTGAGTCTTTTATTAACAATACAACTATAATAAAAAGTTTCCAGTTGTTGGTATTGCTATGTGTTGTGGCGACACTATATATTCTTTTCTTAAAAATCGTATATATTCTTTTCTTATTTTCAAATTACAAATTCAAATCACAAACCCATAAGGTTCTCGATCCCTCCAACATTTTAACGCACGCGCACATACACACTAAAACTATTTCAACTTATAATTATGTATAAATGTCAACTGTTCAAAACAGTCGAAACACTATTCACAAATCATAATTAAATTTTTTCTATGTATCTTAAATCCTAAATCGCAAACACACGCCCATAATTATGGTCCTCGATCCCTCCCACACTGTGATCGCACGTGCACACGCACTCTAACTCTTTCAACTTACAATTATATACATTATGATTACTTTTTCTGCACGCAAGTAATGTCTCAAAACTTGTGTCGTCATGGTAACATAATTAACCAACAAAAATATTTGATACAATAATATTGTATTCTGCACCCCATTTACACGGTACCTGATCCGCATGGTCATGATATGAAATTGGATAAATTGAATAGAGTGTAGCTTTTAAATTTATGATAATATTACAGAATTTAAAACTAACTAATGATTGAGAAAATGGCATGAAGAAATATTAACGCTAATTGACCTAGCTTGATATCGTGACCATTTCGATTCGGTACTGTGTGCAGGGGGTCCTAATTAGCATTGCAGTGCGGCGTTTTTGAAGTCATTTAATGCACTCGAGCGCGGGTCTTACCATACATAAAATGCTTTACTCGTGTATTACATACAGTACAAAATATGCTGTGTGGGCAAGAAATTTAAACCCTGTTTATCATTTATCTTTTTTTAGAAACATTTCTGCAGTCAAGACCATCAGTAAATGCAACAATATCTACTGGGCCAACAGGTAAAGAGAAGAAAGTGTAGTTTTTTATTATACTTATCAGTAGTTATCTTTTCAGCTGCTTTTGCTTTATGAAGTTTAAAAATACGGCATATAATAAAATTAACACCTAAAATCATATATGAAATTTTAGCCCATTTGTTCAATTATCTTCGTATAGCAACTTCGCTACAGTCAACACAAACAACAAATGCAGCAATGTCTGCTGCGCCAACAGGTAAAAAATAAGATCGAGTCTCTTTTTAATAATATTACAACTGTGATAAACAGTGTCCAATGGTTGGAATTGTTATGTGTAGTCGCACCACTATTTAAAGATCATACATTCTTATCTAAATATTTTAAATCCATAATCACAATTACACGCCCATATGGTTCTCGATCGCCCCTATACTGTGATCGCACGTACACACGCACACTAAAACTCTTTTAGCTTGCTATTATATACATTATGATCATTTTTTCTGCACACAAGTAATGTGTCAAAACTAGTGTCGTCATGGTAACTTAATTAACCAAAGAAGATATTTGACCCAATAATATTGTATTCTACACCCCGTTTACAAAGTACCGGATACGCATGGTCACGATATAAAATTGGATTGTTTGAAAATGACTGTAGCTTTTAGTTTTATGATAATATTACAGAATTTAAAACTAACTAATGATAGAGAAAATCGCATGAATGAATATTACCGCTAACTAACCCAACTTGATGTCATGACCATTTTGACTCGGTACTGTGTACACGGGGTCCTAATTAGCATTCCAATGCGAGGCATTTAAGTGACTAAATACATTCGTACAAGCGTTTTACCATACATAAAACGCTTTACTCATGTATTATATACAGTACAGAAAATCTTGTGTAGGCAAGGAATTTAAAGCCAGCTAATCGTTTATGTTTTTTAGAAACATTTCTGCAATCAAGACCAACAGTATATGCAACGATGTCCACTGGGCTAATTACAGGTAAAGAGAAAAGACGTATAGTTCTTATCACGTAGTAGTTATCCTTTTAACTGGTTTCGTTTTATGAATTTTTCAATTTCGTCCGATGATAAACTTAATACGTAAATTCATGTATGAAATTGCACTCCATTTTTTCATTTATCTTTGTATTGCGACTTCGCCACAGTCAACGCAAACAGCAAATGCAACAACGTCTGCTGCACCAACGGGTAAAACGAGAACAAAGTCAAGTCTTTTATCAATAATACAACTGTGATAAAAAGTTTTCAAATAACTTGCAAAAGAGCATTCCATTTTCCATTGGTAAGTTTCGTATAAAAATTATACTTGGTGGAAATCCTTTGGAAAGTGTCATTGTCAACGCTTATTTGAAGCTTTTACCTGGGTCGGGATAAAACGCTGAAACTGAATGGCGGAAGCGGAAACTGAAAACGCAAACTGAAAGGGAGATAAAACGCTGAAATGGCAAGTTCGAAGAAGTTTTGTCGGAGAAATATTTTGCGGAGAGGGTGGTTCTGCTTAAGACAATCCTTGACGATTGATAGAAATTTTTTACCAACAATAGTAGCCACGTGTTTGCTATATGGTGGATGGAACCATGTGATGTTTCGTGATCTGTTCTTTGTTTTACTTTCCGAGATTGGTTTTACATTCTCGTACTTGAGTGTATGCTCATATCCGCTGTTGCGTAATGCTTCTTGGAAGACTGGCGCTGCTTCATCAAAAGATTCTTTGTTGGATGAAATCTCATTGAGACGTCGGTTTATAGCCAGTGGGATGTTTTTAAGGATAAGCGGTGGGTGGTTACTTTCGCGATGTACGTAAAGTGGCTTGTTGTTGGGCTTGATGTAAGGGGCATATGATTGTTTGTTCAAATCTAGAGTCACAGCCAAAAAATTGACAACTTTTTTGTTTGTTTCGATTGTGATTTGTAAATGGTTGCTGCTGAAGACTTTGCAGATAGATTTCTTTATTTGCTCTATCTTTCGTGCTGTTGTGCGAAAAGCTGCCAAGCCATCATTTCTGTAAAGGCAATTTGGTTTCTGCTAATTTCATAAAGCTTCGATAAACTTGAGCACTTTCCAAACGAGATTACTATTTTACCATTTTATTACTATTATATATATATATATATATATATATATATATATATATATATATATATATATATATATATATATATATATATATATAATTTAATTTATTTATACGACTCAACAAATTCCACTAGGCATCTTTATTACTAACTAGTTTCGTACCACGAGATGTGGCACTCATCAGATAAAATAGCCTATAGGCTATTTTATCTGATGAGTGCCACATCTCGTGGTACGAAACTAATTAGTAATAAAGATGCCTAGTGGAATTTGTTGAGTCGTATAAATAAATTAATTATGCTCTGGATATCCATTGATATATATATATATATATATATATATATATATATATATATATATATATATATATATATATATATATATATATTTATATATATATATATATATATATATATATATATATATATATATATATATATATATATATATATATATATATATATATATATATATATATATATATATATATATATATATGGCAGATGATATATAATGGCGGATGACGGTTTGCTATTTACGGCGTCAATACGATCGTTTTGAATAGCAGGAAATAGTTGATTAGTTAAGCTATTTTTGAACATGGTTGATCTGAGCCAAGATTTGATGCGTCGTATAACGCTAAAGCTTCTTTCTGCTGTAGCTGAACTATCATCATTATTCTTATTATTATTATTATTTAATATTCTTTAAAAACAACGGTAGCCCTTCAGCAGAAATAGAGGCTGTTTAATTTCCAAGGAGCAGTTGCACAATACGTCCACTACCACTCCGTCACAACAAATATCTAACTTAGATGACTTTTTGGTCTTATTTAGCAGGACAACTTGGTGATCTTTCCAAGCCTTATCAATCACAGGAACATGAACATCGCATGTCATAAAATGTACTTTTGCCAATAAAAGCCAAGTTGAAGAACTGTGCTAAAGAGTTTATATGTTAGAAAGTATTCCCACTGAATTGGTATTGACCCAACAAGCAGCAAGTTACCTGCTATCTTATCACCAATCATAAGCTGTGACCGCCATTTTTTCTGATGTCCTTTAACACATACTATTTTAGCAACAACCATGCTACCAATAAACGTTTTAGACTGTTCAGATATTGGCTCAGCACAGGTAGAACAAATGACAAATAATATAGCTCCTCTAGATTTTCTTTAAATACCAGAAACTTATTCTGCTGTACAAGACTCTTATGTGTTTCAAAATCCCTTTCGTTCTCAATTTCTATACACTTTCAGCAGACGGCATGTATAAATCATCACGATCTGTAATTGTATAGGGGTGCATCAATATGCATAGCTTCTTGATCAGATTATGCAATATTATTTATACTAAGATCGGTATCATGAACAGTCATTGGTATGTTAGCTGATTGATTTTCATTTTGGGTGGAGATGTGAAGATGTTATTATCTTCAATAAGCTTTTTACTATAACCAACTTTTTTGGCCTTTATGTTGTTATTGATTCGATTTCTGAACATTTTATACTCACTCTAAAATAATTCTTTATTATTTAGTTGGATCTTTGAGCTTTCCTGAGAACATTATCGCGATTCTTCATTAACTTCTTTGTTTTACTCTCAAGCCATGGATGATGAATTTGTCTTAGTTTCTTTACGATTATTGGTGCATGCATATTGCAAACTAGCTTAAAGCAGAGCCATAACTCATTAACACAAAAGGGTTGAAAAAAACCATTGTAACTACTCGCTCTAAACTAACACAAAATCCACGACTGAGAAGTTGCGACAGTTTTTGTACTGCCAATGAATTGTTTTTCATGCTATTTCATACTATTTATTTTACGAACACATAAAGCCAAATCATGATCGCTGAGCTCCAGTAGAATCACAAATGCTTCACAATATCATGCGGCGAACAATTATTATTGTCAAATCAATTAACGATGAAGTACTCTGTGTTACTGGCGTATGAGATCAGGGGCGGATCTAGGATTTTTTAAACGTCAGTCAAAAATTCTGGGTAGTGACCGCTGTGACGTCATAGTGATGACGTCACCAATACGATGACGTCATCATATTAGCGTTTGCCGCATTTGAACTCCACTGCTGTTTCACCCAATATCAGGACTTATCAGCATGCTTAGGAAAGGCATAAAGAAACGAATCCAACACACAAGCTTTAGTTTATTATATTTGTGTGAGTTTGTGATTTATAATTGATTGTTAATAAAACTTACATACACACAAGATTTCTTTTTTTTTGTTTGTTTATTGTTTGGCCTTCAAAATCTCATACACTTACAATAAGTCACTCACAACTAGCCTATACTATATCATATTTCATACTCTATGTTGACTGCCTCATAAGGAACAAAAGGACTGTTGTTACAAAGTAATTGTTTATGTTTGCATGACACCAACATGGTCTCTATTACCTATTTGAATATTGTTTTTTACCTTCCATAACTCATACATTTACAACAAGTCATACAGACTCGGCTTTCATGCTATACCATACTTCATATTGTAGTTACTGCCTTATTACAAACATAGGGACTATTGTTACAAAAAATTGTCGATTGTACATGATACCAATATAGTTCCTATTACCTATTTGAGTATTTCCACTGGTAGATATTATTTTTTACCTTCCCTGTCTCATAGATTTACATTTGGTCCCTCAGGCTTAACTCGCATGCTATATCATATTTCATATTACATGGAGACTGCCCATTATAAGCAAAGAGACTGTTGTCACAAAATATTGTTTTATTTTGCTAGACACCAATATGTTTTCTATTATCTTTTATAATGAGGAATAAAAAGTAAAGGAACAAAAGATTAGGCTAAAAGGTTTTACCAGGTTCAACTCTACCTTCAAAACAAAACAACAGGTGAATTGCATCTTAATCTACATTGTGATTATGCTGGCGAGGTTTAATTAGGTGGATAAAAAGCAATTTATATGCAGCTCATTACAATCAGGGTTGTAGATACATATATTTGTACCTAAAACAGATGAAAGACCCAAAATCTATAAAAATGATGACCACTTGTGACTACTACAATTCAAAATAACCTCCTTCCTCACTAAGACATCTTCAGTTAAATTACTATCAAAACAATCCTTGGACACACACAAGGTAAAAGATTTTTAAGGCTATAGTACTTACCATGCATTTTTATAACAGACAAAAAAGGGTGTTGTGAATAAAAATTAGTATGAATCTAAAGCTCAAGGAAGTTAAAATTCTCAAAGGTTAAACTAGACTGTTATCGCCTACCAGTACCAAAGACACAGAACTGTAAAGACAATCACCAGAGACAACAGATCTAGTAGAAATATTCCAAAACAATGTCACTTATTTGTATAGTATCCAACAATACCATATAGTAATAATAATATAATTATAATTGGCAATGTCATATTTCAGAAATAAATAATATTAAATAGATCAACAGAACTTTGGTTCATAAATGGCAATATACACAATATAACACACTGTCGTGTTGTGATTTAGAATTTTAGATTGCATTTCAGTGATTTGAAAAAGTTTACAACATAAGTTATAACTTATAAAGTACACAACATTGTTTTGAAATCGAGTTGACCTTTGCAGCCAACGCAAGTATATGCAAATATATCAATATGCTAATATATACCAACGAAAGTTGTCCATATTTCACGCTGCAAATCTACAATAATTGGATAACTAATAGCACACAAACAAAGTATTGTTGCCCAACTTACCTTATAGCAGTACACGCTTCGTTCTTTCCTTCACGAGCATTTTTGGGCAATTTTACCCTTGATTTCGGTGTAAATACTTTCCAAAGGCTTCAAATTGCCTCTGAGCAATTCTGATCTAACCATATCGTATTTGCAATGCAAGACATATTTGCACTATGTAAATTACCAGAATATACTTCGAAGCGAACGAACCTTTGCAGTCAAGGTTGAAATCATTGAATATTTTAAATTAGCTTGCCAATGCCAAACTTGCAGCATCATGACTGATATACTCGACGTAAAGGTCAGTCAGAAAAAATGAGCCAGAGAGAGTGGAAAGTTTTTTCAAATCATCCAATTAAAAAGCTTGTAGAGAGCTTCGAATTGCGCAAGCTAAGTCAGACCCCCGCAAAGATCAGTCAAAATAGTTAAAATGCCCTCTCGACCAATTAAATGACTAGAAACCACCACCCGAGTCGGCAAGATTTTGGTGAAATACCGCTGTCTGTGACTGGAGAGTAACGATTTAAACGCGTGCTGCCGGAATATACTTAACTGGACTACAATAAGTTGGACTCATATAAAATTCGGGAAAAGCCGCTTATAATATAAGCGCCTGATTCAGACAAAATATTAATTATTTATGATTTTACAAGTAAGTCGCATGACTGACTTGACTACCCCTGGATCCGCCCCTGTATGAGATCCTATCAGCTGCGTTAAACTACATGACCGAAGGATAGATTTTAATTTCTTTAAAATTCTCTCGGTGATGCACGCATCGGTTTTTTTTTTACTGGCTAATAATTCCTGTCTCCACTATTACTTATTTGTACCACACAGGACTCAGCATTAATTTAACTTTTTAGGAGTTTTTGTATCATGAGCCTGCGTTAAAAATATTGAACAGTTCCCTAACATTCACATGCAAAACCCTTTTGCTTTACACAAATAAACAATCTCATGTAGCACCGGTAGATTTGCCTGCCGGCCATCAGCTAGTTGCCAGAAAACGACTGGAAAGCAAGTTTCGTTGCAACCCCTCGAAGATCACAAAATGTCAACGAGATATCATTAAGTGATGTATTTCAATCATAATACACAAATGCTGTACCTCCGAAAACGCCCAGTTTTTGAAAAAGAAAAAAGTTTTTAAATTGGCTTTTGGCCGCAATTTTGTTCTCCGTACACTCGGTAAAATACTGTGAAAAAAACTCGACAGATAAATTTAAAAATATTGAAAACTAATTTATAGAGCAATTAAACAAATAATGTGTAAATAGTGTGTAAATATTTACAAATATGCATCAAATATGCGTTCAAATTCCTATATGGGGAGTACAAAGGCCTGTTGTACTAAGGCTATATTGCCTATTCTCGATCTGAATCATCCATCTCAATGTCCTCGTAAACATCCTGATTGGTTTCTTCTGGTTTCTGGTTTGCACGTTCAGTACAGCCACATAGCTTGGTGCATGTCAGATCTCCTTTCTTGCATTCTCATTTTCTATTCTCGCAGCCAGTTTTGCACTTGCAATTGGCACTTTCGAGAACGTTGTCCATTGCAGGTAGATAGGATAACCACTTGACTTTTATATCGCCACTTTCGTTAACTTGCCAACCATGATTGCAAAAGTCAGGAGCATCGATAGTTGAATTCATGCATCGGTGCCAGATGTAAGCAACACGTGTTATGTGGCACGAGTTATGTGCAATAGAAGGACATCTTTATTAGAAGGTAGACAATCTTCGCCAAATTGTTTCTTAGTGAAACGCGTTATACCTGGCATCATTCACGGTTGTTGCTGTTTGATCGCCAAATAGGCGGCAGATAAACAGGTCCAGATCGTTGATTGTTTCTTCGGAAACCGCGTTTGAAGAGCCCAGGTTTGAAAATGCTGAAACAAACTTTTCATTTGCTCGAGCCAACTTTAAAGTCTTTACTTTGCCTTTACCATAAAACGAGCTGGTGTAATCACAGCCTAAACGATGTAATAAGGTTTATTTTATTATGTGTAAGTGTTTTATCCTGGTTTGACTAAACAAACCGTTTAAGTAATACTGTACCTATGAATGCATGAAATCCAGGCAAAGCAGAACTTAGTTCGTGGGTGATTCCTTTTGATATAACGTCTACTGAAATGATTCTGCCTTGATCTCCAGTTCCAGTGTGCATAAAGACGGATGTTTCAAAGTTTGAAATGTCATTAACGACATTAGGGAGCAAACTTGGAGAACACCGAGGAATAATTTCCAAAACTGATGAATCGTCAACAAATTTTATCCGACCATGCCATTCAACCAAAAGTGAAATTATAAAATTATAAATAACAAAATTTCCCTGAGGAAGGCCACCATTAAGTCTCTTCCAAGAGGATGTCGAATTGCAAAGTTTAACGCATTGTTCACGATCGGTTAAGAAATCTTTAATCCATCTAACTATGACAGGGTTGATCTCAAGATTTTCAAGTTCTGCAATAATTACGTTGTGATCAACGAGGTCAAAGTCTTTCCTGAAGTCTGCGAAAAACAGTCTAGCCAAACAATCACCTTTATCGAGGCTGGAATGAATTCGATGCAGGAAATATACCAAAGCTTGAGTTGTCGATTTATTTAGCAAAGCAAACTGCTTCTTATCCATATTATCAGACACTTCACTTAGCAATGAATCAAGAATAAAACCTTCCATTATATTCCAATTTGCGCAGTAAGAGATATGGGGCGATGATCTTCTTCAATTGACCTCTGATGAGACGTTTTTGGGATAGGTATTACAAAAGAACGTTTTAAAAATTTTTAATAATTTGTTCGGAATACCATCGGGTCCTGTTGATTTGGAAGTTCTTAATCGACGCAAGGCAGACCAGACCTCACTTTCGCCGATTAAACATTTGGTAGCCTGAACGTCCTGCATGTGCTGCATATAGCAAAAGCCTTGTGTCTGCTTTTTCACGATCGCACGAAAGTTCATCGACTTGCTCCCGGATAATATCATCATCAACAAAATAATAGCTTCATGCAGACAAATAGCTACGCCAGACAAGTCCCAAACGTAATGCTACTTGGTAGACAGGTGCGTTGGTAAAAGCGAACACGATAGAAGAATTTCAGCACTTTGTTTTGAGACCTACTAATTTGACCTTTGCTAGATACAAGGTTGAACAATATAGAGTGCTAGAAACTCTAATATCATGATTCGTGGAACGCGCGTGGACTTACACGCAATTTCAAAAATACGATAAAAAATTGTAAAAATGCTGCAACTTTGAACTCATTTTGATTGAAAACTGCAAGCTGAATCTGTGACAACATTTTAAAATCGAGTTATGTGGGCACAAAAGCATTAAACAGAATGGTTAAATTTTACTCCCCATTGGGGTGCAACGAAAAGTCATAATTCTGGCGAGTGGCTGATGACTGTAAGTTGTGTTAACAAAAATGACATTTATTGAAAAACAACCACAAGCATTTATACTGCGTATTTGCATATTTACATAACAATATATTGTCTATATACCATTACATCCCTTCTTTTCACTAGATAAATCAACACTTAATTGAATAGTAACTTTACGACAACCTTTTTTTGATGGGGTTTTTTTCGACTCAAATGTCTTAATTAATTAGACCTATACTTAATCCAGACAGGTTCATTACTGTTCAATTTATCAAGAAAAGGTACTTAACATTAAATTATAGTTCAATAGTTCTGTGTCTATTCATTTCTGATAGTTACCAAATAGTCCAATTAGGCTTGATATCTTAACACTGGCTTTGATACTCGTCCACTTCTTGTCGTAACATTATTTGTTGTTCCCCTCACTAATTCTTGAGCACTTTCTTCACGACTTTTTCGTCTTCCTCCGGTTCAGCCACCTTCAGAAGATTTCTCCGATTTCTTCGATAATCTTTGCTGTTCACGGTCACTATATACGATCTTGGTTGTTCAGGTATTGGTGGTCTTTTAATCACTCCCAAACTTGCATGACCAATTTTTGTTTCAACTCGTACTTGATCACCAGTTTGAAGACTTGTTAGAGGACGTGCTGACTTGTCATTATTATTTCTGTAATCTCTTCTGTAATCTTGCTGTAATCTCTTCTGCAACAGTTGTTCGTTAACTGTCAGAGGATTGATAACTTTTGGAAACAGCAGTTGAGATGCTGTGGGTAGTTTGGATTTCAATCTCCTAGCTTGAAGTCGTTGAGCTGGAGACCCAAGAACTTGATCTTGAGGTGTATTACGTAGATTAAGAAGTGATATATAGGGATCGGTTCCATCACACTTGCACTTGTCTAGCATTCTCTTGGCTGTTTGCACTGCTCTTTCGACAAGACCATTACTCTGAGGAAATCCAGGACTGCTTGTCTTGTGCATAAAACCCCACTCTTTAGAAAATTCTTTAAATTCCAAACTTGAATACCGAGGACCATTATCTGTATATAACTCATTTGGTACCCCAAATCTCGAAAAATGAGCCTTCAGCTTTTGTATCACCATTCTAGATGATGTTCCAGAGTTTAAAGTATTTAACTCAACCCCCGACCAGAATATGAATCTGCTGTAACGAGGTAATCCATTCCTTTCCATACGAAGAGATCAGATGCAACAATTGACCAAGGTCGAGCTGGAACTTCATGAATCCTCAAAGGCTCTTTCTGTTGATGTCGCTTGTAGGCGTTGCACTCCGAACACTGTGACTGCAAGACGTCAACATCTTCGGATAATGATGGCCAATAAAATACATCTCGCACTCTATTCTTCATTGCCTCTGTACTAGGATGTCCTTGGTGAATTTGCTTGAGATACTCAGGTCTCAAAGACGTTGGAACCACGATTTTTTCGCCTTTGTATACAACGTCGTCGTGTACAATCAACTGTTCTCTGAAATTAAAGAACTCCTGAATCTCTGGATCTGTTTCTTTCAGTGATTCTGGCCATCCATTTTTGACTGTACTTATCAGCTTTGCCAGTTGTGGGTAAGAAGCTGTTTCTTTCTTCAATTCGACCATTCGATGTGGTGCCATGGGAATTACCATCAGAACTTTATATCCCTCTCCTTCTTCTGCTGCAGTTTCTTCCATGTGTGCTCGAGAAAGTGTGTCTGCGATATACAACTCCGATCCTTTCTTATAAACAACCTTCAGGTCATAACGCTAGCTGCATCATCATCTTCTGCAATCTCTGAGGAGCCGAGGACAGGCATCTTTTAAACAGGGTTTCAAGAGGTTTATGATCTGTTTCTATCGTTACCTGCCGTCCATAAATATAATCGTGAAACTTGTTACACGCGAAAACCACGGCTAACATCTCTTTCTCGAATTGTGCGTACTTCTTTTGCGTTGTTGATAATGCTCGAGATGCGTAAGCAACCGGCTTACCATCTTGTAGACATGCTGCACCCAGACCATGACTTGAAGCATCACACGTCAAAGTGATTTGTTGCTGTACATCGTAAAACTGAAGGACTGGATCAGTGGTAATAGCACTTTTAATCTTGTCGAATGCTTCTTGCTACTCATCACACTAAGACCACGGTACTCCTCGAATTGATGTACGCAACGGAGCTGCAGCTTCACTCAGCTGTGGAATGAATTTTGATAGATACGTCACCATTCCTGGGAAACGTCGAAGAGATTTTGCGTCATCTGGTGTCTGCATCTCCACGACGGCACGGATTTTCTCAGGATCGGCTTTCACACCTCCACTGGTTAAAACATGACCAACATATCCGAGCTGCTTTAATTTCAACTGGAATTTCTTCACCTTTAACTTGAGATTAACTTCTCGCGCTCGATCCAGGACTTGCAATAGCTTATGATCGTGTTCTTCTTCTGTTTCTCAACAAACAAGTATATCATCTACTATAATCTCTCATGGGCAACCGCTGAACATCTGATCCATAGCTTATTGGAATATCTCGGCAGCCGACTTTATACCGAACGGCAACCGTTTGAAATAATAGCGTCCGTAAGGTGTATTGAATGCAGTTTTTAATGCTGATTTGTGATCCAAAGGAATTTGCCAAAATCTATGAGAAGCATCTAACGTTGTGAGATACTGCACTTTTGGCATTCGGGCTATCTCTTCCTCAAATGTTCTCATAGGCTAGTGTTCTCTTTGTATAGCTTCGTTGAGGTCTTTCGGATCAACGCAAATTCGAATTGCATCAGAATCTTTCTTTTGTGTTACAACCATCTGGGACACCCACTCGGTTGGTTCTGTGACAGGTGGAATAACTCCTTTTGTGACCATAGCATCAAGCTCTTGTTTTACTTTGTCTTGAAATGCGACTGGAAACCGCCTCGGTGGTCTAACCACTGGTCTAACATCAGGATTCAGCTTCATCTTATATTGCATCGGTAATTCTCCTAACTCGCCATCAAACAAATCTCGGTACTCATCAAGAATACTTGCTTTGGTTAGCGTTGAGCTTGGTATCGTTGTCGTCAATGACGAAGCTGCTTGAACAGATTTGACTTCTTCGACTTCTTTGATTTCTATAAGTTGCAAACCAAGACTATCTTGAAATCCTAGCAACGGCTTTGCTGCTTTGTCGATAATATGGAATTTCAAATTATGAGTTCTCCCTGCGAAGCTACCCATGAACACCGTCTCTCCTAATGTTTGGATAGAATCACCACTATAAGTCACTAACTTTACTGGGCAACTATTATCAATTCGTTCTGAACGTCGAATTTGTTTAAACAATTCAAATGGCATAACATTACAACGAGCGCCAGTGCCTACTTTTAATTTCACATTATGATCGTTAATTTTAATGGTTGAATAAACTTCATTACTATATACTGAATGTCAAAGTTCATTTATTCCTGTTTCTTATTGGTTAAGAACGTATCACGTGATAGTGGAGAAATTCTACTGTCTCCCTGGCAACGTAGCTAAGCGGTGGACATTACTTTTATTCACCGGTAAATAACAAATCCACAGAGCCTCACGGAGTCTTGTCAGGTAAAAGCTAATCCTTTTTACACATGTTTGATTGATTTGTGGTACTTTTCTTCTCTTTTGACACTCAGTATATAATAAAATACTTATTGACTGAGACCTCGGGAAAGCAGTATGTTTTGTGGACCCTCGACCCTCGAACATCGACAGTCTCTGGTCCACAAAACATACTGTTTCCCTCGGTCTCAGTCAATAAGTGTTAATTAATATGAGTCGCTTCGATAGAGTCGATTGTATCAATAACAAAAGACGGACGATCTTCATTAGTTATGCGTTGTACATTTTGAGTGAAATAATTGTCCGGTTGTTGTTGATAAAAATATCCATCTTGACTTTCCATCAGTTCGTTCACAGGCTGTCTTTGCTTTGATTTTGTGAAATGGTTTCCTGAGGACTTGCACACTCTTTGAAAATGATTCACCTTGCCACAGGATCGACACTTTTTTCCATGAGCCGGACATTGTTGTCTACCTTGAGCATGTACACCCCCGCAATAACTACAGCTGACTTTGTCTTTATTTGATTCTCTTCGCTCAGAATTTCTTCGGTCTTTCTTTCGCAAGGCATGTATTTCCGCGTCCGAACCTTCCAACTGAGTAGACAATTCTTTAATTCTTCTATCCGATAATTCATTTACCTTGCAAATGTGAACTGCTTTAGTCAATGTTCAGTCATCTTCTCGCAGAAGTAATTTACGTACTGCGTTGTTTGCTATTCCGCAAATTAATCGGTCACGGATCATTTCATCTTTAAGCTCGCCAAACCGACACGTACTCGCTTTTATTCTCAAGTCTGCTAGAAACTCTTGAAATGAGCGTTGACCTTGCACTGCAGTATTAAACTTGTGTCTTTCCATCGTGATATTCGTCTGTGGACTGCATATTTCAGCAAATTTCGCTTTGAGACACTCAGGATCTTTTCTGTTTTCGCCTTCGCTTTCGTATGAAAATGACCTTAATCTTTCATCGCTTCACTGCCTGCGAGGTTTAACAGGATATACGCTTGCACTTTCTTCGATTGACTGCTGTGTGCTGCTGCTATAAATATGTCGTATTCCTGAACAAATCGACGCCAATTTTCAGCCACATTTCCTTCGAACGAAAGTGGTCCTGGCTTTTTGAAAGCCTGACTCAGCCATACTCACCATGTAATAAGTTGTGTTAACAAAAATGACATTTATTGAAAAAGAACCACACCACATGTACTGCAAAGACGCATATTTACATAACACTATATTGTCTATATACCATTACAATGACCTAATATGCAATTTGCTAAAGCAAACTTTCTCACCAGAACAAAATTCAAGTTTTGGCCCACCAATATCAACACCTGGTTCCCTGTTGAAAAAAAACCCTTATTGTATTTTCAGGATGTAATGTGGCATAGTTTGCGAGCAACAATGTAATCAACGAGTGCACTTGTTCGCTGCACACTGACTCTCTTGGTTTTTCTCTTTGATAAACAGAGCAGATTTTGCATATGAATGGGTCATGCTTCCATTTGATAGAAATCTATTTACAGTAAAATTAATCGGGATAATAATAAATAATAATTAATAATTTCAATAAATTTATTGATAATAATAACAATAAATTAATAATAACAATAAATTTATAAAGCGCTAAACACTCTAAATATTCTAAAGCGCTATCATTAAAAATTCAAATAAAATGCTATAAAATACGAGATGATACCTATATTATTACATATTTAAAATTTATTTAAAGATAAAATGCGTTTTTAAAAAGAAAGGTTTTAAGTCTGCTTTTAAAAGTTTCAACTGTTGACGCTTCACGAATATCAGCGGGACGTTCATTCCACAAAAATGGACCAGCCTTGGCAAAAGCTCTGTCGCCAAACGTTTTCCTCGTTGTCTTCGGAACTATTAACAAATTTTGCTCATTTAAGCGCAGGCTATAGCTACCAATATGCTTAGGTATCAGAAGGTGTGAGATATAAGGCGGTGCATTAGTATGAAGAGCCTTGTACACCAGCAACAAAATTTTGAAAATCACTCGATACCGTACAGGAAGCCAATGAAGGCCAATCAAAATGGGAGTAATATAATCGAATTTGGGGATTAAACAGACCACACGTGCTGCAGCATTGAGAACTCTTTGTAATCTATCATATTGAGATTGTGGCAGACCATAAAACAATGAGTTACAGTAATCCAGGTGTGAAGTAACAAAAGCATGAACCAAAATCTTTGTTGTATCTTCTGAAAGGAATTTCCTTATCTGCCGGATATTATAGAGGCTGCGAAACGCCTTACTACACACTTTTCCAATGTGAATATCCATCGACATATGTGAGTCAAACCACATTCCGAGGCTTTGCACCACCTCCACAGGCTCGATAGTAGATTCACCAACTGTAATTTCATTGATGTTAATCTTTGACAATTTCTGCTTTGAACCGATGATAATACATTCAGTCTTAGAATCATTTATCAAGAGACGGTTAGAAAGCATCCAGGTACGAATGTCAGCAGCACAGTTTTCAATACTCTTTAGTGCAGCATCTTGCGATAAAGATGTATCCGGCCGAAACGAATGATAAATCTCGGTGTCATCTGCATACGTATGTGCATTGGGAAGATGTTTATCAATAAACCTTAAATAACCCAGCCACGTACACAGAGTATGAAGAGGATAGGGCCAAGGCAGCTACCCTGCGGAACTCCTGATTGAAGATTGAAAACTTCCGATTCATGATCTTTAATTAGAATTATTTGTCTGCTCTTGGATAAGTAAGATGTTAACCATTTGAGGGCATTTCCAGTTACGTCAAAGTCTTTTTCAAGTGTCTCCAGTAATATTGCATGATCGATAGTATCAAATGCGGCACTTAGGTCGATAAGCACAAGAAGCGTAACCTCCTGTCGATCCATACTGAGGAGAATGTCGTTCTGGACTTTTAGTAAAGCTGTTTCTGTTGAGTGATTTTTCCGATACGCTGATTGATACTTGGGAAAAGGGGCATTTTCAGCACAATGCATAGATAACCGAGAGATCGTTGCCTTCTCAGCAGACTTAGCAACAAATGGCCGGTTGCTTATAGGTCTGAAATTTTCAAACATAAAATCAAGTCCAAATTTCTTCAAAAGAGGTAGAACTAGCGCTATTTTCCAATGATCGTGTACAATTCCTTCAGAGAAAGAGAGATTAATGATTTCAGTGATGATTGGGGCCAATTCATGACAACAGAGTTTAACCAATGATGTGGGAATAGGGTCCAACTTACTGGAATCATTCGAAGATTCAAGAATAATCTTCCGAACTTTATCCTCAGAAACCGATTAAAATTCATCCAATTTCACTTCAGGCAGATAAATTGGAACATTAGGTGAGTTAATGGAAACCTCGTCAATCTTTGATTTCACGAGTTCAACTTTCTTACAAAAGAAATCACCAAACTCGTTAGCAAGGATGGAAGGTTCGCGATTTTCAGGAAACTCCTCAACTAGACGTTCTTTGCTCAAAGAGTTCACAATTTGGAATAATTTTCTAGAATCACCAGCAGATTTATCAATAAGGTTGGAATAAAACAATTTTCTGGTGTCATTCAATTTAGCATTGTAGTCATCGCGTACCTTACGATAAGCATTCTTATCACATTCAAGTTTCGATTTAAGCATGATTCTTTCCAGTTTCCTACCTTTAGCTTTCAGCTTCTTTAAAGTATCATTAAACCAAGGAACCATTGGTCGAACAGTCATAACTTTCGATTTCAAAGGAGCATGCTTATCGAGAATAGAACGTAGGGTAGTATCATAGCATTCTGACATATCATTAACACTTGACCAAGTTTTATGAAATAGGTCTGAGGCGCATATATCAGCTTTAAAGGCATTGAGGTCAATATGTTTAACTTTGCGATAGCAACCTTCTTTAACTAAGATGTTTGGACGAGGAATATCCAGCAAACATTCAACAAAAAATGATCAGACAAAGCAAACGTCGCCAAAGGAGAGGTGATTGTGACATCATTGATTGATCTAGTAATAATCAAATCAAGGGAATGACCTGATGAATGAGTTGGGACATGAACATGTTGGATAAGTCCAAAAGTATTCATTAAGTCCGCAAACTTTTTCGTGTCTGCTTCGATTGGACAATCAACGTGAAAATTAAGATCACCTGTAATCAAGAGTACTTCGGGAATCATAACGATGTTCTCCAAATATGAGGAAAACTCTTCGAAAAACACATTTGATGAAACCGGGTGATCTTCCGAGTAAGGAGGTCGGTAGATTGTCACCACTTTAATGGTTTGCTTGTGTATACAAACATTCCACTCCGAAAATTCAAACGAATTAAATTCCCCACAATCACTGGATTTCACATTCAACGATTCTTTGCACAGAATACCCGTGCCACCACCACTTCTATCAGACTGTCTTGGGAAAGATCTAAACACAAATCCTGCAGTAGATAGTCCAGCGATGCTGACAGAGTCACATTCCTTCAACCACGTTTCAGTGATAGTACATATATCAATACCGCTATCAACCATGTGATCTATGATAACGGCGATCTTGTTCCTTAGAGAGCGCGAATTAACACAAGCAAATCGCAAACGCTTCCGCAACACAGGGATCGAGTCTTGGCAATCAGTAGCAATTCGATTATTGGTTAAAGTTTGTTTCACTGGGACAGTAATTAAATTACCGAATGTTCTTGAGTATATTTTATAAGATTTGTTAAAACTTCTATTTGTAATCCTAACGGTTATATTCTGTGGGTTTTCTAGATGGGAGGGGTTTTCCAGAGGGGGAGATGTCATGGGTTTAAGATCGTGGATGCTCAATATATCAGCGGGGGCCAAGTACGAACATTCATCAGTGGAGGAGGAAAAGGAGGAATCATAGGCCAGGGGGAATGGGACAAAAAAGATGACCTTGCGTTGTGTCTTGTATCTGGTTGAAAAGGGGGAGCACAATGATAGATAGGGGTATGTAGGGAAGAACTTGGATAAGCAGTGGCGTTCATCCTCGGTCTGGGAGCCACCATACCATGAGAGAGACCGATATGAGAATAATCACATCGATCTCCTTTCAAACAAAAACCATTCCTTCGTAGAAAGGGACAAGATATTTTGTGTTTGTCACGACCGGGCTCTATATGCTGAAAGTCACAACGGTTCCCTTTAGCGCACCATCCTCGGCGGGATAGAGAGGGGCAAGGGATAGAGCTTTTGGGAGAATTGACGTACTTATTATTTTTAACTTCGTTACTGACGCGGTTAAATTTTGTTTTCGAGTTAGAGATCCCGTTCTTGGGAAAGTTAATTTCTTTATTCTGGGCGATTAAGGGGTTTGACAGAGACCCATCTGCCGTAAAATCTACTTTCCGTTTAATTAGAGGATTAGGTTGGGACTCGTCTGCCATACGATCATCTGCCGTAAGATCTACTTTCTGTTTAGTTTGAGAATTAAGCTGGGGCACGTCTGCCGTAGAATCAATATTACTTACAGACGGACTAACATATTGTTGGTTATCTTGAGGTAAAATGTTCTCAATACTTCGAGGTGAACTCAAACTGTTTATATTCAAATTAATAGATTGCTTGCGGTTACGCGTTGCGGGTTCTTTTGTAATATTAGATAGGTTTATCGCTCCACTGCTTTTGTTCTGATACTCTTGGGACATCAAATGCACTAATTTTTCAAGGTTCAATAGCCTTGACCTAAAGGATAGATTTTCTTCGCTAAGTCGGGAAATAATCCTTATAACTCCTAATAACTCTTTCTCCGCCCAAAGTATTGCGCCATATGTCCGGAACTGTCGTTTCATATATTCAGACCAGTTGCAGATTGAGCGAGCGAGCAATAATCATATTACAGTAACATATACAGTGGGTTGATTTATAACGTACGAAAACATGCAGGTAGGTGGCTATAAACTAGACGAAAAAAGGGAGCTTCCTTTTCGTACCGTTGCCCACTCGTACAAAATGTAACTGGTCTGTATATGTAAAGATCGACCCTCCCCCCCCCCCATAAAAGTGATGGTTATTCACCCGACGAAATCGTATGAAGAATCTTTATCGACTGTTCGTCTTGTTCCTCTATCCCAACGACGCCAACAAAATACTGGTAAACTTTTTAAAAATATTTGTGATCACGACCATCGCAAATTACATAAATTGTTGCCCGGTAAAAACAATACAACATTTTGTTAATTTGAGAGGAAAGAACACTTTTATTATCTCTAAGGTTAAGACTAGTCGTTTTAAAAATTCTTTTATTGTAAGCAACTCAATGACATCTAGACGCACTGTAAATTACTTAGCTTAGTTTTAATCATTAGTTGTTAATCGCTATATGTATTCCTAATCTTAAACATTTCCCGCATACTTCGTAATTATCTTATGTAAATTTTATTCTTGTAAATTTTACTTAATTCAACATCATGTAGCTGCAAGTAAAAGTGATTAAACTATCTATCTATCTATCTATAGCCCTGAAATGGAAATAATTTCAAATTTACTGGTATTTCTCACCAATATTATATCTTGACCATTCCTCTAGACAAAAGCTGTGATGCATTATACAAGTCAGGCAAACGGACCATGGGTGTGTATACGATCAATCCTGATGGCAAAGGTGCTTTCCGTGTGAGATGTGATATGACGTCGAGCCCAGGGAGGGGTTGGACAATGTTCCAGAGGCGTATAGATGGATCTGAGGATTTTTACAGAAACTGGGCTGATTACAAAAATGGCTTTGAAAATTTGACTGGTGAATTCTGGCTTGGTTTAGACAAGATTCACCGTTTGACAGAGAGTGGTCAAAACGTGTTACGAGTTGATCTTGAAAGTTTTGAAAACGAGACAAGATTTGCAATTTACGACACGTTTTTGGTTGGGAACGAAACCCAGCATTACATTCTCAATGTTGGCCAATACACAGGTGAAAAGTATCCAAGATATATACATATATGCTATTTACAGGATAGGAGGTCCGTACTGGAAAAATATTTTGTCGAGGTCTCAAAAACGGCCCGAGGCCGAAGGCCGAGACAATATATTTTCACTACGGACCGACCTAAACGGTATATAGCGTTTTTATTTTTTTCTGCGTGATGCATGATCGAACTCTTAAAAAAATCCAGTGTTGCGAACATGCTTTGAGATCAGCTAAATCAGATTTAGTTTTTGACAACAGTTAATAATAAAATTTTAAGTCCAGGAATCAACTTTAAACTGCAAGTTAGTAATCAAAGTGTTACTAAACAATATTATTTTTGGGTTTTTGTATGTTTCACTGTTTATTTCAATGTGTGCTTTTTACTTTTGGATGAGTATCGTGTATAATATGCACGCCGGCTTTTACATGTACGGCTTTGCTCGGCTTTGTTTGTAAAATTTTGTTATAGATTTTGACGGGTTTTTTTCGTTATTTCAAGTAAAGTTTAATCTTCAAAAGACATCTGCTGAAGTCAATTCAGTCTATTTCCTATCTTTAATTTTGTTAGATTGTTTTTTGGCTTTTAGAAACTTTTGTTCAAGTTCAACAATCAGCTCCACTCCTTGATCTGTTTTAAAAAATACCTCTTTTGGCCAGCGGGCTAAGATATCGTAAAAAGCCACCCGCTCGTGCAGATATTTAAATTGGAGGAAATCCCAAAATAACTCTTGTCGTGCGCAAATAAAAAATTAAATATATGTTATTTACCAGATGGGAGGTCCGTACTGCAAAAATATTTTTTCGAGATCTCAAAAACAGCCGAGGGACGTTTTTGAGCACGAGACAAAATATTTTCAGTACGGACCGACCTAAACAGTAAATAACGTTTTTGTTTTATTCTGCGTGATGCATGATTAAACTCTTACAAAAATCCAGTGTTGCGAACATGCTTTGAGATTAGCTAGTTTGTTACTTTACTTCAATGCTTATTCAAACATGGCTGACAAACAGCTAAAACGAAGACTATACTTTCTGTGCTACTGATGTTTTTATACCCCATACGGCAATGAAAAAGGTAAAGTTAAAGCGATTTTTTATTTTATCGTTCGTTTTACAAAACAAACTGCGTTTTGATACAGAAAGTTTGATTTTTGATTAGCAAAAATCAGATTTAGTTTTTGACAACATTTAATAATAAAATTTTAAGTCCAGGAATCAACTTTAACCTGCAGGTTAGTAATCAAAGTGTTACTAAACAATATCATTTTTGGGTTTTTGTATGTTTCACTGTTTGTTTCAATGTGTGCTTTTTACTTTTGGATGAGTACTGTGTATAATATGTACGCCAGCTTTTACATGTACGGCTTTGCTCGGCTTTGTTTGTAAAATTTTGTTATAGATTATGCCGTTTTTTTCGTTGTTTCAAGTAAATTTTAATCTTCAAAAGACATCTACTGAAGTCAATTCAGTCTATTTCCTATCTTTAATTTTGTTGGATTGCTTTTTGGCTCTTAGACACTTTTATTCAAGTTCAACAATCCGCTCCACTCCATGGTCTGCATGTTTTAAAAAAATAACTCTTTTGGCCCGGGGGCAAGATATCGTACAAAGCCGCCCGCTCGTGCAGCCAATCAAATTGCAGGAAATCACAAAATAACCCTAGCTGTGCACAAATAAAAAAATAATTGTGATTATTTTAATCAAGTGAGCATGATATAAAATTTGCCATATAACCAAAACTTCAGACATAAGCAACAATATTCCCAACATCTGGCGGCGGAACTAGTTAGAATTCAAAGTGCACGTCAATGTGGTGGACGGGTGAAGGAAAGGGGTAGAGGGACAGGGAAGCAGCTAAAGTATGCAAATGAAGGTGCATATAGTAACATAACAATGTATTTAGCGCTACAAAGGTTTGGTAATGAAGGAAGGATTAAACCTGCATCAAATGTTGTTTGTTATCTCTTGTTTCGAAAATTGATATATGAACTTTCTGCATGTTTGGGGGTTAATAATATTGATATGGCTGCGATTACAGAACCTTGGTTTAATAAGGATATTGACGATGATTTAGTGTCTTTAGATAAATATTGTATACATCGCCGTGATCGGGTTAGTGGCCGCGAAGGTGGTGTTTGTTTGTTCGTTTTAAATATTATCTACAATAAACGTCTGTGTGACCTCGAAGATACTCGATATGAGTGTATTTAAATTATGGTTTAGGTCTGTGTTGTTTACAACCCACCGGATTTGGGCGTGCAAGAGCAGCGCGATCTTAAAGAATATCTATCATGCACTATCAACACCATCTGGAACAAATATTCTCACTGTGGTATACTCGTTTTGGGAGACTTCAATAATTTAAATACTGTATATCAGTTTTAACCACAAGACATAACCTTAAACAAGTTGTATCCAAACCCACTAGGAATGGATCAATACTAGATCTGTCTTTTACCAATTTCCATAAGTTTTACGACGATGCAGAAATCCTTCCCCCTCTTGGCTCGTCTGACCATAATCTCGTAAAATGATAACCGCGCCCTGCCTGCACTGGAACTAATAAAGTGTCTGAGCAAAAATAAAAATAATAGAATTCTTATACGACGTTATCCACGTAAAACACTCATAATGCTTTTGGTCGCTGGGCTAGTTCGCGAACGTTGAACCTGATTCCTGCGCCAACACCTCGGCAAAACATTTCACACTGCAAGTATTGAACGCAATTGATTTGTACTTTCCTCTTAAAAATATAAAGGGTCATGAAACTGATAAACCGTAGATAACACTATGCATCAAAGGTCTGGTAAAGAAGCGCCAAAAAGCCATTTCTTCAGGTAATACACAGCTGTGGAAGACTCTTTGAAATAAAGTTAAGGCCGAAATCAGTAAAAGAAAGAAAAACGTTTGCGCTGAAAAACCAGGAATCTATCAAAAAATGATGGTAAAAGATGGTGGAACATCGTCAACAAACTTTCAGGACGATGCAAAAAGTCATCGAACATCCAGCTAATTCGAGACGAGAAAGTACTATCTCATAGTGAACTTGTTTCAACATTAAACACATTTTTACCTCTGTAAATGCCGATATTCCAACCTTAAACTCTTCCTCACTTCCTGCATATCTCTATTCACACGATGATTCACCTGCCATTTTCTCACATCAGGTTTGTAAAAAACTATTGAACCTGAATCCTTATAAATCAAGTGGTCCGAAGTATATCCCAGCCCGAATAGTTAAGAAATTTGCCTACGGGTTTGCTAACCCTCTTACTGATATATTTAATAAGTCTTTGTCGACTGGAGTTTTCCCTGCAGTTTTGAAAGACTCGTACATAACACCTGTTAAAAAGATTTCAAATCCCGAAAGCGAAAATGACATTAGACCTATCTCTTTAACGTCTATTCTGTCTAAAATTCTCGGGGACTTTGTGGTGTGCTGGATGATTGAGGATGTCACGAATGATATTGACGCACAACAATATGGCAGCCTTAGAGGCAGTTCAACAACTTACTGTATGTTGGACATGATTCTTAACTGGCTTACCAGTCTAGAAAATCCTTGATGTTATCTGAGAGAATGCTGTCTTGATTTTAGCAAAGCATTCGACAGGATCAACCACAATATCCTAATTAAAAAGCTTATCAGTTTGAAAGTAAGACGGTCTATTATACGGATCTCTAGCTTTTAAACAGATCCACGACAATGCAAGCTGTGAAGATTGGGTCAACTGTCTCACAATGGCTCCCCATTACTGCTTGTGTCCCACAGGGCACCAAGCTTAGGCCAATTATTTTTATAACAATGATAAATATAATGACCTTAAAGTTTCTTCGTCAAATGTCTTAGACTGGAAGTACGTAAACGATTTACGTCACGCTATACAATTATAAACTAGCTGACTATTAATTAACAAACATAACAAACTATCATTTTGATACTGACAATAGTCGTTTTAAACCTACAAATTGAAATTCTATTATTTTAGTTCATCTTGCAGAGGAGGATTTATATTAGAAGACCAGACAGCTTGATGGCAAAATTATACGTACTTTCGATAAATCGGCTCTCTGTATTTTTGCGTATAATCGAACAATGAAACACTAAGAAATGCCACTAATAAGAGCCTGTTATTTGCTCATGACAAACTCATGGTTTCACTCTAGGAATACATATTTAACCAATACTGTATTTATCAGTTCTAAGTAGTTCCTTGCTTTAATTTAAAAGCTTAGGGTTAGAGTTAGAGTTAGGGTTAGGGTTCTCCTCGTTTATGAAATCCCGGTAAGTCTTGTATTTGAAGTATTACTTCAAGCACACTTTTATCGAATTTTGAAAACGGGGGAAACATGAACTATTTTTGAGAGCACCAAAAGCATTAGTCCCCGAGCCAACGGCGCGAAGCGCCGTTCCGGGCCTAAGCCCGGGGCGAGGGCTACTTACTTCGTATTAGCGGAGTTCAAAGTCGTTGCTAGTGATAGGCACCCAATACGTCTATAATTACACGCTTATAAGCGCATGAAATTGAAACATAATTGGCGCATACATGCGGTGATAATAGGTTTCAGATACCTAACGAAACGAACTGTCGGCGTATGTACATGTAAGGCTGAAGGCTTGACACTATAGTCTTCAGCCTTGGCAAATAAATCACCATGCATAAATATAGTTTTTAATGATAAACTTTCGATTTGCCGCATTAGCTCAGTGGTCTAGGTTGTGCCGTTTAACTGTTTGTTTCGGGATCGAGCCCGGTTACGCACTTTTCTTTTCTTTTTTTTTTTGTTTTTCTTAATTTTTTTAATACTTTTTTTTCTTATATTCTTATATTTTTTCTTATTAAAACTATTCTTATTAAAACTATTCTTACTCACTAATCTCACTCACTGGGACTGTATCTACTTCACCAAATTTAGCTAAAGCGTAAGCCCGAAGGGCGAGTAAGGCCTCGCTCCAGATTGTAACGCAAGGTAACTGACACCTATTATCACCGCATGTATGCGCAAATTACGTTTCAATTTCATGCGCTCATAAGCGTGTAATTATAGACGTATCGCCTGTGATAGGTAGGTAGTAAAAGTGGTATATCATGACGTCCTCCTCATTGATCTCAACAATATGGCGGACTATCATGAATGGCTAACACTGATTGGCCAGATTTAAAATTTATGGTTGATTGATTAATCACGAATTCAACTGACAGCAAGTATCTAAATTTGCTTTTTGCTCTACAATATTTTGTATTTTTGCAAAAAGATTTGGCAACTTTCACAACCAGCGAAGGGTGGTCATTTATGATCTCAAGAATATGGCGGAATATCAGAAGTAGCAAACACTTAAGGCATCCAAAAAGGCGAGAACTGAGACGAAAACGACTGTGACAAGACTCTTGAAGAGAGATTAATTCTGGGAAAATACAGAGAAGCGCCTAGAATTGACTACGGCGTGAAACACAAGGCAAGTTTGTTGATAATGCGTATTTATACTTGTGTTTTAATGCTTTATAAAGGCTGGCGTAGCCATACTCCTCCAGTCTATATTCACTGTTTAAATTCCAGAGTAAGTTTGTGCTTTGTAAATGCAAGACTGTCTTCTTATTACTGTATGTATTTCAAAATATTGACGGACTTTACATGTAGCCTAAAAGAATATGAGCGAAGATGCAAAATTGGCTTGAAACAGTTTTGCTTCAAACTCAAAGTTTATGCATAGGCGGCCCAATTCAGTGTGTAGTTTCATATAGAGATCAGTGCGCACATAAACACATTTGTAGTTTCCTAAATATAATTCCCTAAGGTTGACAACTAAATCAATTATGAACATACTGCCCCCATCAAATAAAGCATAAATACATAAAGAAAACTTAATGAATGACAAAATAAACAAGACCAGTGTGTGGCCACCCGTCTCACGCAGGCTAATACCATTCAAGCGAACGTTCTAAAATTTAGAACGACCCATTCGAGCGTGGCCAGATTATAATCTAACCAATCTGAGAGCGTCGCGAATGTCGTACCCAGATCACATCTTGTTTGGCGGAGCATTTTTTCAAGATGGCTTCTCGTTCAGCTATCTATCGTCCAGCAAAACGCTTTAAATCATGTAAATTCCGTGTCCAATGCTCATCAACTTCGGGGAAAAAAAGACAAATTGGATTGCCGTTGAAGGTATTGTCACGAAAAGCTGAGGCTGATTTTAGTAAAGCCTGTACTAAGGAAATTATCGACTCTACAAATTACGAGCAATGCTCGACTTCAGAAGTAACCAATGATCGAGACCAGAAAACACAACACGAAAGGCGAAGGGAAAAACAATATTACAGTTGGGAAAGTATACGGGAAAGTCTGCTTAATGGACGCGTCGAAGAAGAGGCATTTTTTCCTGAGGAAATGTGTTGCGAATGTAAAATTAAGAAGGTTGAAGTTCGCTGTTGGGAGTGTGGATTGAATCAGCATTTTTGTATAGCTTGTGCTAACAACATCCACCGAGAAAAGAATTACTTCCACGTGATGGAAAAGCTGAAGGTAGTTATAATTACTTATTGAAATTTCTTTCATGGTAGTCGTATTGGCTAAACGGCTAAACCTGCACTGCATATTGTCTCGTAATTTTTTTAAATCTTTTACACCCCTTATTTATACAGGATGGAAATTTAGTGCCATATTTTCCTAATCATGCTGTACTTGGGAAAAGGCATCAGCAAAGCTGCTCATCCGTTTATACAAGGGATGTTGTTTGTATAGATCAGTATGGTAAGGGCTTTAGGCAATTTTATTTATTAATTAAGTATTATATAGCTGCTATTAAAGGGCTTGTTTATAGCTGGGTTTCAGTCACATACGTTTAATGCTTGATGGTCAACCCAAATATAACACAGTTATCGGTTTGAGTTAATCACTAATTATATGTATTGACCTTGTGTTTGGTAGCACTTATATACAATTTGATGAAATTTGTTCCCTTCCACACAAAGCGGCAATATGTGTATTTTTTTAACAGGGATGACATGAGAGTTGGGATCATTTTGATGTGTTAAAATAAGTCATGCCTGATGATTCAGCAAAACATTACTGTTTTCTAGGGGTAGATTTACTATACTAATCCTTTTCGATTATGAGATCTTCTAGTCAACATTTTAGTTTCTTTACTGGTGGTTTGAACTTTCATTTAAGCCTGGTGACTTACTTCAATACATCAAAATGATCCCACCTCTCATGTCATCCTGGCTAAGTGGAATCATGTAAACAGGCCCTAAAGGTGACATCTAAATTGTATTGGCTCTTCAGAAATAATTATAAAATTCCTTTTTTAGAATTTTTTATTCCAATTTTTCCTTGTCTAGCACGTCAACATCAAAAACAAATTTTGTTCTGTAACTGTGAAGAAGAGGCAGTAACATTAGTTAGGTTGAATCTGTGGCCAGGCAGTGCTGTACGGCCTCTTGTTGCCTTCCATATCAAACTAATGGAGCTTGCTGAAACTCTTCTGTTGGAGTGTCATGTTTCATTAAGGAAATTTTGCGATGCTTTGGGAATTATGACAAAAAATTCTACGTTGCCAAAATGGGTATGCTGATATTTTTCAAAAGTATACATATTTTTGTCAAAAAATGCCAAATGTTTACTTAGGCATTAAGGTGGCTGAATAGTCTAAATTATGGCACATTGTACTTCTCTTGCCATAGAATCTTTTGTAGTGCAAGTGACTAAATCTTAGTTTAGGTTATTGCATAGCTCTGCTGCTTGTCTTCATAATTTGACGAAAGAAGAAACTTATTTTGAAATAACAGTGCTATAGAGCTGTGCAATGCCTAAAATGAAGCTACAGCACTCACTATAAAACATTTTATGGAGGAGATAAAATTTTTCATGGACTATTGGCCATCTTAAGTTAACATATATGAAATGTAGGTTTAGGTACCATACATTAAGTTATTATTAATGCTATTTATAATAATTTGTGTTATAGATAAAGAATATGTATTCCATGCTGAGCAGTGATTCATTTGATGAGTTTCGGTAATTTTGGTGTTTGCTGACCAGAATATTTAAATGTTTATAATAATACAAATATCCTGGACTTCCTATTTTAACCAACTTAGTCAATTTAATGTTATGAATTGCTACCTAATAACATCTTTCTTAAATTTTGCATAGGTATCAGCAATACCAGTTGAGATCTGGCTTTCCTGTTGCAAAAGAAGGAAATGGACCCATGTGTCCACTTTGTCCAAAGGTATACCTTTATTGACCTGTTTTTGCTAGTTATCTATTGTACTGTACTGCACTGTTACTAATTACACTTTATTCAAATTTCTATTCATATTTCTAAAAGAAAAATGAAGCTGGTACAATCATTGAGTCAATGGATGCTTGTTTTGGGTTGGTCCGAAAAAAGTCTGCCGGCAAAAGTTCTTTACCTCCAAGACACTCTCAGACTTTATTTTCTGACCAACTTGAGGTAGATGACTTTGTTGAAAATTACTCAGCCAGTGCAAAAAAAGGTGAAGCAGTAAGTTATCTATAATAAACTTGTTATGCATTTATGGTCCTCATCTCAAATAGAACCATAATTGAGTTTTCAAACCGAACTTTGAATTCAGTTGACCATATCTTTTAATTTTCAAGGATTGTAATGAATTCAAAGCTGGCGAAATTACCAGCATGATTCGATCAAAAGGAAAAAACAAACTCTATGATGAGAAAGGTGTATTTGGCCGTGTGTGCAGGCACGATTATCCGAAAGGTTTTATAAATATCAAGCATGGGGAAAGGTATGGTGAAGCTACAAAATAATAAGCATTTTGGAATTCGTACTGCTAATATATAATCCTTGAAGCCGAGTGATGAGTCATTTAGGTCATTCTACAATATTCTGTTCTTTACTGTTTTACAGAATCGCCTACTCAGTATATGAAATACAACGCATGCTTGCCAATGCAGGTGAAGATAATCAGATAAAGATCACATATGACATTGCTTGCACTCTGGCAACTCATTTAAAGGTAGCTCATATATTTTTATTTATTACCTTTGCTCAAGCCAATTTCCAGTATTTTTGGGGTTTTACTGTGGAAAAGCATCTTTACCCATAAGTGTCAAATACATAAAGCATGTGAAAAGATTAATTAATGGGTATTATGTAGTCACCAGTCAACAATACTTCTCAAGGCTATAAGAGCTAATATTTATTGATTAAATTTACTGGTTTCTAAATTGAATAACATTTCAAGTCTACAATTTGCCATAATACAGCCTTAAATCTTCTTTTTAAAGAAAAATTCAAGACAAGACCTACTAAATAGAGTTGAGTTTGCAATACCTATTTTTCACTGCTATGGACATAAGTCATCTTGTCAGGTATGCAAGTTTAATTTTTGCCTATAAACTAAATGACTGATTATTACAGCTTGAAGTTATGAAAAGGGTTATAATTATTTAGTGCCATATTGTAAAAATTATGACTTGCAGATTGAATTTAGTCCACGACGCCAAAACGGTTATGGCCTAACTGATGGTGAAGGTATTGAAAGATTTTGGTCATATTTAAGAGGTTTCTCATCACTGACTAAAGAGATGAATGCTGGGCGCCGTATAGATATTTTAACTGATGCTTTACTGCACTATGGTGCCCGTCAGATTCAGCAATTTGGTATGTTGATACTTTATTTTGAGTGCAGAGGCATTGTACGCTCTTTGTTGCAATTATTTAGAAAATTATTGTACTATAAAATGTTGTTTAGTCATGTAGAATTTTAACTGTTCATTGTTCCAGGTCAAACATTGCAAGTGAAACTCAAAAGGTGTCCAACCTTAATTAGCACTACGTTGGTGCAACTAGAAGAATTATTCTCTAAGTTATCTGGTGAGTTATGCATAAATTTAAAAAATTACTGCTACAATAGTATTATACTTTTCCATTACTTGAGTGGACAAATATTATCAGTACTTATAATGTACCCATATATTGTTTGTATAGTCCCTTATGATGGGGATATTGTTGAAATTTGGATGGTAGAAGAGAAGAAAAAGATCCAGGATAGGAACTGTAAGTAGTTTATTATTTTATTTTAATTTTTGTGTTTACTGAGCTGGAAGTGCTCACTGTAACCTTGCAAAAATAAAATAACGAAATGTTGTGAATACAAAAGATGAAAGGTATATAGTTAGAAAGTTATCCTATTTTTTCAGCTAAGGGAACTCAGCCACTGACGTGGGAGGAAAGATATGTTGAGAATCTGCTTTGTCTCTGTCGACTGAGGTATAGTATTTAAGCGTGCAAATATATGTTGCTACAAATTATGGAAAAAAGTTGTAACAATATTTTTGTTTGTTGTTAGGGCACAGATTGCACATACAGCAGAAGACGATCACAGTCAGCTAAGTGCTGTCGTAAAAAAGACAAAAAAGTAATACGTGTCTGCTCCGTGAATAGAAATCATTTTACCCATACACAATTATCTAATTACATATCTTCTATACACGACAGGGTTTTAAAATCTGTAAAACAAGTCGAGAAACAACAAAAGTTGGCTAGAAGGTGGAGGACAGGCGAAACGAAGTTTAAAGCTGCAGCTCTTTCTTTGGAAACCAGAAGAAAGGAATCGGTGTTAGAAACGACTTACTCCTGTGCTGTTGAGAGGATGTTCCTGATCTCATTAAAAAACAAATATGCAGGTAATGACGCAACGAAGCTTAAAATATTTATTAACTAAAGAAAACTTCAATTCATTTATTGCATTGTAGATGGGCAGGCTATAGCCATCAAATTATCAAAACAAATAACCGTGAAGACAAACGCAATTAAAGCTGCCGTTACGAAATACAATGCATCTTTAAACGCATTGGAAGACTTGGTTCAAGATCTTCCAGAGGAGATGCAATTTGACGAGGCGAAGGATCCCCAATCTCAACTGTACTCGCATCTACATCACGAACCCACGAATGACAACATACCATTTGCAATAAAGAGATCTGCTATTGATTTGCACCAGTTCCTACAGAGATGCAAAGAAGAGCAAGAACTGCTCATCCAGGAAGTGGAAAGGTTATTCAAGCATTTTATAACGAGAAAGGAAAAATTAAATGCTTACGTGGCTGGACATTCTGGTCATCAACCGAAGGCAGTTGCTGGAGCAATTTGTATAGCAAGAAAAGAACTTGTCGAGATTAATAACGCATTGTGTGCGTTGTATTCTAAACTGTCAGAATACTTAACACATGAACGCTTGGATATTTTACCTATAAATGAAAGAAAAGTTGAGGCAGAGCATGCTTTGTTTAAGTCAATTACTACTGATGTCGAAACTATGCTAGGGAGTGAACTTGTGGAAACTGAGCTTGAAGAAGAACCAGAGTTACTTGATTTCTCAGACAATGACTCAGACTCTGATCATGAAGACTAGAGCTCAGAAAACAATAACCTGAAGGAGTGGAATGACATTTACATGCCATGTATTTTTAATAAATTGTAAGATAGTTTCTAAAATAAACTTTTACTAGTAAGAAATAAGAATGTCAAAATAAAACTATTTGCAGACTCTTCTTCATTCGTTGATTGTCTTATCTTTCAAAAAAGTTCCTGTATCGTACACAAAGAAAGTTACAACCAAGCAACAATTTTGCCTGTGACGTGTCAATGCCTGGGGTAGGGGTTGGTATTAGTGGAACACTTTCCACCCCCTTTCCTAGCTATAAAAAGCTGTGAAAAAGTCTCTATATTTTAATGTCGTATGTGAGTTTACCTTGCTCAATTTTTTTGCCTTAGGCCAAAAAACTCTTCTACCCTGGGTCCTTGGTCAACAACTAGGCTGACTCGCATCCTCTCGTCACAGCTAGAGGTGCAAAAAAGCATGTTTACGTACCATATCGAGGGGCAATTCCATTAGGGTTTTATTTTGTTCCTTTAATCGGCCGCGTTGAAATTTCTTGTGGGCTCTTGCCAACACCTTTTTTTGTTGATATTACGGTAAAACAGTATTACTGTTAAAAAAGTGATATTTCAAGTTCAATTTTAGATAAAATAACTTGCATCATCAGAAAGCTCGTTAAAAACTACAAATAAGACACTTAAATGGTTACCTTAATTTTTCCAGTTCTTAGTGAGTTATGAACTTTGAAAGCATATTTTTCTACTAGTGCCCAGGATTTTTGTGCGATTTTAACATTTTGTCGTAGTTTGAAGGATCAATAACTCAGGGATCGCGGAGGAGGGGGGGGGGGCTTGCCCCCCCCCAATGATTTTCCTGTGATTGATTGAATGGAGTGCTACTTGACGTTTTTCCAATAACTAGCGTTACAGCTCAGGTCAAGAGCACCTCATTAACATTTTGGCTCTGATTTTGGGAAAACGCACTCTGACATCCAGCAAAAGGAGGCAAAAGGATTGGCGTCGAAATAACATACACATATTTTTTCCAATATTTACTAATAAAGAACGAAAAAAAACCTAACAATAAGCATGAACACGTCGCAACCGCAAGATAGTGTAAGAAAAACGAAAAAAAGCAAGAATGGGGACTCGATTGTTGCCCCAGCCCCCTGGGAAGCTAAGCATTCGGCCCCCTCAATCCAAAAATTGCCCCGCCGTCCCTGTAACTTGAAAACCGCTTGAAAAATTGAGGTAACCATTTAAATGTCTTATATGTAGTTTTTATGAGCTTTCTGGTGATGTAAGTTGTTTATTGTTAAATTGAACTTGAAATATCACCTTTTTGACAGTAATACAGTTTTATAGTAATATTGATGAAAAACGTGTTGGGAAGAACCTACAAGAAATTTCAACGTGGCCAACATTCAGAAATGTATTTACTAACCTTAAAGGAACAAGATAAAACCAAAATGGAATTTCCCCTCGATATGGTAAGTATACTGGCCTCTAGCTGCCGGACTAAAACAGAACCATGCAGAGACATCCATACATGGTGGGGAGGGGAGGTTTGGTGGTGGGCAAATATTTCCCAATGGAAAATAAAATTTCTAAACCAACCTGTTTTATAGTTTTTCAATGTCCTTATTATTTTACGTTACTGTTAATCAGGGGCATATTAAACATGAACGAACATTTTCCCATGTATAACTGTGCAACGCCTAAGTACGTTATACCGATCAAGGGAAAGAAGCGTAAAATTTTGTATTAAAAAAATTGTCCGGCAGGTAGAGGCCGATATATTTACCATATGGAGGGGCAATTCCATTTTGGTTTTATCTTGCTCGTTTAAGGTCAGTGAGTACATTTCTGCATGTCGGCGACGTTTGAACTTCTGGGGGCTCTTACCAACATATTTACTGAAAAATTGCTATAAAACTATTATACTGTCAAAAAGGGTCATATTTCAAGTTCAGTCCAAGTATAAATGACTTAATCATCACAAAGCTCATAAAAATACTTATAAGACATTTAAATAGTCACCTGGATTTTTTAAGCAGTTTTCAAGTTATTGATCCCTGAAACTACGAAAAATACTAAAATCCGCAAAAATCCTGGGCACTAGTATTAAAAATAAACTCATAAGTCACTAAGAACTGGAAAAATTAAGTTGATCATTTAAATGTCTTGTATGTAGTTGTTTACGAGCTTTCTGATGATGCAAGTTATTTTTTTAATTAATTAAATTGAACTTGTATTACAGAAATACCTTTTTTGACAGTATTACAGTTTTAGGGTAATATTAAAGAAAAACGTGCTGGCAAGAGCCCACAAGAAATATCAAAGCGGCCGACATGCAGAAATATACTTACTAACCTTAAAGGAACAAGATTAAACGAAAATGGAATTGTCCCTCGATATGGTATGTAAACATGCTTTTTTGTACCTCTGGATACCGGACTAAAATAAACATGACTTGCATCAGGATAAGACTCTTAAACTACAGCTTTTTTATCAAATAGTTTTGTAGTTAAACTTTGAGTTATTTTTTTTGCTTGAAGTGAAATGGAAATACTGTATATTTTTATTTGCTTATTGGTAAAATTAGGTCTTTCTTAATGACGTCACAACGAGACTAAACTGTATAAAACTTGCTGTCAAGTAGTACAATCTTGTTATAAACACTTCGCAGTTCACGAATGAAATATATCCATACAAGTTTAGTTGCATTTCAACATTCAACATTTTTTTAAAACTACCCTGGTTGTGACGTCATGGGCTTTTTGAGTAGCCCAGATGGCGGATGGATAGTGTGTTCGTCCTTTTATTTCTTTCAATATTTTAGATATAAAAAAGACGAGCGGGTTTCAATCTATACTTTTACATAGGATAACGCTTTGTGGTTAACGTTCCCCATATCGTTCCCTAACGTTCCCCTTCTATAAGCTCTTATACAGCCAAAATTAATGAAATTTCATGTTCGTTTGTTGAAATAATAGCTTGTATCATTAGAAAGTTCATAAAAAACTACATATAAGACATTATTATGGCTATCTTGATTTTTCAAACGGTTACTGAGTTATTTGTAAGATGTCGAAAAATGTAAAAATGACGCAAATTTCCTGGGCACTAGTCCGAAAATACGTTTTCAACAGCTCATAACTCCACAGGAATTTAAAAAACCAAGGTAACCATAATTATGTCTTATAGGTAGTTTTTTATGAACTTTCTCATCATACAAGTTATTTTTTCAACAAAGAAATATGAAATTTCACTATATAAGAATTTTACAGAAAAAATGAAGAAAAACGTGTTGCTTGGAGCCCACAAGTAATTTGAAGGCTGCCAACATCCAAAAATACATTGAACATTCCTAAAAGATATCACATAAAGCCAAAATGGAGTTGTTCCCTAATAGGGTGAGTTTTCAGTCATTTTCATGCCCTAGCTGCTGGACTATATTCACGTGCACCAATAACAATTTGTGCTCATTCTGATAACGCCAGTCGTTTTTTTATCGTTGAACGTGACATTTCATATTTTTTCTGTAATACAATTTAACAGTATAGATAATCACAAATCACTCGCTTTTTGGTATTTCGGCTTGCTTAGGAACTTTGTTGGTAGTAATGTGCCTATATGTCTTTCAAATAAACCACAAACCAGGTATTATTGCCTATTTCAATATTTCACCAGTATAGGCAGCAGTTAACAACTTTAAAATTAGATGTGGTTCGTCGTTTTGGTTAAAAACGTAAAGTAGTCAGTGGAACTTTTTCTGAATTTTAATATTATTAATGTGACATTACATTGTGACTGTGTGTGTGTGTTCCTCTTCAAAATCGCAATCAAAAATTATAAAATAAAAAAGATCGTTTAAACTCATTTACGTTTTTTGTTTTCAGTGTATGACTATGTTTTCAGTAAAAAAATGATGGTCACTATGCTTATTTTGAACGACCGAAACTCCCAAAGGGATTAGGTGGTTAGAGTGAATTTAGTATGCTCAAAAATGTGTGGCTGTGTAGACCTTAGCTGTTCATATTCAGGGTTACCTTCCTGTAAAGGATCTTAGTTGTAAAATAATACTGTGATCATGAAACGTCACAATGGTAAAAGTCTATTTTACCTTTTCTCATTTACCCTTACATCACATAACAAGAACTCATTGAGTCATTTATACAGGTTTATTATTTTGTAAGCGTACATTGTAATTACACTGCGTAGGTGGCGACGACATCATGTAGTTATTACTGTATTTTACAATATAATCATAAAAATCCTTGTTCCTTTAAACATCTTAAAATAGATGCATCAAAGTCTGAAGGAAGAACGATTGAAACACCATCACATAATGAAATATTAGTCTTAAGCCTTAACGATCCTAACTCGCCATCATAGCACACCACATTTAAAGCAACAATAGACGAACGATTTAAGAGAAGTCTGTATTCTAAATTCGACGTCTTGTCCAGCCAATATCCCCAAATCTTATCCTGTGAATGTAATGACTCCATTTCACACGAGCCCCCAGGGAAGTAGAATAACCAGTATGGTTCTTCGGTATCTGTATATACAGGTAAAACATAACCCTGATGAGTCAAACTACTTTGGTAGTTTGAAATTAGGGATAACATGGCATCTTTTTCAAAATGATCACTTAAATCTGTTACCAAGAGCCGAAATTCGTTTGCTAGTAAGTCAAGATTAATGACTTCTAAATCTTGCTCAAAAATCCGTGTTTCTCTTGATAGACATCCAGCAATCTTATGATCATCCATGATTTTCTTGAACAACCTTTCTTTAGCAGCTTCTGTGAGTGTTTCTTGTCCTCGCGAAGGGGTTAGTCCAACTTCCTTTGGTACAATATTGAATTTTATTTTTTCCGCATTTTTCATTATTGCCTGTATTGTGTTACTCCCATATGCTGTGGGCTTTTTAAATGGCACTCCTTCAGGCAGCCCGGTCACCTCAAATCCACCATGAAGGTACGGTACACGAGCTAACGGTTTGCCAGAAGCTTCGCCTACAAATAGAGGAGGCAAAGGACATTTATATACAGACTAGACTACATGACACGTGGGATCATTTGCAGGCAACATACAATACACTAGTAACACAATACTTACAGTATTTGCTGTTGAACAACGTCGCAACATCAGATGCACTAAACTTCTCTGTTTTATTGCACTCTAATACAAAATTTCAATAATTCCAATTAATACTACATACAGTGTGCTTAAAAAAATAAACCCTTTCAAATTCAAATTAGCAATAGCGTATATTGTAGGAATTTGACAGCTTTAATCCCTTGTTAATATGTGTCAATTAAAACACAACTCATAAGTTTTCCACACAGTTTTTTTCCATGACTACACAACCTTGTGTTGTTACACAACCATTACGTCAAAGTAACTAGAGCTGTTAAACTGCTACAATAAGTTATACTTGACTTGAATTTGAAAGGGTTCAGTTTTTTATGTATTGTATAATGCATGTATCATGCAGAATGGCAGTAGGCTGGTGAATAATCTGATTTATAAATGTACAACTCTTGTACAAATGAGTGGTAGACTCAAACAATCATAGTCCAATGGCTAGTTGTTCAAATTTAGTCATTACCATTAGTGATCATAGATTGTCATTAACATGGTAATTGGTAAATAAGAATGTCCCTAACACACAGACAGGGAAACAATAAAAGTGTTACCTTGTACTTAATATAACTAATTGATAATTAAACAAAAAAACACATTCTGTAATAGTACTACAGATTAGGAACATAATCACAACAAATTGAATTACTATGATGCATACCAAAGAATTCCATAAACTTTATCGGTCCATTATTCTGTGTTAAATATTGTAAACCTTTATCTGTACCAAGACAATGAACTTCTGATTCCATATCTAGCAGCAAAAGTGATGCTTCACACCCAAGAGATTCCAAATATGAAAACTATTATAAAATTGAAACATTTTGAAATTTAGAATAATACCAGGATCAAGGTACTTTAAGTTATTTAGAGTTTAGCAGAGTGGTACATAAAAATTAAATAACGCATTATAAAAGTGTAATAATTACATAACACCCTAAAATATCATTATTTGACTGCTGAACTACAGTATACTGTCATGATAAATACTTAATTAATATGACTAATAGCAGGTAAGTCAGTTGGATATTAACCAGAAAATAAACCATATTAGTATAATTTCTTTAGTAAATAATGGTTTTCAAGCATTTTGATTGGTTGATTGTTGCAAATATGAGGAGTTATTTACTAGCATTATTTACTAGTTGGCATTTTTTCAAAATGTCCACCAGTGAAAGTCGTTTTGATGTTTTATACTTTTGCCAAAATTAACAAAATGAGAAAAACTACTCTAATACAAAGTCAAAGAATGTACACAAACTTTGATTTGAAACTATCTTAAGGTAATAAATCGTCTGCAAAATTTATTAAAAACTTTTTTCACTGTAAAAAAAATGGCTAATAAACTTTAGTCTTTACTTACTATGAATTTTCCAAAATCAACTGTATTCATTAAAGAAGTGTATTTTATACATGTTTTACTAAAGAAATTATACTAAAACAATTATTCGCCTCAGGCTCAGTGATTATGATTAATATATTCACCTCGACTTCGTCTCAGTGATTCGGTAAAATTTACCAATAATCACTTCGCCTTTGGCGAATAATTGTTAAATAGCATTCCCAGCCAGTCTGCTGATTTTCAACTCTTTAATTTTTATCTTTCCTACCTGGGAAATTAACTGTTTTTTTGTTTTGGAAATTTGGTATTTCAGTTGCTTGGGTGTTAACTGGCTAACATCAGTTTCAATGAACTGCTTGGCCTTTTCCTTCCATACATTGGATTCCTCGGGCGTTAATGAATTCCATTTTTTGACGGCAAACTCCAGTCTTTCTGGGTTTGTAAAACCTTGACATTCATCTACATATTATTATTACAAAGAAAAAAAATTATTTCAAAATTAGTAACTAGCAACATAAGAAGTGGTAACAGTTTATCAAATTAAAAGAATAAACTTTTTCATATGTACATACAAAACACTAATAAAGGTAATAAATGTAAAAGTAGAAGGTGCACTAATTTAACTGCCTACTGTACTAAGAGAAATTTACCTGATCTCATAACTGTGGAACAAAATATATTGTAGCCATTGGGACAACGTTTTGGCTTCACAGATTTTGGACAATCCTGATCATTTGTAAAAACATCACTAGCCTTGCGCTTCCTCTTTTCATTCCCAATCCATTTCTAAAGAACAAAAAGTCCAATAAATGAATGTAAGGTTATTGATAAATGAGTCATCTTCATGGAAATTCATGAGAAGTGAACATGCCACACTTCTCCCATTTAATATGTCCTAATTACATAAGCTATCAATATCTCCCATGGCCATGCCAATAAAAATTTTACAGGTACTTGTGAGGAAAGGCAGAACAGCTTTTAATGCAAAATCCTATGAATAGTTTATTTGCGATCAGTGTTTATTAAAACTATGGGAATAAAAACACATGGCAACAGTAATATCATGTGGTGGACAATACAGCTCATTGAAGCCATGATTTATTGACATAATGATAATTAATATATACAAGTCGATGTAGAAGTTCATTCCCAATTATATGCTGCAAAATGTATACAGATTTGGTGTAAATATTTTCTTTATGCATTCCACCTAGCTAACCTTCTTTCAGCTTAGGAAAGAAAACTGTTTGGAACTTGACAATATAAAAATAAAGCAGCACCCATTGCCAATAAATACAGCAGGATGTTAAACTGAGCTGAGCACTATATGTCGTCTAGGCCCTTTTAGTGGCATTGTTTATCCCTTAAAGAGCATCGTCTGGTGCACGCAAAATAAACTTAACCATGGGTTATACCTCTTTGTAAATTGTAACAAGCCAAAGATATTGGTAAACAAGGATTAAGGTAGTAGTCACTGATAACAGGACGATCAAAGCCCACATTAAATGGTAAACAAAAAACCAATGACAACGATCTGTTGATGAGCTAAACAGACAAAAACCAAAAAACACATCGACAATAATATATTATAGTATTATTATTTATATTAAAACTGTCTAAACAAGTACGGGAATTTCACCTACCTTCACTTTATCAAAACTCACATCAGCTTTGTTTGCAGCTTCCTCGATAACAGCACGCATCCCTGGGCCAGTAGATGTCATTCCTTTATCATAATAATTCCGAAGAATTTGTTTCTTATCATCGCCTAAAACAGTATACGTTCCTCTAGCAATCGCCATATTTGTTTTCTTCATTCGCACATGTTCTGCCCCAGACTACCTTGCGCGACGCTCTCAGATTGGTTAGATTATAATCTGGCCACGCTCGAATGGGTCGTTCTAAATTTTAGAACGTGCGCTTGAATGGTATTAGCCTGCGTGAGACGGGTGGTGTGGCTGGATAAATTTACTACCCTTGTGGTGAGTTTCTGTTTCGAAAAATTCACAGTTGAGCCAATCGCTGCACGTATTCGTCATTTAAAACGTTTTCCAGTAGCAGGATGAGAGCATCCCGCATAGTTACAGACGTAAAATTAAACAAAACATGAAAAACTTTGACGCCTATACAACGTTTTTAAGCGGTTTTCGAAACAGAAACTCACCACAAGGGTAATAAATTTATCCAGCCACACGCTGGTCTTGTTTATTTTGTAATTCATTACGTTTTCTTCATGTATTTATGCTTTATTTCATGGGGGTGCATGCTCTAGAAACTATGAATGTGTTTATGTGCGCACTGATCTCTATATGAAACTACACACTGAATTGGGCCGCCTATGGTTTATGTAGATAAAAATTTAGTTTCAGAAATATTTCAAAACGTATAATATATGTAATTAATAGGTCGTATTTTATACCAAATTTAAGCTTACATTAGGCTTAATAACATACCGACGACAAATGTTGTGCCATTTTGAAAAATTGTCAATAAAACAAGGATTAAAAACTCAATATTTTTTCATTTTGAAAAAATATACAGAAAGAATAACAATTGCCTTGTTGCTATGACAACAACCTATAGAAGTACTTCATGTAATATAGAAGTACTGCATGCATGTATTTCTAGTTTGCTGTGATATTTAAACGCCATTGTCGTTAAAGTAACGGCCTTAGTCAAAAACATTTTTAAATTTTCCATCCATTTAGGCACTACGTCATGTTACAATGACATTATTTGTTTCTTATATAAAAACATGCAAACCTGCACTTCTCACATTCATAAAAAGTGTAGAGAGGCACTTTAAGGCGGTGAAAAGGGCACATTCGCACACACATGTAAAACACCAATGTAGTAAAGCAGATATAGGTAGCTTAATTTATTCAGCATACATAGACGCATGTTTTCAACATATTATTAACTTTTGAAATGATGCATGCTATCCCAATTTTTCAGGTGACGCGGAAGATTCATTGACCTACCATAATGGTAGTAAATTCTCCACTAAAGATGTCGATAATGACCCTGACGATTCTGTCAATTATGCAGAATATTACCATGGAGCTTGGTGGTACCATTTTGGTCATCAATCAAATTTGAATGGTCAATATTATAATGGTAACCATAACTCTTTTGTAGATGGAGTTAACTGGAAAGGTTTTAAAGGGTTTCATTACTCGTTGAAGACAAGTGAAATGAAAGTACAACCGTCCGTATAGCCAACCAGCGTCACCTTCACAAATTATTTACACCGTATGACAATCCATAAGGCACTCAACAAATTTGACTTGGCATTTTATTACTAATAGTTTCGTACCACTGATTTTGGCACTCTTCAGATAAAATTGCCTAACGGTTTACAGCAAGGACTTAAATTACATTATATACATGGATTTAAAGGTAGACTAATCTTATTGACATTTCAAGCAGGATAATTACTACTCAATGAAAGATGATTTTGACATGACGCGGAAATATTAACTGGCTTTTTTTAAAATATATACAAGGAACAACTAAATAGTTCTTAAAACTAAATTTTTTAAAAGGAATTTCTTAGATTGTGTACATGAAGATACTAATTCGTTGCGTTTGTTAAGTGTGGAAATGTTAGGTTCACACATCATGAAATATTTCTCCCATAAGCAAAGATTACATATGCAGTTTGAGGTGCTGTATATGATTTAGCTCGCTTTAAGTTCTATCAATTTGATGTCAAATCTAACGTTCTTGTTTTTGAAATCGCAGATGTGCTTACTGAGTTCAGGCGCATTTCTTTGGTTGGGTTGGTAAAGGAAGCTTTATGGTTATTGTATCTTGTTTTGAATGTGGTTTCGGTAAGACCAACGTACGTTTGATTTGGCTCACCGCCATTCGTTGTAACTATAGCCTGATACACCATTGAGTCAGGCCCAGTTTACACTATACCAGTTTATAATAAAGTATACCAGTATCGAAAAATTTGCAGGCGTTTACACTGTATCGGTTTACTCCACAGTGAGCCCATGCTGTCAGGTATTAGATAGATAGATAGATAGATAGATAGATAGATAGATAGATAGATAGATAGATAGATAGATAGATAGATAGATAGATAGATAGATAGATAGATAGATAGATAGATAGATAGATAGATAGATAGATAGATAGATAGATGGTTTATTAAAAATAATCTCATTTACAGCATTTACTGAATTGCAGAGATTTACCTATTAACAATAAAAGTAGCTAAAAACTGCCAAATTAAAGAGTTCTTCTAATTAATAATATTAAACATTTTAATATCATAAAGATCTACATCTATATAGTTTTTAAGTCTGTATTAAATTCTTGTGATGCTGATACGATAAAAGTTCTTTGGTGTATATTCGTTGCACACTTGGGTGGATAAAAACGTCCTTTCCTTCGTAAATCATAAGAATGACTATCTTCGTTGAACGGAAGTAATTTATATAAATTGTTTTGAGGGTCAGACATAATCTTATCGAAGAATTTACTGCAGAGGTCCGATCTTCGTTCCGAGAGGGTTGTGAGTTTTGATTGACTTAATAATTTCTTATAAGAATAGTCGTATTCATATATTACACGCAAGGCTCTCCTTTGTACACGTTCGAGTGATTTGCTCAGGTATTCCGGAATACTGTAGTGATAAACTTGACATGCATAAAGAATAACAGATTGAATGCATGTAACATAAAATTTAACTAACTCTTCTGTTGATAATTTTGCCCGCTTCAACTGCTTCAAAAAGTGTAACCTTTTAGAGGCTTTCTTAACCGTATCCTTAATATGCAAATTCCATTTCAAGTTATTCTGGATAGTAACTCCAAGAATTTTAACTGATTCTACTATGTTTAAGGTAGATTGATCGATTAATACATCTTCATGACTTACATCATCACGGTTAAAGGAAATCCGCAGTTCTTTACATTTCTGAGGATGCAGCTGAAATTTATTCGCAATAGACCAATCATTGATTTCTTCAAGTAGCGTTTGTGCTTGGCTGTTTTCTCGTTTTTTTTACAACTTCGTGTGTAGTCGTATCATCGACATATTTAAAAACTCCATCGCTTGAGGTTACTTCCAAATCATTTATCATAATGATAAATAGCCATAGGCCTAACTTTGTACCTTGAGGTACTCCTGCTGGGACAGTTTGCCACTCCGAGAAACAGTCTTCCGCAAGTTTGACTCTATGATGTCGATTACTTAGGAAGTCACAAATCCAATTTACAACGAATGGGTTAATTTTGTACATGGACAACTTATTGATGAGGATGTCGTGGTCAATCAGATCGAATGGCTTTTTATAATCCAAAACAAATACTCGAACACTGGCACCGGTGCCATCTGTCGCTTTAGTCCATTATTGATGTATCATGTTAATTAGTGCATGAGAAGTGGAAGAGTGCGGTATACATCCATATTGGTCTTTTCCAATTTGTTCAAGTACTGCTGGTTTAACATGAACATGAACTATGTAGTCTTCTGCGATCTTCGATAAAGTGGGAGTTAAAGATATTGGCCTAAGATCATTAGATATTGATTCCACTTGTGAATTTTTTGGAATTGGCGTGACATCTGCACTCTTCCATATTTGGGGGAGGGTTTGTTCATTTAAGGACGAGTTAATTAATGATGTTACAGGTACAGCTAAGATGGATGCGTACTCTTTCAGGACCCAATTTGGGATGTTATCCGGACCATTTGATTTGTTGGTATTAATTTTGTTTAAAAGAGCGAACACAGTTTCTGTTGTTATAATTGGAGGCATAGCGTTGGTGAAGTCTAGTCTTTTGTTTTTGTTTAGCGGTTCATATGCCTGCTGTGGTTCCAAAAAGATACTATTTATTTTATTAGCCAAATTTGTCTTCTCTTCTAACGTTTGCGAGCCTTCGGGAAGCAGCTTAGCCAAGATATTTTTCTTCGGGTTAGACATGCCACACAGTCTTTTGCATTCATTCCACCATTTCTTTGGATCTTGGTTATTAAGCTTTTTAACCTTTACTTGATAGTATTTTTCTCTACATAATTTTCTTTCTCTATAAACTTTATTCCTGTACAAACGAAAAAGGTGGGTATTCTTTTCGTTCAAAGCCTTTTGTCGTTGACGTATCAAGAGTTTTAAATGACCGGTCATCCATAATAATAATAATAATAATAATAACGAATTTATTGCAGCATTCCATTTTACATGGCTCTTCATCTACAATACTAAAAGCTATAATTACTAAAGCTATTTACAGTATGTAATATTTAATTATATAAATATAATATTAAGATTAAAAATGAGGTTTATAACTTTCCCAGTCTTTCTTTTGCCCGTTCAAAAAGTAATATTTTGGTCTCATTACGAAAGGTTCTAAAATTTTTCTCCGCCCTAACAGCGTGTGGCAGATTGTTAAAACATTTAGCTGCAGAAAATTGGAAAGTGTCTTTGATAACAGGAGTTTCCAAAAGGTCTTGTGAGCAGGACCGAAGGCCAGATCTTCCAGAGTTGTATCTTTATAGACTTGCATATTCGGGCCAGCGTTGATCGTTTAGAGCCTTAAACGTTGCTATCAGTAGATGCCAATCTCGTCTTTCCATCATTGGAAGCCAACCCAATTTTAACACGTCTTCTTCTCTGGAGAACTTTCCAGTAATGAAACACACGGCCGAAGATTGTACACGTTGTAGACGTTTCAGAAGCTTTGAAGGAAGGGCGTAATACACCACATCACAGTAGTCAAGTTTTGATAAGATCAGGCTTTCAACTAGCTGCTTCCGTAGTTGAAAAGGTGCCATATTTCGCAATTTGCGTAATATTGCCAGAGAAGCATAACACGAAGAAACAATTTCATTAACGTGTTTTTCCCAGCGAAGTGTGTTACCAAAGTGTACTCCGAGTAATTTATATGTTTCAACCACTTCAAGATTTCTGTTGTTGTTTAAACTAATATTTATAATTCCTGGTGTCCGAAGAGAGTGATAGTTTGCCATTTGAGGAGTTGTTACCAACATAGTTTTGGTTTTATCATTGTTTATGGCAAGTTTAGATCCATCAGACCAGTGCACAAGATTCTTGAGGGAATTGCTAATTTTTGTTACACCGTTTTGAAGGTCTTTTGCTTTGACGCTTTTGTAAATCGTTGTATCATCTGCGTACTGATGACAGCTGCATTCTTCTCCCAGATGGTCAGCTAAATCTGCAACATACAGATTAAATAAAACAGGACCCAAAATGGATCCTTGTGGAACACCAAAATTAGTATTCAATTTTTCCGATCTCTTATCATCAATTTGAACATACTGTTGCCTTCCTTTTAAATAGTTCATTATCCAGCGAAGAAATTGCTGAGAAAAACCCATAAGATGTAGCTTCCTTATTATGATGTCAAAATGCACTGTATCAAAGGCTTTACTAAAATCAGCAAAAACCATGATCGTAACTTCTCCTCTATGCATTGCTTTAATTATATCATCCCTAATGCTGATCAACGCAGTTGTTGTTGAGTGCCCCTTGCGAAAGCCAGATACGTGTGAAGGTAATAAGTGTTCCGAATCGATGAACTGTACCATTTGTCTTAAAACAAGTTTCTCATAGATTTTGGACAGGGCAGGTAAAATAGATATTCCGCGCAGGTCGTTATTCGTTGTAGGATAATTAGTTTTTGGAATAGGGAAGATACGGGCAATTTTCCACTGCAGAGGAAAATATTCTTTCTCAATACAGCAGTTAATAATGTGGGTTAAGGGAGATGCTATTTCTTCTGCAACTAATTTAATAAACTTTACTGGGATTTGATCACGTCCTGTAGAACAATCAGATCTAAGAGACTTAATCTCATGAAGCACTTCCTGGTAGGTTACTAAGCGTAGATGACACGGATTGCTCCCACACTCCGGTAGCGATGCAATTTGTGCGTATAATTCGTCTATTGTCTTGTTTGTGGCATTAACTGTACGATGGGCGGTGTTAGCAAAATAGGAGTTAAGATCATCAGGATTCTGTCTTAACGGCTGTGGGTTTGGTTTTAAAATACGGTGGATAACTTGCCATACCGTTTTGGGATTTCGGTTGGATAAAGCTCGTTGCATAAAGGTTTTTTTAGCTTTCTTAATTTTAGATTTAAGGGTGTTTCTCAACTGACGATAGGTCTTCCAAAGAGTGGAATCATTAATATGACGAGTTTCACGACGAAGCTTATCCCGTTGTCTCTGAAGATCTTTTATATTTTCATCTTTAAGCCATGGTGCTGGTGGACGGGTAATCTTAGCACGTTTCATTGGGGCGTGTCTCTCCAGACAATTAAGGAACATAGTGTTAAAAAGCTCCAATTTCTCGTCTGGATCATCAACACCATAGACTATATTCATAGGAATGCTCTTTACATCTTCTACAAAACTGACTTGGTCGTAATTCCGCTCGTTTCTGATGTACTTGTAACGTGGTAGAAAACGAGTGACTCGTGCATTTACGCAAACGTACGGTGCACTGTGGTCACTAACCAATGGACAAGGGAGGACGTCGGTGTGTGTGATTCTATTTGGGTGGTTAGTGATAAAGTGATCAATCAGTGTTTGTGACGTAGCCGTCACACGAGTAGGTTTAGTAATCATCTGATGGAGATTATTCATGTTTAGAATACCTATGTATTGTTTAGTCAATGACGAATCTAAATTCATTAAATCTATATTTATATCACCAGTGATCAAGAGCAATCCATCCCATTGGGCTGAGATATTTGCCAGTATATTTTCAAACTCTTCTAGCCAAATTTGTGTTGGAAGGATTTTTTCCGAACGATATGTCACTCCAAGCAAAAGTTTACTATTCCTATTTCGTCCGGGAATTTCAAGCCAGATATGTTCGATATCAGGTTGTAGATTCTCAATATCTTTCCGACGTTTTAATTTTATATTATCTTTAAGGTATATGCCAACACCCCCACCACGTATTATATCCCTATTTCGAAACAGGTTAACATAGCCGGGGATAGAAACGTAATCAAGTAAATGCCGGTTATCTTTAAGCCACGTTTCACTGAGCGTGATAATATCAAACGGGAATTGATTAATTGTTAGTATAAACTCATCGAAGGTTGATACCATACTTTGAGTATTCAAATGCATTATACGTAATTGTTCCGATTTTGCTTGCAACACTGATGAATGTTCATCTTGTGGGACTTCAAATTCACTTTCTGAAATTGTAGTATCAGTAATATTTGCATTCCAAAACGGCAACGCAGTATATAGGCATTTTTCACAAGTATATGTCTTTGGAGAAGCAGCGGAAAAGGATTTTAGGTTGATGGTAATATTTACTAGGCAGCGAGCATGTGTAAGGTCATGGCACACTTCACAAATAAAACGTTTGTGGTTACTGGCAACTGGTTTTTCACAAACAGTACACCGGGGAGCCTTTCGTTGAGTTTCCCTCGACTTGTTCTTTAAGATCGGTCCCGGGTTTTGTTCAACGCCTGCTATTATCAAAAGTAATCTATGTGTAGCTGATGAATTATTGTAGTAGGAAATTGGTCTCTTTAAGCGCTTAGATTTAAAACGCAAGTTTGAAGCATTCTTTAAAAAATATACAGCTGAAGTTAACAAATGTTGTCTATGTTTATTAAACGAGTCAATGCTGTAATCGATCCGGTGGGAGTTTAAGTTCGTCAGTGAAATGCTAATTTCATCAAGATGGCCACCCATTTTCTCTCTCAATGTCAATATATTAAACAAGTGTATCTTGTAAGCTAAAGAATATTGATCATTCTCACAGGATATACCTGACAGCACAACACTCGCTTGACGTTCATGATAGGTAGACCATGTATCATCCACACAGGAAACATCATTGTAGCCCGAAACCACATTAGTATCAGTGATCGAGTCAATATATAAAATGCCAAGCGTGTTGATGGCATAAACTGGTGTATACCTGCCATTACACCAACAAAAATATCTTGAATTGTTAAAAGTACGACAGGGTATATCACTGTTTACAATTTGTGTAAAAACATCATAAGTAATCCATATACATAACAATAATGCCAGCAGCGATACAAACGATCGACCAACCGCCATCACAAAGCTTACTATCATAATACGTAAGAGGTGAGTTAGCCTTCACTGCGCGAGCAATCATTGCTGTGGAGTTTAACTGACTTTGTTGGCATTAGTACATTTAACCCGGTTTGAATGATGTCATTAAAATATGTTGCTTTCATGTCCATATTATTCATTGATTCTAAGATTGTCCATTCTATAGAGTGCAGGAATCTCCCAAGAGCTTGTTTCTTGCTCGGTCGCATATCCCGGACTGTGACGGTTTTGTTTGTCGATATAGTTTTTTTTTCGCTCTTTAGGAATAAGGGAAATAGTGTAGTGATCGGACAGACCAAAGGGCGCTAAACGCGTTGGGACTTGATAAAAATGTTTCAAGTTTATTAAAATTAAATCTAGGATTGCTTCTCCACGCGTTGGAAAATTTATAAGTTGTTTCAATTGGAATTGGCATTTTAAATGAGAAATGTTCAAACGGTTAAAATCGCCCGTAATAATAACAGCTGCTTGTGGAAAAGAGCTCTCAATTATCCCCAAGTGTCTAGAAGATAACTATTCAAATATTCGTCGTCAGAGGTTGGCGGATGATAGACGACTGCTATAATGAGGCATGAATAGCCTCGGGGGGTTGAAGTTTACACCAGAGGACTTCATTGCTGGAGTTGTATTCATGGCTGTAATATGTTGGATTATATTAAAAGAAACAATATTTTCTTGATGTTATGACTAAGATTGTTAAAGAGCTTTACCTGGACATTATTCTCGCTACGATTCAAATTAACAAATATTGTCATAAAAACAGTGTCCATTCGAAAGCGACAGTCACTCTTATTTATGTATTTATCAGAAATGGTTAGTAGAGTTAATAAGCAAAATAAACGAGGCATATGAAGCATTATAGTATCGTACAAAATGCAATACTCTTTCTGAAACATACACGTCAGTGCGGACTATGAACCAGAGCATACCGGATTGCTCTGTTTACACTGCTACGGCACGTACCGGTGTAGAAGTCTGAACAATCCCCACAGGGAGTCCCACTATGAGTTACGCATTGAATTAGTTAGGATTGAACTAATATTGTATTCATTTATAAAAGCCTACTTGAGTTATACTTGAACCCTTGATTACTGCTTGACTATCGCTTGTTTAATCTAAATGGCCATTACAGTATAACTCTACATGACGTTTCGTGAAGCAGAAATGAGTGCTTACATGTAAGGAACGCGGGCGCGAAAAGTGGAAGGCGACGGAAAGGGAGAAAAGAAAGGCTTGAAACATCGACTGGCCGACGATTGATGTGCTCCAGGAGTAGGTTGTTCTCCGACAATTTCCGAACATTCTTCGCTAGAAATACGCGGGAAATTTAAAATGGCGGAATAGCAGAAGCACAACAATAATTCAATTATAAATTAGTAAATTGGTATCTCAACGGAGTAAATGACTATAAAACAAACGTTGATTGTAGGAACGTTGGTTTTCCCAGAAGTAAAGAAAATCCAAAAAACGATCGATGAACGGGGAAGAAAAAGAAATGCTGGCTTTATAGTAACCTCAATAAATGCGAGTCCCATACTGTTTTGACATGGGACGTCTTCGCCAAGACGTACTCAACCAAAACACACACTATCAACTATGTGCTGGGTTCAGGACAAGTGCTGTCCAGATTATATCCAGTTGATTATTCCGTTTGATGATGTTTGTGCTGAAAGGCGATAGGTTCAAGAGCTCAGATTGCACAAAAGTTTGGTATGCGAATTATACAGTATGTAATGTCAAGAAAAGTTGATACTGTCTCATATGGACATGGTATGGAAACGTTCACGCTGACAAATGAATTTCTGGATATTGTGTTTCAGTACTAGTGCATTTACGTCAAGGATTTGAAGTGAATGTAGAGAAAAACACACACGACCGATATGGCAACATTGTTGGTTCTTCTAAACACTGGGAATTTTCTAGTTCTGATAATGAAATAACATCTTCAGTTAGACACGTTTCATACAGCTGTTCTATGATTTTAGATCCAATGAGACATTCAACAATGTGTAACAGTTGTGCCAGCATCAAATGTAATAGCTTCTACAAAACATTAAACCCTAAAAGTGAAAAAGTCTTCGAAAAGCAGAAAAGAGAATCATATATGACACCTGATGAAATCAAACATAAGCTGCAGATAGAAAAGGAAAGGGGGATCAATGCTGAAAGGAGGAAAAATACACTAAAGAAAAGTATTGGTTAGAAACAAATTATTTTGAGAAGCGTGATCATGCAGACTTTAAGGTCATGTTTGAGAATTTTGATGAGAGTTTAATAAATCCTGATATGAAAATATTCTGACAGGTTTACAATCTCCAAATCCTAAAGGCTACAGATGGCACCCAAAGTAAGTACTGCATATGGTTAACTATTCAAGTAAATACAGCCACTGAATTGAATAAACTGGAATACTGCATATCCAGCTGCAAAATTAAATGTGTTTCTGTGTACAAAAATGTTGTGATGTTAAGGATCAAGTTTGCTCCAAATACACTGTTAAATTAAGTTGAATGAGTGGTATACAATATTATATAACAATCTCTAATTCTCTGAAATTATTTATGGGTGTACAATTAGTGTACTATTCCACAGATATCACACTTTGCTTGAGAATTAAGATAAGGGGGGGGGGGGTGGGCACTACCTATGCCCGTAAATAACACTTGCTTAGCTAGAAACTAATTGACCCAAAGAATAGATCTGTCCCAGAAAAAGCACATGTTCTATACATGTATGAGTTTATCTGATCTGATGCGTTAGATAAATTGTTAGTCTAGACTGAGACATGTTTTCAACCGAGCAATTAAATTATGATGAAGCTAATGGATCTCAATAAATATTTGTTGCTTAAGCTCATTTTGTTTGCTTGCATGCATGGCAGACAATTGTTCAGCCCTCAAATGTTATTCAAGCAATTTGATTAATGCTTATAATAACCTCGCCAATATGAAAATTAAGTGACACTATTATAAAAATAACCTAAATACTTATATCACCCTGATCATGTAGGAAGATTTGCAACTTAATTAAGACAACGAATTGCGTGGCATCACTTGTGGGAGTAATAGATCTAGGATATGAAAAGAAAACGATGGATGGCATAAACACAGGTCTGGGATGTATTTTAGGTTGCATCAACTAGACTGGAGGACGATAGATGGGTAAACCTTGTTTACATAAATTGAAACAATTTGCCTGCCAGCAATGCACGGATATCAGTTTTTTAAAGATTTAACACGCATGAATTGCTCTGTTCCGTTTTCTTACGTAATTAGACGTTGCTCAGAATTACAAAAAAAAACGTCTCCGTGCATTGTTTGTAGGCAATATAACAATGTGCCACCCTGTTCGGCTACTATGTTCATGTTTCATTATTTATCAATTTTGGCCAGCACTCTATTGGAGTTTATCTTTTTGTCATTCAACAGCAATATTCAACAAGACATGAATCTATCATTCGTTTTTTTTATGCATAGTTTTTTGGTCAGGATAATGACAGTCGACATGCGTAATGTAACAATTGACACAAACGTCATGAAAGTGCTTTTTTAACCAAAATTATATTTATAATTCCCACGCGAGTAATTATTTTGCCTTGTTGTACAGCTTTAGGGAAGTTTGTCCCCTTACCAAATAATCCCTAATATTAGTCCGAGAAGATATCGCTCAATATAGACAAACTTGCAATTAAAAAAACAATGTGTTTCACAGGTGTCTAGAAAGCTGAACTTGCGTCACGTGTCCTGCAGTTTATGTTTCTAGGAAACACAGGATTTAGATTTCGGTTTGCACATTGGCCCACTAAAGAAGTTGACCCAAGCACTTTTTATCATTTATTTTGGAAGGCTGTATTTTGAGTTTTAAAGGAAGGGTTTAAAGTCAGATATAATTTCTGTAACGGTGGTGAAGCTAACAGGAGTTTAATCAAACTGCACTTCAAAGATAAAGATCCTTTCAAAGATTTGTTTACTGTGCATGACTAACCCGTACACGAAGGAGCCGATGTTTTTCATTCTCGATATTGCAGTAAGATAACTTTTAAATTGTTAATGGGAAATGCTGGCAAAACACAAAGACAGATTTGGTAGTTATTTGTGTAAAATTAAAGCAGTTTTAAGCGAGTCAAAGAATCGTTTTACAAAATTAAAATCAAACTCAAATCCTTAAAGTTTTACTTTATTTTAAGTATAATTTTACTAAAGCTTCTGTTACACGTCCCTTTTTTCTCTGCAACTTGGGTCGCAAAAACATATTGATGAGTTGCACATTTGCATGTCACACGAGATAGCGTTTTGGTTGCAACTTGAGAGCAGAGTAACAATACGTCATTGCACATAGTGTAAAGGTCAAACATGGCGCCCATCAGCAGGAAGAAAAAGAAAGAAATAGCTGCTTTTATTTTACTGACAGAGTTATTGGAGTTAGATAAGAAAGAGAAAAAGAAAAAGAAGCGGTCGAGGAAAGTCTGGGTAAGGCCCTGGATAGCGCGAAGACAGCAGGAGGGATGTTTTCACCAGGTATTTTATATTGTATTTTTGAAACTTTCTACACTCCTCGATTTGATATCATATAGTAATATTGGAAAATTCATAGTAAATAGTTTATGGCACTAGCATTAATTTCATGTAAATTTAAGTAATTCAGTCGTTTTTTTCTTCCGTGTAGTTGATTCCTGAACTTGAACTCGAAGACGAGATATCATACTTCAACTATTTTCGCATGGATAGAAAGCATTTTGGCATTCTTTCAGACCTCGTTGAAAGTCGCATACGTAAATGTGACACTGCAATGAGAGAAAGTATTAAACCTGATGAGCGGCTTGCCGTAACACTCCGCTATTTGGCGACTGGAGAGTCTTTTAAATCTCTAGAGTTTCAGTTCAGGATAAGTCGAACTGCTATTTTTTTAATAAAGTAAAGCTAGTGAGCTACAGACCGATATCAATAATATTGTTTATTAACATACATCTTTAAGCATTTAAAGCAATATATAGAATATAGACAGAAGAAACCCTTCCGGAGTAGGGCTCCGTCCTTGCCAAAATGTTCCAAACTTTGTTCCAAAGTTTGCAACATTAATTTCAAAGTTCCCAAGTTCAGTATTGAAATTTACAAGCCAGTTTGTAAACAAAAGCTCTGATTGCTCCATGAATTGAAAGAAGCCAATCAAATGCTTAGTTTACAAACCAGTTTGTGAGCTTATGAACTTCAGAACTTCAAACTTTGGAACTTTGAAATGAACTTTCAGACTTTGAAAAGAAGTTCAGAACTTTATCGCAAAAATTATCTGAAATCAACTGTAATGATAGTTCTTTATCAGTTTTCTATTAAATTACCATTACCTGATGCTAATTTCAATAGTTTGAAGTCGATGCGCATTTAACTTGCAAGATATTTTTTCCCCACCTAGGAGTTCTGCATGTTTTTTTTTTCGAAGTGAACTGGCCCTGTGAAATTGCCACCCCCCCCCCCTCCCCCAATTTCTAATTGTCCACCCCTAAGAAATGTTTTCTTGCAATGTTCTTTCTATTAATAATATATGAGGTGTCTTTTTTTATCTTGATAACCTTGCAAAGTATCAATAGCATCTCACCTGGTGGCTCAAAGTCTAATTAAACAGCAAATAGTCCATTATCTTGTATGTAATTTACATATCACATGAAATTAGGTAATCATTTTATGATTACATGGATTGAAGTGGGTCATTTATGTATTGTACAAAGGAAATACAAGCTATGAATTAATTAAGTCTAGTAGGTAGTCCCTTGTTGTGGGGCTAATTAGATGTTAAAAAGCAAAGCAATTTAATATGTTGATGCAATCCATGTATGCATGGTCAACATAGGATTGATACTTTTTTAAAAAAAAATCTTTTAGGGAATAAAAAAAGATTTTCATAATTGGACAAAAATCATGGTGACATCACATTACATTATTTATTTGTAGCACAAAGATGGTCATGATCTAAAAGCAACACAGTGGCGGATTTAGCGTAAGTCAAAATAAATTACCACAGCTCATTCTAGGATATATTTACATTTTAAAATACCTTCAAAGCAACTTCATTGGTTAGATTTTATTCTTTTGAAATTCATAACCTATGACATTGTTAGAAAGTTATTTTGAATTTAAAATTGAGCTGCTATAATTTATTTTGACTTACCCTGGATCCGCCACTGAAGCAACAAACTTACACTTGACAACAACAGTTATTTTTGTACAATATTTGAGAGTAACAGTTATATTCTCTACTTTCCTATGACAAAATTATACACAGTTTTCAAATTTCATAGTACACTGTAATACAAATAGAACATAAAAAGAATAGAAAATAAGAGAAAAATTTCGACTTAATTAAAAAACCTTTTATTATAAAAGAAAACAAGAAAAAATAATAAAAGAACATTTTGCAACCCTGAGTTAGAACCCTTGGGTTTTTACTGACTAATAGTTGAGTTCTATCCAATAACAACCAGGGTTCAAATTAGTGAAAAAATAATGATGTGCAGTTTCTTTTTAAAGGTTAATTGCAGCCTGATAAAATATTGCCTCCAAATCTAGCTTTGATGTATACATAATGAGATGAACAACTTCTCTAAGTTCTCTTTTTGCACATCATTTAGAAAAGGGATGTGCAGTTTTAGCACTTTGATGAAAAATGATGTGCAAATTGCACATTGCACACTGTTAATTCGTACCATGATAACAACACAAACATCAACTGAAGACAAACAATTAAGGCATGTTAGAATTAATGTATTTAATATTGAAAACTCTTCAAACAGTATCTACAGTATTAGTAAATTCACAACATTTGTCAATATAATTTAAGTTTTTTAACAAAAGTCACAAGTGACTATCAACAAATTCAATTAACAAAGTTTTTAGTATTAAGACTGAGATACAACACTGACTTGTCTCATTCCTCATGCATTTTCCTAAAATGTGAAAAATTTGGGGTCGAAAGAATATACTGTACCCCAGGGCCAGTTGGGTTCATTGTACTAGATTGGGAAATCCTATCATTCAAAGCCCCCATTTCTAGCTCAAAAAGCACATCATTTATTTTCTTTTTTGCTAAAATTTTTGGCAAACCTGTGTGCCGAGCCAGCGTGTCTGTTACGGTTTTACCGAATGTTTCATCTTCTGTCAATTTCTCATCATTAATTGGTTTCAATGCATTGATACAAGTTTTGTTCAGTTCAGCCTTCATTTCTTCGTTTGCATCGCCTAATTTTCTTTTTCGTGTTGGCGGGACGGGAGCTACTTCTTCAACTTCAAGGTTATGCTCGTTCCAAGTACTTTGAGAGCTGTCAACTTCACTAGAGCGCAATACAAACGACATAGACTCAAAAAACTTCCATTTTGTTTGTAAACTTTGGACGTGGCGCTGCCAGATTTCTTGCTTGCTTCTTGTCTCTTGTGTTCTCGTTGATGAATAGTTTTGAGTGTATGCCATTGATTCTTGATGTCTTCTTCAGTTCGTTTTTCGAAGCTTTCCTTAATTTTGTCCATCGCAAGCTTTCGTAGGTTTCTATCTCTATATTCCTGAGAAAGGTGATCCCAAAGCACTGGGTTATCCTCGTATAACTCGATCAGCTTTAGGATTTCTTCGTCGTTCCACTGTTTATCAGCTGCTTGTTGTAGACTTCATAAAATATCTTCTTTCATAAAGTTCAAACGTTTGTAAAACTTCCAGGAACTTTCATAGCCGTTTTCTTCACGTTCACGGCGGATTTCACGAACCATTGAAGATCGCAAGAAGTGAAGGACCTTTTTAATACATTCTTCGTTGAGTGAAAATCTTAAACTCATTGAATTCAATGATGTTGCTTTTTGTGCTCGAGTAAACACTGCACAAGTCATCCAAAGAGCAGGATGGCTCTCTAGCTCTGTTATTAGCTCTATCTTTTCCTTGTCCGATAGTTTTCTAGCGAAAAAAGCCTCTCGAAACCCATCACTTTTGTTCATATCAGTATTAACACTTTGCTCACTCCCTGCAAGTTCCGCCATTTTGACTCAGGCAAATTTTGCCGCCAAACGCGATTTTGTTGATTTTGCCATGTTACACGTAATTTATGCACATCAAATTCAAAAAATTTGTTGCAAAAGTAGAAATTGGATTAACTTTTGCTGCGACTTGAAAAACTATATTTACTACTGCGTTTGGCAATGCCACACGTACGAAAATGTTCTGCAACTTGCATTTTGTGTTTTTGCGACCCAAGTTGCAGAGAAAAAAGGGACGTGTAACAGAAGCTTAATTGCGGCGCAGTGTTATATCAATGACAAAAATTAAATAATGGCAATATGTTCTTATGCTGTGCTTATCTTTCATAATGTAATAAGTAAACTCTGTCAGATCTGTCAAACAGGGTCAACATAAGAATGATGAGTGTTCGCCAACACGGTTACAGTCGTGGCGTTCCGAAAATGTTTTACCAATTCGTTTGCTCAAGTTTGGCATGTCCTCTGATCATTTCCTCAAAATTTTAGAGAAGTTTCTTAAAATTTTCCTAACTTCTTGTTAATTAAATGTTATCTCTTATTTCCTGAGCATTCTCATTTGTCATTGTGGTCAATAAACAGGAATTAAGTTGTGAATATTCACCAAGGTGGCCTTGTACCAAAGGTCTTTAGTGACACTTTTGAAATAATTTCCCGTCAAAAGCAAGCATTCAAGAGGGAACAATTCCAAATTAAGGTTACCAAAAGAGAAATAATCCGAGTCTGGACGAAAAATGTTTTCATTTCAAGGTGTTTTGGTCTTTAACGACTTACCATCAGAACTAAGGAATGGGATATCTCTTTTAAATTTTAGGCAGAAATGTAAATCATTTTTATGGGCTATGATAGATAAGGACTTTTTAACACTCTTAAACGCTATTTAGATTTGGCTACATAATTGAATTCTTATATATTATTAGTATCTTTAGAACTCTACTGTAGTTAATAATAATTAGTTATATTTTGACTGGTCCTTCAATGATAGCAGCTGGTGGCTCGATAGTCAAAACTTTCGAAAAAATTATTTTTTTGGAAATATTGAATTTTGCATGTGGGACCCTTGTACCTTAGCCCAAAAAACGTTTTATTTGGAAAGATTGGTTATTTTCGTAAAAAATGGCCATTTTGTAGACCATGCTACAAATTTTGGATGTCGTTGCCATGCTAACCATGTTTGTTTTCAGCTGTTTTATGCTAAATAATAGTGCATTGGTGCATTTTATGTCTTCTAAAAAGGTATATTGCCCCCTTAAACGACAGATCTCATAAAGGACTGTTAACTAGTTTACAACTGCTGAAGCAGCGGTTCCAAACTAAAAATGTATCACTTCAGTTGAAGTTTCCATGTGGGTCAAAACAGTATCATATAAAGCGATCTAATTTTGTGGAATAATGCCGCCTAGGAAGAAATTTAGAAGGATAAGAAGAAAGAAATGAAAATTCACTGGGAATATGTATACACAACCACCAGATTCTCAGCAATCTGCTGCTACAGCAACTGATAGTTCCCCCCAAGTAAGTGAAGCTGCCGAGGTGTCCAGCGAGAGTTGTGTTGAACCAAAGATACACGTGCCTGCTTCTTTGAGAAAGCTTAATTTATCAAGTTCTAGTGAGGATGAAAGTGACATACCAGAAGGCAACGAAGGCTTTCGTTTTATCGATCTTGGCATTTTTACAGAAATAATGCGAACGTTTTTAGTGTCCTGATTGTCATAATGGCCATGTGGTCATGAAAGAAAATTTAGAATCGAATAAGGGATTCGCCACACAGATGATTCAAGGAGCATCTAAACGTTAGGAACGGTGCACAATGGCAATGCTTTTGAGGTAAATCGAAGAGCTGTGTTGGCTGGAAGGAACATTGGTATTGGTCACACAGGACTTTCAAAATTTGCTGGCACCATGAACATGCCACTACCCATGAATGAAAACGCATACAGGGATCATGTTGCTGCTATAAATGCTGCTGCTGAACTGGTTTGTAAAGAGAGCATGCTCAAAATGTTTGTACATTTTTAAAAAACTGCATGGTATATTACCATCTTTAATGAATGGTATATTTGTTATTAATAGTCAGAGACATTCTCGAGACACAAAATACTGTAATTTTAATGTTGTCTGCCCGAAATATAATAGGGAAACTGAAGGAGGAAAAACGTTCAGAGTTACTAGCTGTAAACTCTGGAATATGCTACACCTGTCCATTAGGAAAGAAAAATCGATTAAGGCCTTAAGACAAAATTTGTGGAAAAAGATTTTAAATGAGCAATGTTATACTGGTCATTTTAGTAGCCTGTAAATAATCTAGGTGTTGAATATTATAATGACTAGGTCGTGGATTTTATTTTAGGTAGTTTATTTGTAAATATTTATAGTCTTGTATTTTGTGCTACCCTCTGAAAATAAAGTTTCTATCTATCTATCTATCTATCTATAGCATGAGCAAAGCAAGTCAACAAACCAAAAAATTTTATGAAGCAGAAGAAGATGAAAAGTATGACATTGGAATTTCAGCTGATGGAACGTGGCGACGCAGAGGATATTCTTCTTCGTATGGTGTGGTGTCTGGAATGTCATTGGTCACTGCCAAAGTTTTAGATGTTGAAATCATGTCAAAAGAGTGTAGAGAGTGTGTTTCATGAAAAGAGAAAGGAAGGAACTGAGGAATTTCAGGAGTGGTGGGAAGAGTATCAACATCAATGTCATTCAAATTTTAAAGGGTCATCAGGTGCTATAGGTGCTGCTGGATGTGTTGCTATTTTTGAACGATCTGTGGAACAGTATATGGCTTGCGTTACACAGAGTTTCTTGGAGATGAGGACAGTAAAGCATTCAATTTAGTAACAGAGAAAGATGTTTCTGAGGATGTGAAGGTGACCAAGCTTGAATGTGTTAGGCATGTTCAAAAACGTATGGGATCACGACTGCGCTCCCAGAAGAAACGCTCAGGTAAGAACCATCTTGATGGTGGTAAGCCAATTGGTGGACGAGGAAGATTGACAGAAAATGAAATTGACAGCATGCAAGTTTATTATGGCAAAGCCATAAGAAACAACACACATTCTGTCAAGGCTATTCAAGATGCTATTTGGGCTATCTGGCACCATATGCAGTCCACTGATGAAAATCCAGATCACAGTCGGTTTCCTTTTGGGGAAGATTCCTCGTGCAGCTTCCAGAGAGATGTTGCCAAAAACATCAACGTATACAAGGAAAAATCCTCTTTCAAAAGCTGTGGCAACTGCTATTTTCCCAGTATTTAAAGCACTAACTGCAGAGGAATTGGTTGCCGTCATAGTGGTATGCAAAACAAAAATGAAGCATTCAATGCATTGATTTGGCAGCGTGCTACCAGGGAAACCCATTCCAGCCTTCCAACTGAGCAATTGGTAACTTATCTTGCAGTGGGTCAGTCAATGATGGATGCAAAACAATTTTATCTGTTCTGGAAATCCTTGGCATTGACCCTGGAGTTCATTTATCTAAAGCATCAAAGAAAATTGACAAAGACCGGATTTAACATTCGAGCCGAAAGAGCTCGGACATGTCAAAAAGACGCCGCAGGAGGATTAGACAGGCAAAAAAACGATATAATGAAACTCAGGAAGCTAAAGACGGACCCATGCAGTATGAGGCTGGCGGTTTCTAAATTGTAACATGAACTATGGTTACAGTTTGACACTAGAATAAAACTTTACTGTGGTTTTTCTCACATTTGAGAACTTGGACATTCTGAGAACCAAAAACAGCAATATCTTAAAAAGTATATTAGATACAAGAATGAAATTTTCACTGCGAGCTTATACCAATATTATCTGTGGAATGACTTATTATTTTTCTGTTTGAGTACCCCAGACCAAATCTACAAGCTTTAGAAAACTTGTGTTTTTAGATTTTTTGCAATCAATTTTGAAAAATACTAAAATATATGAAAACATTACAGCATCTGCAGAATGATAGTTCATTGCACAGCTTTTCTTTTATTTATATCACACAGAAAATTTCAGACCTGTAGCACTAATAGAGAGCTTAAGCAAGCGACCTTTTTGTCAACACGGACGGCAGCCGGAAGTGAGTTGCGTCGTTATAGATGGCAAATGATGGCGTCAGCCATTCTCGTTTGAAATCATGAACGTGAAAGTCATCACGTCATCATTCGCCATCTATAACGACGTAACTTACTTCCGGTTGCCGTCCGTGTTGACAAAAACGTCGCTTGCTTAAGCTCTCTAATATCCCCGAGTCAACGGCGCGAAAGCCCGGGGCGAGGGTTACTAATTTCGTACAAGCGGAATTCAAAGTCGTTGCTCATGGTAGTTAGGTAGTAAGGCTTTATTATGTCATGACGTCATCCTCAATGATCTCAACAATATGGCGGACTATCTTGAATGGCTAACACTGATTGGCCAGATTTGAAATCTATTGCTGATTGATTAATTACGAATTCAACTGACAGCAAATTTCCAAAAATGGCTTTTTGCATTACAGTATTTTGTATTTTTGCAAAAGGATTTGGCAACTTTAACAACCAACGAAGGGTGGTCATTTCTGATCTTAAGAATATGACGGACTCTCAGGAGTAGCAAACATTTAAGGCATCCAAAAAGGCGAGGACTGAGACGAAAACGACTGCCACAAGACTCTTGAAGAGAGATTAATTCTGGGAAAATACAGAGAAGTGCCAAGAAATCACTATGGCGTGAAACACAAGGCAAGTTTGTTTATATTGCGTATTTGTGCTTGTGTTTTAATGCTTTATAAAGACCGGGGTAGCCGTACTCCAGTCTGCAGAGTTTGCCAACGGCGCACCCGAGAATTTTTGAACAAGAAAATCTTGGTGCACCTAGGTGCGGTTTATAGCAAATTTTATACCCTATTTTGGCCCAAAACGTTGTATTTACACTGTATTTTGCAAGGTTTTTACCACTTTTCTTTCTTTGGCGGGCTTTTCAGCGCACCTACAAGTATTTTTGCGCACCTGCACCTCAATTTTGCTTTGTGCACCCGAGATCTCGTTGAAAAAAGCCATACTCTGCAGTCTGGGCCGTACTCCTCCAGTCTATTCACTGTTTAAATTCCAGAGTAAGTTTATGTTTTGTAAATGCAAGACTGTCTTCTTATTACTGTATTTCAGTTTAGGTAGATAAAAATTTAGTTTCATAAATATTTCAAAACGTGTAATGTAATTAATAGGTCGTATTTTATACCAAATTTAAGCTTACATTAGTCGTAATAACATACCGACTTCAAATGTTGTGCCATTTAAAAAAATTGTGAGTAAAACAAGGATTAAAAACTGATATTTTGTCATTTTGAAAAAAATATACAGAAAGAAAATCAATTGCCGTGTTGCTATGACAACAACCTATGTCAGTACTTCATGTAATTCCGAAAATATAGTTGCATGCTCTTAGTTAGTGGCGAGGGGCTGCTGCATGCATGTATTTCTAGTTGTTTAGGAGAAATTACTGTTGGCGTGACAATCAGTTTGACAGGGTGTGGCTCCATGGAAACTGTAAATATGGGTATATATTCTTTTGTAAGTTAAAGTTCTTAGACCATTGCATCTTTTCATTCAAATTAAATTGCTAGAAAATAATTTCCACTATGATAAATAATGCTTTTAAGATTACCCAATTTTGACTATCAAGCCACCTCCATTGTCGCAACTGTAAAAGCGGCAGGGGAAACATAGATATACAATTGTGTTTCGTGATGTATTCTCAGAATTTTCAGTCATGCATAATGTTAAAAGATATTTCCGTGTTAGATCAACTGGGGTTGCCAAATTAATCAACATTCATGCATGAGGGGGAAAAAGTTTTGAAAAGGAGCCAAGAAATGCTTTCAAACGAAATATTCTAGCACATGCACGTGCACGACTTCGGGTGAAACATTTATTCACATTTACACAGGCAAAAATCTATGTTTCCGCTATATCTGTAAATGGAATGTAAATCATATGGAGTAAATAGACTAAAATGTATATTGAAATAAAACGAAAAATTAAAATAAATGTTTGAACAGAACGGTAATATATTGTGTTTGTAAGCCATAGCTTACTTAGTTACAGCACGAAAGTCAGTCAATGTCATTAGAAAAATAAATTGACTTGCTTGACTTCTCTGTTCAGATGATGATTAACCTCAGACAATGCCATATAACAATATAAAAATTAAAGGCGCAACATGTATATTGACGTTATTATGAGCATTTTTTAAACTGCGCACATTTGTATATATACAATATATATATACAATAAACCGTGTTTTTACGACGAAATAAGGCCTTTTGTAGCGTTTGGTGTCAGTCTGTGTAAAAAGTGATTATTCGAACTATAACAGTGCCTTTGAAATCATAATTTCCCTGGTTCAGACCTATGTTGTTAGAAATTACTAGATGAGATTGACAAACCGCTGTAACGCAATGATAAAAAAATTTGTCTTTTTATCTTTCCTGGTTATATTTTCATATTTTGCACATTGAACTGGATAATCTCGTGTGGAGTCATACAGAGACCACACATGCAGAATTTACTGAAGATGGATGCCAGAGTATACTGGCACGGGTTACAATAGCATAAAGTAATATAATTGAAGATTAATTGACTTGCTGTTGACAGAAATTTATCTCAACGTTGGCATTGAATAAATCTGGAAACAATGTAGTCTTGATTTGTCTTTGACATGTCTTATGCAAAATGCCTAGTAGAAATATTTTATAAGTAATAGCTATATATACATTACGAACGACGGATTTGTATCGCTTTTTGCAATGGTATAAAAGTGCGTAGTACGACCATCGTTATTTATGCAGACAGATCAGTTGCAAGTGTTATAAAACTTGTGAAATGCATGATAAAACAGAATAATTATGCATTAACTTTAATACAGATTGTCGTACGTCATCTTGTTAATGCATTATCTTTGATACTGTTCGTCTTCCGTCATATCTAATGTATTAACTTTGATATAGATCGTCTTGCGTCGTATTAATGAACTTAATTTTGGTTTACAAATACATATATAATAAGAAATGCTGCAATGGGACGCTAGATAGGCTCATTAATGGATTATTTATGAATTTCACAACAGTACTGAAAACCCCTTATTAAATTGCGTCATCATTAATATTAATACAGTATTAACACAAACCAAATTACATCAAATCTGATCTTAAACTTCATTTATTCTAGTTTAGACGAAACTGGAACCATTTAATTATGTACTCAGCTAATCCGACAAATGTCCTACAAACATCTAGAACCCAATTACAAAATCCAAAATACAAAACACAGTATGCATCATTGGTTGACTTAATGACTTTCAGTTAATGTCATATGACTAATAATAAAGATAATAAAATAGTATAGTCGTGATAGTGTTGTTCTTATCTTATTATTAGATATGTCAGAAGTCTCGTATTTAGCATTCTGTAATTTAGATTTAAGATTTTCGAAAGACGAACCTTTTTGGAATTAGCTGTATACAAAATGCACGGAAACGCCGTAGAAATAGACTTTGTCAATTCATAATTGTTAAGTGCAACAAAAGCGATTATTTAGAGCTATTTAATTGTGGAATAACTTGATGTGCGATCTTTTTCGGATTTTGTCACTCAATTACCCGAGGTCAAAGAATTACGTCCAAACGGAGTGTTGTGACGTCAATAACTGCAGATAAAGTCGGCTAAATCTTCTTGTTTTACGCTCGAAAGCACCGCTCTTAGCCCTGATATACGAATTTAACCGTGATTGGTACTGGGATAAAAGAATGTTGCACTCGATAATGTGTGGGACACGAGAATTATTCTTTCTTAAAGTCTCATTTCGTTACATGCATTCCAGTGAAAACTTGGAAGACTAAATAAGACTATTTGAATATGATGTCGGCAAAGATTTCGATAATTTTCTAATGATCGAATCTCTCTGCATAGTTCCCTGGCAAGGCTGATATTGTGGAAATAATTAAAACAGGATTACCAACTTTTCGCCCATAAAGCAGTAAACCAAGCTACACAAGCTGACGAAAATAAAAAAAAGTGGAAATAAAAAACCATATGTAGATTAAATTCATTTTTCCATCCAGGTTTTCTGAGCATATAATTATGGAATGGTTCACAGGCCTAGTTACCACATTTTAGTGCGACTCAAGCGCGATATTTTCTATGTGCACGCGAGTAGACGTCGAACTCTAGATCTATTTCAATACATATGATAGGAACAAATGCTTTCATGGTGATGATTCAGTATTCTTTATACGGTTGAAACATTCTCTCAGAAACGTTATTTGTTGAATACAAACTTTATAAATATTAAATTTTCCGTACTAGTGCGTGTGCATGTAAAACATGTAACTGGAAATCAGTTATCATACTAAAAACAGGAGCGCGATTGGGATAACCATGCAGAGCTTAAAATATAGAACATGATGCAACAAATTCTGTCAAAAAGGGTGGTTAGGAAGACTTGTCAATTATTATCAATAGTGTTAAATGAGCGCATGCAGTAAGAAGTTTACAAAATAAACTGTTTATCTGCATTGAAAGAGTTTTACTGAGCTGAATTTGCCCTGAAATGGCGGCCTTGTATTCGAAGCGTGAAAATCTATGATTGAGAACGACGTTGTAAAGAGAACGAAATTTAGAGTCAAAAGTTCAATTTTTCATTTCATTTCTATCCATGTATTGACTCATTGTTTTGATGGCTATCGTTGTCGCGTTGTCGTTCTTACTTAAGGTCGCTCGAAATAATAATGCTCACCAGGGTTGGTAGATTTTATGAATAAATAAGCCAAACCGTCATTAGCACCATCAAAATAACAAAGAGAACAAAAGGCGAATACAAAGGAAAACAATGAGCATTGTTAAAAATTTTGCTTATTTTTGCAGCCAATCTACCAACCCTGATGCTCACCAATAAAGACGGTATGCGCTAAATTTTCTGTTATTTATGCAGACTCCCTTATGTATCACGCTTGCAACAAATAGATACGTAAAATATGGAATGATGCATGTCATTTATACAGACTGCCTTACGTATTACGCTTACAACAAATAGACGCGTAGAACATGGAATAATGCTTGTCAATTATACAAACTCCATTACGTATCGGCACGCTTACAACAAATAGACACGTAGAACATATAATAATGCATGTCATTTGTACAAACTCCCATATGTATCACGCTTACAACAAATAGATGCGTAGAACATGGAATAATGCATGGCATATGGAAATAACTTATAATCTAGCAAGATGCAAGACCATATTGGAATATCTTGTAATCAATAGCAAAATGCAAATACCTAAGTCTTATTTGCGACTTATCATACAAAAATAAAAAACTAGTTTGGACAGTCTCTTATGAAAGACTGCTCCTGAAGTATTGTGGACCTGAACGAAAGAAGTTGGAATTCTATTTTTGCTATTTGTAGCCAAAGGAAAAAGGGTGCAGTGTAAAGGTATACAAAATTTCAATGTATGAATGTCAACGAAAATGATCAAATCGAGCAGATGAAGAGTTTATCCGATGCACTGATAAATTTCGAAAAAAACCCACGAAAGACCGATCTCCCGAAAATACATTGGAGGCTCTAAACACTTATCTTCAGACGCAGAAGAGGGTCTAAAACGCCCTAAAGTGTCTTCCATCATCCATATACTGCTAGTTCACTCTAAAGAGCTAAAAGAACTAAAACCTCTCGATTCTGACACTGAGTCATCGAGGCTGAGAAAGGAAAATACCAGATTGAAAAACGAGAAGCAAAAATCACTGAAAGCGTAAGCAGCTTAAGCTTTGTACTGGCTGGTTTAGAAGTCAAGTTGCACGGGCTAACAAAGAAAAAGCTAGCGTAATGACAAGTATCCAGCTGTTATTTTAGGATTTGGAATTCACTCAATTAATAAATGTAATTAACCCTGAAACTGTTCATGACGAACAACAATCTGTCTTGGAACGTTATTCAGATTCGAATGACACAATCAGTCACCACTTTATTACCATGCGCGCGTTTCAACTAAAAACAGTTTTTCACCTCTAATTGTCGAAGAAACAAATCCTGACCAGACGATTTGTCTGGGCCCCAACATCCGACAATATCTAAAACAGCACAGGCAGAATCGATACAAGTGACAACAGAGAGATTCTGCTACTCAAAGCTTTAAATGAACACAATAACAGCCAAAAAAAATCAAAACTCAAATTAGCCTCCTTAAAAACACCAACGTGTGAATAAAAACATCTGACCCCTCAAAGTTGCCGAAAGACACAAAGCACAACATCAACGTGCAAACTTTCAATAGAGCCAATGTTGCAAATGTGTGTTATTTTGTGAAAACAGCAATATGGAAATACCCAGACTATCTGCTCCTACCTGTACATGTCGAAACTAATGACTTAAAGCGACAAACCCCTCAACAAATACCTAGGTCAATTTCTACGGTGTGCCAGGGAATTGCCAAGGAATCGCCATATACCAAGTTTGTATTATCGGGAGTTATAACCGGATCTGATGACTCAAGACCTTCCTAAAATCAAAGAGCTAAACTCCAAATTGTCAAATGTATGCCAGAACGACAATTGAAGTCTATTAAATCATAACAATATGCCAGTAGATAATAATAAATCGTTACGGTTTTCACTTAGATAAGCATGGAGCAGCCAAGAATATTATCGAAAATTTGACAGAAAAACACTCAAAATAATATTATTTCCTCACATGATTTAAGCCTACAACAATCACACGCTAGCGACTTTTTTTTTCCTGATCTTAAATGTTTTAAAGTAAATTAAATATAGCAAGTCTGGTAAAACACTATGGTGAGCTCTTGCTTTATATGCAAAGATAGCAGCGTACTGAACGGTGAAATTGAAATCCCTGGTTATGATATTGCTAGTCTTCATCGAAACAAAAGTGGTGGAGGAGTCGTTACCTGTATTAAAAATCACATACCATGCACTATTTGAAAAGAACTTTTGAGCAAAGCCTTTGTATCAGTGATCATAGTCTTATTCATCTGTGCTGAAATATGTCTTTACTAGACATTATAAAACTATGATGCGAACCAGTTTTGAACAATGATCTAAGTGAGGTTTCGTGACCCAAATGCCTTATGAAACGATTTTAACCTAAGTTTTTGAGCGTCGCAGATGAACATGCGCCAATCAGGCAACGTCGTGTCAAGAGTGAGTCCGACAAATGAAATTAAGCAAATGAGCTACCATAGAGATTACCTAAAAAAGCAATCGATTAAACTAAGATCAACGAATTATGATAAGGCTTACAAGAGGTGCAAAAACAATCTCATGAAAGGCACTAAACGAGAATGCTTTAGAAAAAAATCTAAGTAATGCTAAAATTAACAAAGAAAATTGGTAAACTATTAAATGAATTAGTAAACAAAAAGTCTAAAGCTACACAGGTTAAAGAATTAGATCTTAATGGCCAACTTACGACTGTCGTTGATAAAATTGCAGATGGTTCAGTCAATTTTTTTTCCAACAGCTAGAAGTAGGTTGTCAGATAAGATTATAGATAACGACATTGACCCAATAGGGTTTGTACATGTAGTTCCTATCGACTTTAGTTCATTAAAGGGAAACAGCAATATATTTTTTTACCGCCTTATTGATAAGAACTTTTAAGATAACCGTAACATCTCTTGTTAATTTTTTGATAACATGCTCATTTTTTGAAATATTGAAGGACAAAAAAGGGCAAAGTCACTAGTCATTCGACATCTTGGATATTCAAAAAGTCCATGACGTCACAACCTGGATAATTGCTTTTTCTCTCGAAGAAGCAATAACCAAGTATGTTGAATGTTGAAAACCAACTAAATTTATAAGTATATACTTCTTACGTCAAATGCGAAGTGTTCAATAAAATTTCATAAAAATTTAAATAATTGAGGATTTATACTGTCTATACCCAGGTTGTGACCTCATTAAAATTGACCTAGTTGTCAAACAAGATTGCGGGGGGCTAATGTTATTTGTCCTTCAATATTTCAGAATCTAAGTATGTTGCGAAAAAAATAACAACGGATTTTACATTTACTTCAAAGCTTTTAATAGATAAGCCGATAAGAGAATATATTGCCATTTTCCTTTAAACTTAAAAAAATGCACTTAACAAAATTGAGGGATTGATGGTATTGATGGTATTAGTATAAGGTTACTAAAAAACGTATCAATATCTTCAATGATTCCTTAATGATTGAAATCTCTATATTAATACATCAAAATTATCTTTTCCATTAAGTTAGATATAGTTCGGACAGGAAAATGTGCAATATTTTTGAAATAAATTAGAATGATGCATATGAACAGCTGCCTTTGTTTCTTTTTCTACTATCTTGTAAAGCACATCGGCGTCGTTTTGACATCGCTAATCCAACGTCGATTCGCCTTTTTCGACGTCGTTTCAACGTCGATTATCCGACGTTGTTCAAGGTCGATTATCCGACGTTGTTTCAAGGTCGATTATCCGACGTCGACTCGATTTGCATTTTCGAGCCTTTTTCGACGTCATTTGAACGTCGCTGGGCGAGGTCGAATCAACGTTAGCACCACGTCGATTGGCTTACTGGGCTACAAAGCAGACTGCGGAAATTACAGACCAAAACAATGCTTGTTATTTCAGCTGAAGCCAAACGTTTTGAAAAATTAGCGTACAGGCAGCTTAGGTTATATGCTATAGGTTGAATGCCATATTCTCGGGGAGCAGCATGCAGTTTGTTTCCCGCCATCAACATTCTACTGAAACTACACTGCTTAGTTCTACAAACGAATGGTTGTTCAATTTGGACGGAGGTTTACTTAACGGAGTCTTATTTGTAGACCTTAAGAAAGCTTTTGATACTATCGACCATCACATTCTATTATCAAAGTTTGAATTATGCAGTATTAAAGGTAGTTTCTTTATGTAAATCTAGTAGTAGGTAGTGCCTAAAATGTTTTAGATCATACCATTCTAATAAAAACCAAATACGCTCTGTAAACAGTAGGATGTCATCAGTTAAAAGAATAAATTGCGTGGTACCTCAGGGCTTAATGATCTTCCCCACTGTTTAGAGACAATTAAAGCAAATCTTTTTACTGATGATACAAAGTTTAACCTTTCTTGTGGGGGGCTTAGTCCATATAAAGTTAAGATCAAACTTAATAAAGACATTGGAAATGTTCATTGAATATAAAATTGAACGGATTTTCTAAAAAGTCATTAGGCATGATCCTTGACGACCAGCTAAAGTAGGATAAACATATAAGGAGAAGCAAAGTAAAGTAATCTCAAATAACTTCACCCTGTTGCAAGACCGTTTGTCAGTAAAGATAGTCCCATTAAATTATATGATAACTTAATCTATCTAGAATGATGGACGTTGTTTGATATTTGACGACGCGCTGCGCGTGTGATAATAGAGGACATGCACGATGTTCGTTTCATGCGATAGTATTAATTGGCCTCCATTACAAGAAATTCTAAAACAACGCAAAGCAATAATAACATTTAAAATACTAAATGATCGATCAACTCGATATCTTGAAAAGTTTTAGATAGTATTGTTGTAAAAACGCGGCCCTTTAAAAACCAGCAGTGTAAATATTATTAGATGAATAGAATGCTGTGTTTAATGATTTTATCAACGATTTGGATAATAAAGATACTGACGCCATTTTGCGAGTAAAACGAAAAATTGCATGCGTATTTTCTAATTGCTGACGTCAAAAAAGTGCTCTTTCCGAAAATTGCCCATTGTATTTTATTGAACCATTGAGCTATCGTCGCTATGTTGATGATTCTTTCGTAGTTTTTCAGTCTCGTGATCATATAATTTCTTTTAATTCTAAACATCCTAATCTCACATACACACATAAAATTGAAAAAGGCATTGTTTATTAATACAGGTGTCAATGTTGTAATGCATTGTATTCGCCATTTTCATAAGCGCATTTCTGAACTGTAAATCCGTATGTCGGGCTTTACTGATAAACCTCTTTCAAAACCTTCATTCTCTAATATTAGTGATTACAAACAGTTTTCTAGCCTATTTTGTCCCCTGCTCCTCATCTTTTGAACATTTGTTATACGAGAAAGTTCACTTATCTCTAAATCACTATGATTTCCTTATTTTAAGTCTTTCATCGTTTTTGTAAACTTAGAATATTTTGCTTTGTATAAAGCTTTTGTGCATATTGCAATACCTTGATTACTCTGAAGATGTTATGTTAAGGTGTAATCAAATAACTTGAACTGTTTGTAATTTATGTCATAATGAAAATTGTCACGTGATATGTTCTTCTTGTATTATTAAAATTCCTCTGTAATGTCCTCTTCGTAATCGGACATGTGTTTGTATTTCCTTGAGTTATAATCCGAAGTAATCGTATCCTCTGTTTATTGAGCATGGCGACCTCAACATGTTATAGCAACGAAATGTAGCTTCATTAAGTATTTTTCAAAAATTTGTTCTGTTCAGTTACCTATGGCTCTACTTAGAGCTACCAACTTAGTAGAATTGTATTCGTAATTTTCTGTTCTCTAAGTGTGGGATAAAGTTTTCATAATATTAAACATTTTAAATATTCAGTGCAGATGGCACGTGTGAAAACGCGGTCTTTAAGCGTATCATAGGAAAGCCTAGCGTATTTTATTGTTCTTTGAAAGTTGAGGCCAAGGTAATGATATGTCAAAAAAAATACGCTACGTCTCACTACGATACAATTGAAGTGAAAAGCGGACCTTCTGCGCCATTGATATCTAGTTCTATAACTATTACATCGTTTATTGTTAGCAAGACAGAATTATTGGCTGCTGATTTATTTAAGCAGCGTACAATTATTTTCCTAATAATTGTACAGCAGTACATGCACAATTGATGATTTTTTAAATCAAATAAAATGGCGGAATTTAACAAACAGAGCTCGTGAAGTATATCGGTATATATACAGTGACACAAATAATTCAAATACGAAGTAAAACTCTAAAATTTTGCTTTAAACATGACATTGACCTTGAAAATTGTCTTCCACGAAAGCTTTTCAAACCTTGAGCCATTGAGGTGTGTAATCTCATCATGGTGACAATCATGCGTGTGGTTTTCGGAAATTTTGCCAAGTTTGATCGCCTTGGCGGCTCCATTAATTTTGGCAAAATTTCCAAACACCACGATTACTGTACAATCCAAACTTGTACGAGCAACAGCGCATGATTACCTTGTATACTAATTGGAGAAGGTTGTATATTCAACTACTCAGGATCTGTCCGACTAGTATTCTTTGAATTCAGTTTTTGTTAGATTTGATTTCAAATTAACTAGTCAGGAAGAAGACGAACATATCAACATACACCCGTGCTGCAAAACTAACGCTCTAGTGCCGCCTTTGTGCATGTGATTTATATTTTCATGTTGCCATTTATCAGTGTTTTAACTATCTTCTCTGGTATTTTCTACCCTTAAGAAGGAAACGAAAGCTCCTATCTAATTGCTTTAATCCTAACATTTTTTTTCATACATAATAACAAGAGGTTTGTGTGACGGTAAACAGAACACTTACGTTTTCACACAAAATCTTTAAGTATTTAATGCTATTAATCATTATGACATATTGTTTAGCAAAATATTAGATACGATCTACATCTACGAGTGATACCTCACACGTCACGGTGCAAGGCATAAATACTTAAGCGATGGAGTCCAGTGTTTCTTACAGCTATTCCAAGACACTAGATCGATGCAACATATTGCCTGCAAAACAAATTTACAACCGATAGATACCGACTTCTTACCGAAATGAATATTTGCGCAACGTTTAATCTCTTTATGGCGATTGTTTTCCTTATTTTTTCCGCAATTATTCCTCCATGTTTTGGATTCTTCAGAATATGTGGATCGCGAGTACGGAGGGCATGCCGAAGGAAACCAGCAGGAAGAATTAACTTTGGAGCACGCATACGCAATTTGGATAAGCCGCATCGAACAAGCTTTGCCATATGATAAAAGTTTTGCATTTGAACATTACTTTTGTAAAAGGTACAGTAGGTTCTATAACAACAGCTTATTATTCCTTACTAGAAATACATGCATGCAGCAACCCCTCGCCACTAACTAAGAGCATGCAACTTTATTTTCGGAATTACATGAAGTACTGACATAGGTTGTTGTCATAGCAACACGGCAATTGTTATTTATATTAATTTTTCAAAAAGGCAAAATATTGGGTTTTTAATCCTTGTTTTATTGACAATTTTTTAAAATGGCACAACATTTGTCATCGGTATGTTATTACGCTTAATGTAAGCTTAAATTTGGTATAAAATACGACCTACTAATTACATATATTAGACGTTTTGAAATATTTATGAAACTAAATTTTTATCTACATAAACTTTGAGTTTGAAACAAAACCGTTTCAAGCCAATTTTGTATCTTGGCTCATATTCTTTTACATGTAAAGTTCGTCAATATTTTGAAATACAGTAATAAGAAGACAGTCTTGCATTTACAAAACATAAACTTACTCTGGAATTTAAACAATAAACAGTGAATAAACTGGAGGAGTACGGCTACGCCGGCCTTTATAAAGCATTAAAACACAAGTATAAATACGCATTATCAACAAACTTGCCTTGTGTTTCACGCCGTAGTCAATTCTTGGCGCTTCTCTGTATTTTCCCAGAATAAATCTCTCTTCAAGAGTCAATGACCACCCTTCGTTGGTTTTTAAAGTTGCCAAATCTTTTTGCAAAATACAAAATATTGTAGTGCAAAAAGCAAATTTAGATATTTGCTGTCAGTTGAATTCGTGATTGGTCAATCAACAATAAATTTTAAGTCTGGCCAATCAGTGTTAGCCATTCATGATAGTCCGCCATATTATTGAGATCAGTAAGGACATACCACTTTTACTACCTATCACGAGCAACGACTTTCAACTCCGCTAATACGAAATTAGTAACCCTCGCCCCGGGCTTACGCCCGGAACGGCGCTTCGCGCCGTTGGCTCGGGGAAAAGGAAAATCAATGAAAGACATTAACCTACAACATTAATACAAGGCCCCGTTCAGTCGGTACTAGATCTGCATGGTCACGACATTGAGCTGGGGCAATTTGCAGTCATATTTTCTTTCTCACTTTTTCTATGACTAGTTCTGCGTAAATTTTCTAACACTATCATAAATTCTAAAGCTACAATCATCTTGATCGTGAAGCTATCTAGCTTGATATCGTGACCATGGGTATCCTGTTTTACACCTCATAACCGAACAGCATCACAAAGTTGAGAGTTGAAATAATGTTTACGTACAGTTTTATTTCTCGAAAGTTTTCAGGACTGAACCATTCCATGGCATAATATAAGCAATGTTGTTCCATTCAATTTTGAGGAGTTCCCCGTTGCTACAAATTTAGTGGGCACGATGACAAAAGCTAAACTTTCTGGAGCACGGAATATAGATGTATAGGTTAAGAGTCAGTCCAGGGAGAGGTTTTACTCAACTGTGAAGTTGAATAAAAACCGATGAGATCATATTCTTAATTGTTTTTCGGTGGTTTTTGTCATTTTGAGACACTCTCTGTATTGTTGTACTTGTACTCTCTGTACAAGCCAATGCATCATTGAATTCAAGTAAAATAGGCACTCATGCAAAGCCATAGATCGCATAATCTTCCCCTAATAGTGTGCAGCCAGTTATGGACGACTGTGACGAAGAACTTTATATAATTCATGTAGAATTCGTTTATTTTGATAAAAATAGCAGCAGAAAGTGATGTTACATCAGAGGACGATGCTAATATTAAATAGAACACTGATTTGACCGTTTATTAAATGATAACGGGATTGATAAAGTAATTAGCCAGTCTGTTCCTTTAGCAAGGACGGAGCAGCAAGCGGGCTTGCCTTCGAAGCTTGCTTGGTGGTTAAATATAGCGACTATGCCGCAAAGTCTAATCGCTGGTTTACGATGGTACAGCTCAATGATTTAATGTCACTTTTTTGTTTTTGAACTTAAAAAGCAAGATGGAACAAACATCCTGCTTTACTCATAGCATGGTTTGATTTGCGTTATACAACGATATCTAAAAAGTCAGCTTGGCAGAAATGTTCGATTCTTTAATGATAATTTTTATCAGCAAAATGTCTACATCTTGCGATACTGTGCATTTAAGTATGTTTTGGGGTCATTAAAATTTGAAAGCGTTGAAATATACATTAAAATAGTTTTGTTATTCTAATTAAAACTGGTACCGCTCTGAAGCATTTGAATGTCTAGGAAATGTATGTCAGTGTAAAGAAATTGTAATTGACTGGCAAAGGTATTGAGAGAGTATTAAGTATATATTCAATGTCGGAGGTCTTTTTTGCATGAAGTAAATTGTCATTTAGCGCTCATAAAAGGCTGTTTTGCTGGGTTTATTTTAACAAGGTGTTTGACGATAACACTTTCGAATTCAGGCATTATTACGTTACCTAAGTTTGGACCTGAAGGTGAACCCATACAACACCATTTATTTTGTTGATAGTATTCTTCATTAAGTGAGAAATTTTTTTAGCTGTCTCAGTTTCTGGAGTGTATGTTTCGTATAAATTTTTGAGACTAGTTTAGTCTTATAAATCTGATTTAAGATTATGTCAATAGCTGTCTTTAGAAGTATAATTAGTAAAGAGAGATTTGACGTCAAAGAAAACAAATCCATATCCGTCATCAAAGAATTTGCTCGGTTTTTACTGCGCGAAATATTTGTATTTTAATACGTGAAACCGCATCAAATATATCTTAAATCAAAAATTCATTAAGACCTAAAAGATTTCTTAATTTCTTAGTTCGTTCCATAGCTTCCATGCCTATCTCTCCTTTATTACAAATCGTTTCAACATGCTCATTCCAATTAATATTTTCGTCAATTTTAACGCCGATACAACGATCAGCGATACAAGGAACCGGAACTGGAACTGGGAACATGCATAAATTATGCAAACTATTGCAGACGCGGGCGATAATATTCCCTTATAATCTAAAACCTCAAAAATATCTACCTTCGTAGACATTATATTCTGACCTTGTAAAATGCAACCAATCATTACGATTTTCCCGCTCTCACTGTAAATTTGAAGATTGCGAAAAATGCGTTTTACAACAGAATCCCAAAAATTCAAAATGATTCAAACTGAAATCTCAAAAGTCAGTAAAAGAGTCATCTGTCACATTACAAGCACAGAAACTTTAATAGTACAAAAATATTCATCGAGACTTTGACGCATTTTCATATGTTTGATATTCACTGTATTATTAAAATTAATTGAAGTTGCAGCTTTCTCAATGTATTCAATATAATTGACACATTGTCATACTCGATTAATTGCATCTGGTAAAAAGCAATTATTTTTCGTAATGTTTGGCTGCATTTTAAAATGAAAGAATATAAATAACGAAGGTAAAGATTTTTATGCGTTAGATTATTATGGCAAGATATTTAACGTTTCGTTTTTGATGGCGCGTTGCCGCACTATGCATAGACACGATGATATTGTTGTTAAACGTGTTTTGATTTCCCATGTACGCTAGAGCATCTTTATTTTTGTCCGCCAGGTGTTATGTCATGTGAATGATGCTAACCATAATCACATCTTAAGAGCATATGCAAATAAAACACCATCTAGAGCTTCTTAAAAAGCGTTTGGCTTCGTTATTATGGTTTTAGGATTTTTCGTTGTTTTGAGAATTTTTTGGTTATTGCGCTTCTTTAAATAATCACACACCCTCTCCTCTGGACAATATTATCAAGCCAAAAAAATCACAAACTTGTTGCATGTTACCAAATTTACCAGCTCGTGCTAAATATTCAAAAAGTTACAGCAAAGTTATCAACTTCATCTAGTTGCAGCAAGTCCCAGACTGTAAAAATTAGGCTATTTGCATCTCGCAACTTGCAGACTTGTTAAAACTTGTTGGAACAACTTGTACCAAGCCTGAAGATAACAGGCTTCGACAATCAACTTGCAACAAGCTAGCTGTTGACAATTGGCAGCAGAATTGTTGTTAGCAAGCCGTCGCAAACCGTGCGAACTGATCGTTGTATCGGCTTGCTGTAACAAGTTGTTGCAAGATGTCAACATACTTGCTGCAACTTGCGAGCTTTTGCATTGTGTATCGTTCGCGTCTCCTAAAGAGTATTAATGCAAATATATGCAGTAGTTTTCATAATCAATCCATTGTTCCGGTTCCACATCCGGTTCTCCGTACTGCTGTATCGTTGCATCGCTAGTGGCTCTCAAATACAGTTTACTGTTGACAAATTTCCAGGCAATGACATACATTTTTTAAACATTCAAATACTTCAGAACGAACTTAGCATACCCCTGTCTAGCGATAACCAACCAATAGTGGTCAATACCTGATTACTCCAGTTCAAGTACAGTTAATTTCCAAATAAGCCCATTCTGTGTTTGTTTGGCAGAACAAATCTGTTAATTTGCAACGCATGCTTAAAGATTTTCTGTATAACAGAGAATTACGCATCCTTGCGCTCAGTAGCAAGTTTAAATATTTGAATTTGAACACTGTATTTATAAACAGTGCAACTATAATTTCTACATGACATAACATTTATAATGATCACATGAAGTGTTTATGAAACGAAATTTTGTCCAAGGTTTTGTTGGATGTTTTGGGAAGATCAGATAAAATAACAATATAACTAACTTCCTCAGTCGACTTTTTGTAACTTCGTTCCTTGTCAAGATACTCAACTTTATAGGATATGCACATAACACAACCACCGCGACCTCATACTGTATAACGAGTGACTGTTAGATTGCTTATTTTGTAGCAGATAATAGTATTTATAGTGAAAAATTACACTTGCATGTGCTTAAACTATGTTTAATATTCAGAATTGAGTATTTAAGTGTTATATCTTCAAGTACTTTAAATTAATGAAGCTTTTCTAAAAATAATTATGCACAGCGATGGCACTGGTGTTATTTTCATGTCAAATAAAATTGAATTTCTCGAAAAGTACGGCAGTCACAAAATTCTATCAAAGAAGTTATACTGAGATTTTTTCCAATGCAATAAAAATATTTTTGGAGAAAATTCCGCTTCATACAATAATACAATAAAATGTTATTCTCTTTAATCTTCTGAGGTGACATGATCTGGGTTTGTGAAACAAAAAAAATATGAAATTAAGGTGACAATAAATTTTGAGCAGATTATTACTGATGCCAGAAACAGCAAAAGGATCTCAACGAAATTAAAGCAAATATTGGTGACAAAACTCGCCTCATTTGATGTTGTATCTAGTTTAGCAATCTTATCCATAATAAATCATCATAAATTTTGCTTTGATCATCATGCAAGCTTGCACAGAAAACATTTTTACAAGATTATTATGTTCAATAGCATTATGTAAATATGATTATGAATATAGCACATTTGTGTGTGTATGTGTGTGTGTGTTATTTTTGTTGCAGCTGGGTTGTAACTACAGAGTGTGTAAAAACACTGAGTAAACACTGTAAATCTGGAAGTGTTAATGTAACACCAAAATGGCTGTAAATTGTTGCAACGCTACCGACACCAATTAGGTGTTAGCTAATCGTAGTGTTAGATACTTGCCATGTAGTTACATGGCAAATATGTAACACTACGAAAGTGTGAATAAACACTAAAATTAGTGTTAGCTAACACCTAATTGGTGTCGGTAGCGTTGCAACAATTTACACCCATTTTGGTGTTACGTTAACACTTCCAGATTTACAGTGAATCTGAAATACACAACAAAGGTAACTCCACGTTTTGACTTTATTTAGTCATCATCAGAAATGGGTAATATTAATGTCTAATAATATATACAAATAGTTGTAATTCGATATCTACTATTATTTCTTAGAACCTCAAAACCCAGGAGCGTCTTTTACAACACTTTGAAAATGGCCTGCGCACGAAACTTTCATGCAAAAAAGTAATTTTGCAAGATTTGGGGCTGAAAATTATGTTGGGTGTTCAAAAAGTCATGAAAACTTTCTTCATGCTTAATTGATGTGTTTAACCAATTTGCACTCAATTAAAATTGAAGATTTTGCAAAGGGGTCCAAACACCAGTCGTTGGAGTCCTGATAATTCTCGACTCCTGATCTCCTCGGTTATTCCTCTTCCCTGGAAAATGTTCGGCACCGAGAGGCATGCCCCTCTCGAGTGCATAGCTCCCAAGATCTGCAACTAGATTGGACAATACTAAGAAGCGGGTCCCGCCTAGTTTGTTTTTGCATGCAATGGCAATAGTATTGCCCATTCTGAGTCGAACATATAAACAGATCCGATTCTTTGTGAAACATTTCACTGCAAAAGCACCTGCAAGTAGTTCAACACAACTAATGTGCAGAAGTCTTTCGTTCTGAGACCAAAGGCCTCCTGTCCTCACTTTGTTGCGCCCCCAAACCCTGTTAGGATGCATCTGTTTCGATCACTAGATCGGGTGGTGGAGTTAATATGACCTGGCCAATCGATGCATTTAGGTGTCTCATCCTTCACTGCAATTCCTCTTGACATGCATGATTGAGCTTGACTAGCGTTATATAATTCTTCCACTCTGATCAAAGGGCTGCGTTTTTGAAGCTCTGCAGCTGGCGATAATGAAGAGGGGCTGTGAATATAGCCTGAATTGAGGGTATTAATTTTCCTATTAATCGTACTGTGTCTCGAACAGCGAGCTCTTTCTGAGACAGCATCTGTCAGCATAGATTTTTGATCCCTGTCACTTTCCCCTGGGGAAGACAATTGTCATGTTCTTGTTAGTTATATTCCCGTTATTCTGGTTAGAAACCCTAAAAATTCTAGACTCTGAGTTGGATTCAATTGAGATTTCACTAAGATTATTGCAAAACCTAGGTTTTCTAATTAAATGAATTGCCGTTGAAATGTCCCGTTGAAGCACTGTAGCAGTTTGATTCATGTCCAGAATGTCGTCCAAGTAAAATATCAGGCGTTTGCTAGGTCTGCGGGGAAGGGCAACTACTGGTTTCATTAGTTTCGTCAATATTCTCGGAACTGAGACGCTTGACCGAATAGGATACATACAAATTCCATCAGGGAGTCTTTCCAGCGAAATCGTAGGAATTTCTGATGGTTTTTACAGATGGGAACCATAAAATCAGCGTCTTTCAGGCCTATTTTTACCATCCAGTCGTTTGGTTGTAACAAATCTCGAAGCAAGTGAATGCCCTAGAAACTAGTTCACTTCCTTCCGATTTATTACAAACCTTATCCTGCCTTCCTTTTTTGGCAAGTCAAACAGGGTACTTATAAACTGGCCGGGGCCGTGGGTGTGTTGCACCACTCGAATGGCGTGTTTGGCGTGCAAATCGCGAATTTTGTTGTAGAGAAGTTCGGATTCGCGTTTGGAGAAAATCGGAGGTTTGGATGTTGATGCTTGAGAAGGTATTTGGGCAAGGTCTAGTTTTTAACCTCGCACTATGTCCAAAATGTATGGATCGTTTGTTATCATGCTCCAGTTTTTTTGAAAAAATCGCAGCCTGCCACCTTGTGAAACGTCCACCCTGGACAGCAGGATTGGAAAATTTATATGGAAACGAGGAGAAATTGCATTTTAATTTACTTGCGTACTTGGTAGTTTGCCGATAGTTGCCTGGGTTTTGTTTCCATTGGAATGGGAACTTTCACGGTTTGTTCTCCAGTACCTTAATGGGCTGCTCGTGTTGCTTCGAGAGCACGGGTCTTCTCCGGGCTGTCACCGAAAAGGCTGGTTTGGCTGAAAACGTCGAGCCATTCGTGAGAAAGAAAACGGTCGTTTGCGAGGCATCAAATTATCGATTTCTTTAGACAAGTTTAGGTCCTTCAGAAGGTACTTCTTGAAATTTTAGCCAAACAGGTCGGTATTACCTTGCATAAACAATGCCTTGTCGTTTAGAAGATCTAGACATTCTGGCACCAATTTGACTAGAAGACCCTTCCCTACCAGAGAAAAGCTGCACTCGTTTTACCATCATGTCTACAACGACAGCCGGTGGAATCTCACACTGTTCAATGTCGGCTGTGTCAGAACAGGTGATCGTTAAAAAACGTTTTTCCGGGTGGATAAACTAAGCCTGAGAAAACTGCTTCTGTAGCCAAATTTATAACTTCGCATTGTGGTGTGTTTTTGAAAAGCTGTCGCACGGTTAAAATTTGTAAATGCGTCCAAAGCGGAATTTTTACTCTCTGATAAGGAGGAAGAACTCATGGTAGTAGAACTTGATTCACTATCACTATAGGCAGTCCAGGTACGCGGTGTTTTGGTTTGTTTTTATTGATGTGACGTATGCATAATCATGATTACCCTAATAATTAGGTAATTATAATTATGCGTACGTCACGTCGATAAAAACAAAACAAAACACCGCGTTGCTGGACTACCTACGCTATCATTTGTTGAGGAATAGCGGTGGAATTTTGAGCGTTTTAAACGTTTCTTTGATTTCGCCGACTTTGGGCTTGTTTTGGCAGGTGAATGTGCTCGTTTTTTCTTAGGGATTTTACTCCAAGAATGCTTTTTGCTCTCTGGTGCACAGGGGGCCGCAGTTTTTTCTGAAACTGTGGCGGACGCATTTTGTCCTTCAACTGGTTGAAAAGTTCTCCATCGTAATTTGTAGAGCAAAGTTTTTGACAGCTGTAGGTGAAGCAAGTTGATGAAAAACTGAAGTTTCCAACCAGGGACTCATTGCAGACGTGCATATATGGTTGTTTACTTATTTTTTATTCTATGAATAGCTGTATTAACGAGTATTTGAAGAGTAAAGCATTGTTATATCAAAACTTCTGTGTTCGAAATGCAATTAGAACTTTTCTTTCTTTTCGTACATTTCCTATAATACTATTGTTTAATCAAACAACGTGCTAACCGCTTACGCTACCTTTTCTAAGGAAAGGGGGGGGGGGGGGTGGTTAATATTGATATTTCATGGTCGACCCTATTAATGCAAAAAAATGTTAAAATAACCAATACAAAATGGTTGCCTCAAACGCATTTTTTATCTATCTAATATGTTATTTGTTTAAAATAACCAAAACATTGCTTAAAATAACAATTTAATTTCAAGTAACGCTTTACCCAATGAAATATTGGTCAAAATATACAATGCATCTGAGCAGCTTCGATCCCAGGGCTTTTTCTTGAATTTGGGAAGTGAAAAGGCCCTGGCATCGGCTGGTCTATTTTGTAATCCCATTGGCTCATTCAAACTGTCAATTAAATCATTTAAGAGTATAATTTATTCATAAAATACAACTGAAGAGAGATTTAAATCATTTAAACCGTTTGCTTAGTTTGTTTATGTAGCTTTAAATCACTTATTCGGCTGACTCTTAACACTCTTCGTATAAAGTCATATACGTGGAATATCCGTATGCTTCATTATCGGAATTTGATGAAAGTACAGGGACAACTTATGTATATTATCAGCTCAAACACGGCAATCTTCTAAACAAGTTTTAACTGTATTATACCTGCTAAGCACTTACTCTATACCAGGTTTAACATACCATTTTATTTCATTGGGCATTCTAGTGTCATATATATAGCCGAAGATGTAGAGCCAGCTATAGTCCATAGAAGGTTGCTTTTATAGGAAGTTATTTATCTTAAAGCTAGTTGTAGAAAGTTAAAAATTACTTCTCTATTTTATTACTTATGCAAACACTTACAGAGACCACAGAAGTTAATACATTCTTACACCCAGATATTCTGGGTGTCATGTGACCAGCCGATGCCAGGGCCTTTTCCCTTCCCTAATTTAAGAAAGGCCCCTGGGATCGAGGTTGACATCTGAGATGACCAGTTTATGTTTCGCAGTGTACTAATCTATTTTTAAATCAACCTTACAAACAGCTTGTTTCAAAAAAAGCAAAATAAATCAAGTGATCGGCTTAAATAACTACTCGACATATCAAAGAAGCCGTTCATTGCTCTTGAAGGAAGGGCTTTGTCATTGCATGTACAATTCAAAAAAGCTCTAACAAACAGATTAAAGAGTAAATTATGCAGTTCATAGGTATCGATGGTGTAAGGTTAAATCATTGCAGTGGGCAACGCATGTACAACGTAATATAGAAATACGCTGTTGATATTTATATTAAAGTGCTTTGCTCTTCAAAACCCGAAAAATATAAAACGAAAAATTTTACTGATTTCATCGCGAAGCATCGAAGCGCTTTAATATAGATATTAATTGCAAATTTCTGCATTACGTTGTGTGGCCAACTACAGAAGCTTTAACCCTACACCATCGATGCATGCCTATAAACTGTGTAATTTTCTCTTTAATTCCGTTTGTTAGCAATTTTTTAATTGTATAATCGCAAAATGTTCAAAATACGCAACGTTAATTATTGATGTATTTTATCAACTTTTAAATTATACCTGTCCAGGCTTATTCATCTCCCCTTACCAATTCAAATGTTAATTTATAAATAAATGCATGCAATAAACCCTCAAATTTTAAAGGCAAACAACCATATAGGTCCTAATATAATTCAACCAACACCTAAATTTATACAAAAAATTACTAAAGTTAGAGCGAAATTGCGAAAACTCGTCTCAGCACAAATTGTACGTACTTTGAAAACCATGACAGTGAATTCCAAAAGTTATTGCCCAGTGTCTACATCACGCTCAGTTGGTGTACAGTTGTAATTAACCATGCCAACACGAACATTTTTTTGGCAAAACAGTTGAAACGTTGGGCTATGTCTAACAGATGTCTGTATTATATTAGTGATTAATTTTGTTTTTGCATTATTTCCTCAAAACACCTTAGAGTGTCCATTTGAAGTTGCGCCACAAACTTTGCAGTTCATTGTTTTAGATTTTAATATAGTCACGTTATGAGTTATTTCATTTTTTGCTTGAGTTAAAACCCCAGCTAAATTAAATACGCTGCCAAGTGACAAACGAAAACAAAATAAATCAAATACTGACCGCTTGAAATATTTACAATGATGTAAAATCTTGCAGCTGCATAAATTCAACAAAAATCTCGAACGAAAACGGTCGAGTAAATTGAAAAAAGTTGATCATTTCAGATTTCAAAAATTGTTAGTACTTAATAACTTGCGTTTTCACGTTGGATAGTAGTGTACTATCTAAGTAATCTTGACATTAAAATAACATCATAAAAATAAAATATTAACAAATTTAAACTTTCATATTAACATTAATTACATGGAGACTAGAGCAATATGCATTTATTAATTTTCGCGCCACACTCTACGTTGACAGTGCATACAGGCCTCCGTACAAAAATGTATTCGATCATGCGTTCTGTTGCCCTGCTTTACATCTTCATCCTAGTTACGACCATATCTTTGGCACAAAACGGATATGTCGTAGAAACAGTGCAAAACATCACATGTAAAGACCCATCAAGCGTCGAATCCCAATGTTCGAAGTTTTTAGACTACAGTATACCAGATTACAACCTATCTGTCTATCTTAATCTATCACAGCTTTCAGAGTTGAAAAAAATCGTCAATAACACAGAATTTCACTCAGGTTCATCAGGAAAACGGTTATGTGAAGAAGCTGGCGCGAAATACCTTTGTGAGGCGGCACACCCATTTCGTTGTGAAGACGAGTATTTTATCAAGGCTGACGTTAAAAAGCTATTGGCTTCGTGCAACACAAGTAGAAAAAACTGTTCTAGTTTAACGAAAGAGGAACTGAATTCGTTCTTTAATTGCTCTTCCATCGCCAGAAATTCAAATCTGCAAAAGAAATTCCTGCGAAAGCTGAACTGCGAAGATTTTCCTATTCTCAATGCTCACACCTATAGTTGTGCTGCCAACTACAAGGTAGATCAAAATATTCCCGCTTTCTTGGTATCAATATTGGAATTTTCCTTAAAAAGGTACATTTGTTACACGTGAGGACTAATTCGTCATTCGCGAGTGCCAAATGCTATCCGTTTTACAAAATTGTTAGATAGATTTAGATCGAGGACGTCCAAGTCTAAAACGACGTGAAAATCCCGTAATCAAACAGCTGACTTCTACTTGCCATTGTGTTTTCATCCTGCCTGCCTATTTCGTTGGATACTCCAATCAGTTGTCCAGATATGGGCAAGGATAATATTTTTCAGTATAATATAACATGTCAGTGATTATCCTTAACATTTAAAAAGACTTTCAATAGTTTTATTTGCTGAAACGGCTTTTTCATTTGCTGTATTTTTTACATTCTTGTAACAACGAGGCTAGAAATGATCGAGAAATGATAGAGTTGAGTATGTTAGTTTTTGCTTATTTCCACTTTTCCTAGTTTATGAACACTTTTTATGCTATTTTACGCTTCCCTATCCTTAAATACCTTGTTTGATAAAGAATGCTAGCAGCACTGAGGATTTTAACATTACTTGTGATTTTGTTGTTTTGCTATGTTGGCAAAAGCGTTTTTCAGAAACCGATACGTCCAAAAGCTGCCAAACTTCTAAGAAACAATTGCAACTTTTCGTTACAAAAAACATTTACCTGCTGTAGGATTAGTGAAAAATATATGGACGACAAAATAAAATGATATTTTTACCAAGTTGAGTCATATTTTTTAACAGAAAACACAAAACTTTGACGTTCTCAACACGACGTGAAACTACTGGATTCACGTCCTGATCAGGACGTAGACGATGTCCTAGACGAAATCGGAAGTGTAAATCCGTGGGTCCACGCCATTTTCTTGCCGTCTTGACGTCGACGTCTTCAATCTAAATCTGCCTATTGCCACAAATTCGAGAAGCGGTAAAGCAAATACTGTTTTTATAGTCATTCAATTAACGTTCACGTGGAAAAACTGTCTTTGTAGAAATCTTTTCGGGTTTTTTGGACATAGAATATTGTCGTAGTTAAAACAAAAAAAAAAATAAAATAAGACTCAGAAACAACAAATGTACGACTGAATAAACTAAAACACCATTACAGTACAGTCAAAATTGAGTAGGAAGCTCAATTGCACTCAACGTAAAATGAATTCCAAGCCCACGTACGATAGCACGTATGACTAGTGAATAACATAGTGTCCACAGCACCAATGCACATCCACAATCTGTATGTTTCGAATTGGGGCGTTACTGTCGGAAATCAATTTCGACTAAGTAATGAAGTTTTTATTTATGCATCTACTCAAATCAACCTGTATTAACTGAAAATATATTGTATTACATCAATCACCATGATAGTTATTGCTTTATATATGATGCTAAGTTTTTATTAAGCCTGTACGATGTGTGCTTTTTAATATGAGAATAAAGGTGGCGGCAATATTTGAAGTTCCCGTTTTAAAATCATTTCTTTTATATAGAATATTAAAACTGTAGGATGTTTTTCTACCCACTTATATTCACGATATGCCAACGTGTGTGAACGAACAACAAAGTTGACGATAAACAACGCGTGGCCACAATAAAGAATTTCACAGTGGCAGTCATCTTTACATATTTACAATCATGCTATTAATTAAAAATTCTGATGACAGTTATTCGAGTGTTCAGTTTGCTAGTCGCATTTGCGGTAGCACAACACAGTCAAAAGACAGTGTTTTTTTCAGTAATTTTTGTCTCCCAAAGAGACTAGACAGTCTTTTGTCCAACGGCTGTAATCTTCAGCATATTATTTTGCACACTTGGTTATTTGCTATTGATTTTTTCCCCTTAAAAACGGTTTTGATGTTAAAAATTGCGTCGATAGTTTCAAGTTACTTATTAACTTAGTAACAACTTAGGGTTTTTTCTTTGTAATGTTTATCTCTTCAGGTATATGTCCGTGATGCAAAGCAAAAGAAAATGAGTTTGGATAATCTTGTATTGGCTCTCATGATGTTAAAGAACGCCAGCGTCAGAAATGTACAATGTGAAAGAGATGTTGCTGAAGGAATATGTAAAGGTTCTTTCCATGCTTGTTCCAAAGATCAAACTAAGATCATTTCCTTTCTCAGCGAGCGAGATTGTCGTAAGCGTGTGGACTGGTGAGTGGGAAACAAATTATGATTTTGCGGCAATTACTTCTAGTCCTCTGGCAGGATCACACCTACGCTTGTGTGATAATAGAGCACACCGTATGAAATACTGTCTGTCATGATTCATGAAGTGAATTTGGAAATAAAAATGAAGAGGAATGCAAACCTTCTTCAATATAAGAAGGTTTGTAACAAATGTTCAATTTTTTATCCGCTTTTATTCACAGGTTTTCAAAATTTCATGCGCTTGCAGTAAAACAATATTTTAGTTTGCTTTTGCTAAGATTCTTTTGTCTTTGAGCTCACTCTTCAGATATCGTTGTTGCTACTCGAACATCAAATGGTCCATATCTCCGCACCGGTGTGAAATGTCCTTTATATAATTATTTGTCTGCTTGCTAAATAATTTTTTTTTCGCTGGTCAGTTTCGTTTAATTTCTTCCCAGTACGTGGGCTCAAACTTTCGATCGGCACTTTTATAAAACGCTAATTTTGCGCGGTGTCTGCTGCCAATAAGAGCCCGCAAAAATGGGAGAAAGTCAGTAACGGATATGGCCAGAGTGTTTTACTGAAATCAACCGTAAAACTTTCTGACATCAAAAGAAACAAGTCAGGCGAGCACGAATACTTTAAAATTGGTCGCCGAAGTTAATTTTCTAAACCACTGAGCCTGAGGCGAATAATTGTTTTAGTATTTTTACACAAGTTATTTAAATTTTGTTTATTTCTTTGGCGGCTAGTCACCATTTTGTAAAATTGTTTTTACTATCATATTCATCTGTTGGTGAATACAAAGCAATGTCACGTCAAATTGGACCTGCAATCACAACGTCGAATTTTTCTGTGTACTTAAAATACTAAATGAAAATGTCTCTGCCCTCAATTAAAGCGTTGCAGCCCTTACAACAGTGAATATCTTTACCATTCGACTAATACCGGATATATAATAATAGTTTAACTTTGTTTCTTCATCTTCAATTACAGCGTGAATCAAATAGATAATAAAAAATTGTTAGATCAAGTCCATGATATTTGTGCGAAGTTGCCAGATGGTGAAAAACTCAAATTATTTCCACTAAATAATGTCTACGAAACTGTGAAGATAACATCTGCCGATACACCAAAACCATCAACAGGAAGCGATTTTGATACTTCAACAAGAGCGGCCATATTAACAACCAGCAGTAAGTCGACAAACGCGGTCGTGACATCTGCAACAAGAGATACTAACTCAACAAATGCCGTCACAAAATCACCAACAAGAGATACAAACTCAACAATTTCCACCATGACATCACTAACAAGCGACAGCAGCTCGACAATTACTGTCACAAATGGCAGATTTACCAATCGCCCCACCAGCCAAGCAGCACAACTAAATATAAGATTGAATGCGTCGTTGTTTATAGTTGTCTCGATCTTGCAATTTGCATTCAACACTGAAAATGCAGAGTAGTTTGTGTTTTTATCTTCTTGAACAACATCGACCGTGGATTACATGATTATATTGTTACACAAACGTATAAACTATGAATTGTCAGCATGTAGTAAAGTTCAATTAGGCGTACAAAATTCATTAATAAATGCAACAATTGTTTGATGTTGTAAAAGTATAAAGGTCCAGATATTAGAAGTAGAATCAACAGAAATGCACGTTATTATTGTAATAGATTGTGTTATTAGCTAAAATAAATGTTTGCTGATTTTAGGCGGTTATTGTTAGTGTGCACGTAAGACTACAATGAGAATGTAAGAATGTAGGAGAGTGTTATTAACACCGTCAGCGTTAAAATGCGTAACGTGAAACGAACTTTTGTCAAGTATTTTTTTATTGCATTGGAAAGATAACTTCACAATATTGATAAGATTCACAATATGACTTATTTGGTAACATTTTTGTAACTGTGTTCTTTATCCAGATATTAATATGTCCATATATGTAACTTTATTGGATATACAAATAATATAACCTGTGACATCACACTGCATAATGAGTGTCTATGAGATTGCTTATTTTGTGACTGCATATAATAATAGAAAATAACGAAAACAGCACTTATATATTTGATTAATCACTAGGCCTCCGTAATTATGTGCAATAGTTCGACTACTTTGAAATAAATGAAGCTTTTCTAAAAGTCACTATGCAATGTGATGTCACAGGTTGTATCATTTGCATGTCCAAGAATGCAGAATATCTCGATAAGGAACGGAGTTCCAAGCATTCTAGAAAAGAAGTCAAATTAAGATTTTAAGAGATATTTTCAATGCAATCAAGAAGATACTTGACAAATAGGCACTTTAACAATTCCATTACGTAATCGAGTTGAATTTCATTAACATAACATAAACGCTGATCCAAATCCGAACCATACCCGCGACAATTCCAACAATTTATTCGGCACAATAATCATAATAGGTTATACGTTCGGATCGGGTGCCTGATCAAACGTATGTTATCTAATGTCATTTTACAAACAAAAAGTATTTGCATAATTAAGAATATTTTCCCTAGTACCGGAATAAGAAGCATAAAATTAAGGATTCTTTCATGAGTTAACGCGCGTGCTCGATCGAGTTATTGAGTACGAAGGAATTTGAGAGAGTACGAAAAAGCGTGAGTTGCTCGATGTCCTAGCCGTTTGAGCACTTTCTCAACTTTCCAAGTTCTCAATAACTCGATTAGGCATGTAAACTTATGAAAAAACATTTCATATTAGTATAAAATTAACACAAGTATTCCAGCGCTCTTTGGCGGTGCTCACTCGTATCATTGAGCACGCGTTTCAACCAATAAAAAGGCTTCTTTTATAACATGCGCAGTTACTGCACAAAAGTTTGTATACACCAGCTGTGATTTTATTCCGCTTATTTACCAGAAGCAATCCATTTTCTTTATTCCCAAGCCAACGGCGCGAAGTGCCTTTCCGGGCTTAAACCCGGGGCGAGGGTTACTAATTTTGCACTAGCGGGGTTCTAAGTCATTGCTCATGGTAGTTAGGTAGTAAGGTTGGTATGTCATGACGTCATCTTCACTGATCTCATCTCATCAATATGGCGGACTATCATGAATGGCTAACACTGATTGGCCAGATTAAAAATTTATTGTTCATTGATTAATCACTTCATCAAGAGTTGTGTTGTTATTACATTCCGACATCAAGATGCTACTGATGATCAAATCCGTGATACGGCCATGTTTGTTCAACCTGCAAAAATGCGAACCATACACATAAATTTTTTAACAACTCATTATTTGCCACGGTCATTAAAGGTGGGTTACAGTCACCTCTGTGCATGTGCGGGATGTGTTTACATTTTTTGTTTTTGTCTTGAACAATTTCAACGGAATAACACGACGTACAGCAGAAATTCAATGTGACAGAAATGATATTTTCGCGACAAACGACAAGTGGAGCGTTTCAACAGCGTTTTAAAACACTGAAGACTTTAACTATTATGATTCAAAGAGGCCAGCCAGTAAAAGCCTTCTGTATCTGTCTGTGATTTATGGTACAACATTGACGTCTTAAAACAATTCAAAGTGGTGAAGCGAGATGCGGAACTTGAGAGTTTGAATGTCCAGAATTAAAATTGTAGACGTGTTGTATCTGGAAGTGTTAATTTTGTGTCTCATGCACAACCTGGAATATATTTCACACTGTCATACTGTATATAGTTTATATAATAACATCGGTCCTAAACCTTGCATGTGTACTGTATGAACGTTTATGAATACATACACAGGCTACACTTCTGAATACGTCCTGAATATTTTTAGTACAATTCAACTAGCGTAACATATTATTATTATATTAAAATAATAAAATATCTTCATATCACAGCATGACAGAGCCTGTGAGCCTGTCGTGACTATCGATGTCTCATATGCAACCAGATGGTGCATCCCACATTGTGGGCAGGCAAAAAATTGAAGCCGGATCGCTGGCGCAGGACGTTCCAACGAAGTTGACACGGAGAATGATAAATTTTGTGCATTTTGTGTTGCGGAAATGGGCAAAGTTGACAATAAATCCTCTTTTATTCAGCTAATAAGTATTTAATGCGCAAATGTAGAAAAGCATGATGTTTTCTGTAGCGTTCTGTAGTGCAAATGAGCAATATGGCCGCCGTTTATTGTTATGAGGAGATACCGCTGAGATTTTGTCTTTACGTTTTAATATGCAGATGCGCTATCTAGTGTACATGAGATATCTATGCCCGTGAATAATGAATATTCTGCAGTGCGACTCGAATTATTGAAGCCCACAGCTTTTAAGGCACGCACCACCAAACGCGAGTTATCATCAACAAAGGTTCTAGATCTTTTTTCACACGTCACTTGCAGGCGCGTTGCGAGAGGTAGTGTGGTGGGTGGGAACCACATTCAATTTTCAGGAATTTTGTCGGTAACACTAGGGTAAAACAGTAAAAAAAGACTTGAAAAAATCGGTAAATTTATTGACAATGGTCGATAAATCTTCCAATAAAGTTTTTTTACAGTAAAATATGGAGTCTGTTGAATTCGTTTGCGTTTCCTAAACTAAATCCTCGTATCTAACTTTTGCACATTCATTTGCCATGGTACTTCATTTGCTATAGAAACAGTTACTCCAATATAATGACATTGTTGACAAACATAACTAGACGAAAGGTATACCTAAAACTTGCTGTTTAGTTGATTAAGAAGAGTATGCAAATCCATCTTCGCCGCTAAAAATAGGTAACGTCACAAAATACGTACATCACAAATCAGTTAGCAACAAAAGAATGCTTGTTTTGACAAATCATTGAAGAAGCCTTAAAATAGCATCTGGTTATAAATTAACTCTTATTCTGTCATTTAGACTGCCTTGATTGGTCGACTGTATCGACCTTTATTGTGAGCTTAGGATTACAATCCGTTCTCAACTGAGCTTAAGCTTGTGCGGTTCTTGACAGTACCAATGTTTATATCATGTGTTTATAGTACAGTGTCAAATAGAGCGTCTCCCAAGTTTATCGTTGGAGCTATACACTGTCACCCAGCAACATATGCTTCATACTTGAAACATTTAAACGGGATAATGCATAATGCATTCTGCCCAGTATGCCAGGCAGGTACACTAACTCATAATAAATGCCAACTAAGTGGACATGTATGAATAAAATTTCCAAAATATAAACAAGTTATGTACATAACAAGCTTTCTAGCCTTGAATCTGTGAGCCTGGTTAATATAAATGTGGTCCTCACACGGATAAAGTGCTTACGGTTGCAGACATACTATATGAAGTTTGAGAGCAATGCTCCAATCTATATTGTTCATTTTCAAAAAATAGAAGAGAATGAAGCATGCACTGTGACAATATGTTCAATCTCGCTAGCTGACTTGCTTGTCCACGAAGTGTGTTTATAAAAATACACGAAAAGACCTTGCAATGGTAATATCTTCATTGCCTCATTCTTAGGCAAAGCCTTGCAAGCTTCCCATGAATATATGAATGAAATTTCAAAAGCCTATTGCTGAACGTTTCAAATTAATATTCTATCTTGTATAGAATTGCCATTTATTTTAAGTTGTTTAAGCAGAAAAATGATCATTAATTGTCGATAGAGCTCTCTAAAATTACCGTACCAGAAATTATGTACACAGGAAAGATGCTCATTTGATTTACATCTATTGATTTATGCAAAATTTGCAAAAAAGTATTTTTTCAACATGCAAAATACGTATACGAAAGTGCAACTATTTCTGCATTTAGTGAAGAAAAAAAATAAATAACATGCATAAGTCTTCAGTATTACACACTGCATTAGTCAAATTATCAGGGCATCCAGCGGTGCAGCCAAGGCTTCTTCTTAGGGGAGACCGTTGAAGAAAAAACAGGGTGATAGAGCTGCTTCATATTGGATTAGGTATTACATTTATTAAGCACTTTTTCAGGGGACAGCCATCCTGTCTGAGGGGGATGTCTCCCCCCTTTAGCTAAATGATCTGAAAACAGATATCCTGTATTGAGTTTCTTTACCTACAAAAATTGTGATGTGGAACACGGGATTCTTGGGACCATTTATACTTCCCAAATGATGAACTCAAATCAGTAAATATGGACAAAATATTCACTGCTATACACGTTTACTACTTTAATTTGAATGTTAACTAGCACTACATCAAAAGTGGCCATCATTTTCGAACTCTATCCCAGTTATCTATTTTCAGGTCAATGCTGTAGCTACAAATCCGGGGACACCTTAATAGGATTATTAATTAATCAAGCTGTACGATCTGCATACTAAATTGTCCAGACAATCAGGATCCTTTTTAGGAACCTTCCAACTAAAGCATCGTCAGCCTGATTTTTCTGCCCTTGGTAGAAATTCACATCCAAAAATTTTTCTGCTGTAATCATTTTATAACTTAAAATACAATGTGCTACTGTGAAAATGCACTTAATAAATTCACAGCTGGCTCACGAACGTTAATCCTCAGAAATCCGAATTATATTCTAATGAATAAATCGTTGATATTGAAATTATATATCTTTATGTAAGCAGGAATGATCTTTAATAAGCGATAAACTTTCTAAACAAATTAAATGTTAAGCAAACTGACATTTAGTACAACTGTCATAAATTTCATAAAATATTTTCAATAAGAATTAAAACAAGACGTAGATGAGACACAAACAAGGCACTCTGAAGACAGTCATAAAAAAATATCGAAGAAGTTGCACAAACACATTGGCATGTGAGTGCTTTGTGGCTGAACATTTTAATGTGAATAAAACAAAAGCATTGCTAAACTTTATTTCGACGTGCGTATATATTTATATATTTATATATTTATATATATATATTATATGTATATGTATATGTATATGTATATATATATATATATATATATATATATATATATATATATATATATATATATATATATATATATATATATATATATATATATATATATATATATATATATATATAAATATATATATATATATAAATATATATATATCTATATATATATATATATATATATATATATATATATATATATATATATATATATATATATATATATATATATATATATATATATGTGTATAAAATATATATATATAAAATATATATATATAAATATATGAAATATATATATATATATAAAATATATATATATAAAAATATGAAATATATATATACATACATATATATATATATATATATATATATATATATATATATATATATATATATATATATATGTATATATATATATATATATATATATATATATATATATATATATATATATATATATATATATATATATTATACCTCATACTTAGCTCGTTGTACCTCATACTTAGCTCGTCCAATCAGAATGTTCTATTAGTAGCACGTGCCAATAGTATTTTTCAGCGAATACCATGCTATAGGAGATTCGGAACTAGGTTTTTCCCCCGAGGCTACACGCGCCGATTAAAACAAGGAAAAATGGCGGGAGCACACAGGAGTGTATGGATATTCTACAGTGTTTTTTAAGTGGTTTCACTGGAAATTTTACAAAACAGGATGTTCAAAAGACGGCAAAATTACTCAGCACTATTTACTTGATGCCATTTGGCGAAGAACTTTGGAAAAATTGTTTATTTGAGTGAAAAACGAAATCTCGTATTCTCGAAGGTATGTTGACAAGTTGTCCTGGACTTGAACAGTTATATATTTTCGGTATAATATATCATTTATAGACCCTCCGCTTGGGTGATTCGGCAAAATATTAACCCGAAGTGATGATGTTTCCCGAGGGCTAAAGCCCTCGGAAAACATCATCACTGAGGGTTAATATTTTGCCGAATCACCCAAGCGGAGGGTCCATAACTGATAAATATATCATATATATATTTACGATATATATATTATGGGAAATTGGTTTGAGGGAGATTGCTTTTCTGGACGTATGGATTACTAAAGTTAAAGGTGCGTTTCATACTGAAGTTTATTCTAAGCCTACTGATGCGCATCAGTATTTGAATTTTAAATCATGTCACCCTCCACACGTTAAGAAAGCGATCCCTTATAGTCAGGTTTTACGTTTGAGGCAAATTTGTAATTCGGATAATGTTTTTGAGGAAAAGTTAGGAGAACTTAAAGAGTTTTTGGTAAAACGGGAGTATTGTTCCGATTATGTTGATAACCAGTTTGAAAGGGTGTGGGGAGTCAACAGGAATAATCTACTTAAGCGGAAAGAGGGGATTGCAAATAGTAATAGAACTTGCTTTGCAGTTGATTATCATCCAGCATTGAGAGTTCTTTATGAGATATTTAGACAATTGCAGGGAATTGTAGGTTGGTCTGAAAGGTTTTTGCACATTATGCCATTACCACCAATGGTGTGTTTTCGTCGTACCAAGAACCTTAAGGACCGTTTAGTTCGTGCTAAGTTGAGAAGAGGAAGCAGTCGTTGGGATGTTTAAGTGCGGAAAGAATAGATGTAAAATTTGTGATAACGTTAAAGTGGGTGATAAATTTAAAAGCAATGCGGAGGGACGTTCTTTCTTCATTAATCATCGTTTCGATTGTGACTCAGAGGGTGTAATATATTTAATAAGTTGTAACAGATGTGGGCTACAATATGTTGGAAGTACTATAATATCATTTCGGTTGCGCTTTAATAATCATAAAAGCTCTTTAAATAGGTATGGTCGTGGGCAGACAAATGTTGCTGGGCAGCATTTGTATGCTCATTTATTTTTTTTGTGGAGGCTTATTCAGGTTTAAGTGATTTGTCAGTGCAGGTTATTGATTGTACTGATGTTAATAACCCTACTGAGAAGGAGAGTTTTCGGATAGAGAAGCTTAATTGCTAGGTGCTTTATGAGCTTAATTTAAAAGAAGAATTAAGGTGTAATTTATGTTTATATGCAAATTATAGAAGGTATTTAAAGAGACGGGGATTAATGAATGTCCTTCTGAAGAAGGGGCTTGACCCCGAAAAGTAATAAAATTTTATTTTTCAATTAAAAAACGTTGATAGTCACAATCAAAAGCGTCATGTTGGTTTTCTTTCAACTGTTTCGCAGCTTGAATCCTGTCAACATAAAGACTTTTTCCTCCAGCTGCTGTTTGATCGATGTAATGTTGGGTTGCAATCTAGACAGCAGATAAAACCGAGTGATAATTTGCCATTTTCTGCAGGGGGGATTTATATTCCCTATAAGTGGGCACAGAACGCTGCTACAACGTTTTAATTTTGTTGAAAACACGTCGATACGTATTGCATAATACCTACATGATACACTGTAAGATACTAAAAGAACACAGTGAGATATTTTTCTATCTTTACTACATATCAATTTTCACCTTTGTACAATGAAAAAGCTAAATATTTGGGTCGAAAAAATAGAAATAATAACTATAACTATAAAAGAATTATGCAGGTACTATTTGAGTTCAAACAATATGATGCAATTAATTAAAATAAAAAAGTCTTTTAATAAAAAATACTATATATCATAAACAGAAGATTACGCGCCGAGGTTTGAAGATATGGACTGTTTGTATTCTCGTGGTGAAAACGATATTTTTCTCATTCGCTGCCTTAAGCGCCCACTCATTCATAAAACATATTTGGTTTCACCACTTAAACATAAAATAAATTCATATTTCTTAAACATAAAATAAATTCATATTATTCATATTTTAAATAAATTTTTTTTGCTAAAATTGTTAAAATTTTTCATGTACGAATTTTTCACTATTATATTAAATGTTATATGAAATTTTCGAAAACGGCGATTTAAGCCATAAATTCGTCCATTTTACGTTTTTTATCCACTGTTTTTTTTGTCAATTATATTGGCGGATTTCGCTTACCATGAACCTGTCTTTCCGTTCTTGTATATCTAGAAAATAGTGGTACTCACTGAGGGTGGAGCATTGAGATATTGTAGTCAGCATGCGAATATAGAGCATTATTTTGAAGCTGATGTTAGTAGGATGCTCAACAACTTCTGCATTCCAGCACGCCCTATAGAAACACAGTAAGGGCGCATAACGTTATGACATTTGTTAAAAAGCGAGAGATAACCACAATGTTGAGGTGTATGTGTCAGTTATTTCAATCAATGGAATATATCACCAACCAGCTGATATGACAAGAACTGCATGGGGCTGTTGATTGGATAGAAAAAAAAAGCTTGTTACAGCACAAATATCTGGTGAAAATTGCGGGTGGAGATCGAAATATCGAGAGAGCACTAGCATCTTAATCATAATCCTAACCCAGTGCTCGACATTTCAACTTTTAGTGTATCCTATTAAAATGTCCCCATTAATTTATTTCTTTTATACTAGCCCCAGGGCTTTCCCATCTTCTTTAACCGAATTTAGGTTCCGCTTTAATGCATTTTAATGTTGTTTTGCCATCAAAATACTACAATCTCTATAATTAGATTATTTCTCATCCACCACTACGAGATCTATAATTTTCTCTTTATGCGAAGCAGTCGATATCAATTGTACTCTATATGCCGCAAAATTAGCATTTGAATTATGAATAGGGTGTTACCCGAACTGAGTGCTTCGAACCCGGCCAATCCTGGAAGCAATCTCCATCACGACACCATCCTGCTTTGGAGCATTGTTAAGCAACACAAATCCCCATTGATACAGATCGTAGAGAGAGTTAAACAAACACGCCACATCATTCATTATCGGATCATGATCATACGATGGTATCTTAAAAGAGAAATAAAAAAAAGTTACGTGACCTCCACCTAAGTCAAAATGGCGGAATGTGAAAGCCATTTATGCCAAAGCGTCAGTTTGGGCCTAAATTTTGGTAATAATTCCGTGCTCTGAGTACGCGAAATTAAATTTCAATCTAAGCCCTAAATCTAATCAAAAACATGACAAATAAAGCGCTGGTTAGGATTAGGGTTTGGGTTAGGGCTTGGATTAAGATTTATATGAGAACACGGAATTATTACCTCAATTTTGAAACGTTTTTGCTTATTATTAAGGTGGCTCAACACAATTTCTTTCATAAAATGGAAAATCCACGACTTAGATCCGTATTTTTGGACTATTATTACTTGACGACCCCAAACGAATATCGTACTGATGTAGACCATAGTCTGAAGGGTTCGAATTTTGCACAGCTGTTTTGTCACAAATGTCATTGATATGCAAGCATGGTGACGTTTCAAGATGGCGGATATTTTGGCTTTAAAGGTATATAAACCAAAATGTATTTCATAAAAAGTTTTTTTTAAATTACCAAGCTAATTTTACGAAAAAAAAATGGGGTTCACCAATATCGTTTAGTTATATGGCTTTAAATTTATCTCTAAACATGACCGTCGCCATATCAACGACAGTTTTGCAGCTTCTGTCAAATCAAATCTTTGATGCTGTTTTACATCAGTATGATACTCGTTGTTGTTAATCTAGTAATAACAGTCCGAAAATACGGATCTAAGTCGTTCATTTTCCACTTCTTAATAAACTATATTGAGCCATCTTAAGGGCAAGATTTAATTTGTATTTTCTTTTATGCAAGCATTGCTTTTGATATTCCAATCAGGAAAACCTTTGGAATACAACTGACTTAGAACTAGAATAGAATTATGAATTGTTGGTAACCACCTTAACACTAGAGCGTATTTTGGGGATGCGGACTATTCCTCTCCCCTGAAAATGTGAATATTCACCTCCCCCTGCAAAAAAATAACATTCTAGCTTCACTTCTGTGCGTTGCCTACGTTTATTTCATGTGTATGTACATGTAAATCATGACTAGAAGCTCTTACAACCAGTTCTGTTCATATGATGCTTGTTGCTAGCCTTGTCGCATCTTTTTGGTAGCAGGCTGTTACTTAGCCACCCACACAATTTAGTTCCGCATTGCAAGATTCAAGAGTTATCATTGTTCATTTCTTGAGAAATTGAATTGCGGGACTAAATCGCCTTGTGGGCTACGCCAATGGCAACCAGAGCTGCTAGACTGACAAAAAACAACCACATTTTCAAGAATGCTGTTTGTTTTCTTTGCATTTTAGACAGCGCTTATGATTTGGCTTACTCTTTGCACTACTATCTTTTCTTGTTTCCATAACAACAATTCATCCTTCACGAGATCATCTAAATTTCCTTTAATTTCCTTTCGCTTCTCTGGCATTCTTGTTGCGAAGAGAAAATCAATAGGATATACGCTTTCGTGCCCATCTGGCCATACACAAATAAGACTTGCTCCATTCTCAGAAATATTCGCTTTTTTCACTTCAATGTCTAGACCGAATTCAGCAACAGTGTTAACTATCGTCTGTTGAGTTGAACATTGAGGACATTTGCAACTATCACGGAGAAAGATGCGCGGATATCTCGAGCTACTCTCACCATTCCCAACGATTTTTACATATCTTTTGTTAATTTGAACATTTTTCATGCGCGTTGTAGTTACTTCATTATTGCACTCTGTTACAAAAAAATACATGTAGATGGCAGTGTCAAAGCCAATTTCACTGATGGTAATGCTATGCAAATTTTAAATCACCTTCAATGATCACTTCATTAGAAATTGATTTTTTCCATGAAAAAATAAATAAAGGTAGAAATACCTGCATAACATGGGTGAATCTGGCTTCACTACTGCCAGTTGGTTTCAATCTAGCGAAGTACTGAATTAAACATGTCTTTTACTATCTTGTACGGATTAGGCACTCAGTCAAAATGTGCTAGGAACAAATGTGAATGTAGGGAGAATTCAGTGCTATTATTTTTTTCGGCATTAACGCATTTGCCAGGCATTTTACACAGTATAAGAAAATAGAATGATATACAAAATACCCTATCAGAGTAAAGACACGATTCCGAAACTAAATGGAGTCTGTGAGGGCCGTAGCTTTCTTCACTGTCGACTTGGTTGACATGACTACCTGCATGTGCATGCAAGAATGAGTTTTTAAGTTACAGATACAAATAACAAAGACTGCATACAACAGAGAAGGAGGCCAGGAAAACCTCAGTCAGGGAAACCTGTGTCTGGTGAAGATCTATTAGTATCGCTCGAAGTGTTTGCCATAATAGAGACCTTTCGCTCGAAGTGTTTGCCATAAAGATTGCCGTTTACGGCAAACGGCTAACCTTAAGAAATTCTTTTCTAACGAAATCAAACTCATGAACCGTGAAATGTTCTAGCCATAAAAATCTATTATAAGAATCTAAGATGCTGCACTAAGACACCTTGTATGATCACCGAAACGTTACAACTGATGTGAAACAATTTGGGGCATCCATCGCTTGACGTTCGAATTGACGTTCGACGTTTGCAGTGAACGGCTATGAGCTTTTCTAGCCGTTCAATTGTAAAATACAGACGTCAAACGGCACACAAGTCAAACGTCAAACTATGTGAGCAGAAAATCATTTAATATCAACCGCCAAGTTTCTGTAGTTAAACAAGGTGTATCTATACGTAGTTTTCGGTATTTTGAATAAATCCTATATGTAATACATTTCATCGTCAAGGATTTTGTCTTTATAGCAAACAAAGTGTCTGACGTTAGCCGTTTGCCGTAAACGACAATCTTAAAGGCTCTAATAAGATAATAAACGTTCCTTGTGTAACGTCTGAGATAAACTTTTACGTCTTATATACAGTCGGAAACATTGATATGTCATTGATATGTATTAAAGCAGGGTAGCACATCCATTGTGAAGGTTTTGAAGCCGGAAGTACGTAATATTTTTAAACTTGCGCCCATGTTGGATGGCCTCCACTTGAGCAGCAATGCTAAATATTTTTATGCTAACAAATGCTGTATAGTTTTCATTTTGAAATAAAAAAAAATACGTTTGAAGGCAAAAAACTTTCAAATAACAACAGATTTCGTTGAATTGTGCCAATTAAACATAGACACCGATCTCAGAACGTGTTTCAGGCTTCAATTTTTGAGGCTTTTTATTACAATGCACTATCCAGTCTCACATACATTAGCATAATAATGCTAAGTAAATATAAATAATCATGTCAAATACGCAATCGTGGAGAATTATTCATTATTATGAAAAATCAAACCTATTCTACGTTCAGAAAGGTCCGTAAGATCCGTGCTATGGTTTTTCCAGTAATGGGGGAAATTTTTCCAATAATAATAACACGAAAATTCTGTTATCATCATAAACAAGTACACCAGTATATTTCCTGACAAAAGTTTCAAAAATTTTCACTAGTTGCCTTGTAATGTTTCACGGCTTATTTTTCCAGGAGCATGCAAAGAAATCGCTGTTCTAAGCAAAGTCTTGCTTCCTTTCAGCGGAAATGTCTTTGAAAAATCAGAAATTACTTTAGAAAGCCGAAACATATTGGCTTAAAGATATAAGTGTACTTGATATTGTGTATTTGATATACTGACTGATCACGCAAATAAAGCTCTTATCAAATGAACAAAGGTCTTAACTGCAGCTACTATCTTATGCTATGCAAATATATTAGCAATTACTCGGGTCTGATTGTTTGCGAACCACATTTTGCACAGTGGCGGATCCAGGGTAAGTCAAAATAAATTATAGCAGCTCAATTTTAAATTCAAAATAACTTTATAACAATGTCATAGGTTATGAATTTCAAAAGAATAAAATCTAACCAATGAAGTTGCTTTGAAGGTATTTTACAATGTAAATATATCCTAGAATGAGCTGTGGCAATTTATTTTGACTCACCCTAGATCCGCCACTGATTTTGCAGGGCCTAATTCATTGCAAATCAACTCGATTGAATTAAACTCTGACAAAATATTTTCATTTTTTGTCAGAGAACAGGCTAATCAGGGGCAAAGTTAGCCCACTAATTGGGGGGGGGGGGAATATTCTGGTTCTGCCGTGCTAATTTCTTTTCAAATAAATTTGATTTCAAATGAAATTAGTCAGGCTGAACCTGAATATAAATCTCCGCAAATTTAATTACGCTTTAAATTCACCCATGACCAGGTTTGGGTGTTCGTGTGATATTCTAATCATCAAACGTTTAGAATCATGATTCCTGGCCAGTGACATAGGGTGGATATGATACAGACATTTCTTGGGGAAGGGGGGAGAGGGTCTTGGTCTTGCCTGCAGAAGAATGTTTACTGGATTTCAAAAGACAACTAACGACAACGTACTTGATGTAGCTGTAGAAACAATCGGCCTATAGTGATTACTTTAAAATATTAACTTAAATGGGACATGATAGATTTACTTTTAGAGTGTACGAAAGCGGATTTAGCATTGAACATTGTCTTCAGCATAGTTTGCTATAAATTAATTATGCGCTGGCTCTAAAATGTCAATCTGTCGCTGAATAACAAATTAATGGCGATTTTAATATCCTGGCTGTGATTTCCGTGATAAAGTTTATATTATTTTCAGCTTGAAAGGCTTTCTTTCACAGAGAAACAAAAAATTCAAAAGTTTCGACCTGAGGTAGACCTCTGCTCCTTGTGCTATTCTTATTTTCTCATTACCCTGAATTTTGGATAGACATCCCTAAAATACCACATACTATTTGGTAATCAATAAGAATCATTTTGTACTAAATATAGCACCAACTGCAGTATATGCAGTAAATGTGTCGCGTGATTTATTTGAATGGAAAAGCCAACCCTAATTTGGAGGTCATGTGAGTGTGTTTTTATTACTTGCTTTCCTACAATCAGTGACAAATACTCTAAAGAATATCCTGTTACAATAGATATTTCAGGGAAGCATTCTTTGGCCAGAATCTAATTAAAGCTGCCGTTGAGTGCGAGAAGCCCAACTTCTCGTATATATAATTTCATATGGGTTCGGACTACTCGTGTAGCAGCTTTAAATTTTGCATTCTGAAATAAAAAAAATCTTTTCCTAGACATAGTCTAGATGTGGTAATTTGTATCTAATAAAAACAGTACTGCGATATTTACAGACTTCTATTCGCGTAAAACTTATTGACGACTTACTCAACGTTTTGTCGCAGTAAAATGTTCAGTGCATGCACATCACCAGTGAAGAATAAGATATGCGTAATCTGCCTGGCGTATCCTTCGTTTCGCATTGACCTTGCACCCTTGCGTGTTTGGTATCACTTAATTGCCACTGTCCTCTATAATAACAATGGAGCACCTGGGTACGAGGCTATCTAGTACAGAGCACGTTTTACCCGCGCTCTATCACTTTTCTCTGGCGTATGTACTCTACTTCACAATACTCCATGTGGTGAATTTCTTTTCTTAGGTCAAGATAGTATGTACGTAGTTTACCAAAGAGCAGTTGTTTAAAGTTGGGTCTGCGGTAACACTAGGCTAAAGTAAAACCCACTGTTTTAGTTTCTGTTTTTTACACTTCCGTTTCCTTTAAAACTACCGAAACAAAAAACACTTTTGATGTATAGTGCCGTAGCTAAAGCGTTAATTGGGGAAAGTGTATATTCAGATATTAGGGACCTTAAGAATTACAACGCAACATGAGTTCGACAACGCGCCTTTCAAACAAAGCATATTTTATTAAGACAGCAACCAGGAATATTCTCTGATCTCAGGAGTATTTTCCGCTGCTTAGTGCCTTAGTCATACCCCATACAACGCGAAACTAAGCATTATTATGTCTCTTGGGCAATGGGAAAGCATGTTACGACTGAATATTATTGAAGTCTATCTGAGAACAAATAAAACTTTGTTAAGTTTGCAAGTTGGTAATTAAAATAAGCTTCAAACGACTATTGCGTTAATCAAATTCCAAAAAGTCGTATAAATGAAAAAAAATTGGACAGCGTGGTCGAGCTTGTCACGTGGCCGATTTTAAGTTCCCCATTGGCCATCTGACCGACGAGTCTCTTTTCAAGTCAATTTCAATATGATCATGGCCTTTAAGGATTGCACGCTAGATTTCATGCATTATTTTCAATCACTTGCAATGTTATTATTACACATTCCGTATGCATTATTAGCGAATACATGAACGTGGCGCAATAATGTTAGTGTTGTGAAAACAATTGCGATCTAATTACGTGTAAAAAAACCAATACCAGCCGACAACATGGCGGACAACATCAAAACCACGTTCTCCTCAGCTTTTCTAAAATGTCGAGCGATAAACTGCGTAGTTGATCCAGAGAGCGTAAAATCTGAATTATTATGTCTTCAAGATGATGACTTACTGTGGAAAGGTGATTTAGAATCATTAAAAGCATTTGTAGAAACCAATTTGCAATTGAACGGACGCTGGTCGTCGTCTCGTGACGAATCAATACAATTCAGCAACCCTGAATTCTGTATCAAATGGCATGGATCGACGGACAAAAAACTAGTTATCTTACAAGATAATGATGAAAGTCAACTGTTTAAAACCCTACAGAGCTACGCAAACAATACAGATGACGCAAATCATGGAAATGAAAAGAAATCAAGTAAGCAAACACCGAACAAGCACATGGTCCAAGATGGCGCCACCAAGACCAAATCAAAACAATTGGCATGTCAGAACTGTAACTCTCTCTCTGATGAAATTTCCAAAATAATGGACATAGTAAATGAACTTAAAAACTAACATGAAGCTGAACGTCGGAGCACCAAAGCACGAGAAGCTGAATCAATCTAAAAAATTCAATACTTGATCGATGACAGGAAAAAAATGGCGACCGAGATCGAATCACTCCTCGCTACTGAGACAGAATTGACACACAAAAACAGCGCTATAAAAACATTTTGGATATGAAGCAAACCGAGTGGGTCAACACAGCAACAAAAGCAAAACCTTCGAAAGAAAATCGACCTCATCCAATTCAAGTAGAGAATCAATTCGAAATCCTCGAAGTCGAAAATGATATAAATGAATCAGAATCAACAGCTCCAGAGTCAAGCTTTCAAACTGCCCATGACCAAATCCTTGAATACTGTTCCAAAGCACGATCGAAGTTTACCTTACAGAAAAACAAACAAGCAAACGCACAAGGTAAACAATCCAAAACCAAGAAATATGAAGGAAAGCCTGAAAAACAAGATAAAAGAACTCTGGTGATCGGTGATTCCATGGTGAAAAATATCGAACAACAGCAGATTCAGAGAGCCGCAGGTGACCAATCAGTTGTCCATTTGTACAGTGGGGTGAAATTAAAGTGAATCAAATCATGACGAAGATCAAAAACGGCATCATAAAAGACCAGTTTGAAACAGTCATCCTACACGTGGGTACAAATAATCTGGTCCACAAACATCCTGAATTGGTTGCCACAAAGATGGATAGACTCATCACAGAAACCAAAAGCAAGGCAAGAAAAGTCGCAGTATCCATTGTCGTGAAAAGGTACGATGGCCGTGTTGCAGCAAGCAGCATAACTCATTTTAACAATTTAGTAAGTAATTTATGCTGCCAGCACATTATAGTATTCTTAAATAATGATCATATAGACAAATCCTTACTAAATAGATCAGATCTACACTTAAATCAAAGTGGTGATAGGGCACTAGGAAGTGTATTCTGCACCTATCTTAAGTCCAATCGAGTGAAAATTAACAATCGACCAGTTAATACTAGAGATGAGAGAGTGGACAACGTATCTACAATTTGTGAACCAGATGATGAGAAAGTAGATAGTCATAACATCTCAAACAATGCAGGTAGCGATGTCAGGTACCATTAGCAATGTCTGCCATCTTCTAAGTGGGCTTTCCAGCAATAAAGCTACTGGCATTGATAAAATTTCCTGTAAAATTATAAAGATAGCTGCACCTGTTATTGCAGATTCGCTAACTTATATCATCGCCAGAAATTTGCGACATTTGAGCCCGCAAAGCAAGCAGCTGTAACCAGTTTAAATTCAAAATCAAAATGGCTGCGAAGCGATATGCTCCAGTTGATTAACGCGAATTTCAATTCTATCACTGCGTTCTTTCACAAGTACAGCGTGGCTTCTTTCGAGAAAACCATTTATGATTTGCACAAGCGATATATCCGGCGACCTTTTTTAAGGTCATACCAGCTTTTTAAGCACTTATGTTGAACACCAAGTCGGAAAGATTTGCCCCCCCCCCCCTCAATACGCTTAATAGAAAAACAGTCACGTAATTAAGCAAAATCGCACAGCTTATTAATATTTATAAACCATCTCGGCAACGACGCATTTGAAATTCGAAAATGGATTTGCAGTTCTAATTTTCGCGTGTTCTCAAAGCGGGAGAGGATTTGGTAGCTTACATAAAGTGCTTATTGCTGGAGTGTAAATAATTTGCTGACTCCAACTACACCAGATTCAAAAAGTTCATATTTTCTCAATTATTTTGATGCCAAATGTCAAATATTTATCGTTGTCTAAGCTTGAAAAATGTTTTCTACAAATTCCAGAGCGCGCTTCGGATCGCACAAAGACATTGCTTCAGGGACAGTGCGCGGTGTTCGTATTTTGAAATATGTTGTCCTTAATCTTCAGTTTAATCAGCGTTGGAATGCCATTTTCGTAAAAAAATCCAAAGTAAACGTGAAAACATCAAATACTTTACCCTAGCTTGACCATAAATATGTTTGTAAAACAGAACACATGCAGTAAGACCAACTTATAAAGACTTCAATATTGCTATTTGAATGGGTAGTTTGCAGCATCAAATATGCACATAATTATAATGCTGGCATCACCAATCAAAAATTAATATGGGTTCAACGCTTACGGAAATAATTTCCTGTTCACCAATTTTGTTACTCAAATAATATTTCTGTGAGTGATAAAGAATTTTTCTTTGCTAAAATAATTTCACATCAAAAATTAATCTGCTTCCAATATCGTTGACACTAACTTCCCATATTTGATGAATAACATTTCCCCCCATCAACATGTGTATGAAAATAGATTGCAACTTATGTCAAACATCATTTTAGCCGACGCCATTCATTTAGTGCGGCACTCGTGAATAGAAGTGGTGTTTCCTATTGCCATTTTCCTAAATAATGCTCATTAATGTACCAAAGCTTTTGATTTGACCGCTACGACAACAAAACAGACAAAGAAGTAATTGTGTGAGAGAAATGGGTCGTTTGGTGTGAAGTACTCCAGTAGTAAAAATTAATTACATAGCATTGTTAATGTTATCATAGACTCATAAACATGCAAGACTGTATAACGTAGTGGGTGTATAATTATGTGCCCGCTAGGCGACTGGAGGCCTTGGGTTTACAATTCCCATCAGCTAATGTTAGAGGGGTTACAATCCTCCATAACATTAACCTGTCCAAGGGGTTACAATCCCCCTGGACAGCTCCTAGAACTTGCTTGGATTATATTCACAATAAATAATGTGAGTCTATGGCCAGAAAGTGATCAATAGGAGTACTTCAACCACAAGATTCCTATTATTCCTATTGAAATAGAATCAAATCCAAATAGCGAATCCCTTATAATTTCAGATAGAATACTATATTATATTACAATGTCTGTGTGCATATTCCAATGTCCATTTCCGATTGTTCCTATCCTTTGTTAACCCTGATGAGGTGGGTGAGAGGGTGGGGAAATAACTTTCGTGCTTCCTATCTCTCTCAAGTTTAGGACAAATTTATACCTAATACATGTGCCTCATCCGTTTATGTTTTACGGAGATTATTTCTATCGGTTGCTTAATGTCAACACAGACGATATTGTCGGTCTATTTGCTGTTGAATTACATTTGACTGACACTTGCGCACGAAGTGAAATTCCGCGTACTTGGACAATCTCCAATAAATGTAAGAACTTTGAACTATGTTAACAGCTTTTTGCCATTAACTTTAATTCATAATCCGGATATTATAAACCGGCTTGACAAAATAATACTACGAATATGAACATGGTTTGCGAAACGGCCATACAACCCCTCATTAAAGACATGTGCCCGAAAATATATATGTGCATGATTTGTTCAACAATGAGGCACTATTTACAAGACTTTGAGAACATAGATTAATATAGGGGCATGCGTTTTCCTCCATAGAACTGTCATTAAGCCTTCTCAAAGTTAACCGCTGACGAATTAGTATTAAAAAGCCAGAAATTGTCTGCTACAACTATCATCTAAATTACAAATGTTACTTTCCTAACATGGTCATATTTCTGAATTTCTGAGGTTGAGCTTTGCCCGCCCTTGTAACTCGACATAAGGTCCTACCAGTGGCGGATCTAGCGTAAGTCAAAATAAATTACCTCAGCTCATTCTAGAATATATACCTTCAAAGCAACTTCATTGGTTAGGTTTTGTCCTTTTGAAACTCATAACCTATTGCATTGTTATAAAGTTATTTTGAATTTAAAATTGAGCTACTATTATTTATTTTGAGTTACCCTTGACCCGCCACTGGGTTCTACTTCAAATCTCGCCTTTCTTTCTTTTTGAAATATGTACCTCATGCATTATCAATGTTGTGTACAAACTGCAGTTACTATACGGTTTTTGCCTAGTTGTAAGTAACAGCTAATTCAGCAAATGTTTTCCTTCCAAAAGCGCAAACTGCAAACCATGAGCGCGTAATTTATTGCTTATTTTTACCTCGGAACTAAACTCAGAAATATTTCTTTAAAACAACATTGGGGGCACATAGAATAACCTCGAAAGGTAATTGTCGTTGCCAAAAGCTCCAAAACAACAATATCCATCATCTCTTGAACTCATACTTCACAGTTTGCGCTTTTGAAAAGACAATGTTAATTGCAATTGCTGCATAAGTATAAATTAATATAGAGGTTTGAGGTGACAATATGAAGGCAGTTTGAACATAGATATTAGAAAGCGGAATGGATTGGCAACGCTATTCAATACTATACACGATCTTCGGTTCAGTTATTTTGAATAAACCGGAAACAAACATTGCACAACTCGCTATGGTAATTATGCGCATAAATGAAATTGAGTTCATGAGCATAACTACCATACAAGTTGGGCAATGTTTGCTTCCGGTGTGCTCAACTGAAGATAAAATATAGATGACAAAAGAGTTGCCAATCCATCCTTTTTTCTAATATCTATGGTTTAAAAAGCAGTTTAATCATGATCAGTTTTATTGCTAGAGAATAATTAACTCGGGAATTATCTATTGAGCGTGAAAACAAAGATCAGCACGTCTATGCATATCTACTAAATTCCGGTCTAAGAGAATAGAAGACATGATTAACAGGGGAAATGAGTCATAGTACAAAACATACCCAGGACCCATGCGCTGGATTCGTTGATTGCTTTGTTGAGGGCCAGCTGGCCTTGCGGGTTTACATCAAAATGTTCTTCAAACAACTACAACCAAAACAGACTTAAAATACTAATTCAATGGCAAAAGCTTTAGGGTGGTATTTTTTAATATATATATATATATATATATATATATATATATATATATATATATATATATATATATATATATATATATATATATATATATATATATATATATATATATATATATATATAATAGTAATAAAATTGTAAAATAGCAATCTCGTTTGGAAAGTGCTCAACTTTATCGGAGCTTTATTAGTAAAACAGTGACTGAGTAAGACTAAAATTTCATTATGTACAATAAAAACTACAAATTTGTTTCGAGAGCTCTATACAGGAGACTCTCTCATCAGGTTATAAATACGACCAGGCTACTGCTTGCTTATTTAAATGTTTGTTAAACAACACTTCCGTGCGTGGCGACACGTATTTACTAATTCATTTCTACTGTTTAATGAACACAACTGAGGCTTACATATTATAAAGTACTTTTCGGCGATGCATAAATTGCATCTTTTGTTAGTATTTGAATACGAATTTGCTCTCGCCAGAATTACTAATGTTGGTAAAAAATTTTTATCAATCGTCAAGGATTGTTTTAAGCAGAACCACCCTCTCCGCAAAATATTTAACAAAAACACCTTGAAGATAAGCTACTCGTGCATGCCCAACTTAGAAGCTAAAATAACAAACCATAACAAAGCTATCCTTGCAAATCCGAGCCGAACTAACAATGACGAAATTAACAAATGCAATTGTAGGAACAAGTCTGAATGCCCTCTTGATGGCCATTGCCTCACGAACAATGTCATATACCAAGCCACCGTTGTGACAAACAAGTCAACCGAGACCTATATTGGATTAACCGAAAACCATTTTAAGACAAGATATCGAAACCACTTGGCCTCATTCAAGGATAAGAGCAAGAAGAACGCCACACATCTAAGCAGACACATATGGACACTAAAGGAAAACAACTTAAACTATGACCTAAAATGGAGAATTCTGGCGAGAGCAAATTCGTATTCAAATACTAACAAAAGATGCAATTTATGCATCGCCGAAAAGTACTTTATAATATGTAAGCCTCAGTTGTGTTCATTAAACAGTAGAAATGAATTAGTAAATACGTGTCGCCACGCACGGAAGTGTTGTTTAACAAACATTTAAATAAGCAAGCAGTAGCCTGGTCGTATTTATAACCTGATGAGAGAGTCTCCTGTATAGAGCTCTCGAAACAAATTTGTAGTTTTTATTGTACATAATGAAATTTTAGTCTTACTCAGTCACTGTTTTACTATATATATATATATATATATATATATATATATATATATATATATATATATATATATATATATATATATATATATATATATATATATATATATATATATATATATATATATATATATATATATATATATATATATATATATATATATATATATAGAACGCCTTCAAACGAACGGGTTCATAAAGCACAGCTATTTTTCCACCATATTCAACTCGTATAATAAACTCAGCTCTCATTTTAAAACGAGTAAATGGTATAACATTCCAAGCCTTGCTATTTTGATACCAATAGTTAAGTGCTACGGCCGTTCAAACCTCCGCGGGTATTCTCCATCCTCACTGGCCAATTCAAATTTTTGCTATGATGAACGTGAATGCAATTGATCATAAGTGAACCCACAAGAATATTGGAGTGATTAATATAGATGCTATACTTTGCATTTTCTAATGCCCGATCGCCTTTTTTGTTGCTTGTAATAAGATTATTATTAGGTTATGATCAGCTTTATCTGATGAGTGCCACATCAGTCGTACGAAACTACTAGTAATAAAATGCCAACTCAAATTTGTTGAGTTCTGTTTTTTATATGCACTGGTTTTCCATTGACCATGCTAAGTGTTGTAATGCTTTACTCACCGTACTTTTCATGATGCACATACTGGTATACAGCTAATTCAAATAAAGTTGACATCAACAATAGTCAAATGACAAAAGTGCAATATGCATGAGCATAAAAAAATGATGGTAATAATATAGTTTTAAATAAGATCAACACATCAGCAGCCTTGCTGGATTATAAATGTAGTATCTATAAATGACATCTTTTACATTCGCATGTAAAGAATCATCATTCTTTTGGCACTCGATCGATCATATTGCACATTTGACTATTGTCAATGTCAACCTTAATTGAATTAGCTGTATAAATATATTCGAAATGATGTTTCGTCTTACAAGATATATTAGCATGCAATGTTTGAATACATAAGATCTCAGTTCTTATACAATGTAAGACAGTTCAATATTTTGCCAAATCACCTTCAATAATTGATAAACTGAAATATACACGATTTTATGAATATGTTAACAAAAACAAGCTGGATATATATGCGCCATTGAGTTCTAGATCATCGCGGATTTTAAGCAATTCGTTTCCTCAACTAACAAAATGGCAAATAGACATGCCATGTAAGCAGTGGCGAAGCCAGCCTAGCATTCAGTCATGCAAATAAAAATTTTTCAGTGGTTATAAACCGTATAACAATCAATTTCTAAAGAAATGAATAATGATAATGAAGATTTAAATTGGCGTAGCATGACCCAATTGTCGGGCTGGCTTCGCTACTGACTGCAAGAAAGTGATTTTTAGTCAAATTTTTGGTCAAATTTTGAGTCCAATTTTGAATTCAGTTTATGTTTTGTAGTATGCCCGGGATGAACATGTCACACGGCAGCTAACTCATTGAAGCAGACAAAGTTAAGTAGATACTTGACAAACAGGGCATTGAATCAAGGCCCGGAATGCAACAGTACGGATAAAAGCAACCCACTTGGAGACTATATTATCACAAGTCAAACCCAGCAGTCGCGATGGAAGGAAGGTTAGTCTTCGTCCTGTTTGTTTCCTTGGTTTTAACAGAATATGATTCGAGTGTGCAAGGTAAGATATTTACTTCTTAAGCAAAATAAAGTAGCATACTTTTAACAGTATAATAAAGAAACCAAAATAACAAATTGCATGTGACTTGAAAAAGTATCGACCATTTAGAGCATGCTATTCAGGAATAGGTTACGCGTATACCTCGTTCAGTATTTCTGATCCACCCCGTACTCTTCTTTTCTTTGTACTCCTTTTTTGTGGGGAAAACGAACATTACTCGATTGCCGCAAAACTTATTGCATCGGAGCCTATCTAAGGAAATTGTGCTTTTGCTTAAGATACAGTAAAGTAAAATGACTAATTCGTAATTAAGGCCTATCTCTTAACCCAAAACAAATTACTGTACGTACAGAAAATATCTAAAGTTTATTTTTTTCACAGTAGCAATGCAACTTCTTGTAGAACCAGGAACTGGCGGGTATTCAAAAATGTTCACTGTAATTATAGAGGAGTGTAGCGGCAAACTTCAAATTGTATGTTACGCTTCGAGATCCCTATAATCGTGCATAGGCAGTTACTTAATTAAACTTTGTTCTATAATCGCATGTATGGCTATGAATGCAATTGTGAACAATACTAACAACAAGGCAACTAACATGCTTTACCAGCTGACCCTGGTTTAGACTCGTAATAGCTTCCAAACTATATATTGAAGCGATTACACTACAATTACTTGCATTAGATGGAGAAGAGTCTATCTTTAGTTGGATTGGAATACTATAAACGAGCTTACATCTAAGAATCGGAAAAGTGCTCACATTAGTGAAGTTGATTTGAACTGTAATTTAATCAATGACTCTAATGAAATTGCTGATGCGTTTAACGATTATTTTTCAAACATTGGCCCTAACCTTGCCGATCAAATGAATTTTAACGATAGCAACCGGTTTTGTCTCGATTATTTACCTAATTTAAACAATAATGCTACTTTCCAACTGAGAGAAACTAATTTCTCAACAGTCTTTACACTTCTGTCCACGCTAAGCAGATCTAAAGCAACAGGTTTAGACAAAATATCTTCCAGGCTGCTTCGTGAAAGCCCTGATTTAATTACAGAATTCCTGTGCTTTATTTTTAATCGCTCTGTTACCACAGGCATATTCTCACACGAATGGAAATGCGCAAAAGTGGTTCCTATACACAAACAAGGAAAACGCAATTGCGTTGACAACTATCGGCCGATTTTTATCGTCCCGGTTGTTGCTAAGGTTTTTGAAAGAATAATTTATTATCAGGTGCATTCATTTATTTCTGAAAATGGACTGTTAAACAATTGTCAGTCAGGATTTCGTGGTCTGCACTCAACAGTCACCGCTCTTCTTGAGCAGGGTTGCCAGATTTCTTGAATAATTAAGCCAAACCATCATTAGTGCTGTCACAAAAACAAAGAAAACAATAGGCAAATACAATGAAAAACAAAGAGTATTGTTGAAAGTTTGGCTAATTTATGCATGCAATCTGGCAACCCTGTTCTTGAGGCCATTAATGAATGGGCTTACAATATTGATAATGAAATGTAAAATAATTAATACTGTAATGTTTCTTGATCTCAAGAAAGCGTTTGACTCTGTAGACCATGAAATTTTGTTAAGCAAACTAAATGCATATAGAATTAAGGGAATTGCGGGTAGTTGGTTTAAATCATACCTTAATGAACGTAATCAAAAATGTTTTGTTAATGGATGTTTCTTGAAAAGTCGATTACTGCGATGTGGGGTTCCTCAAGGAACTATATTAGGCCCGCTCTTATTTTTAATCTATATTAATGACCTTCCAAATTGTCTTTTGCATTCTCGTGCACGTATGTTTGCTGATGACAGTAATCTGACGTACGCAAGCAATAGCATACATGACACTAACCTTAACTTTAATAAAGATCTTGCCAATGTCAGTCAATGGTTGTCAGCAAATTAACTTACTTTAAACCAGAGTAACACGGAATGTAGGTTGATTGGCTCCTGCCAAAGAATTAGCACCTTTAAGGCTGCTCCTGCTTTGACAATTAATAATGTTCCAGTTAAACAAGTTTCTCATACTAAATCACTTGGTACACATATTGATGGGAGCTTATCTTGGAATGTTCATATTGAAAAATTGTGTAAAAAATTAAAGTAGCTTCTGGAATAGGTGCAATAAAACGCATAAGGTCTTATGTTCATTTTGCAACTATGAAACTTATTTATAATTGCTTAATCCAACCTTATTTCGACTATACTGTTCCATTATCTGGGATAGTTGCGGTAGTACTCAAGCGGATAAGTTACAAAAATTACAAAATCGTGCTGCCAGGGTGCTGACTTCATCTACTTACGACACAAATGCTGATATCGCAGTAGCATTACAAATTATACGTTGAGAGACACCGGTGGCAAATTAGCTTTGCCGCAACCGCGTACTAACTACCTGAAAAATAGTTTTGGCTATAGCGGTGCGGCTCTGTGGAACTCTCTTCCTGCCGAGTTACGACAGGCTAGCACTCTGCATAAATTTAGATTTGACTGTAGTAACCACTTTTGACAATTTTAAATATTTTACTTACTTATCTTTACTAACTGCACGGCACTCATAAAAAACAGGTATGGCTATGTAGATATACGTATTTCTATAATTTCAGATTATGATATGTTACAGTTGTATTCTACTTCAGTTTTAATGTGCAAAATCAGTGGCATATTTTTGAATGTGTCTAAATTTAGCGGAAATCGGTTTGTCAATTATTAATCGTGATTTGCTCAGCTAAAACATCTCAGACTAACTTATAATCCAATAAATTATTGCAAAGGTTTATGAGAGACAAATGTTTGTGAATGTAAATTTAGGTATCTATCTGATCCAGGTTTGAGCACATCATGGTACCAGGAATACAAACCTACGAAATTCTATTCGATAGATCTTTAATGCCTGAAGGGCTCATAAATTTTTCTTGTATGACCGTTTATTCCCAGGTTAAAGTGCGATGAGCATCGCTCTTTAATGTAGAAACAATACTGCCTTTTTGTGACTACACATGACAGTATCAGCGTTACAATTTTTGTTGGGTTTTTTCAAAATATGTTCGAGGTCTCTTAGGGAGTTGCCTGAGCTTTTCTTACGAAAGTTACATCAATATTTACGTGTTATTCGTTACCATATTATACAGGGTGATTATTGACTGTACTTATACTTTTACTATGTATACCTTCAGTAAAACATTTGGAACATATCAAGTTATCAGCGAACGCATATTTCAGAAGCGAGATTCACAACTCAATTGTGCACACAGCATCCGTAATCTACAATGAAATTCGAATTCGTAACTTCTTGACGCAATCAGTGGCGGATCTAGCGTATATCAAAATAAATTTCCACAGCTCATTCTAGGATATATTTACACTTTAAAATACCTTTAAAGCAACTTCATTGGTTAGATTTCATTCTTTTGAAATTCCTAACCTATGACATTGTTATAAAGCTATTTTGAATTTAAAATTGAGCTGCTATAATTTATTTTGACTTACCCTGGATCCGCCACTGGACGCAATGCCATAATTGTGTCAAGGGCCAGACATGCATTCGTGCTGAACTAAACGCTATTCTGAACGATTAAATCTTGTTTGTATTTTTGAATTAATAGTACCTTGTTTCATAATAAACAGTCGGTTAAGTGCACTCATTTGTTCCTATTAATGTATGCGTGTTTTGGTAGAGTATAGTTTGTTTAATATTTGATACGATGCTTTTTTTTCCATCTTCAGACAAACCCACAAATCTGCTACTGATTTTAAATATTAATATCTTCATGAATTCTCAAGTAAAATACTATTGTAATAAAATCATACTCAAAGTTATTTCAGTGTAAAAGCTTTACCCCGGTTTTAGAAGTTATATTATGAATCAAACCGGAGTACCTAATTTTTTTGGGACTACCCGTTATAGCGTGAAATTTGTATGTGATTTCTAGCCATCACATTAAGGTATTTCGATCACATGTTTGCACTTGTAAACCAAACTGAAATTGAGAAATATGCATTAATTAATGGTGCATACTAGTATACTATTGCAAATGCAATGATTTTGATTGGATAAATACCGGGAGCCGGCTGTATAAAGCTCTTAACTACTTTTTAACTACCCAAAAAGTAGTTAAATAGTGGTAAACTTTAACCACGTAATTAAGCCGGCTGTACAATAAAGCAGTTAGCCAGAGCCGTAGCTAGAACGTTAATAGGGGGGGGGGATAAATTTGAATTTGATTTCAAAAGAAACTAGTCGGGCAGAACATGAATATATGAATAAACACCCCTCCCCCCTATTACGTTCTAGCTACGGCCGTGCAGTTAGCGTTAAATGCAGTTAATAATTATGTAAAATCAACTATCCTCAATGGCATAGTTAACTTCTCAAAACCTAGTCAAAAATGGCAGCTGTATTAAGAGTGATCAACTTTTTTGAGCGAGATAATGTCGAAAGGCAACTCTTATTTTGAGTTTTTAATTGTCATCTTCAATTCTCAGAAGAAGAATTTTTAAACGCCATAGATTTGACCAAGAACCCTTGCTTTTTATGGCGCAACTCATCGAGAGCAAATTGAGACCACTAGCAAGGCAAAACCAGGCTCATCACTTAAGAGACTTATAATTATAGAAGTTGTAGTGTTTAGTGGTTTTGCTGCAGGACGCCCACCTTTTTTCCTACGGGACTGCATTATCCCAGACTTTTTTTTGTCAATTTGGGGCATGTTTTGCCATTTTTCCCGAATTTCTATTGGTGTACGTTTTTCATAGCTGTTAATCTGGGAAGTAATAGTTTCCCAAAACTTTTGCTTTTTGGCATTTGTTATTGTGCTCGAAAATTGACCCCGTAATGTGCCAAATTTTGTCCAACGATATTAACCTGTAAGTTGCATTCTACTGAGTTAAAATTTTGTTTTGGTTTTCCTCCCTTGTTTTAGATTAGTTGCTTTTAAATTTGTGTATATGTAATTGAGTAATTCAACTTGAAAAATACCCGTAAGCTTGGCAACTGTGGTTAGATGGGAAAATATGACCTCTGACACAGTGCAGTAGAAGGGAGGGCAGGGGGGGGGGGGGGAGCCAAGCCTCCCTCTACAATTTCAATTTGGGCTAAGTCCCCCCCCTCCACTTTTTCATGTTAGGACGTTAGAGCCCTAGACAATCGCTAGATTATGGTTCCTATAAAACGTTAAAAAGCCCTGAAAACAGGCAACTCTTCGTGTTAACATATTGATGTTTCAGTAAAAAAAACCCAAACAAAGTTAGACTGAACAATTCGGTAATTGGCATAGACACTGCACGCTTAGGGAGCTTAAGCAAGCAAGTTTTTGACAACACGGACGTGCATGATAAACACAAAAAGCAGAGCCATGATTTGTTAAAAAGGTAAATCTACGTCTGATTAACGTCCGTGTTCTCAAGACCGTTGCTTGCTTAAGGTCTCCAATATTTAACGATTTCATAATTACTTTTGTCACTGAAGAGAGCCCCCTCTAGAAATTGCAGTTCTACAGCACTGCTCTGACATGATATAAATACATACAGTATGATATGAGTTGCATTGAATTTTGTTACATTTGACAAGACATCAAAATAAATATTGATTATTGTGTAACACAATACTGAAAAATATAAAGTACCATCTACAGTGATAGTAAATGGACTTATAAAGATTGGAAGTGACAAAGTTTAGCAACACCTTTCTGACAATGTGTGTTTGCTCAAATGGTGGCACCATCTACACTGTGTGGCACAGGTCATTCAAAATTGTAAGATACATTGGCTCTGGGTCACACACAACCCAAAATACCAGATTTGGGGCTGAGGCACGACATAATATGCAAAATATTCTGAATTCTTTACCAATCCACCTTTACCTACTCTCAAATTAAGTTAATTAGAATGAAATAACGTGGTTATTTCCAACCTGTTCTGTGATAGGGTTTCAAGTAGCATGGCTCCATCATGGGTTATGCATATTTAAACTTTAACATTAGCCATGCTGGTTTTAATCTAGGCCAACCTAGGTTAGGTTTCATGATGAAAATGACTTCAGTTTATTTATTAGTTTATCCATACTGCAGAATCTTCAACCAGATCTTGGGGGTATAAAAGCTAAAAATTTAGGGGCAGGTGTGCAAAACAGTACAAAAGTAACCAAATAGGTATTAAACACAATGAAATTTATGGATTTGGTGCAGATTTAGGTTTTAATTGCTTAAGTAATGAGGTACTTCCTAGGGGTACTAAAAACTTTTCCCCAAAAAATCTTGGGGTCAACTCTGACCAGCCATGCAGTCTAGTAACCTAGGATAGCACAATTCACACGATGAAAAATCAGATTTGCAATAGATTTTCAACCCAGTGCCAAAATGCAAATGCAATGAAGGCAACAAATTTGCTATTTTGCAAAGTTGATCATTCGAAAACACATATTCTTCTTTTATACAGATATTGCTTCAAAAATTTGCCACAGATTCAAATATTTTGTGCCTATTTGATTCATTTGCTTTTTAGCACCCAGGTGCAAATTTAGTGCAAATCTGGCTTGTCATTTTACGTATGTGTTTCAAATTATCAAATTTGCACTATAGCAAATGTTTTGCCTTCATGGCATTTGCATTTGGGCACTGGGTGAAAAATGTATTGCAAATCGTATTTTTTATCCAATGATTATGTAAGCGCCAGTCTTTATTTATAGTGGAGGCTTGCACCAAAGAAAAATGTCTTCTCTTGCTAAAAACTTGCTTATTCAATCATTGAAATAGCTTCTGTAACAAACTGTAATATGAATTATGTAAAATAAATATGTCATCCATATCCAAAAACTTTACAAAAGGATAACATTCAGTTGTCACACATTTATTTCACCACTTTTATGACATGAGTTTGACTGTTCAATTGTTTTTCTTTGACACTCAAAATTTTGTTTACTAACCCCTTTCTCTTAATGGATGACAGTGCAACCCCAGCCATAAACAATGACCAGTCCCCAAATATCTAGTAATCCATTTCCAGTTCATGTCTTGACTTCGCTTTTCTTCATTCTAGCATATGTTCGCAAAATACAAATTTTAACATGTTTACACAAATGTACAGTCAGTGGGTCAGCAGACAAATAGATTACACAGTTTGAATTTGGCACATATGACGTCCAGTGATCCAGACATAATCATTTGCTTGGCCAGTTTTAAGGTCGAAATTTACAAACCAATTAGTACTTTCTTCAGTAATAATGAGTGTTTGTATTCGAACGAAAAAAGTACAACTACAATTGCTTTTATCACATATCAGGCGCATTCTTCTGCATCGAATTTGCTAGTTATTTTTAAATAAACAACACTTAATTCATGTCAACTGCCTCACGCGAGCCCCACGCAAGTTAACTACGAGTTAGTTAACTATCCAATTAACTACATTTTGTGCAACGCAGTTTAAGTCGTGCAGTTAACTAACTACGGTTAAGGATTTAACTATGATAGTCAACGCTAACTGCAGTTTACTTTAACTACTTTTTTATACACCTGGCCCCTGGTGTCTCAAAAAAGAGCATCGGTGTAGTAATTTATATATGATGTAAAAACTGCACCAGCTATGGCTTTCAAATATGTTTTATGGTATTAAGAAAACGCTTACTTAAGTTTTGGTATATAGGACGCTTGAACTTCACTCAATATTGAACGAGATATAAATGTTTTAAATAAGGTTCGGTTGAAAATTGGCGAAAAAATTGACTAAATCGACATATTAAATTTATTCGAAGACATTTGCTACTTTTCTGCGAGTATTGAAGATTTTGAAGAAGTACCTTTATTCTCAAGGCGATTCGCCCGGGCCGCTTCGATTTCCTGATCTGGAGATTTGCAAATTGTTAGTTTAGGGTTATTTGAAGCAAAAATCTGCAACGCCCGCATAGGCACCAGCCAATGAATTTGAGACAGCTCCGTCAGGCAATTATTTTAGCGTGCCAAAGACTGCATGCACAAATAGTCTAGAACTCTCGTGATGGCATGGTTAACAGAACACCACGTTGTATATATGTTCAAGTGCAGCTTTTTTAGATGAATAAATTATCTAATATGTAAATTTTTGTTTTGTCGTGCGTTGTGTTGACCAGAATAAAATTAAATTAAATGTTAATTTAATGGCATGATTTCTGGTAATTTTATATATATTCAAAATTGCTTCTTCGAAACGAAACTATTATATTTCATTCAATATTGCTTAAATACCTTTACGTCATATATCAAAATTTAAGTTAGGCCTTTTGGAATTCAGTGAAGTTTAATTCAGCCAAACAGCTAGTCCAGTTTTAACAGTATAACAAATCAAACTTCGACACCTTTTTGAGACACCCAGTAGATATGTCCTTTAATTTGCTTTAGCACGAAATTGCAGTCCATTGTGCACCAAAGAATACAATCCACAATGCGGTTCAGATGGCAAGACATATGGAAACCCTTGTACGATGAGATATGCAACTTGTATAAGCAATGGAAAAATTACTTTGGCACATCCAGGGAAATGTAGTAAGTACATTCATTTTTCTAGGAATTTTCTAAGGGAATTCCTTTTGTTAGAACTCGTTGCTCAACATTATTCAATATGCCAGTAAAACAATGTGTTACATCGTAACTCATGACTGTCCATGAGATTGCAAAATAAGTATTTTGCTGCATAAAAAATAGAGGTTGTATCTAGGTATATGTAGTGAATAATCACTATTTCTCTTTATTTACTAGGAATAGCTTGACTAAGCAGTTTGAAATGAATTTAAGCCTTTTCAAGAGTCATTATGCAATATGTGTGTCGAATATGTTGTGTATTTAGCGTATGAAATAACGAATATCTCGTCTAAAAATTAGCACAATTACGATAATTCACCCCGAAGTTAAAGTGTAATTTTCAAAGATTTTTGCAACGTTATCAAGAAAATACTGAACAAAATTTCGTTTCATTGTCACTTCATTGGAACAGATAAGATAAAAGTTTCAGGAACTATAATGATATACGTGCAAAGTTGCACAAAAGAGGTTGTTGCGCTTATTTAATGATCATTATCATCATCATGATTTAATATGGCGAGTAGATACCGAACAATTATTTACTTGAATGACTGGAAAGTCAAAAAGTTTTTCCATTTTTCTCGCCTTAGGACCAAAATGCAGTCCAATTTGCACCAAAGAATATAATCCACAATGTGGTTCAGATGGAAAGACATATGGAAACCCTTGTGCGATGCGATATGCAATTTGTAAAAGCAACGGAAAAATTACCTTGGCATATCAAGGGAGATGTAGTGAGTACATTCCTTGATTAATGTATGTATATGATGAGACAATTTGCCATCAGTATCCTTTTTTATCTGTGTTCCTGCACTGTTGAACATTATTCTATACGCAAATAACCTATCATGTGACTTCGTTGTTGCACATTACAATAGAAATAAGTGAAAGACATTACTTGTACGGAGTAAGTAAGTTTTGACTGATCACTGTATCACCTCACTTATGGACAATGGTTTGACTCACTTTTAAATAAATAAAGCTTTTTATGTCTGCAATATTGCGAGAATATTATGCAAACCAGACCGTTCATGTACTGTTGCATTTCCCGATCTCGGTACTGAGCATATACCGCCACATCACAAAAAAATTTTTGTTTCATACAGGACCAAAATGCATTCCATTTTGCACCAGGGAATACAATCCACAATGTGGTTCAGATGGCAAGACATATGCAAATCCTTGTATGATGAGATATGCAACTTGTAGAAGCAATGGAAAAATTACCTTGGCAAAGCCAGGGAGATGTCGTGAGTATTCGTTGACTCATTATAATTATATTTAAGTACAGGTTGAGAATATTTGGACTCGATAAAATAAATGCTGGGTAATAATATCCGATTCTAACTAGTGTTATTTGGAAATGAGAGAAATCTTTCTAGACAGAAATAGAACAGAGAGTGTATTTTCTTTCTAATTATTTGTTTGTCATATGACCCTAAAATATGGTAAAATTGTGCAAACCAGACCATTCATGTACGGTTGCATTTCCCGTTCTCGGTACTCAGCATATACCGCCACATCACAAAAAGATTTTTGTTTCATACAGGACCAAAATGCATTCCGTTTTGCACCAGAGAATACAATCCACAATGTGGTTCAGATGGCAAGACATATGGAAATCCTTGTATGATGAGATATGCAACATGTAGAAGCAATGGAAAAATTACCTTGGCAAAGCCAGGGAAATGTCGTGAGTATTCGTCGACTCATTATAATTAAATTTAAGTACAGGTTGAGAATATTTGTACTGGACAAAATAATTGCTGGGCTATAATATCCGATTCTAACTAGTGTTATTGGAAATGAGAGAAACCTTTCTAGATAGAAATAGAACAGAGAGAGTATTTTCTTTCTAATTTATTAGTTTGTCATGTAACAGACCGAGATCCCCAAAAACACATAAACTCTTTCAGTTAGAATCTACTTTATTCGTCATGATCCCTCAATATTTATACATTGGTAAAATAGGGCGTTTACTATGACTCTACATTATTTACATAAACTACGCACAGGAAGAACGCATACAGGAAAGGAGTGCTCAGCACAATTTACATCGTCATGACCACGCGCAAATAATGCTAAGTCATTTAATCTATTTACACAATCGCTACAGTCATATGACCCTAAAATATGGTAAAATTGTGCAAGCCAGACCGTTCATATACGGTTGCTTTTCCCGATCTCGGTACTAAGCATACACCGCCACATCACAATAAATTTTTGTTTCATACAGGACCAAAATGCATTCCATTTTGCACCAGAGAATACAATCCACAGTGTGGTTCAGATGGCAAGACATATGGAAATCCTTGTAAGATGAGACATGCAACTTGTAAAAGCAACGGAAAAATTACCTTGGCAAAGCCAGGGAAATGTCGTGAGTATCTTCAAATATTCCTTTGCTAAAGGTTTCTATGACAAGAAATTTTACAGTAGCAATGCTTTTGGTAGAACTCGTCGCTCAACTTTACTCGATATCCAAATAACACAGCGTGTGTCCTCGTGCTACTCAATGAATGTCTCTAAGATTGCTTGTTTAGCACCATAAAACAATAGAGATTGTATCTAAGTATGTTATGGCTGATCACTATGTCTCCTCATTCGTGGGGAATATAGTTTAACTCAGTACATTTAAATAAAAGAAGCTTTCTCAAAAGAAATTATGCAATATGCGATCTCACACATTGTCAGCTACAAAAATTCAACCACAGAAGTATATAATGTGATTTTAAGTAAATCTTTGCAACGTAGTCAAGAAAATTGTACAATATTTAGTGTTATAGTAAATTTAATTTAGGGGAACAGATGAGAGAAAAAATTAACAAGAATACGACGATGTACGTGCGATTTACTTGCACGATAGTGGTTGTTATACATAGTGTTCATCATCGACATGTTTTAATATGATAAGAAGCTAGCGAACTATTAATTCAGTAAGTCCTAACAGTGGCGATGCCAGCCTGACATTTGGTCATGCAAGTACACTTTTTTCTGTGTTTATAGACCCTATAAAGTGTCAATTGCTAAAGAAATGAATAATAGTAATGATTTAAGTTTTCATTTGCATAACCAAATTTTGGGGTGGCTTCACTGTTAAGTCCTATATAATTAATAAATTCAAAATAAAAAAAGATATTTTTCTTTTTCATGTAGGACCAAAATGCATTCCATTTTGCACCAGAGAATACAATCCACAATGTGGTTCAGATGGCAAGACATATGGAAATCCTTGTATGATGAGATATGCAACTTGTAAAAGCAATGGAAAAATTACCTTGGCAAAGCCAGGGAAATGTCGTAAGTATCTTCAGATATTCCTTTGCTTAATGTTTCTATGACAAGAAATTTCACAAGTTTTACAATCCACAATGTGGTTCAGACGGCAAAACATATGGAAACTCTTGTACAATACCATATGCAATTTGAAAAAGCCATTGAGGAATTTCCTTGGCATATGCAGGGAAATATGCGTGAGTATTCGTCGACTCATTGTAATTGAATTTAAGTACAGGTTGGGAATATTTGGACTCGACAAAATAATTGCTGGGTAATCATATCCGATTCTAACTAACGTTATTTGGAAATGAGAGAAATCTTTCTAGACAGAAATAGAACAGAGAGTGTATTTTCTTTCTAATTAATTTGTTTGTCATATGACCCTAAAATGTGGGTAAAATTCGCCTTTAATGTGGTAATAGTGCTAATTATAACATTGTAATTTTGTTATCTGTAGGCTGAAGAGCACTTATTTAAATGAAGTAGAGAAATGCTTAATTTGTGGCGTGCTATCTACAACTGGTTAAAAAACTTTAATGCTTCTACTTTTCATTCTATGTACGATTGAATTGTTAGATCCGTGCTAGCATGGATCCTTTTGCTGTAATAGTTTAGACGTTTTTGTATTGCGTAATTACATTCTTGTTTTCTAAAACATTGACAGTTGAAAAATCTTTGTTTCATTACATTCTTTGATTGCCCTAGGTAGAAAAACATAGACCCGCCAAGCGTTCATACATTGCCAAAATTTATTTGTGATATATGCAAGCCATGTATTGTGTCTGTGCGTCGGATGAATAGTTAACGTGATCTTGATTGCAAACCGGATATATACATCGATCTAGTAGGAGTAAAAATAAGAAAAATACAAAGATAATAATGACTAAGAATGTCGTACTAAGTAAAATAATTATGAATTTAGTCTAATAAATATTAGAAAACCTGGACTAGTGAAGTATATATTAAAATTATCCAAATACCTAAGTAATAGGTATAGTTCTTTAAACCTGCAGAGGCGAAGCTAGCCCTGTAAATAGGCCATATCCATTGCTATGAAAGCGGAAATATTTGCGCAGCATGACCAAATTGTCAGACTAGCATTGCCACTGTTTAAACCATTTGAAAACATGTCTAAACTAAACGTTACCACTATATAAAACTTACACGATCACACGGCCGCGTTACAAAACCGTTTGTGGTATGTGTAATATGATCCTCCAATGTCTGCATGAATAATTAAAGAAGTGCATAGGGAACGTATGCTGATCGATGGCGTTTAAATGTGGTAACAAATTGTGACACTACCAAATAACAAATGATCCTCAAATGACTACACGCTTAGCAATATAAGACAGCTTAGCATTTTAGTCTAAGACAGCTTAGCATTTTAGTCCAAGAGGAAACCATTTTTCCTGCGCCTTTTTACAACAAAATGATTATCTCTTAGCACTCAAAATATTTGCGAAATATTGTGTGCATTAAACATTTGAAAATGCATACACAAGCTCGTATACGTCTGATCGATGAATATCAATAACTTTTAAATTGTCGCTTACATGTAAAGCGTCGCCTTCTTTTGATCTCATATCCTGTCCACCCCAAATAGAGGGGCAAAACTGTGAAACAGCCTCACAGATGATATACGTAATAAAGAATCACTTGCTGCCTTTAAAACCAGCATTCGAGCACCTGGCCAATTCCTTACAACTATTTAATCTACTTACTAATTTCATGTGAGTTCCATACTTTTATTTATGAGTAATTTTAAATATTCCATGTAGCAACGTATTGTCTGTATATTGTAATTGCTTAATATTTTTAATATATGTATGTGATGTGATTGTTAAACTACGCCCCCCCCCCCCCCCCCCCATTGGAAATTAGCCCTTGCTGAAGAGTTCAGCGAAGTAAAATAAAGTTTTTACCTTACCTTACCTTAGGACAGCCCGCACTCAATTCTTTTTTACCAAGCTGCATATATTGATAAACATAAATTATGGGACTGCAAAGGTATTATAATTTAATGTTTCTTCTTGTGGTTGATTTGATTTTGATTTTTATCAAAAATTTTTGGGGGTTTCTTGATTTAATAAAATAGTCTGACAGATTGGTAATCCGCACAGATATTGTATTCATCTGTCCAAATATACCAGTGCAGACTGTTTTAAATATTGCGGTGTTAATGAATAATGAAAGTCGATCACGCGTACATGATTCAGAAAAATATGACTGAATCTTGCCTTGTTTTATCACATAATTATTGATGACTATAGTTGTTAGGACAATGGTCAAACGAACTCTATAAAAATTTAAAAATTAAACGAGATATACTTTTAAAGTGAACTTTCATGTGATTCTACCATATCCAAGGTCACGCGCTGATGGTTAACATCAGATGCACTCGTGTAAGCGTAAATTTCTGGGTGGCTGGGTCACGGACTGGCCGCACTTGTTAGTGAATATTACGTATTTTACGTCACAAACTCACAGAATAAATATTGACACTCATGATAAAACCTAACACTCAAACGTTTTGAAATTACGACGACGATGATGAAATTATGACGTGTTTAATCTACCGTGACGTGTTTTCGTCACTTACATCGAGCGTGTTTCGTTCGATTGATATATCAGCCAGTTTGGTGTACAATAAAAAAGCATTATCATTCCTAATTTTGAGGAGATTTTACGAACGTATGATGTGAAATTGTGGATATAGGTTCTTAGTTATTCTCTAGTCTATTTCTGATACGAAAATTTGGACCTAATAGTTTATCTTTTTTATTAATGTTTTTGATCATACACAAACACGCCAACGAGAAATTTTAATAGCATGCATGTGTTCTTGTACAATCAGAAACTCAAGGCCTTTGGGGTGGGTTATTTGATGCCTGTTTATTTGATGTCTGCATGTGGCCTTTTAGCCACAGAGGCCGGTCGTTCGAAGCCTTTTTGCGTCTATGCTAAGCGATAAGTTTTTGGTTGGCTGATTGGTTGTGTTTGGTAAAAAACATGACGTATTTTGACATCACCAGTTAAGCTCTAACACTTAAACGTTTTTAATTTTAACGATGCTGTTCTGACATTGCGCCGAAGTAACTTTTGACGTATGTTGTAATAGTTATAGCGAACTGTCGTATTCATGGCGTGCGTTACTGCGTGTTTACATCGTGGGTTGTTCAAATTCGATTCCATTATTCAAAAGCGGCTATATTTTTTATTCATGAGGAATTTTGTGAAAGTATACACTCATGCTTTTAGATATAGTGTATTACTTTTGAACCGTTTGATTCTCGTTCAGAAATTTAAGATGTCTGTGTGAAGCGAAAAAGCTTTAAGGTTTAACTATATCAATGTCAAAAACTTCGAGATAATTCTTTTAATATTTGATGTCACAGGAAACCAGTGTTACAGTTTGAGATTGTTATAATTTATATTGTAGTGAACACAATTAGTTTAAAAATTTATTGTATGGACAAGGGTGTTTTATAGAGAACTAAAACACTCGTAGAATCCATATGTCACTACATCTGGGACCCGAGTGGCGTATTTTCCGTATGTAACGCTCGCGAGTGGCATATCGATAAATTCCCGCCTTTTGTATTGTTGTTGTTTTCGAAATGGCCGCTAATTCAGGCATGGTGGAAAAGACGGAGTACGGAGTCACGGAGTACGGAGTCACGGAGTACGGAGTCACGGAGTACGGAGTCACGGAGTACGGAGTCACGAAGTACGGAGTCACGGAGTACGGAGTCACGAAGTACGGAGTCACGGAGTACGGAGTCACGAAGTACGGAGTCACGGAGTACGGAGTCACGGAGTACGGAGTCACGGAGTACGGAGTCACGGAGTACGGAGTTTATTTATGCTCTACCTCCTTCAGTTATGCCCTGGACAAACCTCCACGTGCTTTGGCTGTGGAAATCCACTAAAACAAGGTACTGCTATTCCTGACGCTCCGAATGATTTGGTCGTTGTTTCGAAGATGCCCAGAGAATGGATGTTCCAAGGGAGAACGTACAGCAAAATTCCCAACGTTTATTTTCATTGCGCTACAGCATGCATTCTACGAAAACAGCCAAATTTTGTGGTGAGTTCTTGCTTTGTCGCTCCACAGATTGAGCCTTACCTTCTACCACTTCATCGAGATTACATTCGAATGAACTTGGGTATTCACTGTTAATATGAAATATTAAGTTAACAACGCGTACTTTATGACGCGAAAGTGCACAAAACTGCATATTACTGTTTTTGAGTCCACTGAACAAAATCGTTTATCGTAAGACGTTGTGAGCGCATATATCAAGTTTATATATAATGCATCCTGCTCATATGATATTATGACTGTTCTGATACGCGTCTCCCTAAGCTACAATCATCAATATTATCCTTGAAACCCGAGAAATATACATGATGCTTGATCCCGGATTATTGAACCCCAACTCTTTACAGCCACTCAAAGTTGAATGCTCAAACACGTGACACGCTCATCCCAATAAAAGAACGAGCCTTCTAGAAAACTGCAAACAAAGCTTAAATTGGCAGCAACGTTGAACATGGAAGAAAATCGTTCCAACAATAATGAGCATGATATGATTGTAGCTTATGATAACCATAGCTGGAAGTTACCAAATAAATGATAAAGCTTAATTTCATATTATTTTTTGCTACGTTAAGAGCATAATTGTGTTAGCGGTTGGACGCTGGTGAAACTTTTTATATGATTAGATATAAAGATATTGATATCCGTTATGATTATATGATATCCTGATATGTGGTTAAATAGATACGCTACTATACGATAGAACGCTGTAATATGAACGTAGATATATTTATGCTCCCATAAAGTGGAAAAGACGGAGTCTGTTTAAAAGTCACGCCACGTCTGGGGAAACACTTTACAGACGGACTCCGTGTTTTCCATTTTATGCCCCCATAAAGTGGAAAAGACGGAGTCTGTTTAAAAGTCACCGCCACGTCTGGGGGAACACTTTACAGACAGACTCCGTACTCCGTACTCCGTCTTGACTCCGTACTCCGTGACTCCGTACTCCGTGACTCCGTACTTCGTGACTCCGTACTCCGTGACTCCGTACTCCGTGACTCCGTACTCCGTGACCCCGTACTCCGTGACTCCGTACTCCGTCTTTTCCACCATGCCGCTAATTCAAGGTTTGTAGAGTTGAACAAAAAGACGAAACAAGTCGATGCCAGTAAACATTTTAAACTTTTAATGTATTTATTAGTCTTTCTTAGATGTTGTGAGGTATGTTGTGTTTCGTACCTGGTTTCAGCGTGTGCCGTTTTGGTCAGAAAACTGTTTTTCACTACTAAAACGTTAATTTTTATGATCATTGAGTATTATTCTTACACTGTAAAAGTCCATATAATACATAGAACATTACACGGTAGCACAAAGATATGGATTTTATGTTCTCGTTCGCTTCGATCACTCGTGAGATTTGTTCTTGCCACTCGAACATAAAAGCCATATCTACTCGCAACCGTGTAATATCCTGTATATATGTACCGTCATTACCATGCAGATAGCCACTTAGTATGTTTGAAACACCAATATGGATTTATTGTTTGGAGATTACACAAACTGCAGGATACATTTAGAAATACATTATTTGCATGCAGAAACCTTGATTCTCTTCCGCAACTACATCCATCGTAACACTTTGCATTTTCCCACATGATTTGTGATTTACAGTAAAGTTAAACTGTTTAAAAATTGCTTTCCAGATCGATAGCAAGCAACAATTACAGTTAAACTTCGTGTCGTGAAAAACAAAATATATCAACTCAGCCAATCACGCCGTTCTTGGTCACCGAAATTACTTTTCTAACAGAAACAACATCGATTCGCTCCTGAAGTTGCCCGATTAAATTTTCCATGGGCACAGATCTCAAAATATGACGTGTTTCCTTCTTCGATTTTATTTTGGTTTTGTATTATGAAGAACTATGATGCATTATTTAGTTTTAATACATATATCAATGTTTGGTATAAAAATCAAAATAGCATAGCATTGGCATAATAAAGTATCAGTAATTATGCCTGTATGTAATGTATGAGTATCAATAATTATGCCAAAATACGCAATCATAGAGAATTAATCATTATTATGGAAAATCAAAACACACTGATTTTGTTCCCCAGTGATAGAGGACAACATGAAAAATCTGTTTTCGTCAAAATTAAAAATACCGCTATAATTCCTGATTAATGTATCAAAGCTTTTGATTTGACCGCTACGACAACAAAACAGACAAACGAGTAATTGTGTGGGAGAGATGGGTCGTTGAGGGTGAAGTACTCCGGTAGTAAAAAATTAATTACATAGCATTGTTAGTGTTATCATAGACTCATAAATATGCAAGCTTGTATAACCTAGCGGGGTGTATATATGCCCGCTAGGCGACTGGATGCCTTGGGGTTACAATCCCCATCAGGCAATGTTAGAGGGGTTACAATCCCCCATAACATTAACCTGTCCAACGGGTTGCAATCCCCTTGGACAGTTCCTAGAACTTGCATGGAATATATATTTACAATAAATAATGTGAGTCTATGGGCCAGAAAGTGATCATTAGGAGCACTTCAACCCCAAGACCAAAATTTTATTCATATTGAAGTAAAACCAAATCCAAATAACAAATCCCTCATAATTTCAGATAGACTACTATATTATATTACATTGTCTGTGTGCATCTTCCAATGTCCATTTCCGATTGTTCCTCTCCGTTGTTAATCCCGACGAGATGGATTACCTAGCGGGGTGTATATATGCCCGCTAGGTGACTGGAGCCCTTGGGGTTACAATCCCCGTCAGGCAATGTTAGAGGGGTTACAATCCCCCATAACATTAACCTGTCCAAGAGGTTACAATCCACTTGGACAGTTCCTAGAACTTGCATGGATTATATTTACAATAAATAATGCGATGTCTGTGCATATTCCAATGTCCATTTTCAGATTGTTCCTGTCCGTTGTTAGCCCTGATGAGGTGGGTGGGTGGGTGGGGAAACAATTTCGTGCTCCCTATCGTATCTCTCTCAAGTTTAGAACAAATTGATACCTAATAAATGCGCCTCATCCGTTTATATCCGACGGAAACTATTTCTATTGGTTAATCAATGTCAACAAAGACAATATTGTCTGTCTATTAGTTGTTGGATTACATTTGACATGATGCGCACATGTTTGCATCGTGCACAGCGCGTGATCGGTGATGCATTAGGTTAATGACTGACAATTGCGCACGACGTGAAATTCCGCGCACTTGAACAATCTCCAACAAATGTAAGAACTTTGAACAATGTTAGCAGCATTTCTCCATTAACTTTAATCTCTAATCCGGATATTATAAATTGGCTCAAACGTTTCTGAAATCTACACAACACAAACATTACATTACCCTGTAATGTTTCATCCCTCACATTTTTAGAAGTATGCAAAGAAATCTTAGCTGGAGAGCCAAGGAGCTTAGATCTGGAGCCAAGGAACACGGTACTGTTAAATATGATAATTATGCCAATATGTTAGTGACATTGATTGGTTAAAAAAGGATATCACGTGACTCCTGGAACATGTTGTCTAATGTTGTGCGAACTGCGAACTTATTAACTGTAATCTGATTGTTTTTTTATTCATTAAACCCATTCACATTCAAATAGCAATACGTGTGCCCGAATTCTAACAGGTTATGGGCCCAGGACGTGTGATAATGTTTTTTTTAAACGTGCATATTTGTCCTGTTGGGCGTGAAATCATTCAAAAATCATATTTCTAGTCGAGTAAACATGACGGGAATCACAAAGATCGAAAAGTTATCTGGCAAAAATTATCAATCGTGGAAGCACAACGTGAAGCTAGTTCTGATGGAACGTGGATTATGGGGTTTAGCACAGGAAGGAAAAGAAAAACCGCTTGCCGACTGCCGTTAAAAATTGTTTTCAATTACGTTGGGACAAAGCGTATTCCCTTATTGCATTGAACGTGGATGTAGTGCAAGATAGTGCTTTGTTTGCAAGGAGGAAACCAAATTTCGGTCGAGGTAGAAATCGAGAATATAGTCGACATCCCGAGAATTCTCGAGGTACTCGGATACAACAGAATTGCAAGTCACCAGATAAATTTCAGCAAACAGCTGCACGCAAAGGTGTTCAAGATAAAGTTGGGATTGTGTGCTATAAATGTAATCAAGTGGGACATGTTGTCAGCAATTGTCCACTTAATAGAAGTAATAGCAAAGGAGACTACAGATCAGCAGACATACTTGATGATTTAGAATCAGCTAATCTAAGTACAAAAAGAAATAATCAATTATGTGCTACAATGTATCAGATAAATAATAGGATGGTACCTGACTATTTAATTGATCTTTCACTAAAACAAATATAGTTCATGGTCATGAAACTAGACAGGCCAAATTTAATTTTTTGCCTCCTAAACCAAATACGAATGTTGGGAAAAAATCATTTTCCTATAGAGGGGCTGTGGCATGGAAAAATTTAACATCTCATTAAAAATGCTCTACAAATTTGAAATCCTTCAAAAATTTTTTATGATTTTTTAAAAATTGTGTAACCACTGTGATAGCTCGTCTTTCCGTCTTTCCCTATATTTTCTTTTACACAAATTATCAATATTACATTTTTTGTAATTTACCAATTATATTTGCTTGTAAGTATTTTAGTGCTCGGCCTATTGGAAGATCACTTTCGTTTTTGTAAATAGTTTTTTATCTTATAGTGAAATAGTACCGTGGGTAAATAAAGTTCAATAATAATAATAACATTCTAATGTAGCTGAAGAAGGAAGCATAGCCCTTATATCAAGTACTGATGAAACAAGTGAGTGGTTAATAGACTCAGCAGCAAAAACCTTTTGATGAATTATAGTCAGTATAAAACACCTACAGACATTTATTTGGTTAATAATACAGATATTAAAGCATTGGGTGAAGGAATGGTTAAACTACCTATGGGAACTGATTTTAATTTAGAGTTACATAAAGTATTTGACGTGCCAAAATGAGCAAAGAACTTGTTGTCAACTCCAGCAATGATCTCTTTGGGTGCAGAACTCAAGTTTAAGAATGAAGAACGTATTGTGTCAAAAGAGGATAAAGATTACGTTATTGGGAAACTGGTTAATGAAACTTTGTGCACAGTGAATACTGTTGAGTTAGCACAATCTGCAGCTGATCAAACAGCTGAAGTATGGCATCAGCGATTGGGTCATTTAAATAACAATGTAACAAAGGAATAGTTACAGGAATGAATTGCACCACGAGCCAATATGCGCAGAGTAAATGTGAAGGGTGTGTTTTAGGAAAATTACATAGAAACCCATTTCCAAAGAAAAGTAACAATCGAGGCACAAGACCAAGTGAGATAATTCATAGCGACGTGTGTGGACCAATGCAAGTCGAGTCGAAAGGTGGGAGTCGTTACTTGGTAACTTTTACAGATGATTATTCAAGATATACTACCGTCTATTTCTTTAAGCGTAAAGATGAAGTTCTGTCCAAATTTCAGGAGTATGTTACTATTGTAGAAAATCAAAGTGAAAATGGAGGACATGTCAAGGTATTAAGGAGTGACAATGGTGGTCAGTAAGTTTCTAACAATTTTATTAAGTCCATATTGTCCTGAACAAAATAAGGGAGTCCCCACAATAATGGAGTCAGCCCGATCAACAATATACCATGCAGGACTTCCCTTAGATTTTTGGGCGGAAGCATGTAATACTGCAGTATACATCCATAATCGAAGTCCAACTACTTGTTTAAAGGAGAAAACTCCCAACTACAGTAGTGCTTATTTGGAAAGAAACCGAACGTTTCTCATCTCCGTGTACTAGGATGCAAATGTTATGTGCATATACCTAGCAGCAATCATCGAAAGCTAGATCAGAAGTCCTACGAAACAATCTTTATCGGTTATCGCGGCAGATAGAGCAGAAGGATACGAGGTGCATGACGTAAAAAGGAATCGGTTTATGATAAGTCACGATGTCACATTTTTTGAAAGCAAACTTCCATTTTGTGAAAAGTCCAAGTAGGATGATGTTATGCAGAAAGATGACACAGCATTAATCCGAGAAGATAATGAAGAAAATAAAGAGCAGAATGAGATCAGAAGAAAATATTTAAAGGGAAAATGATGAAGTTGGAGAGACTTTATTTGAGCCTGAGGACATGACAGTCAATCCAGGAAATGAAGAAAGTGAAGTAAGTACAGAAACCAATCATCATCAACCCGAAAGTAAAGAATATGTCGAGCAAGTAGGAGAAATGCAAACGCAATCATCATCAAAAACTTATGAAGATTCGTTCATGGAAAATGTAAGAAACCTTGGTCCAATGGGACGACGAAGAATTCCAAAGAGGTTTAGTGATGATGCTTGTCCAGCAATTGATAGCCTTAAATCGGAAATTGATGAACCGGAATAGAAGATGCCCTGAACTCTGAACATTCGAAGCATTGCAAAGATGCAATGATTTCAGAGTATACATCGTTGATAGAGTCTAGAACAAGACATGGGATACACAAGAAGAAAATCAAAGTGTCGTTGGTTCTGGGATGTCAGGTATAACTTTATGTAGTTCATACTATTAATTAAGCTTAATTTAGCTGCATTGAATTTTACTCATCTTTTGGCAGGCTGTGGTATTGAGGTGTTGGATGTTGCAAAAACCAAGAGATTAGTCTATGCAGTTCTTATGCTGGTAACATTTGTCAACAATCTCCATTGAATAAGTTTGGAATTTTTCTGATATAAATCAGTTGTACTTATTGAGTGATCTAACACACAAACCTATTCCAACACTACAGTAGTTCAACAGGAATAAATTTGTACTGATTTATCTTTTTGGCATCTAGAAACACATATTGAATATATCATATTTGCATGGTCTTGTGTGGCAAATGTTGTTAATGAAGGTATAGATTTATCTTCAATTAAAGTATTGTTGTTTCAATAAATACTTTTATGTTTTAAATAGGGGTCGGGAAAATGTCCTCTAGGGGGGGACCCTAATGTTACAATAAAAAAATTGGAAACTACTGAGGAAAAAGTCTAGATCCGCCCCTGCTTGACGTATACGTTGACGATCTTATTCCAGTGTCGAATGAAATAGCTATGTTGAATTCTGAGAAAGAGGCATTATGTCAACGATTCCAAATGGATGAGGTGAAACGCACAACCTACTACGAATGTTGATTAAGAGAGACAGAAGATCAAAGACTTTGTTTGTCAGTCAGCAGAGTTACACCGAAAAAGTGCTTGAAAGATTTAGTATGGAATCGTGCAAACTAATTACAACACTGTTAGAGCCCGGCAAACATACCAACAGGCAATTGGATGCTTGACGTACATGTCTGTTACAACAAGACCAGATATAGCAGCTGCAGTGGGAATCCTTTCCCAGTACATGAGCAAGCTTAGCAAAGAGCATTGAATGGGCGTTAAGAGAGTCTTGAGATACTAGGAAGGAACAATGAACTATGGCATCAAATATTCTAGCAACAAAGAAGAGGAAAACCTAATCGGATACTGTGATTCAGATTGGCAGGAGATATTCATACGCGGAAATCAACCTCAGGTTATGTATTTCAGCTTGGTAATTGTGGCATTAGTTGGTCAAGTCGAAAGCAAGCTATTGTCGCAAGATCATCCACGGACGCGGAATATGTTGCTTTAAGTCTGGCAACGCAAAAAGCAATTTGGTTACGGCTTTTAATGGGAGATCTTGGTAAAGGGATGGGTACTCCAACAACTGTTTACAAAGATAATCAAGGAGAGATTGAGCTCACGAAGAATGCAAAGTACCACGGTCGAACAAAACGCATTGACATTTCACATCATTTTGTACGTGAGCGTGTTATTTTTAAGGAAATAACGGTTAAGCATTGTCCTACGAACGAGATGGTGGCGGACATTATGATGAAGGGACTTGCTAAACCAAGTTTTAAGATATTACGAAAGTTATTGGGAATTGATGTTATTTGAACGATTTATTGTTGTATATTAAATTGTTATTACAGCATAAATATCAAGTGGGAGAGTTAAATGTGATAATTATGCTAAACATGCTAGTGAAATTGATTGGTTAAAAAAGGGATATCACGTGACTCTTGGAAGATGTTGTCTAATGTTGTGCGAACTGCGAGCTTATTACCTGTAATCTTGCATTGTTTTTTTATTGATATTAAATCTAAAGTATTTACATTCAAATAACAATACGTGTGCTCGAATTCTAATAGGTACTAGAGCTAAGGAGGTCGGCTTCGGAGCCAAGGACCTCCGCAATCTTAGAATTCAATCATTCATGTTTATGATTCAATGATTCTATCTTAGGATTCAATTATTCATTCTTAGGATTCAACGATTCACTCTTAGGATTCAATGATTCAATCTTAGGATTCAACGATTCAATCTTAGGATTCCATGATTAACTCTTAGAATTCAATGATGCAATCTTTGGATTCAATGTTTTGATATTGGGATTTAATGCTTTAATCTTGGGATTTAATGATTTAATATTGGGATTCAAATATTCAATCTTGGGATTCAATTATGATTCAGTCTTGAGTTGCAATGATTCAATCTTAGGACTCAATGATGCAATATAGGGATTTAATGATTCATTTACCCTATGGGATACAATGCCACCTGCTACACCTATTTTTCCTACAAATAAATTCGTTAATAACTTTCAAGCATGTATGCAAGTTCGTGTTAATCACCTCTTAATTACTTTTCACTTGACAACACATAACAACGAATGCGACTGCTGATTAAAAATACACTAAAATCAGCAGCAAATCAGAAAAATGGGAAGCTAGAGTCAGTAGATTAACAATTAAAGCAGTCATAAAGCAGCAAGACGAAAATGAAAAAACATTGTCTAAAAATGAAAACTGTAGATAAACAAAAATAACAATTGTGAAATACACTGTATAGATAAAGTTAAAGATAAAATTAAACTGTGGATAATCAGCAGAAATGAAAACAAGCTGTTGATAATAAACATAAACAAGAAAATTAATATATAGTAGTGACTAATAAGTTCTTATAAGCACAGTATAGCCACTAATAATAAACAGTAAATCGCAGATAAGCAAACGTTACTAAGCGGCGATGAGCTCTGATCGTTAACGCTGCGATGGTTAACAAGCAAAGGATCCAGAGATACACTACTACAAATTGTAGATAAACAAACAGCAACTATCTGAAAATGTCAAACAAGCTTACATGAATTAATGAAAGTCTGAAGGATATTCGAAGACACGCGCTCTATGACATCACAATTTACTGACTTTTTTGCACAAACTTTCCCAAGTTTGTCTTGACTGACATCATGCATATATTAATAGGTCACCCTTTCTTGACTATTTTTTCTTGATATTTACGTCATAACATATTGTTAACTTCCATGTTGAAAGAAATCCTTTAGAAAAATTTTTACTGGGTTTTAGAAGACGACGAACGAAAAACGTACCTGATGTAGCTGTACGAACAATCGGCCGATAGTAATTAATTTCATTTTGAAGTCGCTTAAATGGGATGTAGTAGATTTACAGTGTACGGAAGCTGATTTTTGTACAGAACATTGCCTTGACCATAATTCGGTTTTGAATAATTATGCACTTGCTCTCATATGTCAATCGGTCGCTAAAAAACAAATTAATGGCGATTTTAATGTCCCAACTGTGATTTCCATCATAAAGTTTACAACGATTATTTTTAGGTTGAAGGGCTTTCTTTCAACGAGCAACAAAAATTTTCAATTCAAAAGTTCTGACCTGCAGCCTTAGTTATTCTGTTCTTGCGACAAAGCCAGCCCGAAAATATTTTGGTGCCATAGAGGATTAAAATAGAAAGCAATAAAAGAAATAACTCAAAATTGGATATATAGGATGTGCAAACTGTCGGGTTGACTTCACCACTGGCATGATCTAAATGCACTTCATGAAAACGAGGTTTAGTGGCTGATTAAATATCAGTATGGTAATTTATGATGGCCAATATAAATATTTTAATAGCAATCGACTTTTACACATTTAACTTGAGCAAAAAAATGTCTAAAAATTATCACGTAGGATAAATACAAAATGTTCAGGAAATACAGCAAATGTCTCATCCCAGACTACCACTATCTTCTATCTAGACCAATGCCTGTGGCAAACAATGTATGACATTGGCTCTGGGGTACATATTTACTTACATATATATCGCAGAAAAAAGTTTCGAAACAAGTAGCACCAAAACAAAGAAGAAAAACTTTTCTATACGACGAATTAGTAACTGAAAATGACTAAAAACAATTGAATTCATGATATTTTGTCTTTATTCTATAATATTGCGATTATTTTGACAGTGAATGCTGAATGTTTTCTCTCTGCTCATTTTCGGTACATCTCCCTAACAGGAATCATATTAAATTAGGCTGTATATTTAACAGCAGAAATTTTTGTCTTGTAAACTTTGTTCATACGTACTCTGACGTCAAACTCCTGGTCAAACATCGTGAGAAAAATTGGCGACATGATCCGTGACCGAGCACGCATTGTATTATTCTATTATCTCTACGGCATGGACGTTCGAACTTTTTGCAACGTAATTAAATTCCGGGTTTTAACTGGTGACTATCAACTTCATGATTGGGAAAATTGAAATTTTGTTTACAGTTGCTGCACGAAATTTAACGACATCTAACTGTAACTTTGCTTTTTGCAAATTTTGCAAAGTTCTTTTTATTGATCTGGAAAGCAAACTGCCTAACTGAGAGAATGATTGCCGCGACTCGAATTCAACAATTATCAAACTAATAACAGATTAACAGCAAAGCGGTGAGTAAGTTACGTTGATGGTCGGAAAAATAAAAAAAACAGACGGATTGCATATAGTTAAACGAAATGACAAACGATTACTCATGTATATAAAACCATAATATAGGTTGTTTGATGAGCATAGGAAATGTCTCAGTAATGTGACAACAATTACTTCAAGACCAAAACGTGCACAATAATCGAGGAAAAATTGTGAAACCATTTCCCTCCAGAAGTTAAATTGTAATTGTACGTGTTTGCCCTTAAAAACTTTGCCAGATTAAAATTCAAATTTGCAACATTTGTAACATCATAACAACAATCATAATTTGCAACATCAATATTAAGCCTTGAATATGATAGTGCAAATATAAATAATGTGAAAAGTGAAATAAATATGGGCATGATAACACGTCATCGCAACATTTTAGGCCGTCTGCGCGGAGCTTAGAAGAAGTCGTTTGACTGTTCATAAAGATAAGGTGTTTTAAGGCCAAGTTTTCTTCGCAAAACTCGTAGCCTTGAAAATATTCCATCCCAATCCATGTAGTTAATTTGAAACCATCTTTTTGAAGATTGACCAGAATCTCGAATTGCTGTTCTTCCATGTAGAACCCTGGTGTTATGGATAATGGCTATCTGTCCCGGCTTCATATGGAGATCAATGATATTTTTTGGAGTGTAGAGTATTTTTACAAGTTCATGGTAAGCTTCATAATACTGCAAAACTTCATCAAGAGTTGTATTGTTATTGCATTCCGACATCAACATGTTACTGATGAGCAAATCCGTGATACGGCCATGTTTGTTCAGCCTGTTGAGAAATGATGAATTTATTCAGCTTTTTTTTGCAACTCAACCTTTCCTATGTTTAAACTCAACGTCAAAGTCAAAACATTAACATCCAATTAAAACGCGTTATTTGGTACCGCCATTGGGACGTTTTCACTTTAGTTCAAAAAAGAGATTTGTGTCATTGTCTTATAAATAAAATGAATAATACGGTTTGTTTGTTTTGTTTTTTAAATAGGTCATTCAACTTCTAATAAAGACGTTTGCGCTAATCAAGATCACTGTGTGGATAAATGGTAGAAAAAATTAACATTACAACGTAGAAACGTACTTGATTATAGGGTGCGAATAACTGATAGAATACTCTCCAAACACATCGAGCGTCGCTTTGTCGTGGAATGTCACAAGAAAATTCTTTAAAACATCAAAAGCGTCTGGCTGGTTCTTTTTTAGAATTTTCACGGCTTGAAACCCGTCAACATAAAGACTTTTGCCTCCAGTGGTTGCTTGATCAATGCAATGTAAGGTTGCGATCTAAAGAGCACATAAAAATTAGTGCAAATTTTGTCAACTGTTTATTGTGGGGGGGGGGGTTTGTTTTTATGGTCCTTGAGCACGAATGTATGAATTGAAATATTTCTCCATCCCTAACAATAATTTTTGCGTATTCACTCTAATGTGCGAATGTATAGACCAATTGCTAAGCTTATTATCTGCGCCCTCTTTTAACATGAAAACGAAGCCTATTATGCAAAAGCACTATTTTTCTTATTTACTTTTTTCCTAATATTAGAGCCCAATTTGCTTGGTTCTATAACAATTTTGGCTAGTTTTTTACAAGTTTCCAGGTATTTTTTTCTTAAATGTTTAAACCGTTATAATTGTTTTCAGAATGGGAAGTTTTGTTGGTAATTGACGTGCTTTTTTATATAACTTTTTGTTCCTTCAGGTGGTTATTGAAAATAGGAGCATGAAGTCAAGTAAAATTACGTATTTCATCATTTTTTTTGTAAAAAAAGATTTTAGCTTTGCTGTTCTGTAGCCGATTGTCTTTAAAACCTTAGCCCATTTATAGCTCGTTATTTTTTCTTATATCCCATAAAAACAATGCATTCGCAACAGTGGCGTAGCCAGCTTCGATAATTGGAGGGGCGAATATTCATATATTTGTGTTGACAGACCTTAAAAACAATCGATTTCAAAAGAAATTAATGATGCAAAACATGATATATGAATATTCGCCTCTCCAATTATCGACGCTGGCTACGCCACTGATTCGCAATTTTTCGCGTTCATAAACATTTGATAATTTTTATGTTTCTTAACTTTTAAATTACAATTTGACCGACTGAACATTAATGCAAAAATGCAAATTATGAAAGCAAATTTAATTTATGCATTCAGTGTTAAATATTTATTGAATTTGTATTCATATGATATGCGGATAACAAAACAAAGAAAGTTAACTAAACAAACAAGATTTTATTATTTCGACTTAATGTATTTAGATAATAAAACTGCAAAATCTACAAAATTCATGTAGAAGGTGTAATTTCGCTATTTGCACCCCTTTGTTAAACTCTAGTCAACAAAATTGTATATTTAGTTATCAGCAGGTTTGTGACGTCCTTGAAACATACAGTTAGCAATATTTATACGGGATAGAAGAAAAAATAACGACTTTTAAGTGGTCCAAGGGTTTAAAAACAAACCCTCTACAGGACAAGAAAAACTTATCTGGAAAAGTTTAGTAAAAAAAGCTGATGAAATATGTGAACTTACTTCACTTGACGTTCATATTTTCCATGATATTGACAATTCCACTGGCGTGAAGCTACAAAAAATTTTTAAAATATCTAACAAAAACACGTCAATTCCAAACAAAACTTCCCATTCTCATAAGAACAATAACGACTGACACAACTAAGTGAAAACGTATGTGAAAACTTATAAAAATCCAGTCAAAATTGTTGTAAAAAAAGGACACTCGCTTTTTTAATCTCGGAAAAATTAAACAAGAAAATTAGAGCTTTTATATAGTGAGGCCTTGCTTTAATGTCGCCAGCTGGCGCGGCTGCTAAGTTTTTCAATTATTCTATATACCCCCAGCAGTTATAAAGCTTAGTGCGCCACTCAGGCCACTGAAATTAGGCGTCCATTAGAACATGAAATATTCCCACGGACTGATTGGACCGGTGACTGCCGATTTTCTCAAGGCAAGCCTGGTGGAGATATCGGCAGTCGAGTATACGAAGAATCAAAGGAAAACAAAAGTACCACAGATTATCATAAAATGTATAATTAATTTTAGCATAATTACATAGGTGTCCAAGAGGTGATTATGACAAAATAATCACCCATTTTTTTAATAATGGCCACCAGTCGTTTTTCAATGTGACCTGGAGACACTGTTTTGCTATAAAAAACGTATTTTTTCATTTCTCAGCAATGCAATTATACAAAAACAATTATTCACCTTAGGCTCAATGATTATCGGCAAATATTCACCAATAATCACTTCGCCTTCGAAGAATAACTGTTAAATTATTAACGTTTCTTACAGAGGAATAAACCGTGGATTTATGACATATATTCACGGGAGAATAAAAGCAATATCCACCATTGGGATGAATTACTGGCGAGACAGTCATATTTTTTTCGATCACGCTTTATGGTTTAGCGAATTTAACAATATAAAACAACAATATTCTTGCGACGCGTTGATGAATGTTCTCCATCAAATTAACAGCAATTAATGCTATATCAATGTAACAAAATGCTATAATTATAATATTCGACTTTGAAACAGTCTTTTTGCAGAATCATTCGCATTTTATTTAAATCTTTGTTAGAGTGACATGTTTTCTGGTACTCACCGAAGATGGGGCCTTCATATATGGTATGTCAGCATGGAAATAAAGTCTATTGTTTGTGTAGCCAATGTTACTAGGATTTTCAGCAACTTTTACATTCCATAACTCTCTAAGCAAACAGGATAAGAATAATGCTGGTGCATACACGTGTTACGATTTTTGGGAGGCCAGAAATGTCTACAATAGATAAGTCTGTCCTGTTACAGAGGATCAGATCATTCACTCTCAAAGAGTAGACAAAAAACGTTCAGATGTAAAGAAGCTAAAATTAACGCTGAATGTCTTCTTTCTTTATAGTGCCCCGAAATATCACAACTGGTGTTGTTGAAAAGTTTTACGAAAACATTTTGATCAATTATGATTTTTAGGCTTCCTCCCTTTCACCCACCCCGCCATCCCTATTCTTCAGTTCCACAGACATTATTGTTCATCGTTAAGATAATAAGTAAAATGTTCAGAAATATAGTTAAGTATCGCTTTGGCAACATTAATTATCGTTTTTGGGTGAAATAGGATTTCTTATAACCAGCCTAGCAGTGGTGGATCTAGCGTAGGTCAAAATAAATTACTACAGCTCATTCTTGGATATATTTACATTTTAAAGAACCTTCAAAGCAATTTCATTGGCTAGATTTTATTCTTTTGAAATTCATAACCTATGACATTGATATAAAGTTATTTTGAATTTAAAATTGAGCTGCTATAATTTATTCTGACCTACGCTGGATCCGCCACTGCAGCCTAGGTCTTTCCCGTTCTCTTCGGCCATGCTTTGTTTCCTTTCAATGTTGTTAAATTATTTCTAGGAAGCTTAGCCACAATTTTCCCTTCTTCCTACGTCAATTTTCGTTTTTGTAAATTTCTGCCGACTAAATTTGTGTTTCTGCGAAAAAAACGGTGTTGATTGCATTCTATATACAATGTAAATATTGTGCAGCTAAAATAAAAAATGCAATAAATCATCTAAGGATTGAGATTGTTGTGAGTGTTTTGTTTACAAATAGCGCACGAGCTGCATCTACAATAGACGAAAAATTTTCTATACTGCACAAGGCCGCTGAGGCCAAGTGCAATATCGAAAATTTTGGGTTCATTTTACATTCAGTAAGTGCGTTATTTATAAAAGCAAACACGCTTAAACAGTCTCTAACCCGTTTAATATATGATCAACGTTCACTGCTCGCACTAATTTAAATACAGTACGCCCTACGTCTACTTGGTATATTTACCTGTAAATATTCGTACTTTTAGGAACTGATTCGTGTTCAATCTGGTTAAATTTGATTTGTCTTTGTTTCATTGATTTTTACAAAATTTGTAGCCATTTAAATGAATAATCCACGTTTCCATGCGTCATTGTCAATACTGCACTCAAACGACTCGTTGTTGCCAGGTAACCAAAACACGCGTAATTGATTTAGACCAATCGCGTGCGTAGAGTTTGTGCAGTGAACGACGATCATATATTATAGTGAATATAAAGGTTTACCCGAACTGAGTACTTCGAACCCATCCGATCCTGGCAGCCATATCCATGAGCACACCATCCTGCTTTGGGGCATTGTTAAGCAACACAAATCCCCATTGATACAGATCGTAGAGTGAGTTAAACAAACACGCCTCATCATTCATCATTGCATCAAAATCATATGACGGCATCTGGAAAGGTACTCGACCTCCATCGAGGTCAAAATTTATACCTTTGTTAAAGTTACCCATGCCAAGGCACCGGTTTAAGTATTTTGCAATCTTTTTTCTTATTATTGTCATGATTAAATTTTATATTTTCTTTCATTCAACGATTGCTTACAATATTTATCGCAAGAAAACCTTTCTGGGTGAAAACTAAAACGTTATAATTAATCGGGAGAGGCAGTTATATATTATATTTGTGGTCTGCATCAACAATTTATTTTCCAACCTTTAAGTTTGCAATTGCGTTTGCATTTGGCCGCGAAATGTCGCCTCAAAGTTGTTACAACCAGTTTTGTTGATACTACAAGTCTACTTGCATCCATGGTAACAGGAAGAGGGGGGGGGGGGGACAGCCAGTCGAGCAGCCAATCCAGCTATGAAATTTTAAGCTGTTATAATAACTATTTCTTTTTCAAAAATTAAATGTTTTCACAGCCAGTGTAGTTCGAACATTTGCATAGCAGGAATAATTTGTCAGACTGGCTAATGCTCCTGGTGAAGGCCGCTTTCCACTTCCAATCGTAGCGTAAACGCTGATTTTCACTGTTACGTTTTTCCAGCGTGCGTGTACACACGGAAAAGTTTGAATATTTTTAAGTTTTATCAAAGTAATAATTACTATAACGTATGCATAGTAAAACATTCAGAAAGTTGTATTCTGTTCTTCTGTTCAGTCAATTATGTCATAAGACAAAGTTAAAAGGATACAAACTTTTACATGTGTTCACGCACGTGGAAAAAACGCAACGGTGGAAAGCAGTCTAACGTATGCAGCGTTCAATAATGTCCATATGAAATGTTCTGACTGAGTATTCAATGAAATACGTTACCTTTCGCTACGAAACAAAGTAGAAAACGGAATCCCTGTAATGCAGCTACAACTTTGTATTATAATGATGATTGCGACTCAATTATTTTGCGGGCTAAAATGAACATGTACAAAATTGGGCGTGCTTACAAATAAAATACATTTTGGCCTGCTGAATTTTAATTTGTTCGCATCCACATGGAATTTTTTTTTTGCTAGCGTTGAGCAAGTATTTTTTATATCTTTACACGTAAAATGACGGCATAGAAAGCAAATGCATCTATTTTTTATAATTTTAATAAATAAATCTATCCTCAGTTGGATACGGCTATAAAAAACAACAAGAACTTTTTTGGCAGAAACTACAAACGGCGACAAAGTTATTGTCGATTTCATCTCACTTTACACTGTACAATTCCGAACTTCGTTGCACTCATTTGCAAGCTCGTCGCGAAGTTCAAAAGACTGTGTAAACAAAGGCTGTGATTGGCCCCTGAACTCAAAGAAGCCAATCAAATGCTCAGTTTACAAACTTGCTTGCGAACTCTGAAATGAATTTTTAAACTACTGACGATATTCCAAACTTTGCAACGAATTTAGGAATATTACTGAGAAAAGTTAGCTAAAATCGACTGTAAAATAATGTAATTTTAGCTAAGTTTGTCAATGTTCCCTTGTTTTCTATACACAATCTCTCTATGTGTGTATGAACATCGGGCTAAAATGAGTCTGAGTAGGGCCAAAAACATACTAATGCCCGCAAACATCCACTCTATTGTTATAGTACCTCATTTTGCATCTTTTCTCTATTCCATAACAACAATTCATCCTTCACGAGATCATCTAAATTTCCTTTACTTTCTTTTCGTTTCTCTGGCATTCTTGTTGCGAAAAGAAAATCAATGGGATATACGCTTTCGTGCCCGTCTGGCCATACACAAATAAGACTTTTTCCATTTTCAGAAATATTCGCCTTTTTCACTCCAATGTCCAGACCGAATTCAACAATAGTGTTCACTATCGTCTGTTGAGTTGAACATTGTGGACATTTGCAACTATCACGGAGAAAGATGAGCGGAAATCTGGAGCTGGTATTATCATTCCACACGATCTTTACATATCTTTTGTCAATCTGAACATTTTTCATGTACGCTGAAGTAACTCCGTTTTTGCACTCTGCTTGGAAGAAATATATTTCAATTTTACTTGTGGGGGGGGGGGGACTGTTACTTTACCCAATTCTGAATTGAACGTGTGCACTGTACGGTCATTGAATATGCAATGGAAAAATTGCGAATCCAGTGAATTTTCAGAATTTAAATTTAATGCACCAAGTTTTGTCTAAATTACGTCGACACATATCTTAAAAGGATCTGCCACATATCTTCAGTGGTATAATCAATTGATTTTAGTAATACACCAATAAATATACACGTGTCCCAAATGGAGTTTGTGACCGTTCCTACAGGCACTAAATTTAAGCATGGTTCACACTTGTTTAAGAATCGGGGGTGATTACTTCTGGTCGATGTGATTGAGTGAATTCAAAGCCATTGCTGTTTAAAACAATTGACTATTCTATGACATTTTAGCTTAATTAATATTTTACTCGTTACGTTATGTTATTTTAGTTTAGTTAGTTATTGTAGTTGATGTTGAACGGTGCGTAATTTGAAACTGTTGCGAACAGTAAGCGGTCTTATTTGCGCTTTTAGTAATTACATTTTAGTAAACAGAGAGGACACGCGTACGCAGAGTCGCGAAATATTGATTTCAAAGAAGTTCGAGCGTAAGGAGATCTACCCTTCAGGTATAAGCTTAATGTTTTATAGTTCCGTCAGCAATTCTTAGTGTTAGTTTATTGTATTAGTGATTCTAGCCAATTTTCTTACATATTAATCTTTGCTATTGTAAAAATATGATTGGAATGCCTTATACATAATCTATGTAAATTTGTGATTTCAGAATCATTAATGATATAAAATTAAAAGGAAATCTCCTTGCGTGTCGCAGTTTATCTTCTTGGCATGCGTCTACACCAATTGCAAAAGCAATCTAATATAATAATTTCTCCGATACTGTTCTTTTATTAGTAATTTTGTTTACATATTCATTCGTATCCGTGAGAAGAAGAAAATCCCCGATTCTTACGACAAGTTTGAGCCAGACTTTATTCACTTGCAGTGCAAATGTTGTTCAGGCCCCTTTTACACGACCAAATTCTCTTTGAAATATTTCAGGTGTCAAGTGTTTATTGACCGTGAAAATTGGAATTTTTTACCAATTTGTCGAAAATGTTTAATTTGCATGACATTTGACACATAAAGTTTGTCAAGGAAAATTTAGTCGTCTGAAATGAGCTTAAAAATTTAAAGATACAATTAACAAATTTACAACATCGAGAGGCCTGAAAAAGTCTTATCCTGTATAGGGAAGCCTGGATTGGGCCAACGTTTTGCAGTGTCCCTATCCCTAACAGGATAATTGTATGACGTCTGAGATGGACAGCTTCATCGAGCTTACCTCTTATTTACCGTGGGCTTGATCATTTTTATACTAACATTGGCATATTATGCTCTGCACATATGAGTAATCATACAGAAATTGTGTCTGTGCTATTACAGAAAATGTAAACCAAGGCCTTTACTTTGAGTAGAGGTCCATACGTTCTTCATGCTATGGCTTTTTTCAAATGATGAGGGACAACAAGCAAGTACTGTTGTTATTGTTAAATATATATATATAGCGTGCTAATTCCTGGCAGGTGTTTAAGAAATCTACCTTACCTTTAAAAAGAGGGAAAGTAATTAAAGCTCGCGACCAAGTCTTGTTTCCTTTCAGTGCAAATATCTTTGAAAAATCAGAAATTACTTTAGAAAGGCCAAACATATTGACGTGAATCTACGTATGTATCTGATATTCTTGATCACACAGTCACTGAACACACACAAAGTCAGAGCTCTTAACTGCCAAACTGCAGCTATTATCCCACTTTATAATGAAATTTCATTGTTATTCAAAGTATTAATCTGTGTTATTATTAGTAATTACTCAGGTCTGATTACTACAGAAGCACTTCTTAGGTCCTCTTCATGGCAAGTGGAGTTGGCTGATACAAATAAACTGTGCATGGTGATTCAAATCTTTCTAATTTTTTTCCCCGAAGCCCCATTCAGAAGCGAAGCTAGTCTACGCTCTAGGAGGACATAAATATTGATGTATTCGAGCTCTTCTTAACTAATTTCTTTTCTTTTCTTAAAAGAAATTAGTTGATCTGGATCTAAATAGATGAATATTTAGTTTAGTATAGTTTAGTTTGGTTTAGTTTAATTACTTAATCATCAGTGCAAATTACAAAGATGATAGGGGAGTATGGTGGATAGACAGAGCATGGCTCCACGTGATTCTACTTTCCAAAATTTACACACGAATGAGATCATGAATGCAACTGATCTAATGGAACTCTAAAATAAAATACTATATAGAAAATACAGTTACAATTAGAAAAAATTGCGGAGGCATGTGATTATTGAAAGTTTAATAAAAATATGTTTTCAACACTCCCATTTCTTTCCCCCTGCATCTAGCTTTTCCTACATAGCAGGGGTCTTCGTGTACTAGTTTATCATCATCAAGACTTTCCGAGCTTGATGCCAGGGTGGTAATGAAGACAACATAGAGGATCAGAAAAGAAATGAATAAATAAAGGCAAACGATTTAAAATTCCACTGGATGTGCAAACTGTAGGGTTGACTTCGCCAACGGCATGAAGCAAAAACACATCGTGAAAACCAACCTGATTCTCAGGGTCTTCATCTCCGCTACCCGCGCTACGGCGAAGACCCTGACACAGGCTGGTCATGTGGCACCCAGATTTTGGGTGCCACGTGGAGCGGCTAAACGTGGGAGGGGTGGGAAAGGATATTTTTTTTATAAAGGCGTTAATTGAGTTGACTGTCAAAAGCGGTCATAGTGCATTTAGAGTTGAAACAGTTCGGAAATAAATATTTACATTTATAATACTTCACCCAAATTCCCCACAATTTCTTACTGTACAAATAGTTATTAGTGAAATATTTTTTGTTTTGTTAAACATGAATATCGTCTCAACCTATATTATCATGCACGAATGTTTGCTTGTAAAATGTTCGGATCGGAGGAATTGATGATACGCCTTTTAATTTTAGATTTTAACAATCAGCAGATTTTAGATTACAGCAGTCTGATGCAAACACAAAAGAAAGCAAAGATACGGTTTTAGCTCTGCAGTCTTAAGCCCGTTTTTCACTTCAACCGTATCTAAGCGAAACGTAGCGTATTCTATTGTGTCCATATCATCAGTTCTGCCTGAGTGTTCACGAAACAATGAAATACGCTACGTTTTGCTACGATACAGATGAAGTGGAAAACGGGCTTTAGAGTCAGATGACTTCCTGCTTCGTCGGCCTCCATTGTTGTTTGACAATAATTTGTGATAACGCGTTTTTACCAATCCCTGCTAAGTACGAATGTCAAGCACCTAAAATCTGGGTGCCACGTGACCAGCCTGTGTCAGGGTCTTCGCCGTAGTGTGGGTAGCGGAGGTGAAGACCCTGAGAATCAGGTTGCGTGAAAACGTGCTTGGCTTGGAACTGTTCTTATTATGCGCACTGTCAAGTTTTTTTGCATGGTGGCTGATTGAATATTGATATAGAATCCAGCCTGATAATTTAATCATGCATGGTATGGTAATTTATAATTACCTCATATAATCATTTCAACAACAACATCCCACTTCTCATTTCCTCCATGATTACCAGCATGATCTGCTGCCTAAAGCAATGCCTGGGATCAAGCCATGCATGGGAAGTAGAATTTTTCTGCGGATGTACTAAGTCAGAAATTAACCAACAGTTTTCAGCGAAGGAAATCGTATAAAATAATTTTCAAATGCAACATGGCTGGGCTATTTTGTCGTCAACATTTATCAAAATATTACTGAAAATCTGTACAGCTGATTCAGTTACGGTTGTCTTTTGCCAATGCAAATCCGAATGCAAAGCCGTTCTGGTCCTTCTTTGAACTAAAGTATTGACGACGATCATATCCTGATACAATGTTACTACCAGAAAGCGACATCAAAATTACATATCTGATGTACAAAAAGTGATAGACTATTTAGGTCGTTTTTTCTAGACCACTCGTTCTGTTCCTTTCCTGTTTCTAAATAACACAATGGATCAGCACTTAATGGCCGAAATTGTCCTTAGCGTTGAAGAAGTTTTAGTCGATTTGAAAGGGCTGAATATAAGAAAAGCAACTGGTCCTGATGAAATTCCGGCCAAGCTGATTGTCGAATGTGCCAAAGTTATCGCCAGCTATGTGTGTGACCTTTTTAACCTGTCCTTATCGACTGGTAAGTTTTTTACAGAGTGGAAATATGCGAATATCATACCACTTTTCAAGAAAGGGAAGCGAACATTTTTCCATAATTATCGTGGAATGTCTCTACTACCTATATTGTCTAAGGTTCTAGAAAGGTGCGTTTCACGTCGAATGGTTTTGTTTACACAGGATCGTATCTAGCAACTTCAACGCAGCTTAAGTAAAGGTCTTTCTTGTACAACCCAACTTCTTGCCGTCCTTCACGCAATAGGAAAAGCCCTGGACAATGCTGACGAAAACGATGTCGTTTATCTTGATCTTACTCGTGCTTTTGATACTGTTTTCCACGCCAACCACAAGCAGAAGCTGAATCTCTATGGGATTAATGGCTCACTATTAGACTGATCAACTGACTGCCCTTCCTACCGTTGCCAGCTTATTGTCGTTAAAGGCACTCTAGCCCATGAGCGGATGTATGTTCTGGCGTTCCCCAGGGCTCAGTGCTTGGTCCGATCCTGTTTATTTTGTACATATACGATCTTCCGGGCAGTCATGTAATATTGCCATGTTTGCTGATACGAAATGTTTTCATGCCATCAAAAATATTGGCGATGTCAACCGATTTAAAGGGAAATGGCAACAAAAATTTTTATTGTCTCATTTGAAAGAGACTCTAAAAATAATATATAGAAGTCTTTTACAAAATTTTTATATCTGAGTGTTTTACTTTGGGAGATATTGTGACCTGAATAATTGAACTGTCCGCCATCTTGGATTAATTTTTAACCTCATTAACAATGTTTTGGTGACGTCACAACAGGGATAAGCCATTCAAAGCTTCTCCTAAATACTTCCCACCAACAAAATATTTGTGAAAACTTTTCAGTCCGTGCTGAAATCCGAAACACTTACCATGTGTGTGATTAATGAAGAAAATTAATCAATGTGCTGTAAGAAAAAAAGTTGCGTCACCTCAGTTGTGACGTATCATGCATATCTACAAACATCCAAGATGGCGGACAGCTAAAGAATTCAAATCAAAGTATCTGACCAAATAAGTCAGATATAAAAATTCTGTAATCGACTTCTATATATTGTTTTGGAGTCTTTCAAATAAGACGATAAAAATTTTTGTTGCCATTTCTCTTTAAACAAGATTTAGATTCACTTTCAACTTGAGCTTCAAATAATCAACTAACGTTCCAACCTACTAAATGTGAAAATCTTCCTATCACACGCAAAAGTAGCAGCACAAAAAGATCGTATACTCTAAATGAGTCACCCTTAAAAGTTGTTACCAGCGCACGGGATCCTCGTGTACAGGTTTCTTATAATCTAATGTGGGCGGATCTTATTGTGAACATTATATCCAAAGCCAATCTAATGCTTGGCTTTTTGTGAAGGCGTTGCTCAAAGGGTGTCCCTTGCAACATATAAAAAACTCTTTACATCTCGCTGGCAAGGTCACATCTTATCTACGCCTGCCAAGTACGGTCACCATGTCTTCGTGGTTCCATATACCTGATGCGTAGTTTTGAGAGTGTGCAAAGGATGGCTACACGTTTCATCCTTGGTGGATTCGAACTCGATTACAAATGTCGTCTTATTTAACTAAACCTATTACCCCTGTGTTACTTTTCTGAATATCTTGACCTGCTATTTGTCTTGGCGGCATAATTGGCGAAATACGTCTTTGACATATCAAGTTTTATACAATTCTCACACTCTAAGACACGCTGTGGTTCCTCAAGGTTGGACCTACGATTAAATTTTGCTCGAACATCTACCTTTTCTGAATCATTTTTCGTTCGTATCTGTTCTGTCTGGAACACGTTGCCTCTTGATATTCGTACATTAGAGCGAACATCAGTTTTCAAGACCAAACTGAAAGAGCTATTCTTTGGTTACCATCACTCCACATTTGACTCAAAAAATGTACGCTCGTGGCATATAATCTGCCCAATTTGCAGAAGCCCAAATGTTGATTTTAAGCTGTTGACTTTAATATTTCAATAATTTATGTAATGTATTTGTTTGTTTTTTATCTTTTTTGTTACTGTATGAACGTTGTAATTCTCTCAAGCCCTTGTAAGGGACCACGTGTTCTATTGCTTGCCTCCTGCAACTTGTAGTATGTGGCAAGTCCTTTAAAATAGAATTGAATAAAAATAAAAACTGTGAACTATTTAAATTGTTATTGACTTATCGTAATCAATAAATATTATGCGACGTATTCAATGCTAGAAAATCTTCATTACTGTATCATAACTATTTATCACTCAAATGATGCTATGCTGGAATCTGATGCACTGTGTATTCCCATCTTCCCCGCTTAAAACGGTTCGGGCCTTTAATCATTCACATAACAAAAGGAACTCGAAATCCCTTCTGAGCCTCAATTGTTCTTCAAATTAAATCAAGAAGCTCAAAATTAAGTGACTATATTAAGCAGATATCAGTAGTTATAAAGGCCTTTCTTTCAAATCTATTACGTCCACGACTGTTTGGCCAATACGTTATCGCATCAATTACGCCCTAATTGGCCTTCTAATGTAGCAGCTTTAACAAGTTTACTGAAATTTGAGCCCCTGAGAAACTCTATAATTTTGCGTTTAGAACGCGTTACATTTAATAACAAGTAAATCTGAACGATGGAAACCAAATTGTGCGAGGCGATTCTTCCTGCAACTCAAGTTTGAGCACTATTTTCTACCAGAGCATTTACACTATCCAGCATTCTGATATACTGCCTGCTTTCGTCTAGTAATGATACAGAGAAAAGTATAAAGCAAATTAGCAATCCGTTTCGCACGAAACATAAAAAATTCATTGCCCAAAATAATCTGTTAAATGTTATATTCAGCTAGTACGATAAGTAGCTGACATACGTACCATCCATACCAAAAAAGCCTTTTTTTATGCGATATAAGATGAGTAATAATTAATGATTACTTATATGATATAGTATCCAACATCGCTCGTGCTGCTTAACAGCCGCTTGCACCAGCTGACACTCATGTTATAAAGTCCGATATCACCTTGTGGCCATTAAATTAAGCCGTACTCTATCAGAACACTTAGCGACAAGCACGCTGACGTAGACAGATACTTAACAAGCGGGAAGAAAATGATTAAACAAAGACCAGAAAAAACAAATCCGTTTAAGAATATATTATCACATTAAGTTGAACATAACAGCCGTGATGGAAGGAAGGTTAGTTTTCGTCCTGCTTGTTTGTCTGGTTTTAACACAATATGATTTGGGTATAAAAGGTAAGATATTTGCTTTAAGCATGGTGAACCAACGACAGGGTGTATAAAAAAACTGAACAAATCTGAAATCGCTGTCCACTTCGCGAAACTCCCCTCAATGTACGAATTCTTTTATTGAAATAGATTGTTGGATGCTTTTAATGCAGAATAAACGGATGACGGGTGTTGTATTGCTGTTCAAAATTTCAAAAGTTTTCTTGACTGTATGCTGTTTAAGACATCCCCAAATCTCCTTAATTTGAGCAAAATCGGCTTTGTGCATCCTTAATTTTTGAATTTACCTAGTTTGCATACAACTCCCAAGAGACTTTTGATTAAAATTAGAACTTGTCTAAAGAAAAATAATTCTTATTTAGAAAAATACAAGTGGTGTTTTGAAGGACATAAACTCCAGCAAAACTCTTGAAATTTTAAGCAATAACAAAACACCAAGCAAATTTTATACCTATCTAATTACTTTTACCAATTTCGTGCGCAAGCCATTTTTAATGTGTTTGAATCTACGTGTAATCTACGTGTGCATAAAAATCTTCATATTTCGAGCTGTCTCGTGGGATTGAGAGCTATTTCGAATTTGTTCAGTACTTTATTGATATATCCTGCAAAACACGAAATCGTGACAAATTGAATGTAACTTTTGATGGAATGGACTAATAACAGCATGCTCCACAATGCAAAGGATATTTTATAGGATTTTCGTCACACAGAAAAATGTTAGAAATATTGAATCATTTAATGTCTTTCTTAATGAATTAATTAAGAACGAATTAAATTATATTACTTGACGAGCACAAAAACAGACTTTTGTAGCAAAGATGATATCACTTTAGTTGCCTGAAACTTGACGTTGCTGCATTCACAATGTAAATTAAAGTTGTTTTTAACGCCGAGTAGGCCATTTGTTGCGTCCCAATATCATTCACTTTCACTAAGCATGTCTTAATTTGAACTGAAATATGTTTCCATAAACTAACGCTTTCAAGCGTCAAAGCTTCCCGCTTCGTAAACCAGCAGTTTTCTTCCAAACTAACATTTCATATATACTCATAAATTTCGAGGAGTGTAAAGGGAAAGAAAAATATCATTCTTTCCTAGGGGCGGGTGGCAACTGATAAGTTCTACCGGGTCGGGGTAGGGGGTGAAAGAGAATTATATAGGCAGGGGGGGGCATAAACACTTGAAAATATTTATTTGGGTGTTAGTTTAATGGGATATTTTCCATGGTGAGATAAAAAGCATGGGGTTTCCATTACAGGAGGTGCGGAATAAAATTGCAATCGCCCATTTAAAATGAAAGTAACGCAAAGCCAACGTAACGACAAAGAGAAAGTTGAAGACTTGTCTGGATCAATTTTAAAAAACCTAAAGTTGAAGGATAAATGTCAACATCAAAGAAAAAGATCACTACTAGGTCATAAATCAGCTCTACGTACAATGAAGGGGGGGGGGGGGGGGAGGGGGAGGTTGAAGCATGAACTCTTTATTTGGTGATTTCAGCGTTTAGGTCCCTCTTTGTGATTTCAGATGTTAGACAGTTTATATTAACCGACGTTTTGAGGTACACCAGTATTACTCCAGTCAAAAGTTATTGTGGTAGACGTCGTTCAGAATCAACATAGAATCTGAACACCGTATCTATCTATTTCCTTCAGCACGACAGTGCAACCCAATATGCACCTTAGAGTACAATCCACAATGTGGTACAGATGGCAATACGTATGGAAACCCTTGTTTGCTGGGATATCAAACTTGTATAAGCAATGGAGAAGTTACTTTGGCTCATCCAGGAGAATGTAGTAAGTATTTTCTTCAAAGAATAATTTTCTAGAAATACCACGTAAATTTGTGGTCGCAAAGCTTTTGATTAGTAAGCTCAGATCTTCATCCGTGCCAATAATTATGTATTATTATTAGCACTGATGAAGATCCAAGCTTATCAATCGAAAGCTTCGCGATACTAAATTTACGTGGTGTTTCCTCAAAATTACACTGTGATTACTACTAAACATACAAGTATTTTTTTGCTTATCTTTTTTAGAACTTTTCTTGCTTAGGTTAACTTAGACGTCAAATTAAATTAAACACAAGATGTATTGCTTGTCGGAAATTCAAAACGCAAAAAACACTAAACTTTTACTGCTGATTCAAAATTTCTTTCCGGATGTTTTTTCGTTTCTATTCTCTCAAATTAGGTACATAAAGCGCACATCTACGTACTGTGGTTTCATGTCTGAGTGAACCATTGATGAATTTGATTGTGCAGACATTGAGAAAACTTGTAAACATTTGAAAAAACTAATCAAAGTATAATTTTGTGGAAATACCATAATTTGAATAAGTTTCAATAAATTTCCTTTTTCTAGTACGTGATTTATTTTAAATCTTGTTAAAAGTGAGGGGAAGATATTCGGGCCAAGCCAACCAAAAAGGGCGGGGGGTACAGGACCGCTCCCCCCCCTCAAATTGGAAGACATTGAGAAAGTTTGTTTCCTCTTGTAGGAAGGGTTATCTTTGTAACCAGTCTTTGTGTATTAGTTTTCCTTAGTATATTTAGACTCATTGTCCGGACTCATTTGCCAGTTTGTACCCTTACGCTTTAAAACCAGTGATCGGGTAAGGTAGTTTTCAATTTAGGCAACAATTTCAGGGGAACATATTGTTCGAAGCATTTTTTTAGTTTCTGTTTTCAAGCAACTTCTTATGAATAACCAAAATATAGCATTTTCGACACGATACGTATAACTAACATGACCGTTTATGCTCGATGATCGATGACAAACATCAAACATGATTATGCACTCCGCTATGTTCGCATTCACCCTGGATTTAAATAGCTCGACGGAATTATTAGCCCTCGCCCTCGTTGGAAGAAGAAAACTTCAAAAATAGCTAGGCTAGTTCTCTTTATCATACAGGACCAAAATGCAATTCAATATGCACCAGAGAATATAATCCACAATGTGGTTCAGATGGAAGGACATATGGAAACCCTTGTGTGATGAGGCATGCAACTTGTAAAAGCAACGGAAGAATTACCTTGGCTTATCCTGGAGAATGTCGTGAGTATTTTTAGCAGAGCATTCAGCATTGCGCTGGCATTAAAACATGCAAAGTTGCATGTTCGACACTCCCTGTGATCAGGCATATAAACTCTATAATCAATAGTAACTGCAAGATTCTTTATTCCCACAACAACTCTATAAAAAATACCCAACTTCTACTTCTTACGGCATGTACCCTGTGTGAATATAGACCTAGAGCAACAGCACATCAGTTTTTGAAAAAAAAATACTGTATAAAGTTGCAAAATATGAGATTTTCCGCTAATTTTTGCCTTGCACTCTTTTTCGCCTTTTCGCACCATTGAGTGCCCTACTCGTATTTTGAATTAAATTTTCATACTTTGAAATTTCTGACAAAAACTTTTTCCGAGGAGAGAGCGCCTATTCCCATTAATTCCATTATTAATTGAACACCAAGACGGAGCTAGAGCGGCAAGTGCATTTTCTTTCTTAATTACCGGGTTATGAGAGCTATAAAATATAACTGGCACTAAAAAGTATGATCACGTTCCATTGTTAATGTTGTAATATAGAAGCTAACATTGTTGTTTTGTTTGTGTAGGCTGAGAAGAAGCTGTACATGTCTCAAACTTGGGAAAGTATCTGACTGGTCTTTCATTTATCTAGAACTGGTGTAGTGTAATAGACTTTCTGCTTTCAGTCCATGATTTCTCAGTAGATTTGCGGTGTACTATCGCTGTTGATCTAGTTGTTTAGATTATGTGTACCGTGTAATTTTGTCTGCTTGCAAATAAATCGATCGTTAGAAGAACTTGGTAGACACGCTCAGCCCTCGATAATGTACCGGTATTGTCTTTAACTGTCTAGTGAGGAGGTTATCATGATTCTATTCAACTTTCAGAAGAGTAGCATGTTCAAAATTAAGTTTAAACGCTTTTTATTCTCGTACACAGTTGAAGGGTTCTCAATTTCTTTATGTTTTGCCTTGTAGTTACAGTCTCACTAGTCTTACTACTCTTACCTTAGTACTCTTACCTACAGTATCGCTTTTCACTGGCGCGTATATACTGTTCTTCAGAATACTCCATAAGGTGAATTTCTCTTCTTTGATCAAGGTAGGAGAGACCTAGAGTCAGTTGTCCAAATCTTGGTAAGCAGTAACCCTTAGTTAAAATTCAGCCCACTAGCTGTTCCCTTTCCTTTGGTTATTTATTGATCTTTTAATGTTAAGATATTACCCAGGATTCTAACTAAAAGGCTTTCATTAAACTTTTGATTTTGCAACGTTTTGGACAGTTTTACTATCCATTCTCAAGCTTTTACTTACTTAAATTTACAAAAATCACGACTATAAGTACTAAACTGTCACCAACCGTCACATGCTCACGCATTTCAAAACCACTTATACGCGCGTGCTCATGCATAGCATAGGTCGCCATGCTGTTAATTCTTCATAGTTATTTGATATTATTTTCCCATTGCTTCTCTCTCGTAGTGACTCTATTCCTTCGCTTGCATTTCTTTGCCGTAACCTATATTTGCATGCCATAACCCTTGCCTCACCCCAATCGATCCCACTTCTACAATCAACACTTTGCCTTGCCAACCCGCCATCTTCTTTCCCCATCCGTTCTTCCGCTTCATAATAACCTGCTTCTGCTTCCGAATAACCGCCAAGTCACCCCGACATCCACCGCCTTGCTGCATTTGCACGGTATCTTGTATACCACCGCTTTTCGCTTGTCTCCAAGTAGTTGTTGACTCTTTGTTTTTATGTCCCTCACCTTTCTGCCGTGCCTGAAAGCTGTCCGAAAATTCCGTTTCATTGCTACCCTCTTGAACTGCTCCGATAATCCCTTTACGTATGCTATGCTGATAACTCCTCTATAATTCTCATTCTCCGCCACCAGTTCTTTCCTTCCGTTCTTTCCAGTTTCCATGTATTTTCTAACTACCCAAGTGTTGATCATCACAAAGTGCCCTAACAGGATTGCAACCTATGCTAAACAGATATTTAGATAGTGAATCTAAAAACGCATGCAAGAGCACGCGCCTAGAGGTAGTTTTGAAATGCGTGAGTATGTGACGGTTGGTGACAGTTTAGTAGTTGTGGTCGTGATTTTTGTAAACTTAAATAAGTAAATGCTTGAAAACGGATAGTAAAACTGTCCGAAACGTCGCAAAATAGAAACTTTAATGAAAACCTTTGAGTTAGAGTCCTGAGTAACATTTTAACATAAAAAATCAATTAGCTGTTTTAGTTTAAACCACCATTGTTTCAGACAAGATTTCCGAAGAAATACTGCCCATATAAAAGAAGCTGCTGGGAATATGTAAGCAAATATGTCCCCTAGCGCTGATTTTACTCAAGACATCTACCGTTACAAATGAAGCCAATTAATTTATTGGTTAAATAGTTACTGTCCATGAAATACACGATCACGTTTTCCAGCCATTTTTGTCATGGCATGCAATGGCTTTGACTATCTCTTGAATGGAATCCTGACTTTGAAGCCGTTCAAATTAATATAATTTTTGATGTCGTGTACCCGTTAAGACATCTTTGCGGGTTATGTTGCATTTAGTAAAGAAACATGTAAAATGGCTACCATTTGCTTATAAATGAGTAGATCAGCCTTAACGTAAAACGTACTCATACATTACAAAAAAATATATTGATCGCATTACATTGCAAAATATTGATCTACATATAATTCTTGCACCTAGATTTTTCCGACAGCGTTTCTACAGGAAAATCCCAAATATATACAATCACAGGGCATTACAAAATAGAATTTGATATGCTGTCCTTAACTTTTATTTTTGGAACTCAATTTTCGTAACTACGAGTTCGAAAGCAAAGATTCCAAAGCAAAGACGAAAACATTTATTTCATCAACTACATTGCCTTGCCATAGCCTTAGACGTATTATTTTGTAAAACATTATGCATGCAGTAAGATGAATTAGGCTTCAGCATTCTGTTTAAAGGCAAAGTTAACATCAGCAACACCCGTGTACATATTTTGCAATATATGTGTGGCATCAGTAGTCACATATATAGGTGTTAACGCTTTCGAGAGATAATTTCCTATCCATGTAAAATATGGTGTCAGTAAACGTTTACAGTTTTAGTAATCACTTAATATTGTATCCTATTTGTATTAATATTCTAACTAGAAATACATGCATGCATGCAAAACCCCTTACCTCAATATATCAAAGATGCAACTACATTTTTGGAACATGAAGTAATCTCAGAACTGTTGTCATAGCAACACGCCAACACGGCAGTTTTTAATAATGCGTTCTATATTTTTTAAAAAACTGTGAAAATAATGAAGGATTTACCAGTTTTAATTAAAAAATACTTAATTTTTTAAATGTCTGTGGCCCGTATGTCATCATGCGCAGTGTGAACTTTGGTACGGTATGAAATACAATTTATAACGCTTCATGATTAAAACGTTTTAGTGAATATTCATAAGCCATTAAATCTTTGTTGGCAATAAAAACCATTTCAAGCCATGCATTTTAAAATAGCTACGGTCATATTTTTCACCTGTATATTATTTTCACACTTGCAATAAAACTACAGTCTTGCTTTTACAAAACAAAGAAACATAAACTTTGAAGTTAAAATGTGAAATCATGACGGCTACTGAATAGTCTAAATAGTTAACATGCAAAACTTGAGGAAAACGAACGCATATTCAGTTATGTTAATGTCTATCCATATTTTATGCAAATTATACGAGTACTTTTGAAATTAGTTCAAACGCATAGGCACGTATGCAGCCATGGCTGACGACTTATATGTGATTGAGATACTTGTTGCTGAGCTGGACGTGGTTGGTGGAGATGTAGGTGAGCTGCTCGTTGCTGAGGCGGACGTGGTTGGATGGGGTGTGGTTGACGTAGTGGTTGACGAGGAAATGGAACTTGTTGTTGGGGTGATGGCATTTGTATAAGATCCTTATCGCATGATATGATTCTTGACGTTGCTCTGGATTTGCAAAATTTGCACATTCATTTCGTCCACTCCTCCCATCAGTCCCCTGAAATATACAGTAAATACGTACATATATTATATATTATACACACAAAATTGAATGAGTATTTTGTTTATACCTTTGCAAAAATCAATGTTTGATTACTGTTCTTACTGCCTTACTTCACGATGAACGTAGTCTCCAACTCGCCTACGCACAGAATTGGTAACCAATGCGTGGTATAACTGCTCAATTCGGGATTTCTTTAAATACCATTGACTATAGTATCCAACAAAGCACCGTGTTGTCGATATTGCTCTGCAATGATAAGCCTTCCTTCTACATACGTTTCCAATCTTTACTCTTGGTCGTGGAGGCATCGTTAGAAACCAGGGTTGCCAGATTTCTTGAATAATTAAGCCAAACCATCATTAGTGCTATCACAAAAACAAAGAAAACAAAAGGCAAATACAATGAAAAACAAAGAGCATTGTTAAAAGTTTGGCTAATTTATGCATGCAATCTGGCAACCCTGTTAGAAACTTGTTATCTTACTAAACATGTGGAATTGTCCATAACCTCCCAAGGGTTTAAAAATTTCCATGAGCTTCATAAAACGCGTGTCGTTTTTTTTCTGGACTGTCAAAAAAAAGTGGACTCTCAAATTTCAGTGTTTTATCTGTGCAACGCCGCCCATGATGCACGCAAATGTGCGTCCACTATGATTGTAAGCGCAAAATGCTCAAAGCGTGTAACAATGCACGCAAAATGCACAAATTTTTGGGTCAATTGCCAATTTAATTAATGTTTATCAGCATGATCATCAAGAGCAGGAAATGCTTAAATGCTCTGCCTAATGGAATATAAACCAGATGTTATTTCGGTCAAATAGTATATAGTTTTAACAAAATAAACCATTCTCGAACCCCGAGAGAAAAGCTATCTAGAACCTATGGCTAGTTTTGGTTAGTTGTGGCTATCAAAATGATGGTAGTAAACAACGCCAATTTAATATAGGCATAAACACCCATGTTAGCATCCGCATACAGTAATTCTGTAAAATGTATACAGGCAAGTGAAACGAATTTGAGCTAGTTTTATGATATTAGAAACAATGAGAATAATAAAACATTCAAATTGTAAACTATACTGCCTGTCGACGCCACGGCCCTCTGATATTCTATCAACAGAGCTAAAAAGTTCTAAATTTCGACTTGCAAGCTGCGGCACGGTCCGATTGTCTTCCAGTCATAAATGCACGCAAAATGTGCAAAATAGCAGTATATTAATGCAAAATGCTCATTATCGTTGAAAATGGGCGCATTTGTTGTATTAATATAAAAGCCACAGTGAGAGCATTAAATATATGACTACCATGCATGATATTATTTTAGTCAAATAATCTATAGTTATATATATACAGACATAAGCTATTCTCGAATCCCGAGAAAAAAGCTATTTCGAACCTATGGCTTTTAGAATCAATATTAAAGTTCTATGGTTATATGAACATGAAATTAATAGGCATAAACGAGTGTCTTTTAATTAGCAGCGGCATACTGTGTGCAGGCAAGTGAAACTAATTTAAGCGATAATATTATAATGAGAATCATGTAATGAGAAGCAATGAGAATCATAGAACCTTCAAATTCTAAAGTATACTGCCTGTCGACGCCACGGCTCTCTGATATTCTATCAACAGAGTTAAACAGTTCTGAATTTCGACTTGCAAGCTGCGGCAAGATCCGATTGTCTTCATAAATGCACGCAAAATGTGCAAAATGCAGTAAATGAATGCAAAATGCTCATTGTGGTTGAAGATGTGCGTATTTGTTGTATTAATATAAAAGCCACAATATACAGGGGCGGATCTAGACTTTTTCCTCAGTAGTTTCCAATTTTTTTATTGTAACATTAGGGTCCCCCCCCCTGGAGGACATTTTCCCGACCCCCACTTAAAACAAAAAGTATTCATTGAAACAACAGTGCTTTAATTGAAGATAAATCTATACCTTCATTAACAACATTTGCCACACAAGACCATGCAAATATGATATATTTAATATTACAAATTTATTCCTGTTGAACTACTGTAGTGTTGGAGTAAGTTTGTGATGGACTTGTGTGTTAAATCACTGAATAAGTACAACTGATTTATATCAGAAAAATTCCAAACTTGCCCCTTATTCAATGGAGATTGTTGACAAATGTTACCAGCATATGAACTGTATACAGTTATCTCTTGGTTTTTGCAACATCCACCACCTCAATACCACAGCCTGCCAAAAGATGAGCAAACTTCATTGCAGCTACAGAAATATTGATTAACAATATGAACTACATAAAGTTATACCTGACATCTCAGCAGTGCTGTAGAACTGCAATTTCTAGAGGGGGGGCTCTCTTCAGTGACTAAAGTATTATAAAATCGTGAAATACTGGAGACCTTAAGCAAGCGACGGTTTTGAGAACACGGACGTTAACCAGACGTAGATTCACCTTTTTAACCAATCATGGCTCTGCTTTTTGTGTTTATCATGCACGTCCGTGCTGTCAAAAACTTGCTTGCTTAAGCTCCCTAAGCGAACAGTGTCTACACCAATTACCGAATTGTTCAGTCTAATTTTGCTTTCATAAATTTTTTTACTGAAACATCAATATATTAACATGAAGAGTTGCCTGTTTTCAGGGCTTTTTATTTTTGAAATAGACCCTTTAAATGAGGAATATATTGTTTGTAAAAAGTAGAGGGGGGGCTCAGCCCCCCTTGAAATTGTAGAGGGGGGGCTCAGCCCCCCTGCGCCCCCCCTCTTCTACAGCCCTGCATCTCAGTCAGTTTCTTTTAAAAATCTTTAATAACAGCAACAACAAGTAATCTAAAAGATGATACAATGAATAATAAATACATGAAAAATGAACACCATTATAATTAAAGATAATTAAGCTTTATTGTGAGTAAAATAAAGATTATGTATGTAGCTGTATGGTGTAAAATATATACCTGACATTTTCCTGGTAGACAGCAAGGATCAACAATCAATAAAAGTAAAGAACAGGAAGGAATTCACATAACAACACAGAGTCCATGAGAACAAATGTCAGCAAATAAAGGGAAGCAAATACATGTGTAGCAAATTGATACCAGCTTTTTTGCCTCTGTACTGTTCACTGTCAGTTTAAGGATTAAAAAATCCATACAGTTCATAACTCACAAGTACTCTAGAAACAGCTAGTGAAATAAGAAAAAGCAATGTATCTAATCTTCCAAGACATTTGCCATCCTCATTCTTCTGGGGTGTAGGTTGGAATAAATCAAGGAGTTCATTGAGATCCAGCTCAATCTCTGCATGAATGTCCATGAGTGCTAATAAATTGAGTCTATCATGGCTCATTGTGTTCCTCAAGTAGTTTTTTAGGTTTCGAAGAGTTGAAATAGATCTTTCACAATTACAACTTAAGGATGAAAATGGAATAGTTGCCAATACTTGTAGGACAGCAAAAATATTATAAAACATTCTTTGTCAATGAATTTTATTAAGGCACTACTTAGTCTGTCAGGATACTTCTTCTTTTGCTTTTTTTTCCTTCCACAATCTATGCCCACAGGATTAATTCTGCTTCTAAGCCAGCTATGTTTGTTACTGTATGTCTTGATTGTAGCTCTCACAAAATTCTCTTACATTATTTTTCCAATCCTGGGGTTGTCCAAGCAAAATTGATGGAATTATTGACAATCCTTTATAGCAAATATGTACTTGAGCTTTAAATCTGATGTCAAGTTGTTGAATTAATTATGCGCTGGCTCTAAAATGTCAATCTGTCGCTGAATAACAAATTAATGGCGATTTTAATATCCTGGCTGTGATTTCCGTGATAAAGTTTATATCATTTTCAGCTTGAAAGGCTTTCTTTCACAGAGAAACAAAAAATTCAAAAGTTTCGACCTGAGGTAGACCTCTGCTCCTTGTGCTATTCTTATTTTCTCATTACCCTGAATTTTGGATAGACATCCCTAAAATACCACATACTATTTGGTAATCAATAAGAATCATTTTGTACTAAATATAGCACCAACTGCAGTATATGCAGTAAATGTGTCGCGTGATTTATTTGAATGGAAAAGCCAACCCTAATTTGGAGGTCATGTGAGTGTGTTTTTATTACTTGTTTTCCTACAATCAGTGACAAATACTCTAAAGAATATCCTGTTACAATAGATATTTCAGGGAAGCATTTTTTGGCCAGAATCTAATTAAAGCTGCCGTTGAGTGCGAGAAGCCCAACTTCTCGTATATATAATTTCATATGGGTTCGGACTACTCGTGTAGCAGCTTTAAATTTTGCATTCTGAAATAAAAAAAATCTTTTCCTAGACATAGTCTAGATGTGGTAATTTGTATCTAATAAAAACAGTACTGCGATATTTACAGACTTCTATTCGCGTAAAACTTATTGACGACTTACTCAACGTTTTGTCGCAGTAAAATGTTCAGTGCATGCACATCACCAGTGAAGAATAAGATATGCGTAATCTGCCTGGCGTATCCTTCGTTTCGCATTGACCTTGCACCCTTGCGTGTTTGGTATCACTTAATTGCCACTGTCCTCTATAATAACAATGGAGCACCTGGGTACGAGGCTAACTAGTACAGAGCACGTTTTACCCGCGCTCTATCACTTTTCTCTGGCGTATGTACTCTACTTCACAATACTCCATGTGGTGAATTTCTTTTCTTAGGTCAAGATAGTATGTACGTAGTTTACCAAAGAGCAGTTGTTTAAAGTTGGGTCTGCGGTAACACTAGGCTAAAGTAAAACCCACTGTTTTAGTTTCTGTTTTTTACACTTCCGTTTCCTTTAAAACTACCGAAACAAAAAACACTTTTGATGTATAGTGCCGTAGCTAAAGCGTTAATTGGGGAAAGTGTATATTCACATATTAGGGACCTTAAGAATTACAACGCAACATGAGTTCGACAACGCGCCTTTCAAACAAAGCATATTTTATTAAGACAGCAACCAGGAATATTCTCTGATCTCAGGAGTATTTTCCGCTGCTTAGTGCCTTAGTCATACCCCATACAACGCGAAACTAAGCATTATTATGTCTCTTGGGCAATGGGAAAGCATGTTACGACTGAATATTATTGAAGTCTATCTGAGAACAAATAAAACTTTGTTAAGTTTGCAAGTTGGTAATTAAAATAAGCTTCAAATGACTATTGCGTTAATCAAATTCCAAAAAGTCGTATAAATGAAAAAAAATTGGACAGCGTGGTCGAGCTTGTCACGTGGCCGATTTTAAGTTCCCCATTGGCCATCTGACCGACGAGTCTCTTTTCAAGTCAATTTCAATATGATCATGGCCTTTAAGGATTGCACGCTAGATTTCATGCATTATTTTCAATCACTTGCAATGTTATTATTACACATTCCGTATGCATTATTAGCGAATACATGAACGTGGCGCAATAATGTTAGTGTTGTGAAAACAATTGCGATCTAATTACGTGTAAAAAAACCAATACCAGCCGACAACTTGGCGGACAACATCAAAACCACGTGCTCCTCAGCTTTTCTAAAATGTCGAGCGATAAACTGCGTAGTTGATCCAGAGAGCGTAAAATCTGAATTATGTCTTCAAGATGATGACTTACTGTGGAAAGGTGATTTAGATTCATTAAAAGCATTTGTAGAAACCAATTTGCAATTGAACGGACGCTGGTCGTCGTCTCGTGACGAATCAATACAATTCAGCAACCATGAATTCTGTATCAAATGGCATGGATCGACGGACAAAAAACTAGTTATCTTACAAGATAATGATGAAAGTCAACTGTTTAAAACCCTACAGAGCTACGCAAACAATACAGATGACGCAAATCATGGAAATGAAAAGAAATCAAGTAAGCAAACACCGAGCAAGCACATGGTCCAAGATGGCGCCACCAAGACCAAATCAAAACAATGGACAATTTGCATAATAGACTAAAGGTCGAACTAGACAAGACGAACGAAATATTTTACCACAGTTAAAAAGAGCACGTTAAAATTAGTAGAGTTGAAAAGTTTGGTGGCGAAATGTTGTAAAATACGGAAAATATAGCCCCGCGAAGTTTGCAAATTTTGTATATATTTGTATTACGCGCGGAAAAAGTTACCATTTTTGAGCTAAAATTGCCGCGAAAATGGTAACTTTTCCCGCGCGTAATACAAATATATACAAAATTTTCAAACTTCGCTGAGCTATATTTTCCGTATTTTACAACATTTCGCCACCAAATTCTGCAGTTGTACTAATCTTAGGATGCTCTTTCTAGCTGTGGTAAAAGATTTTGTTCTTTTTGCCAAGATCGAATGTTAGTCTATTATGCAAATTGTCCATTGGCATGTCAGAACTGTAACTCTCTCTCTGATGAAATTTCCAAAATAATGGACATAGTAAATGAACTTAAAAACTAACATGAAGATGAACGTTGGAGCACCAAAGCACGAGAAGCTGAATCAATCTAAAAAATTCAATACTTGATCGATGACAGGAAAAAAATGGCGACCGAGATCGAATCACTCCTCGCTACTGAGACAGAATTGACACACAAAAACAGTGCTATAAAAACATTTTGGATATGAAGCAAACCGAGTGGGTCAACACAGCAACAAAAGCAAAACCTTCGAAAGAAAATCGACCTCATCCAATTCAAGTAGAGAATCAATTCGAAATCCTCGAAGTCGAAAATGATATAAATGAATCAGAATCAACAGCTCCAGAGTCAAGCTTTCAAACTGCCCATGACCAAATCCTTGAATACTGTTCCAAAGCACGATCGAAGTTTACCTTACAGAAAAACAAACAAGCAAACGCACAAGGTAAACAATCCAAAACCAAGAAACATGAAGGAAAGCCTGAAAAACAAGATAAAAGAACTCTGGTGATCGGTGATTCCATGGTGAAAAATATCGAACAACAGCAAATTCAGAGAGCCGCAGGTGACCAATCAGTTGTCCATTTGTACAGTGGGGCGAAATTAAAGTGAATCAAATTAATCATGACGAAGATCAAAAACGGCATCATGAAAGACCAGTTTGAAACAGACATCCTACACGTGGGTACAAATGATCTGGTCCACAAACATCCTGAATTGGTTGCAACAAAGATGGATAGACTCATCACAGGCACCAAAAGCAAGGCAAGAAAAGTCGCAGTATCCATTGTCGTGAAAAGGTACGATGGCCGTGTTGCAGCAAGCAGCATAACTCATTTTAACAATTTAGTAAGTAATTTATGCTCCCAGCACAATAATTATAGTATTCTTAAATAATGATCATATAGACAAATCCTTACTAAATAGATCAGATCTACACTTAAATCAAAGTGGTGATAGGGCACTAGGAAGTGTATTCTGCACCTATCTTAAGTCCAATCGAGTGAAAATTAACAATCGAGCAGTTAATACTAGAGATGAGAGAGTGGACAACGTATCTACAATTTGTGAACCAGATGATGAGAAAGCAGATAGTCATAACATCTCAAACAATGCAGGTAGCGACTTTCTCACTAGCCTTAATTCGGTTCCCAGCACCAGAGGTTTTAAGATGGCTTTCCTAAATATTGTCAGCCTACCTAAAAATCTAGATGATTAAGATATTCAATGTCCAGTAAGCATATAGATCTCATTGCCTTCAATGAAACAAAGCTTGATTCCACTTTAAATAATAATATGGTTCATATTAATAATTATGACATTATTCGAAAGGATAGGTCAAGAAGTGGTGGTGGAGTTTGTATCTATTTACGTAACTCTATCAACTATAAAGTAAGGCATGATCTGATTCAAACAGAACTTGAATGTGTTTGCATTGAAATTATGAAACCACATGGCAAACCATTTCTTGTTACTACAGTATATAGACCACCAAATGCACCCTCTGAGTTTTTCGAAAGCTTGGAAAAACTTATCAAAGCTATTGATGTTGAAAATAAGGAAATGTATATTCTTGGAGATCTTAATTGTGACATGTTGAAAACAAATAATGATTTGAATTTGCCCACAAAAAAATTAAGTTATTATATGAGTTATACCAATTATCCCAATTGATCAAACAGGCTACTCGAATAACTATGACAACTAGTAGCCTAATTGATCACATTTTTACAAATACACCAGAGAAAATATCTGATTCTGGTGTCATCCACACAGGCATTAGTGATCACAGTCTAATATTTGCAATCAGAAAAATTTCAATTATAAAAAAACAAGAAAATACTATTGAGATTAGAAATACGAAAAATTTTGATGATCAAAAATTTGTTAATGAACTACAGAGTCAGCATTGGGAATTTATATACTTTTTTGCTGCATATCCAAATTCCATATGGGAAATGTGGAAAGAAATGTTCTTAGAGGTCCTTGATAAACATGCACCAAATCAAAACAAAAAGATTAGATCAAAAAAACTTCCTTGGATAACAAGTAAAATAAAAAAAAACTAATCATTGCAAGGGACAAATTGAAAAGAAAAGCCATCTTAACAAATTTAGAAACAGATTGGTACAACTACGTACAAACAAACTAGAAACAAAGTGAATATAGAACTAAGAAATGCTAAAAAAGATTATTATTCCTTGAAAATTGTTGGGCAAAAACACAATCCAAAACAGGTTTGGAACAATTTACTTGGTAAGCAGAACAAACAAACAGTTGTAAACGAATTAGATATAGAAGGAGAGATTTTAACAAATCCTCAAGACATTGCAGAGGGTTTCAATGATTATTTTTTAAAGATCGGTCAAAATTTAGCCAGCAAAATTGGCACATCAAATTGTAATTTTGAAAATTACATTAAGAAAACTAAATCAGAGTTTGCTGCATTTCAACCTACTACCATTAGCAATGTCTGCCATCTTCTAAGTGGGCTTTCCAGCAATAAAGCTACTGGCATTGATAAAATTTCCTGTAAAATTATACAGATAGCTGCACCTGTTATTGCAGATTCGCTAACTTATATCATCGCCAGAAATTTGCGACATTTGAGCCCGCAAAGCAAGCAGCTGTAACCAGTTTAAATTCAAAATCAAAATGGCTGCGAAGCGATATGCTCCAGTTGATTAACGCCAATTTCAATTCTATCACTGCGTTCTTTCACAAGTACAGCGTGGCTTCTTTCGAGAAAACCATTTATGATTTGCACAAGCGATATATCCGGCGACCTTTTTTAAGGTCATACCAGCTTTTTAAGCACTTATGTTGAACACCAAGTCGGAAAGATTTGCCCCCCCCCCCCCTCAATACGCTTAATAGAAAAACAGTCACGTAATTAAGCAAAATCGCACAGCTTATTAATATTTATAAACCATCTCGGCAACGACGCATTTGAAATTCGAAAATGGATTTGTAGTTCTAATTTTCGCGTGTTCTCAAAGCGGGAGAGGATTTGGTAGCTTACATAAAGTGCTTATTGCTGGAGTGTAAATAATCTGCTGACTCCAACTACACCAGATTCAAAAAGTTCATATTTTCTCGATTATTTTGATACCAAATGTCAAATATTTATCGTTGTCTAAGCTTGAAAAATGTTTTCTACAAATTCCAGAGCGCGCTTCGGATCGCACAAAGACATTGCTTCAGGGACAGTGCGCGGTGTTCGTATTTTGAAATATGTTGTCCTTAATCTTCAGTTTAATCAGCGTTGGAATGCCATTTTTGTAAAAAAATCCAAAGTAAACGTGAAAACATCAAATACTTTACCCTAGCTTGACCATAAATATGTTTGTAAAACAGAATACATGCAGTAAGACCAACTTATAAAGACTTCAATATTGCTGTTTGAATGGGTAGTTTGCAGCATCAAATATGCACATAATTATAATGCTGGCATCACCAATCAACAATTAATATGGGTTCGACGTTTACGGAAATAATTTCCTGTTCACCAATTTTGTTACTCAAATAATATTTCTGTGAGTGATAAAGAATTTTTCTTTGCTAAAATAATTTCACATCAAAAATTAATCTGCTTCCAATATCGTTGACACTAACTTCCCATATTTGATGAATAACATTTCCCCCCATCAACATGTGTATGAAAATAGATTGCAACTTATGTCAAACATCATTTTAGCCGACGCCATTCATTTAGTGCGGCACTCGTGAATAGAAGTGGTGTTTCCTATTGCCATTTTCCTAAATAATGCTCATTAATGTACCAAAACTTTTGATTTGACCGCTACGACAACGAAACAGACAAAGAAGTAATTGTGTGAGAGAAATGGGTCGTTTGGTGTGAAGTACTCCAGTAGTAAAAATTAATTACATAGCATTGTTAATGTTATCATAGACTCATAAACATGCAAGACTATATAACGTAGTGGGTGTATATGTGCCCGCTAGGCGACTGGAGGCCTTGGGTTTACAATTCCCATCAGCTAATGTTAGAGGGGTTACAATCCTCCATAACATTAACCTGTCCAAGGGGTTACAATCCCCCTGGACAGCTCCTAGAACTTGGTTGGATTATATTCACAATAAATAATGTGAGTCTATGGCCAGAAAGTGATCAATAGGAGTACTTCAACCACAAGATTCCTATTATTCCTATTGAAATAGAATCAAATCCAAATAGCAAATCCCTTATAATTTCAGATAGAATACTATATTATATTACAATGTCTGTGTGCATATTCCAATGTCCATTTCCGATTGTTCCTATCCTTTGTTAACCCTGATGAGGTGGGTGAGAGGGTGGGGAAATAACTTTCGTGCTTCCTATCTCTCTCAAGTTTAGGACAAATTGATACCTAATACATGTGCCTCATCCGTTTATGTTTTACGGAGATTATTTCTATCGGTTGCTTAATGTCAACACAGACGACATTGTCTATTTGCTGTTGAATTACATTTGACTGACACTTGCGCACGAAGTGAAATTCCGCGTACTTGGACAATCTCCAATAAATGTAAGAACTTTGAACTATGTTAACAGCTTTTTGCCATTAACTTTAATTCATAATCCGGATATTATAAACCGGCTTGATAAAATAATACTACGTATGTACTAATATGAACAAGGTTTGCGAAACGGCCATACAACCCCTCATTAAAGACATGTGCCCGAAAATATATATGTGCATGATTTGTTCAACAATGAGGCACTATTTACAAGACTTTGAGAACATAGATTAATATAGGGGCATACGTTTTCCTCCATAGAACTGTCATTAAGCCTTCTCAAAGTTAACCGCTGACGAATTAGTATTAAAAAGCCAGAAATTGTCTGCTACAACTATCATCTAAATTACAAATGTTACTTTCCTAACATGGTCATATTTCTGAATTTCTGAGGTTGAGCTTTGCCCGCCCTTGTAACACGACATAAGGTCCTACCAGTGGCGGATCTAGCGTAAGTCAAAATAAATTACCTCAGCTCATTCTAGGATATATACCTTCAAAGCAACTTCATTGGTTAGATTTTATCCTTTTGAAACTCATAACCTATTGCATTGTTATAAAGTTATTTTGAATTTAAAATTGAGCTACTATTATTTATTTTGAGTTACCCTTGACCCGCCACTGGGTTCTACTTCAAATCTCGCCTTTCTTTCTTTTTGAAATATGTACCTTATGCATAATCAATGTTGTGTACAAACTGCAGTTACTATACGGTTTTTGCCTAGTTGTAAGTAACAGCTAATTCAGTAAATGTTTTCCTTCCAAAAGCGCAAACTGCAAACCATGAGCGCGTAATTTATTGCTTATTTTTACCTCAGAACTAAACTCAGAAATATTTCTTTAAAACAACATTGGGGGCACATAGAATAACCTCGAAAGGTAATTGTCGTTGCCAAAAGCTCCAAAACAACAATATCCATCATCTCTTGAGCTCATACTTCACAGTTTGCGCTTTTGAAAAGACAATGTTAATTGCAATTGCTGCATAAATATAAATTAATATAGAGGTTTGAGGTGACAATATGAAGGCAGTTTAAACATAGATATTAGAAAGCGGAATGGATTGGCAACGCTATTCAATACTATACACGATCTTCGGTTCAGTTATTTTGAATAAACCGGAAACAAACATTGCACAACTCGCTATGGTAATTATGCGCATAAATGAAATTGAGTTCATGAGCATAACTACCATACAAGTTGGGCAATGTTTGCTTCCGGTGTGCTCAACTGAAGATAAAATATAGATGACAAAAGAGTTGCCAATCCATCCTTTTTTCTAATATCTATGGTTTAAAAAGCAGTTTAATCATGATCAGTTTTATTGCTAGAGAATAATTAACTCGGGAATTATCTATTGAGCGTGAAAACAAAGATCAGCACGTCTATGCATATCTACTAAATTCCGGTCTAAGAGAATAGAAGACATGATTAACAGGGGAAATGAGTCATAGTACAAAACATACCCTGGACCCATGCGCTTGATTCGTTGATTGCTTTGTTGAGGGCCAGCTGGCCTTGCGGGTTTACATCAAAATGTTCTTCAAACAACTACAACCAAAACAGACTTAAAATACTAATTCAATGGCAAAAGCTTTAGGGTGGTATTTTTTGATATATATATATATATATATATATATATATATATATATATATATATATATATATATATATATATATATATATATATATATATATATCGGAAATAGTTTCGGCCTGCCAACACAAAAGCAGATTTCAGGTAAACAACCTAAACAAAGAAAGGAATGCATGCTATTCAACCACCCACGCGCCCACGTTTCCGCCTTGAGCATAAAAGAAGCTCGCACATTTTCGAAATTTGTCTACCACCTGAAGATTCCCTTTGGATGAAACAGACTGTAGTGGTAAGTTTTTGAGGTATTTTGCACAATTATACATTTCGCTCTGTCTACATGTCATTGAGCACTCTTTTGTATTTCGCTAACCAAAACTAGCACATTATATATATATATATATATATATATATATATATATATATATATATATATATATATATATATATATATATATATATATATATATATATATATATATATATATATATATATATATATATATATATATATATATATATATATATATATATATATATATATACATATATATATATATATATATACATATATATATATATATATATATATATATATATATATATATATATATATAAATATATATATATATATATATATATATATATATATATATATATATATATATATATATATATACATATATATATATATATATATATGTATATATAATGTGCTAGTTTTGGTTAGCGAAATACAAAAGAGTGCTCAATGACATATAGACAGAGCGAAATGTATAATTGTGCAAAATACCTCAAAAACTTACCACTACAGTCTGTTTCATCCAGAGGGAATCTTCAGGTGATATATATATAAATATATATATTTATATATTACTGTAGTGGTAATATATAAATATATATATTTATATATTACCACTACAGTCTGTTTCATCCAGAGGGAATCTTCAGGTGATATATATATAAATATATATATATATATATATATATATATATATATATATATATATATATATATATATATATATATATATATATTTATATATATATATATATATATATATATATATATATATATATATATATATATATATATATATATATATATATATATATATATATATATATATATATATATATATATATATAGAACGCCTTCAAACGAACGGGTTCATAAAGCACAGCTATTTTTCCACCATATTCAACTCGTATAATAAACTCAGCTCTCATTTTAAAACGAGTAAATGGTATAATATTCCAAGCCTTGCTATTTTGATACCAATAGTTAAGTGCTACGGCCGTTCAAACCTCCCCGGGTATTCTCCATCCTCACTGGCCAATTCAAATTTTTGCTATGATGAACGTGAATGCAATTGATCATAAGTGACCCACAAGAGTATTGGAGTGGTAAATATAGATGCTATACTTCGCATTTTCTAATGCCCGATCGCCTTTTTTGTTGCTTGTAATAAGATTATTATTAGGTTATGATCAGCTTTATCTGATGAGTGCCACATCAGTCGTACGAAACTACTAGTAATAAAATGCCAATTCAAATTTGTTGAGTTCTGTTTTTTATATCCACTGGTTTTCCATTGACCATGCTAAGTGTTGTAATGCTTTACTCACCGTACTTTTCATGATGCACATACTGGTATACAGCTAATTCAAATAAAGTTGACATCAACAATAGTCAAATGACAAAAGTGCAATATGCATGAGCATAAAAAAATGATGGTAATAATATAGTTTTAAATAAGATCAACACATCAGCAGCCTTGCTGGATTATAAATGTAGTATCTATATAATGACATCTTTTACATTCGCATGTAAAGAATCATCATTCTTTTGGCACTCGATCGATCATATTGCACATTTGACTATTGTCAAAGTCAACCTTAATTGAATTAGCTGTATAAATATATTCGAAATGATGTTTCGTCTTACAAGATATATTAGCATGCAATGTTTGAATACATAAGATCTCAGTTCTTATACAATGTAAGACAGTTCCATATTTTGCCAAATCACCTTCAATAATTGATAAACTGAAATACACACGATTTTATGAATATGTTGACAAAAACAAGCTGGATATATATGCGCCATTGAGTTCTAGATCATCGCGGATTTTAAGCAATTCGTTTCCTCAACTAACAAAATGGCAAATAGACATGTCATGTAGCAGTGGCGAAGCCAGCCTAGCATTCAGTCATGCAAATAAAAATTTTTCAGTGGTTATAAACCGTATAACAATCAATTTCTAAAGAAATGAATAATGATAATGAAGATTTAAATTGGCGTAGCATGACCCAATTGTCGGGCTGGCTTCGCTACTGACTGCAAGAAAGTGATTTTTAGTCAAATTTTTGGTCAAATTTTGAGTCCAATTTTGAATTCAGTTTATGTTTTGTAGTATGCCCGGGATGAACATGTCACACGGCAGCTAACTCATTGAAGCAGACAAAGTTAAGTAGATACTTGACAAACAGGGCATTGAATCAAGGCCAGGAATGCAACAGTACGGATAAAAGCAACCCACTTGGAGACTATACTATCACAAGTCAAACCCAGCAGTCGCGATGGAAGGAAGGTTAGTCTTCGTCTTGTTTGTTTCCTTGGTTTTAACAGAATATGATTCGAGTGTGCAAGGTAAGATATTTACTTCTTAAGCAAAATAAAGTAGCATACTTTTAACAGTATAATAAAGAAACCGCAATAACAAATTGCATGTGACTTGAAAAAGTGTCGACCATTTAGAGCATGCTGTTCAGGAATCGGTTTACGCGTATACCTCGTTCAGTATTTCTGATCCACCCCGTACTCTTCTTTCCTTTGTACCCCTTTTTTGTGGGGAAAACGAACATGCATTACTCGATTGCCGCAAAACTTATTGCATCGGAGCCTATCTAATGAAATTGTGCTTTTGCTTAAGATACAGTAAAGTAAAATGACTAATTCGTAATTAAGGCCTATCTCTTAACCCAAAACAAATTACTGTACGTACAGAAAATATCTAAAGTTTATCTTTTTCGATTCACAGTAGCAATGCAACTTCTTGTAGAACCAGGAACTGGCGGGTATTCAAAAATGTTCACTGTAATTATAGAGGAGTGTAGCGGCAAACTTCAAATTGTGTGTTACGCTTCGAGATCCCTATAATCGTGCATAGGCAGTTACTTAATTGAACTTTGTTCTATAATCGCATGTATGGCTATGAATGCAATTGTGAACAATACTAACAACAAGGCAACTAACATGCTTTACCAGCTGACCCTGGTTTAGACTCGTAATAGCTTCCAAACTATATATTGAAGCGATTACTTTACAAATACTTGCATTAGATGGAGAAGAATCTATCTTTAGTTGGATTGGAATACTATAAACGAGCTTACATCTAAGAATCGGAAAAGTGCTCACATTAGTGAAGTTGATTTGAATTGTAATTTAATCAATGACTCTAATGAAATTGCTGATGCGTTTAACGATTATTTTTCAAACATTGGCCCTGACCTTGCCGATCAAATGAATTTTAACGATAGCAACCGGTTTTGTCTCGATTATTTACCTAATTTAAACAATAATGCTACTTTCCAACTGAGAGAAACTAATTTCTCAACAGTCTTTACACTTCTGTCCACGCTAAGCAGATCTAAAGCAACAGGTTTAGACAAAATATCTTCCAGGCTGCTTCGTGAAAGCCCTGATTTAATTACAGAATTCCTGTGCCTTATTTTTAATCGCTCTGTTACCACAGGCATATTCTCACGCAAGTTAACTACGAGTTAGTTAACTATCCAATTAACTACATTTTGTGCAACGCAGTTTAAGTCGTGCAGTTAACTAACTACGGTTAAGGATTTAACTATGATAGTCAACGCTAACTGCAGTTTACTTTAACTACTTTTTTATACAACCGGCCCCTGGTGTCTCAAAAAAGAGCATCGGTGTAGTAATTTATATATGATGTAAAAACTACACCAGCTATGGCTTTCAAATATGTTTTATGGTATTAAGAAAACGCTTACTTAAGTTTTGGTATATAGGACGCTTGAACTTCACTCAATATTGAACGAGATATAAATGTTTTAAATAAGGTTCGGTTGAAAATTGGCGAAAAAATTGACTAAATCGACATATTAAATTTATTCGAAGACATTTGCTACTTTTCTGCGAGTATTGAAGATTTTGAAGAAGTACCTTTATTCTCAAGGCGATTCACCCTGGCCGCTTCGATTTCCTGATCTGGAGATTTGCAAATTGTTAGTTTAGGGTTATTTGAAGCAAAAATCTGCAACGCCCGCATAGGCACCAGCCAATGAATTTGAGACAGCTCCGTCAGGCAATTATTTTAGCGTGCCAAAGACTGCATGTACAAATAGTCTAGAACTCTCGTGATGGCATGGTTAACAGAACACCACGTTGTATATATGTTCAAGTGCAGCTTTTTTAGATGAATAAATTATCTAATATGTAAATTTTTGTTTTGTCGTGCGTTGTGTTGACCAGATAAAAATTAAATTAAATGTTAATTTAATGGCATAATTTCTGGTAATTTTATGTATATTCAAAATTGCTTCTTCGAAACGAAACTATTATATTTCATTCAATATTGCTTAAATACCTTTACGTCATATATCAAAATTTAAGTTAGGCCTTTTGGAATTCAGTGAAGTTTAATTCAGCCAAACAGCTAGTCCAGTTTTAACAGTATAACAAATCAAACTTCGACACCTTTTTGAGACACCCAGTAGATATGTCCTTTAATTTGCTTTAGCACGAAATTGCAGTCCATTGTGCACCAAAGAATACAATCCACAATGCGGTTCAGATGGCAAGACATATGGAAACCCTTGTACGATGAGATATGCAACTTGTATAAGCAATGGAAAAATTACTTTGGCACATCCAGGGAAATGTAGTAAGTACATTCATTTTTCTAGGAATTTTCTATGGGAATTCCTTTTGTTAGAACTCGTTGCTCAGCATTATTCAATATGCCAGTAAAACAATGTGTTACATCGTAATTCATGACTGTCCATGAGATTGCAAAATAAGTATTTTGCTGCATAAAAAATAGAGGCTGTATCTAGGTATATGTAGTGAATAATCACTATTTCTCTTTATTTACTAGGAATAGCTTGACTCAGCAGTTTGAAATGAATTTAAGCCTTTTCAAGAGTCATTATGCAATATGTGTGTCGAATATGTTGTGTATTTAGCGTATGAAATAACGAATATCTCGTCTAACAATTAGCACAATTACGATAATTCACCCCGAAGTTAAAGTGTAATTTTCAAAGATTTTTGCAACGTTATCAAGAAAATACCGAACAAAATTTCGTTTCATTGTCACTTCATTGGAACAGATAAGATAAAAGTTTCAGGAACTATAATGATATACGTGCAAAGTTGCACAAAAGAGGTTGTTGCGCTTATTTAATGATCATTATCATCATCATGATTTAAAGGAGCAGTGTCATATTTCACGCATATGCTTCTGCGCATAATAAACTTGAAAGCGTTGGGCCAACGTTTTCAAGTTCGGAATCCGAGATGGCGTCCTCAAAGGAGGGCGAGCATGGTCTGAAATTCGATATTTCCGGATGATTAAAAAGCAACAGAATGACAAACTTCGAAGGAAATTATACGAAAATCAACGCTAAAGAATTTATTCGGTGTGCAATCTATTCAAAGCATGGAAAATGCAAAAATCGAGGCGGGATGTAACCGTTGGATTTGCAGCGATTTCACCGCACATCTGTTGCTCTTGCATACAGAAGAAGGTAAAAATAATGCAATTTATGTGCTTTAATCAAGCTGAATCTACAAGAAATTCGTAAAATAGCAAGAGAATAAAGAAATAAAATTTGCGTGAAATGTGACACTGCTCCTTTAATATGGCGAGTAGATACCGAACAATTATTTACTTGAATGACTGGAAAGTCAAAAAGTTTTTCCATTTTTCTCGCCTTAGGACCAAAATGCAGTCCAATTTGCACCAAAGAATATAATCCACAATGTGGTTCAGATGGAAAGACATATGGAAACCCTTGTGCGATGCGATATGCAATTTGTAAAAGCAACGGAAAAATTACCTTGGCATATCAAGGGAGATGTAGTGAGTACATTCCTTGATTAATGTATCTATATGATGAGACAATTTGCCATCAGTATCCTTTTTTATCTGTGTTCCTGCACTGTTGAACATTATTCTATACGCAAATAACCTATCATGTGACTTCGTTGTTGCACATTACAATAGAAATAAGTGAAAGACATTACTTGTACGGAGTAAGTAAGTTTTGACTGATCACTATATCACCTCACTTATGGACAATGGTTTGACTCACTTTTAAATAAATAAAGCTTTTTATGTCTGCAATATTGCGAGAATATTATGCAAACCAGACCGTTCATGTACTGTTGCATTTCCCGATCTCGGTACTGAGCATATACCGCCACATCACAAAAAAATTTTTGTTTCATACAGGACCAAAATGCATTCCATTTTGCACCAGGGAATACAATCCACAATGTGGTTCAGATGGCAAGACATATGCAAATCCTTGTATGATGAGATATGCAACTTGTAGAAGCAATGGAAAAATTACCTTGGCAAAGCCAGGGAGATGTCGTGAGTATTCGTTGACTCATTATAATTATATTTAAGTACAGGTTGAGAATATTTGGACTCGATAAAATAATTGCTGGGTAATAATATCCGATTCTAACTAGTGTTATTTGGAAATGAGAGAAATCTTTCTAGACAGAAATAGAACAGAGAGCGTATTTTCTTTCTAATTATTTGTTTGTCATATGACCCTAAAATATGGTAAAATTGTGCAAACCAGACCATTCATGTACGGTTGCATTTCCCGTTCTCGGTACTCAGCATATACCGCCACATCACAAAAAGATTTTTGTTTCATACAGGACCAAAATGCATTCCGTTTTGCACCAGAGAATACAATCCACAATGTGGTTCAGATGGCAAGACATATGGAAATCCTTGTATGATGAGATATGCAACATGTAGAAGCAATGGAAAAATTACCTTGGCAAAGCCAGGGAAATGTCGTGAGTATTCGTCGACTCATTATAATTAAATTTAAGTACAGGTTGAGAATATTTGGACTGGACAAAATAATTGCTGGGCTATAATATCCGATTCTAACTAGTGTTATTGGAAATGAGAGAAACCTTTCTAGATAGAAATAGAACAGAGAGAGTATTTTCTTTCTAATTTATTAGTTTGTCATGTAACAGACCGAGATCCCCAAAAACACATGAACTCTTTCAGTTAAAATCTACTTTATTCGTCATGATCCCTCAATATTTATACATTGGTAAAATAGGGCGTTTACTATGACTCTACATTATTTACATAAACTACGCACAGGAAGAACGCATACAGGAAAGGAGTGCTCACCACAATTTACATCGTCATGACCACGCGCAAATAATGCTAAGTCATTTAATCTATTTACACAATCGCTACAGTCATATGACCCTAAAATATGGTAAAATTGTGCAAGCCAGACCGTTCATATACGGTTGCTTTTCCCGATCTCGGTACTGAGCATACACCGCCACATCACAATAAATTTTTGTTTCATACAGGACCAAAATGCATTCCATTTTGCACCAGAGAATACGATCCACAGTGTGGTTCAGATGGCAAGACATATGGAAATCCTTGTAAGATGAGATATGCAACTTGTAAAAGCAACGGAAAAATTACCTTGGCAAAGCCAGGAAAATGTCGTGAGTATCTTCAAATATTCCTTTGCTAAAGGTTTCTATGACAAGAAATTTTACAAGTAGCAATGCTTTTGGTAGAACTCGTCGCTCAACTTTACTCGATATCCAAATAACACAGCGTGTGTCCTCGTGCTACTCAATGAATGTCTCTAAGATTGCTTGTTTAGCACCATAAAACAATAGAGATTGTATCTAAGTATGTTATGGCTGATCACTATGTCTCCTCATTCGTGGGTAATATAGTTTAACTCAGTACTTTTAAATAAAAGAAACTTTCTCAAAAGTAATTATACAATATGTGATCTCACACATTGTCAGCTACAAAAATTCAACCACAGAAGTATATAATGTGATTTTAAGTAATCTTTGCAACGTAGTCAAGAAAATTGTGTACAATATTTCGTGTTATAGTAAATTTAATTTAGGGGAACAGATGAGAGAAAAAATTAACAAGAATACGACGATATACGTGCGATTTACTTGCACGATAGTGGTTGTTATACATAGTGTTCATCATCGACATGTTTTAATATGATAAGAAGCTAGCTAACTATTAATTCAGTAAGTTTTAACAGTGGCGATGCCAGCCTGACATTTGGTCATGCAAATACATTTTTTTTCTGTGTTTATAGACCCTATAAAGTGTCAATTGCTAAAGAAATGAATAATAGTAATGATTTAAGTTTTCATTTGCATAACCAAATTTTGGGGTGGCTTCACTGTTAAGTCCTATATAATTAATAAATTCAAAATAAAAAAAGATATTTTTCTTTTTCGTGTAGGACCAAAATGCATTCCATTTTGCACCAGAGAATACAATCCACAATGTGGTTCAGATGGCAAGACATATGGAAATCCTTGTATGATGAGATATGCAACTTGTAAAAGCAATGGAAAAATTACCTTGGCAAAGCCAGGGAAATGTCGTAAGTACCTTCAGATATTCCCTTGCTTAATGTTTCTATGACAAGAAATTTCACAAGTTTTACAATCCACAATGTGGTTCAGACGGCAAAACATTTGGAAACTCTTGTACAATACCATATGCAATTTGAAAAAGCCATTGAGGAATTTCCTTGGCATATGCAGGGAAATATGCGTGAGTATTCGTCGACTCGTTGTAATTGAATTTAAGTACAGGTTGGGAATATTTGGACTCGACAAAATAATTGCTGGGTAATCATATCCGATTCTAACTAACGTTATTTGGAAATGAGAGAAATCTTTCTAGGCAGAAATAGAACAGAGAGTGTATTTTCTTTCTAATTAATTTGTTTGTCATATGACCCTAAAATATGGGTAAAATTCGTCTTTAATGTGGTAATAGTGCTAATTATAACATTGTAATTTTGTTATCTGTAGGCTGAAGAGCACTTATTTAAATGAAGTAGAGAAATGCTTAATTTGTGGCGTGCTATCTACAACTGGTTAAAAAACTTTAATGCTTCTACTTTTCATTCTATGTACGATTGAATTGTTAGATCCGTGCTAGCATGGATCCTTTTGCTGTAATAGTTTAGACGTTTTTGTATTGCGTAATTACATTCTTGTTTTCTAAAACATTGACAGTTGAAAAATCTTTGTTTCATTACATTCTTTGATTGCCCTAGGTAGAAAAACATAGACCCGCCAAGCGTACATACATTGCCAAAATTTATTTGTGATATATGCAAGCCATGTATTGTGTCTGTGCGTCGGATGAATAGTTAACGTGATCTTGATTGCAAACCGATCGATCTAGTAGGAGTAAAAATAAGAAAAATACAAAGATAATAATGACTAAGAATGTCGTACTAAGTAAAATAATTATGAATTTAGTCTAATAAATATTAGAAAACCTGGACTAGTGAAGTATATATTAAAATTATCCAAATACCTAAGTAATAGGTATAGTTCTTTAAACCTACAGAGGCGAAGCTAGCCCTGTAAAATAGGCCATATCCATTGCTATGAAAGCGGAAATATTTGCGCAGCATTACCAAATTGTCAGACTAGCATTGCCACTGTTTAAACCATTTGAAAACATGTCTAAACTAAACGTTACCACTATATAAAACTTACACGATCACACGGCCGCGTTACAAAACCGTTTGTGGTATGTGTAATATGATCCTCCAATGTCTGCATGAATAATTAAAGAGTGCATAGGGAACGTATGCTGATCGATGGCGTTTAAATGTGGTAACAAATTGTGACACTACCAAATAACAAATGATCCTCAAATGACTACACGCTTAGCAATATAAGACAGCTTAGCATTTTAGTCTAAGACAGCTTAGCATTTTAGTCCAAGAGGAAACCATTTTTCCTGCGCCCTTTTACAACAAAATGATTATCTCTTAGCATTCAAAATATTTGCGAAATATTGTGTGCATTAAACATTTGAAAATGCATACACAAGCTCGTATACGTCTGATCGATGAATATCAATAACTTTTAGATTGTCGTTTACATATAAAGCGTCGCCTTCTTTTGATCTCATATCCTGTCCACCCCAAATAGAGGGGCAAAACTGTGAAACAGCCTCACAGATGATATACGTAATAAAGAATCACTTGCTGCCTTTAAAACCAGCATTCGAGCACCTGGCCAATTCCTTACAACTATTTAATCTACTTACTAATTTCATGTGAGTTCCATACTTTTATTTATGAGTAATTTTAAATATTCCATGTAGTAACGTATTGTCTGTATATTGTAATTGCTTAATATTTTTAATATATGTATGTGATGTGTTGTTAAACTACGCCCCCCCCGCCATTGGAAATTAGCCCTTGTTGAAGGGTTCAGCGAAGTAAAATAAAGTTTTTACCTTACCTTACCTTAGGACAGCCCGGACTCAATTCTTTTTTACCAAGCTGCATATATTGATAAACATAAATTATGGGACCGCAAAGGTATTATAATTTAATGTTTCTTCTTGTGGTTGATTTGATTTTGATTTTTATCAAAAATTTTTGGGGGTTTCTTGATTTAATAAAATAGTCTGACAGATTGGTAATCCGCACAGATATTGTATTCATCTGTCCAAATATACCAGTGCAGACTGTTTTAAATATTGCGGTGTTAATGAATAATGAAAATCGATCACGCGTACATGATTCAGAAAAATATGACTGAATCTTGCCTTGTTTTATCACATAATTATTGATAACTATAGTTGTCAGGACAATGGTCAAACGAACTCTATAAAAATTTAAGAATTAAACGAGATATACTTTTAAAGTGAACTTTCATGTGATTCTACCATATCCAAGGTCACGCGCTGATGGTTAACATCAGATGCACTCGTGTAAGCGTAAATTTCTGGGTGGCTGGGTCACGGACTGGCCGCACTTGTCATTGAATATTACGTATTTTACGTCACAAACTCACAGAATAAATATTGACACTCATGATAAAACCTAACACTCAAACGTTTTGAAATTACGACGACGATGATGAAATTATGACGTGTTTAATCTACCGTGACGTGTTTTCGTCACTTACATCGAGCGTGTTTCGTTCGATTGATATATCAGCCAGTTTGGTGTACAATAAAAAAGCATTATCATTCCTAATTTTGGGGAGATTTTACGAACGTATGATGTGAAATTGTGGATATAGGTTCTTAGTTATTCTCTAGTCTATTTCTGATACGAAAATTTAGACCTAATAGTTTATCTTTTTTATTAATGTTCTTGATCATACACAAACACGCTAACGAGAAATTTTAATAGCATGCATGTGTTCTTGTACTATCAGAAACTCAAGGCCTTTGGGGTGGGTTATTTGATGCCTGTTTATTTGATGTCTGCATGTGGCCTTTTAGCCACAGAGGCCGGTCGTTCGAAGCCTTTTTGCGTCTATGCTAAGCGATAAGTTTTTGGTTGGCTGATTGGTTGTGTTTGGTAAAAAACATGACGTATTTTGACATCACCAGTTAAGCTCTAACACTTAAACGTTTTTAATTTTAACGATGCTGTTCTGACATTGCCCCGAAGTAACTTTTGACGTATGTTGTAATAGTTATAGCGAGCTGTCGTATTCATGGCGTGCGTTACTGCGTGTTTACATCGTGGGTTGTTCAAATTCGATTCCATTATTCAAAAGCGGCTATATTTTTTATTCATGAGGAATTTTGTGAAAGAATACACTCATGCTTTTAGATATAGTTTATTACTTTTGAACCGTTTGATTCTCGTTCAGAAATTTAAGATGTCTGTGTGAAGCGAAAAAGCTTTAAGGTTTAACTATATCAATGTCAAAAACTTCGAGATAATTCTTTTAATATTTGATGTCACAGGAAACCAGTGTTACAGTTTGAGATTGTTATAATTTATATTGTAGTGAACACTATTAGTTTAAAAATTTATTGTATGGACAAGAGTGTTTTATAGAGAACTAAAACACTCGTAGAATCCATATGTCACTACATCTGGGACCCGAGTGGCGTATTTTCCGTATGTAACGCTCGCGAGTGGCATATCGATAAATTCCCGCCTTTTGTATTGTTGTTGTTTTCGAAATGGCCGCTAATTAAAGGTTTGTAGAGTTGAACAAAAAGACGAAACAAGTCGATGCCAGTAAACATTTTAAACTTTTAATGTATTTATTAGTCTTTCTTAGATGTTGTGAGGTATGTTGTGTTTCGTACCTGGTTTCAACGTGTGCCGTTTTGGTCAGAAAACTGTTTTTCACTACTAAAACGTTAATTTTTATGATCATTGAGTATTATTCTTACACTGTAAAAGTCCATATAATACATAGAACATTACACGGTAGCACAAAGATATGGATTTTATGTTCTCGTTCGCTTCGATCACTCGTGAGATTTGTTCTTGCCACTCCAACATAAAAGCCATATCTACTCGCAACCGTGTAATATCCTGTATATATGTACCGTCATTACCATGCAGATAACCACTTAGTATGTTTGAAACACCAATATGGATTTATTGTTTGGAGATTACACAAACTGCAGGATACATTTAGAAATACATTATTTGCATGCAGAAACCTTGATTCTCTTCCGCAACTACATCCATCGTAACACTTTGCATTTTCCCACATGATTTGTGATTTACAGTAAAGTTAAACTGTTTAAAAATTGCTTTCCAGATCGATAGCAAGCAACAATTACAGTTAAACTTCGTGTCGTGAAAAACAAAATATATCAACTCAGCCAATCACGCCGTTCTTGGTCACCGAAATTACTTTTCTAACAGAAACAACATCGATTCGCTCCTGAAGTTGCCCGATTAAATTTTCCATGGGCACAGATCTCAAAATATGACGTGTTTCCTTCTTCGATTTTATTTTGGTTTTGTATTATGAAGAACTATGATGCATTATTTAGTTTTAATACATATATTAATGTTTGGTATAAAAATCAAAATAGCATAGCATTAACGTAATAAAGTATCAGTAATTATGCCTGTATGTAATGTATGAGTATCAATAATTATGCCAAAATACGCAATCATAGAGAATTAATCATTATTATGGAAAATCAAAACACACTGATTTTGTTCCCCAGTGATAGAGGACAACATGAAAAATCTGTTTTCGTCAAAATTAAAAATACCGCTATAATTCCTGATTAATGTATCAAAGCTTTTGATTTGACCGCTACGACAACAAAACAGACAAACAAGTAATTGTGTGGGAGAGATGGGTCGTTGAGGGTGAAGTACTCCGGTAGTAAAAAATTAATTACATAGCATTGTTAGTGTTATCATAGACTCATAAATATGCAAGCTTGTATAACCTAGCGGGGTGTATATATGCCCGCTAGGCGACTGGATGCCTTGGGGTTACAATCCCCATCAGGCAATGTTAGAGGGGTTACAATCCCCCATAACATTAACCTGTCCAAGGGGTTACAATCCCCTTGGACAGTTCCTAGAACTTGCATGGAATGTATATTTACAATAAATAATGTGAGTCTATGGGCCAGAAAGTGATCATTAGGAGCACTTCAACCCCAAGACCAAAATTTTATTCATATTGAAGTAAAACCAAACCCAAATAACAAATCCCTCATAATTTCAGATAGACTACTATATTATATTACATTGTCTGTGTGCATCTTCCAATGTCCATTTCCGATTGTTCCTCTCCGTTGTTAATCCCGATGAGATGGATTACCTAGCGGGGTGTATATATGCCCGCTAGGTGACTGGAGCCCTTGGGGTTACAATCCCCGTCAGGCAATGTTAGAGGGGTTACAATCCCTCATAACATTAACCTGTCCAAGAGGTTACAATCCCCTTGGACAGTTCCTAGAACTTGCATGGATTATATTTACAATAAATAATGCGATATCTGTGTGCATATTCCAATGTCCATTTTCAGATTGTTCCTGTCCGTTGTTAGCCCTGATGAGGTGGGTGGGTGGGTGGGGAAACAATTTCGTGCTCCCTATCGTATCTCTCTCAAGTTTAGAACAAATTGATACCTAATAAATGCGCCTCATCCGTTTATATCCTACGAAAACTATTTCTATTGGTCGATCAATGTCAACAAAGACAATATTGTCTGTCTATTAGTTGTTGGATTACATTTGACATGATGCGCACATGTTTGCATCGTGCACAGCGCGTGATCGCTGATGCATTAGGTTAATGACTGACAATTGCGCACGACGTGAAATTCCGCGCACTTGGACAATCTCCAACAAATGTATAAACTTTGAACAATGTTAGCAGCATTTCTCCATTAACTTTAATTTATAATCCGGATATTATAAATTGGCTCAAACGTTTCTGAAATCTACACAACACAAACATTACATTACCCTGTAATGTTTCATCGCTCACATTTTTAGAAGTATGCAAAGAAATCTTAGCTGGAGAGCCAAGGAGCTTAGATCTGGAGCCAAGGAACACGGTACTGTTAAATATGATAATTATGCCAATATGTTAGTGACATTGATTGGTTAAAAAAGGATATCACGTGACTCCTGGAACATGTTGTCTAATGTTGTGCGAACTGCGAACTTATTAACTGTAATCTGATTGTTTTTTTATTCATTAAACCCATTCACATTCAAATAGCAATACGTGTGCCCGAATTCTAACAGGTTATGGGCCCAGGACGTGTGATAATGTTTCTTTTTAAACGTGCATATTTGTCCTGTTGGGCGTGAAATCATTCAAAAATCATATTTCTAGTCGAGTAAACATGACGGGAATCACAAAGATCGAAAAGTTATCTGGCAAAAATTATCAATCGTGGAAGCACAACGTGAAGCTAGTTCTGATGGAACGTGGATTATGGGGTTTAGCACAGGAAGGAAAAGAAAAACCGCCTGCCGACTGCCGTTAAAAATTGTTTTCAATTAAGTTCGGACAAAGCGTATTCCCTTATTGCATTTAACGTGGAGGTAGTGCAAGATAGTGCTTTGTTTGCAAGGAGGAACCAAATTTCGGTCGAGGTAGAAATCAAGAATATAGTCGACATCCCGAGAATTCTCGAGGTACTCGGGTACAACAGAATTGCAAGTCACCAGATAAATTTCAGCAAACAGCTGCACGCAAAGGTGTTCAAGATAAAGTTGGGATTGTGTGCTACAAATGTAATCGAGTGGGACATGCTGTCAGGAATTGTCCACTTAATAGAAGTAATAGCAAAGGAGACTGCAGATCAGCCGACATAATTGATGATTTAGAATTAGCTAATCTAAGTACAAAAAGAAATAATCAATTATGTACTACAATGTATCAGATAAATAATAGGATGGTATACCTGACTATTCATTTGATCTTTTCACTAAAACAAATATAGTTCATGGTCATGAAACTAGACAGGCCAAATTTAATTTTGTGCTTCCTAAACCAAATATAAATTATGGGAAAAAATAATTTTCCTATAGAGGGGCTGTGGCATGGAACAATTTAACATCTCATCAAAAAAGCTCTACAAATTTGAAATCCTTCAAAAATTTTTTATGATTTTTTAAAAATTGTGTAACCACTGTGATGGCTCGTCTTTCCGTCTTTCCCTATATTTCCTTTTACATAAATTATTAATATTACATTTTTTGTAATTTACCAATTATATTTGCTTGTAAGTATTTTAGTGCTCGGCCTATTGGAAGATCACTTTCGTTTTTGTAAATAGTTTTTTATCTTATAGTGAAATAGTACCGTGGGTAAATAAAGTTCAATAATAATAATAACATTCTAATGTAGCTGAAGAAGGAAGCATAGCCCTTATATCAAGTACTGATCAAACAAGTGAGTGGTTAATAGACTCAGCAGCAAAAACCTTTTGATGAATTATAGTCAGTATAAAACACCTACAGACATTTATTTGGTTAATAATACAGATATTAAAGCATTGGGTGAAGGAATGGTCAAACTACCTATGGGAACTGATTTTAATTTAGAGTTACATAAAGTATTTGACGTGCCAAAATGAGCAAAGAACTTGTTGTCAACTCCAGCAATGATCTCTTTGGGTGCAGAAGTCAAGTTTAAGAATAAAGAACGTACTGTGTCAAAAGAGGATAAAGATTATGTTATTGAGAAACTGGTTAATGAAACTTTGTGCACAGTGAATACTGTTGAGTTAGCACAATCTGCAGCTGATCAAACAGCTGAAGTATGGCATCAGCTATTGGGTCATTTAAATAACAATGTAACAAAGGAATGGTTACAGGAATGAATTGCACCACGAGCCAATATGCGCAGAGTAAATGTGAAGGGTGTGTTTTAGGAAAATTACATAGAAACCCATTTCCAAAGAAAAGTAACAATCGAGCCACAAGATCAAGTGAGATAATTCATAGCGACGTGTGTGGACCAATGCAAGTCTAGTCGAAAGGTGGGAGTCGTTACTTGGTAACTTTTACAGATGATTATTCAAGATATACTACCGTCTATTTCTTTAAGCGTAAAGATGAAGTTCTGTCCAAATTTCAGGAGTATGTTACTATTGTAGAAAATCAAAGTGAAAATGGAGGACATGTCAAGGTATTAAGGAGTGACAATGGTGGTCACTAAGTTTCTAACAATTTTATTAAGTCCATATTGTCCTGAACAAAATAAGGGAGTCCTCACAATAATGGAGTCAGCCCGATCAACAATACACCATGCAGGACTTCCCTTAGATTTTTGGGCGGAAGCATGTAATACTGCAGTATACATCCATAATCGAAGTCCAACTACTTGTTTAAAGGAGAAAACTCCCAACTACAGTAGTGCTTATTTGGAAAGAAACCGAACGTTTCTCATCTCCGTGTACTAGGATGCAAATGTTATGTGCATATACCTAGCAGCAATCATCGAAAGCTAGATCAGAAGTCCTACGAAACAATCTTTATCGGTTATCCCGGCAGATAGAGCAGAAGGATACGAGGTGCATGACGTAAAAAGGAATCGGTTTATGATAAGTCACGATGTCACATTTTTGAAAGCAAATTTCCATTTTGTGAAAAGTCCAAGTAGGATGATGTTATGCAGAAAGATGACACAGCCGTAATCCGAGAAGATAATGAAGAAAATAAAGAGCAGAATGAGGTCAGAAGAAAATATTTAAAGGGAAAATGATGAAGTTGGAGAGACTTTATTTGAGCCTGAGGACATGACAGTCAATCCAGGAAATGAAGAAAGTGAAGTAAGTACAGAAACCAATTATCATCAACCCGAAAGTAAAGAATATGTCGAGCAAGTAGGAGAAATGCAAACGCAATCATCATCAAAAACTTATGAAGATTCGTTCATGGATAATGTAAGAAACCTTGGTCCAATGGGACGACGAAGAATTCCGAAGAGGTTTAGTGATGATGCTTGTCCAGCAACTGATAGCCTTAAATCGGAAATTGATGAACCGGAATAGAAGATGCACTGAACTCTGAACATTCGAAGCATTGCAAAGATGCAATGATTTCAGAGTATACATCGTTGATAGAGTCTAGAACAAGACATGGGATACACAAGAAGAAAATCAAAGTGTCGTTGGTTCTGGGATGTCAGGTATAACTTTATGTAGTTCATACTATTAATTAAGCTTAATTTAGCTGCATTGAATTTTACTCATCTTTTGGCAGGCTGTGGTATTGAGGTGTTGGATGTTGCAAAAACCAAGAGATTAGTCTATGCAGTTCTTATGCTGGTAACATTTGTCAACAATCTCCATTGAATAAGTTTGGAATTTTTCTGATATAAATCAGTTGTACTTATTGAGTGATCTAACACACAAACCTATTCCAACACTACTGTAGTTCAACAGGAATAAATTTGTACTGATTTATCTTTTTGGCATCTAGAAACACACATTGAATATATTATATTTGCATGGTCTTGTGTGGCAAATGTTGTTAATGAAGGTATAGATTTATCTTCAATTAAAGTATTGTTGTTTCAATAAATACTTTTATGTTTTAAATAGGGGTCGGGAAAATGTCCTCTAGAGGGGGAGCCTAATGTTACAATAAAAAAATTGGAAACTGCTGAGGAAAAAGTCTAGATCCGCCCCTGCTTGGCGTATACGTTGACGATCTTATTCCAGTATCGAATGAAATAGCTATGTTGAATTCTGAGAAAGAGGCATTATGTCAACGATTCCAAATGGATGAGGTGAAACGCACAACCTACTACGAATGTTGATTAAGAGAGACAGAAGATCAAAGACTTTGTTTGTCAGTCAGCAGAGTTACACCGAAAAAGTGCTTGAAAGATTTAGTATGGAATCGTGCAAACTAATTACAACACCGTTAGAGCCCGGCAAACATACCAACAGGCAATTGGATGCTTGACGTACATGTCTGTTACAACAAGACCAGATATAGTAGCTGCAGTGGGAATCCTTTCCCAGTACATGAGCAAGCTTAGCAAAGAGCATTGAATGGGCGTTAAGAGAGTCTTGAGATACTAGGAAGGAACAATGAACTATGGCATCAAATATTCTAGCAACAAAGAAGAGGAAAACCTAATCGGATACTGTGATTCAGATTGGGCAGGAGATATTCAGACGCGGAAATCAACCTCAGGTTATGTATTTCAGCTTGGTAATTGTGGCATTAGTTGGTCAAGTCGAAAGCAAGCTATTGTCGCAAGATCATCGACGGACGCGGAATATGTTGCTTTAAGTCTGGCAACGCAAAAAGCAATTTGGTTACGGCTTTTAATGGGAGATCTTGGTAAAGGGATGGGTACTCCAACAATTGTTTACAAAGATAATCAAGGAGAGATTGAGCTCACGAAGAATGCAAAGTACCACGGTCGAACAAAACGCATTGACATTTCACATCATTTTGTACGTGAGCGTGTTATTTTTAAGGAAATAACGGTCAAGCATTGTCCTACCAACGAGATAGTGGCGGACATTATGATGAAGGGACTTGCTAAACCAAGTTTTAAGATATTACGAAAGTTATTGGGAATTGATGTTATTTAGACGATTTATTGTTGTATATTAAATTGTTATTACAGCATAAATATCAAGTGGGAGAGTTAAATGTGATAATTATGCTAAACAGGCTAGTGAAATTGATTGGTTAAAAAAGGGATATCACGTGACTCTTGGAAGATGTTGTCTAATGTTGTGCGAACTGCGAGCTTATTACCTGTAATCTTGCATTGTTTTTTATTGATATTAAATCTAAAGTATTTACATTCAAATAACAATACGTGTGCTCGAATTCTAATAGGTACTAGAGCTAAGGAGGTCGGCTTTGGAGCCAAGGACCTCCGCAATCTTAAAATTCAATCATTCATGTTTATGACTCCATTATTCAACCTTAGGATTCAATGATTTATGTTTATGATTCAATGATTCTATCTTAGGATTCAATTATTCATTCTTAGGATTCAACGATTCACTCTTAGGATTCAATGATTCAATCTTAGGATTCAACGATTCGATCTTAGGATTCCATGATTAACTCTTAGAATTCAATGATGCAATCTTAGGATTCAATGTTTTGATATTGGGATTTAATGCTTTAATCTTGGGATTTAATGATTTAATATTGGGATTCAAATATTCAATCTTGGGATTCAATTATGATTCAGTCTTGAGTTGCAATGATTCAATCTTAGGACTCAATGATGCAATATAGGGATTTAATGATTCATTTACCCTACGCGATACAATGCCACCTGCTACACCTATTTTTCCTACAAATAAATTCGTTAATAACTTTCAAGCATGTATGCAAGTTCGTGTTAATCACCTCTTAATTACTTTTCACTTGACAACACATAGCAACGAATGTGGCTGCTGATTAAAAATACACTAAAATCAGCAGCAAATCAGAAAAATGGGAAGCTAGAGTCAGTAGATTAACAATTAAAGCAGTCATAAAGCAGCAAGACGAAAATGAAAAAACATTGTCTAAAAATGAAAACTGTAGATAAACAAAAAAAACAATTGTGAAATACACTGTATAGATAAAGTTAAAGATAAAATTAAACTGTGGATAATCAGCAGAAATGAAAACAAGCTGTTGATAATAAACATAAACAAGAAAATTAATATATAGTAGTGACTAATAAGTTCTTATAAGCACAGTATAGCCACTAATAATAAACAGTAAATCGCAGATAAGCAAACGTTACTAAGCGGCGATGAGCTCTGATCGTTAACGCTGCGATGGTTAACAAGCAAAGGATCCAGAGATACACTACTACAAATTGTAGATAAACAAACAGCAACTATCTGAAAATGTCAAACAAGCTTACATGAATTAATGAAAGCCTGAAGGATATTCGAAGACACGCGCTCTATGACATCACAATTTACTGACTTTTTTGCACAAACTTTCCCAAGTTTGTCTTGACTGACATCATGCATATATTAATAGGTCACCCTTTCTTGACTATTTTTTCTTGATATTTACGTCATAACATATTGTTAACTTCCATGTTGAAAGAAATCCTTTAGAAAAATTTTTACTGGGTTTTAGAAGACGACGAACGAAAAACGTACCTGATGTAGCTGTACGAACAATCGGCCGATAGTAATTAATTTCATTTTGAAGTCGCTTAAATGGGATGTAGTAGATTTACAGTGTACGGAAGCTGATTTTTGTACAGAACATTGCCTTGACCATAATTCGGTTTTGAATAATTATGCACTTGCTCTCATATGTCAATCGGTCGCTAAAAAACAAATTAATGGCGATTTTAATGTCCCAACTGTGATTTCCATCATAAAGTTTACAACGATTATTTTTAGGTTGAAGGGCTTTCTTTCAACGAGCAACAAAAATTTTCAATTCAAAAGTTCTGACCTGCAGCCTTAGTTATTCTGTTCTTGTGACAAAGCCAGCCCGAAAATATTTTGGTGCCATAGAGGATTAAAATAGAAAGCAATAAAAGAAATAACTCAAAATTGGATATATAGGATGTGCAAACTGTCGGGTTGACTTCACCACTGGCATGATCTAAATGCACCTCATGAAAACGAGGTTTAGTGGCTGATTAAATATCAGTATGGTAATTTATAATGGCCAATATAACTATTTTAATAGCAATCGACTTTTACACATTTAACTTGACCAAAAAAATCTCTAAAAATTATCACGTAGGATAAATACAAAATGTTCAGGAAATACAGCAAATGTCTCATCCCAGACTACCACTATCTTCTATCTAGAACAATGCCTGTGGCAAACAATGTATGACATTGGCTCTGGGGTACATATTTACTTACATATATATCGCAGAAAAAAGTTTCGAAACAAGTAGCACCAAAACAAAGAAGAAAAACTTTTCTATACGACGAATTAGTAACTGAAAATGACTAAAAACAATTGAATTCATGATATTTTGTCTTTATTCTATAATATTGCGATTATTTTGACAGTGAATGCTGAATGTTTTCTCTCTGCTCATTTTCGGTACATCTCCCTAACAGGAATCATATTAAATTAGGCTGTATATTTAACAACAGAAATTTTTGTCTTGTAAACTTTGTTCATACGTACTCTGACGTCAAACTCCTGGTCAAACATCGTGAGAAAAATTGGCGACATGATCCGTGACCGAGCACGCATTGTATTATTCTATTATCTCTACGGCATGGACGTTCGAACTTTTTGCAACGTCATTAAATTCCGAGTTTTAACTGGTGACTATCAATTTCATGATTGGGAAAATTGAAATTTTGTTTACAGTTACTGCACGAAATTTAACGACATTTAACTGTAACTTTGCTTTTTGCAAATTTTGCAAAGTTCTTTTTATTGATTTGGAAAGCAAACTGCCTAACTGAGAGAATGATTGCCGCGACTCGAATTCAACAATTATCAAACTAATAACAGATTAACAGCAAAGCGGTGAGTAAGTTACGTTGATGGTCGGAAAAATCAAAAAAACAGACGGATTGCATATAGTTAAACGAAATGACAAACGATTACTCATGTATATAAAACCATAATATGGGTTGTTTGATGAGCATAGGAAATGTCTCAGTAATGTGACAACAATTACTTCAAGACCAAAACGTGCACAATAATCGAGGAAAAATTGTGAAACCATTTCCCTCCAGAAGTTAAATTGTAATTGTACGTGTTTGCCCTTAAAAACTTTGCCAGATTAAAATTCAAATTTGCAACATTTGTAACATCATAACAACAATCATAATTTGCAACATCAATCTTAAGCCTTGAATATGATAGTGCAAATATAAATAATGTGAAAAGTGAAATAAATATGTGCATGATAATACGTCATCGCAACATTTTAGGCCGTCTGCGCGGAGCTTAGAAGAAGTCGTTTGACTGTTCATAAAGATAAGGTGTTTTAAGGCCAAGTTTTCTTTGCAAAACTCGTAGCCTTGAAAATATTCCATCCCAATCCATGTAGTTAATTTGAAACCATCTTTTTGAAGATTGACCAGAATCTCGAATTGCTGTTCTTCCATGTAGAACCCTGGTGTTATGGATAATGGCTATCTGTCCCGGCTTCATATGGAGATCAATGATATTTTTTGGAGTGTAGAGTATTTTTACAAGTTCATGGTAAGCTTCATAATACTGCAAAACTTCATCAAGAGTTGTATTGTTATTGCATTCCGACATCAACATGTTACTGATGAGCAAATCCGTGATACGGCCATGTTTGTTCAGCCTGTTGAGAAATGATGAATTTATTCAGCTTTTTTTTGCAACTCAACCTTTCCTATGTTTAAACTCAACGTCAAAGTCAAAACATTAACATCCAATTAAGACGCGTTATTTGGTACCGCCATTGGGACGTTTTCACTTTAGTTTACTTTCGCTTATTTAAAATACCGTTAAATTCAAATCGTCATCAAATATTTTACAGCTTTTTCATATCTCGCTTGCAGGGGCGTCAGAATAAAATAATAAAAAATAAAAAACGTATGTCTTTCTAGATCCAAGATGGCGGCCATGCATGATGCTATGTTTAATAAGCCTGAATAATTTATATAAATCAGTACATGAAAAAGACGTAAAAAGCTATTATTTTTTATTATTCCTTTTCAAAAAAGAGATTTGTGTCATTCTCTTATAAATGAAATGAATAATACGGTTTGTTTGTTTTGTTTTTTAAATAGGTCATTGAACTTGTAATAAAGACGTCTGCGCTAATCAAGATCACTGTGTGGATAAACGGTAGAAAAAATTAACATTACAACGTAGAAACGTACTTGATTATAGGGTGCGAATAACTGATAGAATACTCTCCAAACACATCGAGCGTCGCTTTGTCGTGGAATGTCACAAGAAAATTCTTTAAAACATCAAAAGCGTCTGGCTGTTTTTTTTTTAGAATTTTTACGGCTTGAAACCCGTCCACATAAAGACTTTTGCCTCCAGTGGTTGCTTGATCAATGCAATGTAAGGTTGCGATCTAAAGAGCACATAAAAATTAGTGCAAATTTTGTCAACTGTTTATTGGGGGGGGGGGGGTTGCTTTTATGGTCCTTGAGCACGAATGTATGAATTAAAATATTTCTCCATCCCTAACAATAATTTTTGTGTATTCACTCTAATGTGCGAATGCATAGACCAATTGCTAAGCTTATTAACTGCGCCTTCTTTTCACATGAAAACGAAGCCTATTATGCAAAAGCACTATTTTTCTTATTTACTTTTTTCCTAATATTAGAACCCAATTTGCTTGGTTCTATAACAATTTTAGCTAGTTTTTTACAAGTTTCTAGGTATTTTTTTCTTAGTTGTTTAAATCGTTATAATTGTTTTCAGAATGGGAAGTTTTGTTGGTAATTGACGTGCTTGTTTATATAACTTTTTGCTCCTTCAAGTGGTTATTGAAAATAGGAACATGAAGTCAAGTAAAATTACGTATTTCATCATTTTTTTAGTAAAAAAAGATTTTAGCTTTGCTGTTCTGTAGCCGATTGTCTTTAAAACCTTAGCCCATTTATAGCTCGTTATTTTTTCTTATATCCCATAAAAGCAATGCATTCGCAACAGTGGCGTAGCCAGCTTCGATAATTGGAGGGGCGAATATTCATATATTTGTGTTGACAGACCTTAAAAACAATCGATTTCAAAAGAAATTAATGATGCAAAACATGATATATGAATATTTGCCTCTCCAATTATCGACGCTGGCTACGCCACTGATTCGCAATTTTTTGCGTTCATCAACATTTGATAATTTTTATGTTTCTTAACTTTTAAATTACAATTTGACCGACTGAACATTAATGCAAAATGCAAATTATGAAAGCAAATTTTATTTATGCCTTCAGTGTTAAATATTTATTGAATTTGTATTCATATGATATGCGGATAACAAAACAAAGAAAGTTAATTAAACAAACAAGATTTTATTATTTCGACTTATCGTATTTAGATAATAAAACTGCAAAATCTACAAAATTCATGTAGAAGGTGTAATTTCGCTATTTGCACCCCTTTGTTAAACTCTAGTCAACAAAATTGTATATTTAGTTATCAGCAGGTTTGTGACATCCTTGAAACATACAGTTAGCAATATTTATACGGGATAGAAGAAAAAATAACGACTTTTAAGTGGTCCAAGGGTTTAAAATCAAACCCTCTACAGGACAAGAAAAACTTATCTGGAAAAGTTTAGTAAAAAAAGCTGATGAAATATGTGGACTTACTTCACTTGACGTTCATATTTTCCATGATATTGACAATTCCACTGGCGTGAAGCTACAAAAAAAGTTTTAAGATATCTAACAAAAACACGTCAATTCCAAACAAAACTTCCCATTCTCATAAGAACAATAACGACTTACACAACTAAGTGAAAACGTATGTGAAAACTTATAAAAATCCAGTCAAAATTGTTGTAAAAAAAGACACTCGCTTTTTTAATCTCGGAAAAATTAAACAAGAAAATTAGAGCTTTTGCATAATGAGGCCTTGTTTTAATGTCGCCAGAAGGCGCGGCTGCTAAGTTTTGCAATTGTTCTATATACCCCCAGCAGTTATAAAGCTTAGTGCGCCACTCAGGCCACTGAAATTAGGCTAGCGTCCTTTAGAACATAAAATATTCCCACGAACTGATTGGACCGGTGACTGCCGATTTTCTCAAAGCAAGCCTGATGGAGATATCGGCAGTCGAGTATACGAAGAATCAAAGGAAAACAAAAATACCACAGATTATCATAAAATGTATAATTAATTTTAGCATAATTACATAGGTGTCCAAGAGGTGATTATGACAAAATAATCACCCATTTTTTTAATAATGGCCACCAGTCGTTTTTTAATGTGACCTGCAGACACTGTTTTGCTATAAAAAACGTATTTTTTCATTTCTCAGCTATGCAATTATACAAAAACAATTATTGACCTTAGGCTCAATGATTATCGGCAAATATTCACCAATAATCACTTCGCCTTCGAAGAATAATTGTTAAATTATTAACGTTTCTTACAGAGGAATAAACCGTGGACTTATGACATATATTCACGGGAGAATAAAAGTAATATCCACCGTTGGGATGAATTACTAGCGAGACAGTCATATTTTTTTCGATCACGCTTTATGCTTTAGCGAATATAACAATATAAAACAACAATATTCTTGCAACGCGTTGATGAATGTTCTCCATCAAATTAACAGCAATTAATGCTATATTAATGTAACAAAATGCTATAATTATAATACTAGACTTTGAAACAGTCTTTATGCAGAATCATTCGCATTTTATTTAAATTTTTGTTAGAGTGACATGTTTTCTGAGACAAACTGTATGGAATGGTGGTACTCACCGAAGGTGGGGCCTTCATATATGGTATGTCAGCATGGAAATAAAGTCCATTTTTTGTGTAGCCAATGTTACTAGGATTTTCAGCAACTTTTACACTCCATAACTCTCTAAGCAAACAGGATAAGAATAATGCTGGCGCATACACGTGTTACAATTTTTGTGAGGCCAGAAATATCCACAATAGATAAGTCTGTCCTGCTACTGAGGATCAGATCATACACTCTCAAAGAGTAGACAAAAAACGTTCAGATGTAAAGAAGCTAAAATTAACGCTGAATGTCTTCTTTCTTTATAGTGCCCCGAAATATCACAACTGGTGTTGTTGAAAAGTTTTACGAAAACATTTTGATCAATTATGATTTTCAGGCTTCCTCCCTCTCACCCACCCCGCCATCCGTATTCTTCAGTTCCACAGACATTATTGTTCATCGTTAAGATAATAAGTAAAATGTTCAGAAATATAGTTAAGTATCGCTTTGGCAACATTAATTATCGTTTTTGGGTGAAATAGGATTTCTTATAACCAGCCTAGCAGTGGTGGATTTAGCGTAGGTCAAAATAAATTACTACAGCTCATTCTTGGATATATTTACATTTTAAAGAACCTTCAAAGCAATTTCATTGGTTAGATTTTATTCTTTTGAAATTCATAACCTATGACATTGATATAAAGTTATTTTGAATTTAAAATTGAGCTGCTATAATTTATAATTTATTCTGACCTACGCTGGATCCGCCACTGCAGCCTAGGTCTTTCCTGTTCTCTTCGGCCATGCTTTGTTTCCTTTCAATGTTGTTAAATTATTTCTACAATCTTGGACAAAACCTGTTGAGACACATTGAAATTTTGAAGACAAGATACGCGTGCCCTTCTCGACTGATTTAAATGCTCCCAATTTTTATTCTAAACCCCCCTCCCCCAGTTCAATGTTGACATAATTCGACAGCCGCATGTCCGAAGCATAGGTATCATCACAACAACATTGAATTGGGGGGTGTGGGGGGGGGCAAATAGAATTATACAAACACTACGAATATGACATATGATCGCTCATGTGTCTCAACAATTTTGTCCAAGATTGTAGGAAGCTTGGCCACAATTTCCCCTTCTTCCTACGTCAATTTTCGTTTTTGTAAATTTCTGTCGACTAAATTTGTGTTTCTGCGAAAAAAACGGTGTTGATTGCATTCTATATACAATGTAAATATTGTGCAGCTAAAATAAAAAATGCAATAAATCATTTAAGGATTGAGATTGTTGTGAGTGTTTTGTTTACAAATAGCGCACGAGCTGCATCTACAATAGACGAAAAATTTTCTATACTGCACAAGGCCGCTGAGGCCAAGTGCAATATCGAAAATTTTCGGCTCATTTTACATTCAGTAAGTGCGTTATTTATAAAAGCAAACACGCTTAAACAGTCTCTAACCCGTTTAATATATGATCAACGTTCACTGCTCGCCCTAATTTAAATACAGTACGCCCTACGTCTACTTGGTATATTTACCTGTAAATATTCGTACTTTTAGGAACTGATTCGTGTTCAATCTGGTTAAATTTGATTTGTCTTTGTTTCATTGATTTTTACAAAATTTGTAGTCATTTAAATGAATAATCCACGTTTCCATGCGTCATTGTCAATACTGCACTCAAACGACCCGTTGTTGCCAGGTAACCAAAACACGCGTAATTGATTTAGACCAATCGCGTGCGTGGAGTTTGTGCAGTGAACGACGATCATATATTAAGTGAATATAAAGGTTTACCCGAACTGAGTACTTCGAACCCATCCGATCCTGGCAGCCATATCCATGAGCACACCATCCCGCTTTGGGGCATTGTTAAGCAACACAAATCCCCATTGATACAGATCGTAGAGTGAGTTAAACAAACACGCCTCATCATTCATCATTGCATCAAAATCATATGACGGCATCTGGAAAGGTACACGACCTCCATCGAGGTCAAAATTTATACCTTTGGTAAAGTTACCCATGCCAAGGCACCGGTTTGAGTATTTTGCAATCTTTTTTCTTATTATTGTCATGATTAAATTTTATATTTTCTTTCATTCAACGATTGCTTACAATATTTATCGCAAGAAAACCTTTCTGGGTGAAAACTAAAACGTTATAATTAATCGGGAGAGGCAGTTATATATTATATTTGTGGTCTGCATCAACAATTTATTTTCCAACCTTTAAGTTTGCAATTGCGTTTGCATTTGGTCGCGAAATGTCGCCTCAAAGTTGTTACAACCAGTTTTGTTGATACTACAAGTCTACTTGCATCCATGGTAACAGGAAGAGGGGGGGGGGGGACAGCCAGTCGAGCAGCCAATCCAGCTATGAAATTTTAAGCTGTTATAATAACTATTTTTTTTTCAAAAATTAAATGTTTTCACAGCCAGTGTAGTTCGAACATTTGCATAGCAGGAATAATTCGTCAGACTGGCTAATGCTCCTGGTGAAGGCCGCTTTCCACTTCAATCATAGCGTAAACGCTGATTTTCACTGTTACGTTTTTCCAGCGTGCGTGTACACACGGAAAAGTTTGAATATTTTTAAGTTTTATCAAAGTAATAATTAATATAACGTATGCATAGTAAAACATTCAGAAAGTTGTATTCTGTTCTTCTGTTCAGTCAATTATGTCATCAGACAAAGTTAAAAGGATATACAAACTTTTACATGTGTTCACGCACGTGGAAAAAACGCAACGGTGGAAAGCAGTCTAACGTATGCAGCGTTCAATAATGTCCATATCAAATGTTCTGACTGAGTATTCAATGAAATACATTACCTTTCGCTACGAAACAAAGTAGAAAACGGAATCCCTGTAATGCAGCTACAACTTTGTATTATAATGATGATTGCGACTCAATTATTTTGCGGGCTAAAATGAACATGCACAAAATTGGGCGTGCTTACAAATAAAATACATTTTAGCCTGCTGAATTTTAATTTGTTCGCATCCACATGGAATTTTTTTTTTGCTAGCGTTGAGCAAGTATTTTTTATATCTTTACACGTAAAATGACGGCATAGAAAGCAAATGCATCTATTTTTTATAATTTTAATAAATAAATCTATCCTCAGTTGGATACGGCTATAAAAAACAACAGGAACTTTTTTGGCAGAAACTACAAACGGCGACAAAGTTATTGTCGATTTCATCTCACTTTACACTGTACAATTCCGAACTTCGTTGCACTCGTTTGCAAGCTCGTCGCGAAGTTCAAAAGACTGTGTAAACAAAGGCTGTGATTGGCCCCTGAACTCAAAGAAGCCAATCAAATGCTCAGTTTACAAACTTGCTTGCGAACTCTGAAATGAATTTTTAAACTACTGACGATATTCCAAACTTTGCAACGAATTTAGGAATATTACTGAGGAAAGTTAGCTAAAATCGACTGTAAAATAATGTAATTTTAGCTACGTTTGTCAATGTTCCCTTGTTTTCTATACACAATCTCTCTATGTGTGTATGAACATCGGGCTAAAATGAGTCTGAGTAGGGCCAAAAACATACTAATGCCCGCAAACATCCACTCTATTGTTATAGTACCTCATTTTGCATCTTTTCTCTATTCCATAACAACAATTCATCCTTCACGAGATCATCTAAATTTCCTTTACTTTCCTTTCGTTTCTCTGGCATTCTTGTTGCGAAAAGAAAATCAATGGGATATACGCTTTCGTGCCCGTCTGGCCATACACAAATAAGACTTTTTCCATTTTCAGAAATATTCGCTTTTTTCACTCCAATGTCCAGACCGAATTCAACAATAGTGTTCACTATCGTCTGTTGAGTTGAACATTGTGGACATTTGCAACTATCACGGAGAAAGATGAGCGGAAATCTGGAGCTGGTATCATCACTCCATACTATCTTTACATATCTTTTGTCAATCTGAACATTTTTCATGTACGCTGAAGTAACTCCGTTTTTGCACTCTGCTTAGAAGAAATATATTTCAATTTTACTTGTGGGGGGGGGGACTGTTACTTTACCCAATTCTGAATTGAACGTGTGCACTGTACGGTCATTGAATATGCATTGGAAAAATTGCGAATCCAGTGAATTTTCAGAATTTAAATTTAATGCACCAAGTTTTGTCTAAATTACGTCGACACATATCTTAAAAGGATCTGCCACATATCTTCAGTGGTATAATCAATTGATTTTAGTAATACACCAATAAATATACACGTGTCCCAAATGGAGTTTGTGACCGTTCCTACAGGCACTAAATTTAAGCATGGTTCACACTTGTTTAAGAATCGGGGGTGATTACTTCTGGTCGATGTGATTGAGTGAATTCAAAGCCATTGCTGTTTAAAACAATTGACTATTCTATGACATTTTAGCTTAATTAATATTTTACTCGTTACGTTATGTTATTTTAGTTTAGTTAGTTATTGTAGTTGATGTTGAACGGTGCGTAATTTGAAACTGTTGCGAACAGTAAGCGGTCTTATTTGCGCTTTTAGTAATTACATTTTAGTAAACAGAGAGGACACGCGTACGCAGAGTCGCGAAATATTGATTTCAAAGAAGTTCGAGCGTAAGGAGATCTACCCTTCAGGTATAAGCTTAATGTTTTATAGTTCCGTCAGCAATTCTTAGTGTTAGTTTATTGTATTAGTGATTCTAGCCAATTTTCTTACATATTAATCTTTGCTATTGTAAAAATATGATTGGAAGGCCTTATCCATAATCTATGTAAATTTGTGATTTCAGAATTATTAATGATATAAAATTAAAAGGAAATCTCCTTGCGTGTCGCAGTTTATCTTCTTGGCATGCGTCTACACCAATTGCAAAAGCAATCTAATATAATAATTTCTCCGATACTGTTCTTTTATTAGTAATTTTGTTTACATATTCATTCGTATCCGTGAGAAGAAGAAAATCCCCGATTCTTACGACAAGTTTGAGCCAGACTTTATTCACTTGCAGTGCAAATGTTGTTCAGGCCCCTTTTACACGACCAAATTCTCTTTGAAATATTTCAGGTGTCAAGTGTTTATTGACCGTGAAAATTGGAATTTTTTACCAATTTGTCGAAAATGTTTAATTTGCATGACATTTGACACATAAAGTTTGTCAAGGAAAATTTAGTCGTCTGAAATGAGCTTAAAAATTTAAAGATACAATTAACAAATTTACAACATCGAGAGGCCTGAAAAAGTCTTATCCTGTATAGGGAAGCCTGGATTGGGCCAACGTTTTGCAGTGTCCCTATCCCTAACAGGATAATTGTATGACGTCTGAGATGGACAGCTTCATCGAGCTTACCTCTTATTTACCGTGGGCTTGATCATTTTTATACTAACATTGGCATATTATGCTCTGCACATATGAGTAATCATACAGAAATTGTGTCTGTGCTATTACAGAAAATGTAAACCAAGGTCTTTACTTTGAGTAGAGGTCCATACGTTTTTCATGCTATGGCTTTTTTCAAATGATGAGGGACAACAAGCAAGTACTGTTGTTATTGTTAAATATATATATATATAGCGTGCTAATTCCTGGCAGGTGTTTAAGAAATCTACCTTACCTTTAAAAAGAGGGAAAGTAATTAAAGCTCGCGACCAAGTCTTTTTTCCTTTCAGTGCAAATATCTTTGAAAAATCAGAAATTACTTTAGAAAGCCCAAACATATTGACGTGAATCTACGTATGTATCTGATATTCTTGATCACACAGTCACTGAACACACACAAAGTCAGAGCTCTTAACTGCCAAACTGCAGCTATTATCCCACTTTATAATGAAATTTCATTGTTATTCAAAGTATTAATCTGTGTTATTATTAGTAATTACTCAGGTCTGATTACTACAGAAGCACTTCTTAGGTCCTCTTCATGGCAAGTGGAGTTGGCTGATACAAATAAACTGTGCATGGTGATTCAAATCTTTCTAATTTTTTTCCCCGAAGCCCCATTCAGAAGCGAAGCTAGATTACGCTCTAGGAGGACATAAATATTGATGTATTCGAGCTCTTCTTAACTAATTTCTTTTCTTTTCTTAAAAGAAATTAGTTGATCTGGATCTAAATAGATGAATATTTAGTTTAGTATAGTTTAGTTTGGTTTAGTTTAGTTTAATTACTTAATCATCAGTGCAAATTACAAAGATGATAGGGGAGTATGGTGGATAGACAGAGCATGGCTCCACGTGATTCTACTTTCCAAAATTTACACACGAATGAGATCATGAATGCAACTGATCTAATGGAACTCTAAAATAAAATACTATATAGAAAATACAATTACAATTAGAAAAAATTGCGGAGGCATGTGATTATTGAAAGTTTAATAAAAATATGTTTTCAACACTCCCATTTTTTTCCCCCTGCATCTAGCTTTTCCTACATAGCAGGGGTCTTCGTGTACTAGTTTATCATCATCAAGACTTTCCGAGCTTGATGCCAGGGTGGTAATGAAGACAACATAGAGGATCAGAAAAGAAATGAATAAATAAAGGCAAACGATTTAAAATTCCACTGGATGTGCAAACTGTAGGGTTGACTTCGCCAACGGCATGAAGCAAAAACACATCGTGAAAACCAACCTGATTCTCAGGGTCTTCATCTCCGCTACCCGCGCTACGGCGAAGACCCTGACACAGGCTGGTCATGTGGCACCCAGATTTTGGGTGCCACGTGGAGCGGCTAAACGTGGGAGGGGTGGGAAAGGATATTTTTTTTATAAACGCGTTAATTATGAGTTGACTGTCAAAAGCGGTCATAGTGCATTTAGAGTTGGAACAGTTCGGAAATAAATATTTACATTTATAATACTTCACCCAAATTCCCCACAATTTCTTACTGTACAAATAGTTATTAGTGAAATATTTTTTTGTTTTGTTAAACATGAATATCGTCTCAACCTATATTATCATGCACGAATGTTTGCTTGTAAAATGTTCGGATCGGAGGAATTAATGATACGCCTTTTAATTTTAGATTTTAACAATCAGCAGATTTTAGATTACAACAGTTTGATGCAAACACAAAAGAAAGCAAAGATACGGTTTTAGCTCTGCAGTCTTAAGCCCGTTTTTCACTTCAACCGTATCTTAGCGAAACGTAGCGTATTCTATTGTGTCCATATCATCAGTTCTGCCTGAGTGTTCACGAAACAATGAAATACGCTACGTTTTGCTACGATACAGATGAAGTGGAAAACGGGCTTTAGAGTCAGATGACTTCCTGCTTCGTCGGCCTCCATTGTTGTTTGACAATAATTTGTGATAACGCGTTTTTACCAATCCCTGCTAAGTACGAATGTCAAGCACCTAAAATCTGGGTTCCACGTGACCAGCCTGTGTCAGGGTCTTCGCCGTGGTGTGGGTAGCGGAGGTGAAGACCCTGAGAATCAGGTTGCGTGAAAACGTGCTTGGCTTGGAACTGTTCTTATTATGCGCACTGTCAAGTTTTTTTGCATGGTGGCTGATTGAATATTGATATAGAATCCAGCCTGATAATTTAATCATGCATGGTATGGTAATTTATAATTACCTCATATAATCATTTCAACAACAACATCCCACTTCTCATTTCCTCCATGATTACCAGCATGATCTGCTGCCTAAAGCAATGCCTGGGATCAAGCCATGGTCCTGATGAAATTCCGGCCAAGCTGATTGTCGAATGTGCCAAAGTTATCGCCAGCTATGTGTGTGACCTTTTTAACCTGTCCTTATCGACTGGTAAGTTTTTTACAGAGTGGAAATATGCGAATATCATACCACTTTTCAAGAAAGGGAAGCGAACATTTTTCCATAATTATCGTGGAATGTCTCTACTACCTATATTGTCTAAGGTTCTAGAAAGGTGTGTTTCACGTCGAATGGTTTTGTTTGCACAGGATCGTATCTAGCACCTTCAACACAGCTTAAGTAAAGGTCTTTTTTGTACAACCAAACTTCTTGCCGTCCTTCACGCAATAGGAAAAGCCCTGGACAATGCTGACGAAAACGATGTCGTTTATCTTGATCTTACTCGTGCTTTTGATACTGTTTTCCACGCCAACCACAAGCAGAAGCTGAATCTCTATGGGATTAATGGCTCACTATTAGACTGGTCAACTGACTGCCCTTCCTACCGTTGCCAGCTTATTGTCGTTAAAGGCACTCTAGCCCATGAGCGGATGTATGTTCTGGCGTTCCCCAGGGCTCAGTGCTTGGTCCGATCCTGTTTATTTTGTATATATACGATCTTCCGGGCAGTCATGTAATATTGCCATGTTTGCTGATACGAAATGTTTTCATGCCATCAAAAATATTGGCGATGTCAACCGATTTAAAGGGAAATGGCAACAAAAATTTTTATTGTCTCATTTGAAAGAGACTCTAAAAATAATATATAGAAGTCTTTTACAAAATTTTTATATCTGAGTGTTTTACTTTGGGAGATATTGTGACCTGAATAATCGAACTGTCCGCCATCTTGGATTAATTTTTAACCTCATTAACAATGTTTTGGTGACGTCACAACAGGGATAAGCCATTCAAAGCTTCTCCTAAATACTTCCCACCAACAAAATATTTGTGAAAACTTTTCAGTCCGTGCTGAAATCCGAAACACTTACCATGTGTGTGATTAATGAAGAAAATTAATCAATGTGCTGTAAGAAAAAAAGTTGCGTCACCTCAGTTGTGACGTATCATGCATATCTACAAACATCCAAGATGGCGGACAGCTAAAGAATTCAAATCAAAATATCTGACCAAATAAGTCAGATATAAAAATTCTGTAATCGACTTCTATATATTGTTTTGGAGTCTTTCAAATAAGACGATAAAAATTTTTGTTGCCATTTCTCTTTAAACAAGATTTAGATTCACTTTCAACTTGAGCTTCAAATAATCAACTAACGTTCCAACTTACTAAATGTGAAAATCTTCGTATCACACGCAAAAGTAGCAGCACAAAAAGATCGTATACTCTAAATGAGTCACCCTTAAAAGTTGTTACCAGCGCACGGGATTCTCGTGTACAGGTTTCTTATAATCTAATGTGAGCGGATCTTATTGTGAACATTATATCCAAAGCCAATCTAATGCTTGGCTTTTTGTGAAGGCGTTGCTCAAAGGGTGTCCCTTGCAACATATAAAAAACTCTTTACATCTCGCTGGCAAGGTCACATCTTATCTACGCCAGCTAAGTACGGTCACCATGTCTTCGTGGTTCCATATACCTGATGCGTAGTTTTGAGAGTGTGCAAAGGATAGCTACACGTTTCATCCTTGGTGGATTCGAACTCGATTACAAATGTCGTCTTATTTAACTAAACCTATTACCCCTGTGTTACTTTCCTGAATATCTTGACCTGCTATTTGTCTTCGCGGCATAATTGGCGAAATACGTCTTTGACATATCAAGTTTTATACAATTCTCACACTCTAAGACACGCTGTGGTTCCTCAAGGTTGGACCTACGATTAAATTTTGCTCGAACATCTACCTTTTCTGAATCATTTTTCGTTCGTATCTGTTCTGTCTGGAACACGTTGCCTCTTGATATTCGTACATTAGAGCGAACATCAGTTTTCAAGACCAAACTGAAAGAGCTATTCTTTGGTTACCATCACTCCATATTTGACTCAAAAAATGTACGCTCGTGGCATATAATCTGCCCAATTTGCAGAAGCCCAAATGTTGATTTTAAGCTGTTGACTTTAATATTTCAATAATTTATGTAATGTATTTGTTTGTTTTTTATCCTTTTTGTTACTGTATGAACGTTGTAATTCTCTCAAGCCCTTGTAAGGGACCACGTGTTCTATTGCTTGCCTCCTGCAACTTGTAGTATGTGGCAAGTCCTTTAAAATAGAATTGAATAAAAATAAAAACTGTGAACTATTTAAATTGTTATTGACTTATCGTAATCAATAAATATTATGCGACGTATTCAATGCTAGAAAATCTTCATTACTGTATCATAACTATTTATCACTCAAATAATGCTATGCTGGAATCTGATGCACTGTGTATTCCCATCTTCCCCGCTTAAAACGGTTCGGGCCTTTAATCATTCACATAACAAAAGGAACTCGAAATCCCTTCTGAGCCTCAATTGTTCTTCAAATTAAATCAAGAAGCTCAAAATTAAGTGACTATATTAAGCAGATATCAGTATTTATAAAGGCCTTTCTTTCAAATCTATTACGTCCACGACTGTTTGGCCAATACGTTATCGCATCAATTACGCCCTAATTGGCCTTCTAATGTAGCAGCTTTAACAAGTTTACTGAAATTTGAGCCCCTGAGAAACTCTATAATTTTGCGTTTAGAACGCGTTACATTTAATAACAAGTAAATCTGAACGATGGAAACCAAATTGTGCGAGGCGATTCTTCCTGCAACTCAAGTTTGAGCACTATTTTCTACCAGAGCATTTACACTATCCAGCATTCTGATATACTGCCTGCTTTCATCTAGTAATGATACAGAGAAAAGTATAAAGCAAATTAGCAATCCGTTTCGCACGAAACATAAAAAATTCATTGCCCAAAATAATCTGTTAAATGTTATATTCAGCTAGTACGATAAGTAGTTGACATAGGTACCATCCATACCAAAAAAGCCTTTTTTTATGCGATATAAGATGAGTAATAATTAATGATTACTTATATGATATAGTATCCAACATCGCTCGTGCTGCTTAACAGCCGCTTGTACCAACTGACACTCGTGTTATAAAGTCCGATATCACCTTGTGGCCATTAAATTAAGCCGTACTCTATCAGAACACTTAGCGACAAGCACGCTGACGTAGACAGATACTTAACAAGCGGGAAGAAAATGATTAAACAAAGACCAGAAAAAACAAATTCGTTTAAGAATATATTATCACATTAAGTTGAACACAACAGCCGTGATGGAAGGAAGGTTAGTTTTCGTCCTGTTTGTTTGTCTGGTTTTAACACAATATGATTTGGGTATAAAAGGTAAGATATTTGCTTTAAGCATGGTGAACCAACGACAGGGTGTATAAAAAAACTGAACAAATCTGAAATCGCTGTCCACTTCGCGAAACTCCCTCAATGTACGAATTCTTTTATTGAAATAGATTGTTGGATGCTTTTAATGCAGAATAAACGGATGACGGGTGTTGTATTGCTGTTCAAAATTTCAAAAATTTTCTTGACTGTATGCTGTTTAAGACATCGCCCAAATCTCCTTAATTTGAGCAAAATCGGCTTTGTGCATCCTTAATTTTTGAATTTACCTAGTTTGCATACAACTCCCAAGAGACTTTTGATTAAAATTAGAACTTGTCTAAAGAAAAATAATTCTTATTTAGAAAAATACAAGTGGTGTTTTGAAGGACATAAACTCCAGCAAAACTCTTGAAATTTTAAGCAATAACAAAACACCTAACAAATTTTATACCTACCTACTGAAAATTACTTTTACCAATTTCGTGCGCAAGCCATTTTTAATGTGTTTGAATCTACGTGTAATCTACGTGTGTATAAAAATCTTCATATTTCGAGCTGTCTCGTGGGATTGAGAGCTATTTCGAATTTGTTCAGTACTTTATTGATATATCCTGCAAAACACGAAATCGTGACAAATTGAATGTAACTTTTGATGGAATGGACTAATAACAGCATGCTCCACAATGCAAAGGATATTTTATAGGATTTTCGTCACACAGAAAAATGTTAGAAATATTGAATCATTTAATGTCTTTCTTAATGAATTAATTAAGAACGAATTAAATTATATTACTTGACGAGCACAAAAACAGACTTTTGTAGCAAAGATGATATCACTTTAGTTGCCTGAAACTTGACGTTGCTGCATTCACAATGTAAATTAAAGTTGTTTTTAACGCCGAGTAGGCCATTTGTTGCGTCCCAATATCATTCACTTTCACTAAGCATGTCTTAATTTGAACTGAAATATGTTTGCATAAACTAACGCTTTCAAGCGTCAAAGCTTCCCGCTTCGTAAACCAGCAGTTTTCTTCCAAACTAACATTTTATATATACACATAAATTTCGAGGAGTGTAAAGGGAAAGAAAAATATCATTCTTTCCTAGGGGCGGGGGGCAACTGATAAGTTCTACCGGGTCGGGGTAGGGGGTGAAAGAGAATTATATAGGCAGGGGGAGGGGCATAAACACTTGAAAATATTTATTTGGGTGTTAGTTTAATGGGATATTTTCCATGGTGAGATAAAAAGCATGGGGTTTCCCTTACAGGAGGTGCGGAATAAAGTTGCAATCGCCCATTTAAAATGAAAGTAACGCAAAGCCAACGTAACGACAAAGAGAAAGTTGAAGACTTGTCTGGATCAATTTTAAAAAACCTAAAGTTGAAGGATAAATGTCAACATCAAAGACAAAGATCACTACTAGGTCATAAATCAGCTCTACGTACAATGAAGGGGGGGGGGGAGGGGGAGGTTGAAGCATGAACTCTTTATTTGGTGATTTCAGCGTTTAGGTCCCTCTTTGTGATTTCAGATGTTAGACAGTTTATATTAACCGACGTTTTGAGGTACACCAGTATTACTCCAGTCAAAAGTTATTGTGGTAGACGTCGTTCAGAATCAACATAGAATCTGAACACCGTATCTATCTATTTCCTTCAGCACGACAGTGCAACCCAATATGCACCTTAGAGTACAATCCACAATGTGGTACAGATGGCAATACGTATGGAAACCCTTGTTTGCTGGGGTATCAAACTTGTATAAGCAATGGAGAAGTTACTTTGGCTCATCCAGGAGAATGTAGTAAGTATTTTCTTCAAAGAATAATTTTCTAGAAATACCACGTAAATTTGTGGTCGCAAAGCTTTTTATTAGTAAGCTCAGATCTTCATCCGTGCCAATAATTATGTATTATTATTAGCACTGATGAAGATCCAAGCTTATCAATCGAAAGCTTCGCGATACTAAATTTACGTGGTGTTTCCTCAAAATTACACTGTGATTACTACCAAACATACAAGTATTTTTTTGCTTATCTTTTTTAGAACTTTTCTTGCTTAGGTTAACTTAGACGTCAAATTAAATTAAACACAAGATGTATTGCTTGTCGGAAATTCAAAACGCAAAAAACACTAAACTTTTACCGCTGATTCAAAATTTCTTTCCGGATGTTTTTTCGTTTCTATTCTCTCAAATTAGGTACATAAAGCGCACATCTACGTACTGTGGTTTCATGTCTGAGTGAACTATTGATGAATTTGATTGTGCAGACATTGAGAAAACTTGTAAACATTTGAAAAAACTAATCAAAGTATAATTTTGTGGAAATACCATAATTTGAATAAGTTTCAATAAATTTCCTTTTTTTAGTACGGGATTTATTTTAAATCTTGTTAAAAGTGAGGGGAAGATATTCGGGCCAAGCCAACCAAAAAGGGCGGGGGGTACAGGACCGTTCCCCCCCTCAAATTGGAAGACATTGAGAAAGTTTGTTTCCTCTTGTAGGAAGGGTTATCTTTGTAACCAGTCTTTGTGTATTAGTTTCCTTAGTATATTTAGACTCATTGTCCGGACTCATTTGCCAGTTTGTACCCTTACGCTTTAAAACCAGTGATCAGGTAAGGTAGTTTTCAATTTAGGCAACAATTTCAGGGGAACATATTGTTCGAAGCATTTTTTTAGTTTCTGTTTTCAAGCAACTTCATATGAATAACCAAAATATAGCATTTTCGACACGATACGTATAACTAACATGACCGTTTATGCTCGATGATCGATGACAAACATCAAACATGATTATGCACTCCGCTATGTTCGCATTCACCCTGGATTTAAATAGCTCGACGGAATTATTAGCCCTCGCCCTCGTTGGAAGAAGAAAAATTCAAAAATAGCTAGGCTAGTTCTCTTTATCATACAGGACCAAAATGCAATTCAATATGCACCAGAGAATATAATCCACAATGTGGTTCAGATGGAAGGACATATGGAAACCCTTGTGTGATGAGGCATGCAACTTGTAAAAGCAACGGAAGAATTACCTTGGCTTATCCTCGAGAATGTCGTGAGTATTTTTAGCAGAGCACTCAGCATTGCGCTGGCATTAAAACATGCAAAGTTGCATGTTCGACACTCCCTGTGATCAGGCATATAAACTCTATGATCAATAGTAATTGCAAGATTCTTTATTACCACAACAACTCTATAAAAAATACCCAACTTCTACTTCTTACGGCATGTACCCTGTGTGAATATAGACCTAGAGCAACAGCACATCAGTTTTTGAAAAAAAATACTGTATAAAGTTGCAAAATATGAGATTTTCCGCTAATTTTTGCTTTGCACTCTTTTTCGCCTTTTCGCACCATTGAGTGCCCTACTCGTATTTTGAATTAAATTTTCATACTTTGAAATTTCTGACAAAAACTTTTTCCGAGGAGAGAGCGCCTATTCCCATTAATTCCATTATTAATTAAACACCAAGACGGAGCTAGAGCGGCAAGTGCATTTTCTTTCTTAATTACCGGGTTATGAGAGCTATAAAATATAACTGGCACTAAAAAGTATGATCACGTTCCATTGTTAATGTTGTAGTATAGAAGCTAACATTGTTGTTTTGTTTGTGTAGGCTGAGAAGAAGCTGTACATGTCTCAAACTTGGGAAAGTATCTGACTGGTCTTTCATTTATCTAGAACTGGTGTAATAGACTTTCTGCTTTCAGTCCATGATTTCTCAGTAGATTTGCAGTGTACTATCGCTGTTGATCTAGTTGTTTAGATTATGTGTACCGTGTAATTTTGTCTGCTTGCAAATAAATCGATCGTTAGAAGAACTTGGTAGACACGCTCAGCCCTCGATAATGTACCGGTATTGTCTTTAACTGTCTAGTGAGGAGGTTGTCACGATTCTATTCAACTTTCAGAAGAGTAGCTTATTCAAAATTAAGTTTAAACGCTTTTTATTCTCGTACACAGTTGAAGGGTTCTCAATTTCTTTATGTTTTGCCTGGTAGTTACAGTCTCACTAGTCTTACTACTCTTACCTTAGTACTCTTACCTACAGTATCGCTTTTCACTGGCGCGTATATACTGTTCTTCAAAATACTCCATAAGGTGAATTTCTCTTCTTTGATCAAGGTAGGAGAGACCTAGAGTCAGTTGTCCAAATCTTGGTAAGCAGTAACCCTTAGTTAAAATTCAGCCCACTAGCTGTTCCCTTTCCTTTGGTGATTTATTGATCTTTTAATGTTAAGATATTACCCAGGATTCTAACTAAAAGGCTTTCATTAAACTTTTTATTTTGCAACGTTTTGGACAGTTTTACTATCCATTCTCAAGCTTTTACTTACTTAAATTTACAAAAATCACGACTATAAGTACTAAACTGTCACCAACCGTCACATGCTCACGCATTTCAAAACCACTTATACGCGCGTGCTCATGCATAGCATAGGTCGCCATGCTGTTAATTCTTCATAGTTATGTGATATTACTTTCCCATTGCTTCTCTCTCGTAGTGACTCTATTCCTTCGCTTGCATTTCTTTGCCGTAACCTATATTTGCATGCCATAACCCTTGCCTCACCCCAATCGATCCCACTTCTACAATCAACACTTTGCCTTGCCAACCCGCCATCTTCTTTCCCCATCCGTTCTTCCGCTTCATAATAACCTGCTTCTGCTTCCAAATAACCGCCAAGTCACCCCGACATCCACCGCCTTGTTGCATTTGCACGGTATCTTGTATACCACCGCTTTTCGCTTGTCTCCAAGTAGTTGTTGACTCTTTGTTTTTATGTCCCTCACCTTTCTGCCGTGCCTGAAAGCTGTCCGAAAATTCCGTTTCATTGCTACCCTCTTGAACTGCTCCGATAATCCCTTTACGTATGCTATGCTGATAACTCCTCTATAATTCTCATTCTCCGCCACCAGTTCTTTCCTTCCGTTCTTTCCAGTTTCCATGTATTTTCTAACTACCCAAGTGTTGATCATCACAAAGTGCCCTAACAGGATTGCAACCTATGCTAAACAGATATTTAGATAGTGAATCTAAAAACGCATGCAAGAGCACGCGCCTATAGGTAGTTTTGAAATGCGTGAGTATGTGACGGTTGGTGACAGTTTAGTAGTTGTGGTCGTGATTTTTGTAAACTTAAATAAGTAAACGCTTGAAAACGGATAGTAAAACTGTCCGAAACGTCGCAAAATAGAAATTTTAATGAAAACCTTTGAGTTAGAGTCCTGAGTAACATTTTAACATAAAAAATCAATTAGCTGTTTTAGTTTAAACCACCATTGTTCCAGACAAGATTTCCGAAGAAATACTGCCCATATAAAAGAAGCTGCTGGGAATATGTAAGCAAATATGTCCCCTAGCGCTGATTTTACTCAAGACATCTACCGTTACAAATGAAGCCAATTAATTTATTGGTTAAATAGTTACAGTCCATGAAATACACGATCACGTTTTCCAGCCATTTTTGTCATGGCAATGGCTTTGACTATCTCTTGAATGGAATCCTGACTTTGAAGCCGTTCAAATTAATATAATTTTTGATGTCGTGTACCCGTTAAAACATCTTTGCGGGTTATGTTGCATTTAGTAAAGAAACATGTAAAATGGCTACCATTTGCTTATAAATGAGTAGATCAGCCTTAACGTAAAACGTACTCATACATTACAAAAAAATATATTGATCGCATTACATTGCAAAATATTGATCTACATATAATTCTTGCACCTAGATTTTTCCGACAGCGTTTCTACAGGAAAATCCCAAATATATACAATCACAGGGCATTACAAAATAGAATTTGATATGCTGTCCTTAACTTTTATTTTTGGAACTCAATTTTCGTAACTACGAGTTCGAAAGCAAAGACTCCAAAGCAAAGACGAAAACATTTATTTCATCAACTACATTGCCTTGCCATAGCCTTAGACGTATTATTTTGTAAAACATTATGCATGCAGTAAGATGAATTAGGCTTCAGCATTCTGTTTAAAGGCAAAGTTAACATCAGCAACACCCGTGTACATATTTTGCAATATATGTGTGGCATCAGTAGTCATATAGGTGTTAACGCTTTCGAGAGATAATTTCCTATCCAAGTAAAATATGGTGTCAGTAAACGTTTACAGTTTTACTAATCACTTAATATTGTATCCTATTTGTATTAATATTCTAACTAGAAATACATGCATGCATGCAAAACCCCTTACCTCAATATATCAAAGATGCAACTACATTTTTGGAACATGAAGTAATCTCAGAACTGTTGTCATAGCAACACGCCGACACGGCAGTTTTTAATAATGCGTTTTATATTTTTTAAAAAACTGTGAAAATAATGAAGGATTTACCAGTTTTAATTAAAAAATACTTAATTTTTTAAATGTCTGTGGCCCGTATGTCATCATGCGCAGTGTGAACTTTGGTACGGTATGAAATACAATTTATAACGCTTCATGATTAAAACGTTTTAGTGAATATTCATAAGCCATTAAATCTTTGTTGGCAATAAAAACCATTTCAAGCCATGCATTTTAAAATAGCTACGGTCATATTTTTCACCTGTATATTATTTTCACACTTGCAATAAAACTACAGTCTTGCTTTTACAAAACAAAGAAACATAAACTTTGAAGTTAAAATGTGAAATCATGACGGCTACTGAATAGTCTAAATAGTTAACATGCAAAACTTGAGGAAAACGAACGCATATTCAGTTATGTTAATGTCTATCCATATTTTATGCAAATTATACGAGTACTTTTGAAATTAGTTCAAACGCATAGGCACGTATGCAGCCATGGCTGACGACTTATATGTGATTGAGATACTTGTTGCTGAGCTGGACGTGGTTGGTGGAGATGTAGGTGAGCTGCTCGTTGCTGAGGCGGACGTGGTTGGATGGGGTGTGGTTGACGTAGTGGTTGACGAGGAAATGGAACTTGTTGTTGGGGTGATGGCATTTGTATAAGATCCTTATCGCATGATATGATTCTTGACGTTGCTCTGGATTTGCAAAATTTGCACATTCATTTCGTCCACTCCTCCCATCAGTCCCCTGAAATATACAGTAAATACGTACATATATTATATATTATACACACAAAATTGAATGAGTATTTTGTTTATACCTTTGCAAAAATCAATGTTTGATTACTGTTCTTACTGCCTTACTTCACGATGAACGTAGTCTCCAACTCGCCTACGCACAGAATTGGTAACCAATGCGTGGTATAACTGCTCAATTCGGGATTTCTTTTAATACCATTGACTATAGTATCCAACAAAGCACCGTGTTGTCGATATTGCTCTGCAATGATAAGCCTTCCTTCTACATACGTTTCCAATCTTTACTCTTGGTCGTGGAGGCATCGTTAGAAACCAGGGTTGCCAGATTTCTTGAATAATTAAGCCAAACCATCATTAGTGCTATCACAAAAACAAAGAAAACAAAAGGCAAATACAATGAAAAACAAAGAGCATTGTTAAAAGTTTGGCTAATTTATGCATGCAATCTGGCAACCCTGTTAGAAACTTGTTATCTTACTAAACATGTGGAATTGTCCATAACCTCCCAAGGGTTTAAAAATTTCCATGAGCTTCATAATCAACTAGCCAGTACAAGAAATTTTTCATGATGCAACGACACGCAGAGTGAGCATAAAATAAGTAAACCTTTCAAATTTAATAACCATGCATAATAGGTATCATGCAGCTATATGTAAACTTGACAGCAATACTTGCTTTGAATAAATGTTCATAAGATTCTACGCTCTTAAACGCGTGGAAAGTTAAGTTCCAACCGTATGAAACAAAAGAACTTAAGTCTAGCCCTCACTAGCACCATAAGCATAAGCAAAATAACAAACTTTAAGGATAAATTTTTCTCTGAGGTTTACAAAAACAAAGCAGAAAGAATTTTCTTTTGAATTTGCTTTTGTTTTGCCATAGCTTATGCTCGTAGTCTTATGTTTGTGCCTATGCTTATGTCGATGCTTATATATGTCACACGCTTCGGTGGATATTTTTGTTTTGTTTTACCTTGTGCTTGTTGTTATGTCGATTAATCTGAATTTGAATCTGAAAATGGTGTTTTTACGCACACTGTTCAGTATGCATGATTTGAATATAGCACCTTATCACTTAACGAAAATTCATAATTTCTTGTGTCGACCAATACGCAAGCGAGTTTATAGCTACGCGTTTAAGCAACCTTATCGTTCAGCTAATGAGGCTATTCGTTCCTTTTCGTCAAGTTGTGCATGTTAACTAATACCGCTACCTTTTATGTACGTTTCTGTTCTTGTTTCCCTCTGTTGGCACGTTTTCCGTATTTTTGATTTATTTTGATTGTTTTTTAATGATTTTGATTTGTTTCCCTACAGATTTCATGACATTTCTTTTAAAACATCCTCGGAATTCAATGACGTGAGCAAAAAGGTCGAACGTCCAAACCAACACATAATGGCGGATGACGCTGGCATCTCAGAATTAGTTACCCTCGCCCCGGGCTTCGCCCGGGTAGTGCTCCGCACTGCGGCTGGGGGATTAAAAAAATGTCATAACTTCCCGTCAAAAATTATATTCTGGTTCCAATATCGTTGACACTAACTTTACACATTAGATAATGCAATATTTTGCACCTCGACATAAGTACGAGCATAAATTGCAACTTATGACAAATATTAGTTTAAGTGGGGAATATTCATATTTAAAGATAGGTTACAGTCGCATCTGCGCATGCACCAGTTTTCCATGGTTTGTTTACTTCCAGCACCTACAAACAATAACATTCTTCCCAGTCTTCTAGTATTGCACCATAACTAATTATTATTCATTGCGGAAATTTTATCTAAGAGGAGCGATAGCGAAGCTTCAAGCTCAAATCCTACGAGTTCGAGCTCAAATCGTGCTTAAACTGCATGCAGAAAGGATTACTATGCCAAAAGATGGTCGTCTAGAATCTACTTATATGAATTGTTTCCTCGATGGCGGGAATTTAAAGACAAGCACGCTCTGAAAACAGATGCGGATGTTGCGCGCAAATATTGTTACATTCCTTCGACGCTACAGAAGCCTTAAAAGCGACAAAACAGGCTTTGTGGTAAGAACTTGATTAATTAACAGTACATGAAAGTTGCCAATTTCATATGGTAACGAACTATAACGTTTAATTTCCTGATATGTTTGCGGCTTTTCATTCAGCCACTTGTTCACGCAGACTAGTAATATTCATGAGACAGTCGAGACATCAATTGAGGCTACAATTTCATGGCTCGGAAGTGAAGCTACATATTAATACCATCACGAAGTAAGTGAATATGTCTTCTATTTCTTTGCAGCAATGTTTTTGAAAAGTTCTATACTCTCAAGACGCGAATTTGCCGGTCGTATTTTTTATTTTTATATCTGTCACTTATACAACAACTAAACGTCGATTGTCGCCCGAGCGTTTACCCTAGGGTTTACTAACTTCTTCGCTCTCATGGTGTGTAAAATCAGTATAAAATAATCGAGGCTTTTTTATATGTTAAACTTTTCATGTGTCGTATTTATGGCTTTGAAATATGAAACCGCACATGTTTGTCCGACATAAAACAGTTATAAATTTCAGGACAAATAATATATGGACACAATTTTGGAATAGGAAATATATACTATCGTCCAAAGCTGCCAATGTGATAACTTCTTTTGTATCCAATCAGAAACAGCGACAGTCAGAAGGCAAATTCAAATTCGATTATTATCTTCTCACAAATCAACTGTTTTTGTCAATATATGTATCATACTATTAAGGGATGTCCATATAATGTGATGATGTATCAAATATTCAAATACCTTTAACCTGTAGGTCGTTTGCAATAAAACAAAGTTACATGTTACGAGTAATAGGATAAATTAGAATTATGTCTAGGATTCCTGGTTTAAGAGCCTGTCATATGCATGGTAAGGACAAAGCACTATCCAAAGCCTCATATGTCCCTGGACATACATGAACACCCAGCCATTTGACTTGAAAAAATCAGTTGACCAATTTCCCGCCCTTTTGTAAAACAAATGCCTACATGTTTGGAAATTCCCCTCACATGCCTATCATACTTTACTACTTTAATTGCAAATGCTGAATGTTCAGTGTTACTGACATTTTTATATTTTTATTTCAGACCTTTAGTGTACGAAGAAGAGGAGACACTAACTTGTAGCGAGGGTAGTGATGAAACAAAGAAAGAGGACACTTGATAGTAATTTAATATTAATACCAATCCAGAAAAAGCACAAAACTTTGAGAGAAAAACACATTGCATACACATTTTTAATAGCTGAAGCTTTTCCCACCAAAAAATTCGAGACCAATCTGAACATCATCTGATATACTGTATTGTGCCCGGTGCTCAGGCACTGGTGCCAGAGCACATAGTCTGAACGCTGCCTAAGAAATCAAGGAAACTTAACTCATTGTATTTTCATATATTTGTTTGGTTGAAGAACCAAAAACATTAGCTGCCGAAAAGATTTCTGTTGATCAAAGGAAAAAGAGGGAAAAACCTTGTTGCAGTGTGTACAAAAACCCAATGAAAGGCCACAAAAATGTTACAAATAGTTCAAAAAATAAAAAAATGATTAAAATGCTTCATCATATCCTTCAAAGTTTGATCTAGTTGCATGATATGCACAAGCTGGAAGTGGTATCCTTTTGTCTCGGAGGACATCATGGATCATTCTTATGAATTGCCGATAGGCAACAACACGGAAAAACCTAAAATATGTAAAAGTGAATTCTTACATTGGTAAACTAAAGTATAAAGTCTTGTTAAACTTATCACGCAACACAGTTTGTGTTTATGGATACAGCATGCACATGATTGCAACATTTCGTCAATATATTTAGGGGTACACATCAGCTGCTAAGCGTCTTGAGCTAAATGAAACTAGCAGTGACAGTCATACAATGGATCCAATGCTGGAGTCGGATACCAACAAGGATGAAGATGAGACACACGTTGAGCAAGGTATACGAAAAAAGTTGTAATACGTGCTGTATATACACAGCTGAACAGCTGATAACTAAGATCAACAGAAACATCTTTATACGTTGCATACTATAGAAAGAAGTCGATACACCGGTCTCTGCCTTAATTATTTTTAACAGGTGGAAATTCTCTTTGTCGACAAGTACTATTGGCGTTGTTGAAAAGGCACCCCGTAAGTCAATTGATCGTGCTATACTATACTGTAGAACGCCAAATATATGATAGGATGTCTTTCTCACTCATCCTAGGAAAGAGAAACGGCTCGGGCTCCGACGAAAAGTGCAAGTTATGCTCGCTGACGACACCGCCAGGACTAAAGAAAACGAGAGGGAGAAAAAAAAAGTAGACTGGGAGGAATGCGACATATGTGCAACCGATCCGAACGTTGTATTCCAATAAAATTACTGGTGACAACGTTTGATAATTCCAATAGTTACTGGAATTGTCATTTCATGCATATAAAATGAACCCTGACCCAAACCCCAACCCTGACTCTAACCCTAACAATCCGAATAATTTATTGGAGACAATAATGTTATTGGGATACAACGTTCGGTTGGGGTGATATGTGATGCATGGCTTCATCTGTGAGTTAATAACATAGTTTTTTAATATATCCGTATTTTTATAGGGAACGCACACGTAATTATTGTTTACTTCATTTATAGCACATGTGCAGGTCTGAATGAAATGCCGGAGATTGGCCAACAATGGCATTGCGTCAGGTGCAAAAATCAGGCAACTGAAAAAAATAACGAATGTTCGCCGGAGTAAAATATCATCGAAAAATGTAAAGAACTGTTCTAAAATCTTTATTAATAAATGTTGTTATTCATTTAATCAAACAAAAAGATCGGGCCACGCCCACGTATTCCATGTTAATAAACCGATACGTTTTACATATTTTATGGCATCATTTACACTCAAACTTGATGCTCTGTTTCCCTGAGTTTTGCAATATTGTAATCAATCTTGCAACGTTCACAAGCTAACTGCTCCGACAAAGTTGCAACCGGAACATGCAAGTTGCCTCGCAAGTTGCAAGTTTCTATTTTTCAAATTCCTGTAACATTATCTAGTTATAGAAAAAATTCAGAAGGGCCATAGATTTCTCAGTTATTTCAAGAAATCTGTGGCCCTTCTGATAACTAGATGGTATTATAGGAACTTAAAAAAATATAAACTTGCAAGTTCTGGTTGCAACTTGGTCGGAGCAATCAGCTAGTGAACATTGCAAGATTGATTGCAATGTTGCAATAAACAGAACACCAGTTTGACTGTAAATGAGAGTGCAGTTCAAGTTTCGGAAAAATAATTCGATAAAATCAATATTTGCAGTCTTTTAACAATTACTCTATTATACTGTTAAGATTATTTACAATGTTTTATCACAAACCGCTTGTATGAATCGCGTTCAATTGCCTGTCCTTCTTTAAGCTGTGCCTGTAATTTTGCCTTTTTGCTTTTTAACAATCGTTTCATTTAAATAAAAGTCCATTAAATAATTATAGAAAATATGTACCTGGAAAATTTGTGTACATGAACTTTGCAATCGTTGTCAAGCTTTGCCTACACTTGTCAATGTAGTGAAAAACGCACAATGGGGATTTATGAGGATTTGATTTGCTGTGGAACCGATCTCCTAAAACGTACCGACGTGTCGTCAATGCCAACGGATGTTGAAATTTTTCTAAATATTTTGGGTGAGGCACTTTCACGTTTCCATCTCTATGTTCCAGAGGCACTAATTCGGGCAAATCGATATCATCCCATGTAAAGCAGAAAAATCAAATTTTGCTTTACATCTTCATGTCAAACTCAAAAAATTACCAATGAATTTCACACAGTCAGGTCAATTTCAGTAATTTTCATGTCAAGTTTAGAAATTTCGACATGAATTACAGGAAACTCAAACGAGTTAGAAAATCTAATTTTAGAATACGGCGGTACAACTACAACGTCATACAAGTTAAATGCATAGGATACAAACCGAAGAAGGAAGTTGTAACACAATCAAGGAGGTTAGCTCATTAGCTAACCCCCTTGATTGTGTTACAACTTCCTTCTTCGTGAATGATATTTATGTGATTATGAAAATAAAGTAAGCTATTTTAAATTCCCAGGAGCAGAAAGTTCTTTATTTGAGAATGACATTTAATTCAGCACACTGTAGTGCTCACTCAGTGATCACTACATACAGTCCCTGGGATTGTATATACAGTCCCTGGGATATTATATACAGTCCCCGAGATTGCATATACAAACCCTCCTAATCATTATTCTTTTATCAACCCCGATTTCCACTGGGAGAATTCAAAAGCCACCCCCAGCTTTTCAAACAGTTGAAGGTTTCTTAGTCAAATACATCCCGAGAAAGAACAAACGATACAGACTTGATTGTGTTGTAAGGTAGCATAAATTGTTTTTCCACACTAATACACGAAATTCATACAACTGCAACTAAAACGAAACCATAGAATGGGTTGCACAATTGCTCAAGTTACATTCAGAACTAGATTCTTTGCAAAATTCAAGAAATTACATTTAATTCATTTCCACTATAACAATTCACTATCTTGTACTCCCCTTTGGGCACTTTCCAAATTCAGGTTTTTCAAAACATCCACTGTTCTCTCCCCATAATGCCTGTGCAATCTCAGGAGCTTTACATTCCATGTGCCGAGAAAACCCCCACGATGAATCGCTAATAGAAACCGGTGGTGGTTATTCAAGAGAAAGGTAAAGATCTGCTGCATCTCAAACAGACTCTGCCAGTGTGAGGAACTTTGATAAAACAGTTGCCTATATGGTAACAAGGAAACAAACAAAGACATATTTTAGGTGTCGTGTAAAAATAAGAAGCAAAGCATACTTTCCAAAATATTGGTCCAAAAACCATGGCCAGCCAGCAATTTAAGAAAATATAAAAGAAACAAATTCCAAATTTCAAAGCTTGAGTCCGTCTGATGACTTTGACATAAAGTCGAAAATTTACAGTCTCAACTGCTTGTCTAACTTGTTTTATTCATATCTTGAATTACAACATGTCTTTATTCTTCGGAATTTTGTTCCTTTTAATACTTGTATAACATAAATGCATGACTGTAGGTCTTTGTAGCTGTTACTTTACATAGCTATTATAATAAGCATGAACTTACACCATGACGGCAGACAAGGTGATGAAGCCCTCCAGTTTTTCCCTTTGCCCTGTTATACAGTGGCGGATCTAGCGTAAGTCAAAATGAATTACCACAGCTCATTCTAGGATATATTTACATTTTAAAATACCTTCAAAGCAACTTGATTGGTTAGATTTTATTCTTTTGAAATTCATAACCTATTACATTGTTATAAAGTTATTTTGAATTTAAAATTGAGCTGCTATAATTTATTTTGACTTACCCTGGATCCGCCACTGCTGTTATATCCATGACAAGGACATAAGCCGACAAGGAGGCTTGCATACAATGCATGCACATCACAGCGCTATTTCTCCTACAGGAAAATTAAAATAACTTAAACACATAATACAGTTCCTCCGTCGCAGTATAATTGCTCCATGATATTAGGTTCATCTTTTCAACCCCAAGTACAGCATTGCTTATGTTGCAGTGTTCTTCATTGTTAAATACTCAGACTTGTATCTTCTAAAGTCTTTGCACACTTGCAATTAAAATACTAGTGCTAGAACATGTACTAGTAGCTAGAACATGCATATAACCTCGAAATCAAAGAAGTGGATTGGGGTAGTTGACTAAGTAGCAGGGGTCATCCTAAGAAGAATTTAGAACTGTCCATTTCATACAGTGCCATTGGCCCAAGCTGCCAAGGAGGCTAGCTGGAGCATACCCCGGAAAATGTATCAAATGTAGGTCTCTACATTTGTTGTACAAGTTGTACAACAGGTTATTCCAAACTTGTTCCAACAACTTGAAACAAGCTGTACGAGACTTGTCAACAGCTTGCAAGTCGTGAGCAGACTTGTTACAATTTGTTGTAGGTTTCTTAATTCTTTGCATATACAGTTACAAGATGAACATAAACATGAAACTTACTACACACATTTAATTATTGAATTGCACAAATTGAATATAACTCATTGCACAAATATTATACTGAGACTCAAACAGAACTTACAGCAGATTTAATTGACAACTTTATGCCCCATTTCTGACAAATTTCCTTCAATGCAGGCATTGCCAAAGCTGAAAGATTGCGTATTTTAATATGACACATTTAAGTTTCTTACATAAGATTTTTTTGCTAAAATTGTTAAAATTTTTCATGTACGAATTTTTCACTATTATATGAAATGTTATATGAAATTTTCGTAAAGGCAGGGCGATTTAAGCAATAAATTTGTCCATTTTACGTTTTTTATCCACTGTTTTTTTTGTCAATTATATTGGCGGATTTCGCTTACCATGAACCTGTCTTTCCGTTCTTGTATATCTAGAAAATAGTGGTACTCACTGAGGGTGGAGCATTGAGATATTGTAGTCAGCATGCAAATATAAAGCATTATTTGTGAAGCTGATGTTAGTAGGATGCTCAACAACTTCTGCATTCCTGCACGCCCTACAGAAACACAGTAAGGGCGCATAACGTCATGATATTTGTTATAAGGCGAAAGATAACCACAATGTTGAGGTGTATGTGTCAGTTATTTTAATCAATGGAATATATCACCAACCAGCTGATATGACAAGAACTGCATGGGGCTGTTGATTGGATAGAAAAAAAGCTTGTTACAGGACGAATATCTGGTGAAAATTGCGGGTGGAGATCGAAATATCGGGAGAGCACTGGCATCTTAATCATAATCCTAACCCAGTGCTCGACATTTTAACTTTTAGTGTATCCTATAAAAATGTCACCATTAATTTATTTCTTTTATACTAGCCCCAAGGCTTTCCCATCTTCTTTAACCGAATTTAGGTTCCGCTTTAATGCATTTTAATGTTGTTTTGCCATCTCTATAATTAGATTATTTCTCATCCATTACCACGAGATCTTATAACTTTCTCTTTATGCGAAGCAGTCGATATCAATTGCACTCTATATGCCGCAAAATTAGCATTTGAATTATTAATAGGGTGTTACCCGAACTGAGTGCTTCGAACCCGGCCAATCCTAGAAACAATCTCCATCACGACACCATCCTGCTTTGGAGCATTGTTAAGCAACACAAATCCCCATTGATACAGATTGTAGAGAGAGTTAAAAAAACACGCCACATCATTCATTATCGGATCATGATCATACGATGGTATCTTAAAAGAGAAATAAAAAAAAGTTACGTGACCTCCACCTAAGTCAAAATGGCGGAATGTAAAAGCCATTTATGCCAAAGCGTCAGTTTGGGTTTGAATTTTGGTAATAATTCCGTGCTCTCTGTACGCGAAATTAATTTTTAATCCAAGGCCTAAATCTAATCAAAAACATGACAAATAAAGCGCTGGTTAGGATTAGGGTTGGGGTTAGGGCTTGGATTAAGATTTATATGAGAACACGGAATTATTACCTCAATTTTAAACGTTTTTGCTTATCATTAAGGTGGCTCAATACAATTTCTTTCATAAAATGGAAAATCCACGGTTTAGATCCGTATTTTCGGACTATTATTACTTGATGACCTCGAACGAATATCGTACTGATGTAGACCATAGTCTGAAGGGCTCGAATTTTGCACAGTTGTTTCGTCACAACTGTCATTGATATGGCAGCATGGTGACGTTTCAAGATGGCGGATATTTTGGCTTTAAAGGTATATAAACCAAAATTTATTTCATAAAATGTTTTTTTAAATTGCCAAGCTAACTTTACGAAATAAAAATGGGGTTCTCCAATATCGTTTAGTTATATGGCTTTAAATTTATCTCTAAACATGACCGTCGCCATATCAACGACAGTTTTGCAGCTTCTGTCAAATCGAATCTTTGATGCTGTTTTACATCAGTATGATACTCTTTGTTGTTAATCTAGTAATAACAGTCCAAAAATACGGATCTAAGGGCCTGTTCAAACGGATGCAACATTGTTGGACCAACATCATCAAACACTTTTCAAATAGTGCCGTTGTGCTATATCAATCTCAGCTATTTTAAGGTAAAAGTTCTCAACAACAATAGATTGCCTGCGAATGTCAAACAATACGCTAAGGAAGCGCTTTATTAAGGCGCTTCAACATTGTTGCGTGTTGTTGGCCCAACAATGTTGCATTCGTTTGAACAGGCCCTAAGTCGTTCATTTTCCACTTTTTAATAAAGTATACTGAGCCACCTTAAGGGCAAGATTTTGTATTTTCTTTCATGCAAGCATTGCTTTTGATATTCCAATCAAGAAAACCTTTAGAATACAACCGACTTAGAACTAGAATAGAATTATGAATTATTGGTAAGTACCTTAACACTAGAGCGTATTTTGGGGGTGCGGGCTCTTCCTCTCCCCTGAAAATGTGAATATTCACCTCCCCCTGCCAAAAATAACATTCTAGCTCCACTTCTGTGCGTTGCCTACGTATATTTCATGTGTATGTAGATGTAAATCATGACTAAAAGCTCTTACAACCTGTTCTATTCATATGATGCTGGTTGCTAGCCTTGTCGCTTCTTTTTGGTAGCAGGCAGTTACTTAGGCACCCCCACAATTTAGTTCCGCATTTCAAGATTCAAGAGTTATCAGTGTTCATTTCTTGAGAAATTGAATTGCGGGACTACATCGCCTTGTGGGCTACGCCAATGGTACCCGGGGCTGCTATAGACTGACAAAAAACAACAACATTTTTGAGAATGCTGTTTGTTTTCTTTGTTTTTTAGACAGCGCTTATGATTTCTTACCCTTTGTACTACCATCTTTTCTCGTTTCCATAACAACAATTCATCCTTCATGAGATCATCTAAATTTCCTTTGATTTCCTTTCGTTTCTCTGGCATTTTTGTGATGAAAAGAAAATCAATAAGATATACGCTTTCGTGCCCATCTGGCCATACACAAATAAGACTTGCTCCATTTTCAGAAATATTCGCTTTTTTCACTTCAATGTCCAGACCGAATTCAACAACAGTGTTAACTATCGTCTGTTGAGTTGAACATTGAGGACATTTGCAACTATCACGGAGAAAGATGCGCGGCTTTCTCGAGCTACTCTCACCATTCCCAACGATTTTTACATATCTTTTGTTAATTTGAACATTTTTCATGCGCGTTGTAGTTACTTCATTATTGCACTCTGTTACAAAAAAATACATGTAGATGGCAGTGTCGAAGCCAAATTCACTGATGGTAATGCTATGCAAAATTTAAATCACCTTCAATGATCACTTCATTAGAAATTGATTTTTTCAAGGGCATAAAGATAGAAATACCTGCATAACATGGGTGAATCTGGCTTCACTACTGCCAGTTGGTTTCAATCTAGCGAAGTACTGAATTACACATGTCTTTTACTATCTTGTACGGATTAGGCACTCAGTCAAAATGTGCTAGGAACAAATGTGAATGTAGGGAGAATTCAGTGCTATTATTTTACAGGCATTTCCCACAGTATAAGAAAATACAATGACACAAAAAATACACTATCACAGTAAACACACAAATCCAAAACTAAATGGAGTCTGTGAGGGCCGTAGCTTTCTTCACTGTCCACTTGGTTGGCATGACTACCTGCATGTGCATGCAATAATGAGTTTTCAAGTTACAGATACAAATAACAAAGACTGCATACAACAGAGAAGGAGGCCAGGAAAACCTCAGTCAGGGAAACCTGTGTCTGGTGAAGGTCTGCTACAATCGCTCGAAGTGTTTGCCATACTAAAATAATAAACGTTTGTTGTGTAACGTCTGAGATGAATTCTTACGTCTTATATACTGTCGGAAACATTGATATGTATTAAAGCTGGACAGCACATCTATTGTGAAGGTTTTGAAACCAGAAGTACATCATATTTTTAGACTTGCGGCCATGTTGGATGACCTCCACTTGAGCAGCAATGCTAAATATTTTTATTATCCTAACATATACTGTATAGTTTTCATTTTGAAATAAAAAAATACGTTTGAAGGCAAAAACTTTCAAATAACGACAGATTTCCTTGAATTGTGCCAATTAAAAATAGACACCGATCTCAGAATATGACGTGTTTCAGGCTTTTGGGGTTTTTTTATAACGATGCGCTATCCAGTCTCAATACATATCAATGAAGAGTATGATAATCACAGAAATTAGCATAATATTACTCAGTAAATATAAATAATCATGTCAAAGTACGCAATCGTAGAGAATTATTTATTATTACGGAAAATCAAACCCATTCTTCGTTCAGAAAGGTCCATAGGATCCGTGCTATGATTTTTCCAGTAATGGGGGAAATTTTTCCAACAATAATAACATGAAAACCCTGTTATCGTCATAAACAAGTATATACCGGTATATTTCCTGACCAACGATTCAAAAATCTACACAAGTTACCTTGTAATGAATGTTTCATTGCTTATAATTTATTTCCAGGAGTATGCAAAAAAATCGCTGTTCTAAGCAAAGTCTTGTTTCCTTTCAGTGGAAATTTCTTTGAAAAATCAGAAATTACTTTAGAAAGCCTAAACATATTGGCTTAAAGATGTAAGTGTACTTGATATTGTGTATTTGATATACTGACTGATCACGCACATAACTTAAGCTCTTATCACATGAACAAAGGTCTTAGCTGCAGCTATTATCTTATGCTATGCAAATTTATTAGCAATTACTCGGGTCTGATTTCTTGCAAACCACATTTTGTAGGGCCTAATTCATTGCAAATCAACTCGATTGACTTAAACTCCAATATAATCTTTTCATTTTTGTCAGAGAACAGGCTAATCAGGGGCAAAGTTAGCACACTAATTGGGGGGAGGGGAATATTCTGGTTCTGCCGTGCTAATTTCTTTTCAAATATAATAAAGTTGATTTCAAATGAAATTAGTCAGGCTGAACCTGAATATATATCTCCACAAATTTAATTAAGCTTTAAAAACGCCCATGATTAGGTTTGGGTGTTCGTGTGATATTCTAATCATCAAACTTTTAGGATCATGATTCCTGGCCAGTGACATAGGGTAGATATGATACAGAGATCTCTTGGGGTGGAGGCGGGGGTCTTGGTCTTGCCGGCAGAGGAATCTTTACTGGATTTTAAAAGACAACTAACGTGAACGTACCTGACGTAGCTGTAGAAACAATCGGCCAATAGTGATTAATTTTACTTTGAAATAACTTAAATGGGATATTGTACCGTAAGACTTATAAAACGGAACGAAATTCAACCGTCGGACTTTACCCTAGCTTGACTATAAATATGTTTGTAAAACAGAATACATGCAGTAGGACCAACTTATAAAGACTGCAATATTGCTATTTGAATGCGTTGTTAGCAGCATCAAATATGCAAATGTAGTGCTGGCTCACCAATCAAAAATTAATATGGGTTTGACGCTTATACGGAAATAATTTCCTTTTCACCAGTTTTGTAACTCAAATTATATTTCTGTGAGTTATAAAGAATTTTGCATCACAAAAATAATTTCACATCAAAAATTAATCTGCTTTCAATATCGTTGACACTAACTTCCCATATTTGATAATTAATATTTCTTCCATTGACATATATATGAAAATAGATTGCAACTTACGTCAAATATCACTTTAGTGGAGGCCAGTCATTTCCCGGCACTCGTGAATGCAAGTAGTGTTTCCTGACATATTGCCATTTCCCTCAATAACCATTAACACAAAAATACTACGAATATCAACTTCGTTTCCGAAACGGCCATACAACCCATGCACATTACGGACATGTACCCGAAAATATACATGCATGATTTGTTCAACAATGAGATACTTTTTACAAAACTTTGAGAACATAGATTAATAGGGCATGTTTTCTCCTTTTTAGAGCTGCCGTTAAGCCTTCTCAAAGTTAACCGTTAACGAATTAATATTAAAAAAAACAAAAGTTGTCTGCTACAACTATCATGTAAAAATTGCAAATGTTACTTTTCTAACATGGTCATATTCCTGAGGTTGCACTTTGCACGCCCTTTGTTACTCGACATAAGGTTCTACATCAAATGTCGCCTTTCTTTCTTTTTGAAATATGTACAACATGCATTGTCAATGTTGTGTTCAAACTGCAGTTAATATACGGCTTTCGCCTACTTGTAAGTAACAGCTAATTCAATAAAGGTTTTCCTTCCAAAAGCGCAAACTGCAAACCATGAGCAAAACTCGGAAATATTTCTTTGAAAAAAACATTGGGGGCACATAGAACAAAAGCCTTCGATGGCAAATTTACGTCTAGCTCGAAAGGTAGTTCTGGTTGCCAAAAGCGCCAAGAGCAACAATATCCATCATCTCTTGAACTCATATAACTTCACAGATTACGCCTTTCACGCTTGGCATAAAATGACCCGAAATCGGCCAAGTTCGTCATTCATTTGATTCAGCGGTTGTCCGCAACAGTGTAGGAAAATTCAATATGGCGCATTTAATGAGTGGAAAAAAGAATGTTTTCGCGATTTAAAATTTTTGTTAGATTGCACCCCAAATTTTTCCCGAAACTATTCAAGCAGGTGTGAATTTTGTTTGCACATTGTGAGTCGTACTGTTCTTAATACATTGAAAGGATGAATGGGTTATTTGTCTTGTAAAGGAATCAATAATATAAATTTATTGGACATCGTATTTTGAATGGAACTTGTCACGGACCCACTGGTTTGAAAAAAGCATATAAGGGTCATAAAAATTACTTGTTTCAGAGGAAAAGATTACTCACATGCTGGCTACTGAGGATACTTTCTTCAACTGATTTAAACGTGGAAAAGGAAAATTAGATAGGCTTTATTAAGATACTTGTTCACTCCATTCACTTGATGTATCTCAAGTGCTTTAATATTTTATTATTAGTTTAGCTTGTATATGAACTTATTGGCCAGGTTTGACTTTCTTGTTGTTACATTATTTGCCTTGCTTCTAAAAAGAATTTTTAAAAATTTGTTTATTGCTATAATTAGGCCAGGTCAGCATATTGCATTTATAAAGCTCAAGATCTGTCACTGTGTGGATGTATCAGTGTGTTATTTATATTGGATAATGTTTTGCTTATTTATTGATGAGTGAATATGTACAAACTAGAGTTGAATTGTTGCTGTCACTATTCAATAAATGAATAAATTGAGTTTATTATACCAAAATCTTCTTTTATGACTTTTTACATATACACATTGTGTTATGTTTTCATATTTGATACAAATTAGTTTCTACACCATTCTAATATTTTAATCCTGTTAGTATATCATCAAATACTTTTATGGTACCAAATGTGGAATCATTGCAGTGGTCACAATGCCCATTTGGGTAAATAACATCATATAAAGTATGTTTCTGCAACAGCAAATCTGGCAGCTACTCAAGGTGAGGGTAATTTAATGACACTGAAAAGGCCTGATTAGTGACACAAACAGTAGTACAAAAAAAAATAACCACTTGAACAATGTTTGTTGCTTTAACATCAGTTTACTATATTATTTTGCTGACCACTTATCTATCAAGTGATAAACTGATGATGTTTGGTCAGTAATTAGAGGAAAATGTGTACTCAAAATACATTTTGTTACTTCACCAAGTCTAATTCTACACAGCTAAAGCTGTATGGAGATGGTCCTGGACATGGTGCCCTCTTGCAACTCTTACTCAAATATTGCTTATACATATTGGTTGCAAAACTAAAAGGTTAGTCAGATAAATCTCTGGCTACTGTGCACAAACATCATCTTGGAATAGAATTTCCTAAATAAATGTGACACACATGTACAGTAAAACAGAAAAATGGGGTGCATGCCCTTACCTCATCGGTTGTCGGAGAGTGAAAAGGTGACAGCTTCTATCATTCCAAATATTGAAATAAAGTCATGTGCATTTGAGCAGAATTTATAGTTTGCACACTAAATCATTGACAAAAAGAATCTATTTTTGTTGTTAACCAAACTTACTCTAGTGATTTCTGCTTGATGAGGTAACTAATGATATTGGACATAAGATTAATGACTTGTAAGTTTGGTAAATTATCTTTCTTGTGTCAGTCAGTATATGTGTTGTTTGCCAATTATGTTTGGCAAACAACACATGTATTGACTGACATGATTGGAAAATGCTTGTCAATTTGTTCTTAAATGTAGTTAAGCATTAGGGGCACATTAGAGCAAGATGTGGCAAATATTTTCTAAAACAGGTAACAATAATTCATAATTAATATGACAACTTTAAGAAGGGCAGGTTTATTCTGCTTTGGGCTAATCAGTGAGAAATTCAGTTGTGACACCAAGAATGCATTTTTTTGCTGGAGCAGAAAGTGACATACTCTTATTTTATGAACTTGTAATCCATGATCAGTCAGTTATGTTAAATTGGGAAGGCAATTGGGCAAACTCAACTACAGTACACTAAAACAACATACTTGCTTATTTGTCTACCTTGACACTATAATGAGTATGATATGCATGACCGTAGTCTGACAACAATTCCTTGTATTTTTAGTATAAACAAAAGACATGATTTTTTAATCAAAAGCACTTCATTACATGGCATTAAGTATTTTGAGTTGCACAAGGCATGTCACATTGCCCTGACACAAGGCTGTCAAAGCTGTACTTTGTAAGTATGTTGTTATAACTGCATTAAAAACTTTAGTTGTCACTACTTACTCAGTAAAAACATTAAAAAACAGTTAGTCAAGAGGCATAAACATTGTATTTATGCAATCAGTAGACATAATTACACCTAAACCTTGGATTTTTACATTTACCATGAACTATGCAATATACTCAGTAAAAATTATTCTAATTCTAAACAAAAGCAAGAAAATTTTATGATTTTCTAAATCACAATAACAGTTTATTCCCCTGGAAATATTTAGCGGCTAGATAAAACAAAAAAGAAAATATAAAATCCTAATCTCACTATGAAAAAGTACAGCGTCGTCTAGTAACATATGTTAACATGTATACATTCTTTTGAATGAACAGATGCTAGTATTGTTTACAAATATTAATATAAATATAGCCAGCTCAAGGAGATAAACAACTCCCGATCATCCTATAAAGTACTGAAAATAGATCACTAACTATTTTGTAGTCATTTCGCTTGTCTGGTCGATAATTCCACCTTTTTCCTCGTCCTTTGTAACGCCAGCATGTTGTAATCTTTAAAGGTCCATTTAACAACACTCGCGTGCAGCGCTCTTATTTCAAAGCGCTTTGTCTCCGTTTAAATGCCAAATCCGAAAAAATAAAAACATACGTTTTTAGATAAAAGCCACAGGCTTGTTACCATGAAAAAATTCTGTGCGAATTGATTAAAATACAAAAGTTATTTGAAGCTAAATTTCGGCAATTTTCATGTTATCTACTCCGACGCGCGATTCTCAAGATATAGTCCTCAAAGAATGCTCAACCGCTGCAAAACAATACGCGTAACTATGGCAACCTTGGTATCATTTTGATCCACTCGTCTCACTCTGTTGATCACAATTGTTTATATTTATCTAAAGATAACCTGCAGTGCCCCGCAACGGTATTAAAATGACGCATTTTTTAAGAAATAATTTAGGCACCATTCTTCCTAAAAATACGCGCGCCATCAAGAAAAAATTGTTACGCTCGAGTTGGCCGAATTCGCTACATTTTATGCCAAGCGTTGAAAAGACAATGTTAATTGAAATTGCTGCATAAATATAAATTAATATAAATTAGCTAATTAGATATTTCAGAGCTAGTTATTCTTATTATATCCAATTGTTAAATTTTGTACAAAACTAATTGTATGTGATAACAAGTTGTTACACCATATGAATATACAAAAGAGGCCTTTGTCATGCGAAAACATGATGATTAATGGTCTCAAATGTGACACTGGGTTTAATATCGATCGTGGTTAATTAGGGCATTTAAGACTCATGATGTTGGATCCTGCAAATGTACACTATCTTGTGATCAGTGATCATACTTTTTACATCTGTCATTCATTCTTTGTTACGTACAATTGGAAAATGTAGCTATAGTAATTTAAATTCGAATTTAGAATACGCATGTTTCTGTTATTATCAAAAGTGCACTCGATTTAAGTCATTCAATAGAAACTGCTCGAATTTGCTCACCAAATGCGCAGGAGGACATTACTTCCCATTCTTTGGTTTATTTGCAGTTGTCCTCCAGATGTCATGTATGAGCTCATTTTAAGGTCAACTGAGATGGGTCTATAGTTTGAGGTTTGAGGTGACAATATGAAGACAGTTTGAAAAGCAGTCTAATCAGTTTTATCGCTAGAGAATAATTAACTTGGGAATTATCTATTGAGCGCGAAAACAAAGATCGGTACGCCATGCATATTTTACTAAATTCCGGTCCAAGAGAATAGAAGACATGACTAACAGGGGAAATGAGGCATAGTACAAAACATAGACTGGACCCCATGCGCTAGATTCGTAGATTGCTTTGTTGAGGGCCAGCTGGTCGTGCGGGTTTACATCAAAAAGTTGTTTAAACAACTACAACCAAAACAGACTTAAGATACTAATTCAATGTCAAAAGCTTTAGGGTCGTATTTTTTAACACATATGTCATGCATTTGTCAATATATAAAGCACATCTATTTTTCCACCATAATCAACTCGTATGATAAACTCAGCTCTCATTTTAAAACGAGTAAATGGTATAATATTCCAAGCCTTGCCATTTTGACACCAATAGTTAAGTGCTACGGCCGTTCAAACCTCCCCCGGGTATTCTCCATCCTCACTGACCAATTCAAACCCTGTTTGCCATGATGAACGTTTGCAATTAAACACAAATGAATCCACAAGACTATTTGAGTGATTAACATTGATGCTATACCTCAATTTTCTAAGGTCCGATCCCCTTTTTTATTGCTTGTAATAAGATTATCATTAGGTTAGAATCAATTTTATCTGATGAGTGCCATGTCAGTCGTGCGAAACTACTAGTAATAAAATGCCAATTCAAATTTGTTGAGTTCTGTTTTATATATAAAATGTACTGGTTTTCCATTGAGCATGCCAAGTGTTGTAATACTTTACTCAACGTACTCTTCATAATAATACAAACTAGTATATAAATATATCAGAAGTGACGTTTTGTCTTATCTCAAGACATCTTGAGGCAAAATGAATACAACATATATCAGTGTTATGTATTGCTAATTTATTCAGACTACGTGAGGTAAGAGATCTTTACAGGTATTAATTCTACAGTTCAATAGTCGTCTTCTTCTGAGTTTGTTGGTCTGTCTTGTCTGTTTCTGTCCGTTCGTTTGAGTAGAGTTTTCACTTCTCGGCTACTCTCCAAATACTGTCGAGATTCAGCTGGGGCGATCTAGGAGTTTTTGTGCATGTGAACAGAACGGTGGGCTGATGTGGGCTCAGCCAATCAGGTTCTAGGTTTTGGATTTCTTAACTCTCGCGCCAGCTCTTTTCCTCTATTTATTTAAGGCGTTGTCGCACTGTCTCAGTTGGTCGTTGGTAAAAAATGCTCAAAACTTGAATTATTTCGTTGATTTGTTTAGTAAAACTTAATATCTCTATATATATGAACTCAACTTCAATGTTTGACTTTTACTTTCCTACAATGTTACAATACTACATTTTTATGACGTAACACTTTTATTACTTGACCGCGCGAAATACCTCTACAAATGATTGACAGTAATGCCTCAAACCTGTGCACGTGTAAGTACAAAGGTTGTGCACCACTGGAATTTTCCTTATCTAAATAAATCCGACCACCTAGTATTTTGTTTTTTATCAAACATTGACAAGGTCAAGTATCATTAATTATTTGTGTCGCCAACGGAAGAGATACTGTAACTGACATGTTTGTGCAAGCTACAAATTATTTAACAAACATGCCCATCATTTTTCCCGCTGACGTATGTAGTGCTTACCTTGCCTGGAAATATAATTTGGCTATTTTTATGCTATTAATGTACTGCTTCGTAAAATCAGTATGCAATGTTTGAATACATAAAATCTCAGTTCTTATACAAGATAAGATAGTTCGATATTTTGCCGAATCACGCTTGAATAATTGATAAAAATATACACAATTTTAAGAATATTTTGAGAAAAACAAGCTGGATATATATGCGCCATTTAGTTCTAGATCATCACAGATGTTAGGCAATTCGTTTCCTCAACTAACAAAGAAGAAAATAGACATGACATGTAAGCAGTGGCGAAGCCAGCCTAACATTTGGTCATGCAAATGAAGTTTTTCAGTGGTTATAAACCGTATAAGGATCAATTTCTAAAGAAATGAATAATGATAATGAAGATTTAAATTTGCATAGCATGACCAAATTGTCGGGCTGGCTTCGCTACTGACGGTAAGAAAGTGATTTTTAGTCAAATTCTTGGTCAAATTTTGAGTGCAATTTTTAATCCAGTTTTTTTTGTAGTATGCCAGGGATGTACATGTCACACGACAGCTAATTCATGGAAGCAGACAAAGTTAAGTAGATACTTGACAGACAGGGCATTGGATCAAGGTCAAGAAAGCAACAGTACGGATAAAAGCAACCCACTTGGAGACTATATTATCACAAGTCAAACCCAGCAGTCGCGATGGAAGGAAGGTTAGTCTTCGTCTTGTTTGTTTCCTTGGTTTTAACAGAATATGATTTGAGTGTGCAAGGTAAGATATTTACTTCTGAAGCAAAATAAAGTAGCGTACTTTTAACAGTATAATAAAAGAAACCGCAATAACAAATTACATGTGACTTGCAAAAGTACCCATGCACCATTTAGAGCATGCTATTCAGCGATAGGTTTACGCGTATACCTCGTTCAGTATTTCTGATCCACCCCGTACTCTTCTTTCCTTTGTATCCCTTTTTTGTGGGGAAAACGAACATTACTCGATTGCCGCAAAACTTATTGCATCAGAGCCTATCTAAGGAAATCGTGCCTTTGCTTAAGATAAAGTAAAATTTTATATGACTAATTCGTAATTAATATCTTAACCCAAAGCAAACTACTGTACGAACAGAAAATATATCTAAAGTTTATCTTTTTCATATTAACAAGTAGCAACTTACTATAGGACCAGGAACTGGCGGGTATTCAAAAATGTTCACTGTAATTATAGAGGAATGTAGCGGCAAACTTCAAATTGTATGTTACGCTTCAAGATCCCTGTAATCGTGCATAGATGCAGTTACTTAACTAGAAATACATGCATGCAGCAACCCCTCGCCACTAACTAAGAGCATGCAACTATATTTTCGGAATTACATGAAGTACTTCGATAGGTTGTTGTCATAGCAACACGGCAATTGTTATTCTTTCTGTATATTTTTTCAAAATGACAAAATATTGAGTTTTTGTATCTGCGAATGCAGATATAATGCTGTCGTGCGCGTAACTGTAAATGTAACTGTAATGTTATCTTATAGCCAATCACTGAACGCGTTAACTAAATTCAGCCAATGGACGAGAATGTAACATTTGAATGACGTTATGTTTAAATTGTCACTGAACTAACAGATGCTTAATCAAATGCTTAAGTGGAGTATATACTGATTTTTCAATCCAACATGGCGAAAATTTTATGCATGAAGTCATGAGGAATAAAAGCCGATCGCACTTAACGGAACATTAACAAGGATTTTGAGGTAATTTATGAACAACTGTTTGTGACCAATTCATATTTCATCACCTAGATAACGAACTAGCCTGATAATGTAGGAACTAGCCTGATAATGTAGGAATATTTTATGGCTCTATTTAAAGCTGTTGTCTGGGCTTTAATATTTTTGACCAAGCTGAGATTTCCACCCGGAGTATCTATTGCTATTGTTTTGAAATGTCATTGTAAATGTCATGATCAAGTTCACTGTGTTCAAGTGTTCAACAAGAGAAGCAAATCTGGCATTTTTAAGCACCCATGTATTTTCTGTTTATTATATAAACTACAGTCTTTTCTTGAGCAACATAAAATATCCACAAGCTATTATGATTTATAATTGGTTGTAAAGCGATGATTTTCTGATGTCCTGAGATGGGCGATTATCGTACAATTTTGAGATACTGACACTGTGCGTCTGTGTCAATATAATATATTATTTCTTGTCATCAAAAATTTGTCTGCTTGTGAATTGCCAATGTTCGAATTATGTTTCAATGTGTCTCTTATTCAAATATTATTTGAGTACATACTTTTATTTTCAAAACATGACATGACAGATAGTTTTGTAGTATATAAATATTGTTGAGATTTTAAAAAGTGTATAATGCTATTGACAAAACATTCAAAGCTAATAATTTTTCAATAATAATTTTGTAGAAACAGTTAGTGTTGGTACAGATAAGCTGTATAAATATCATTGTAAATGTCATGTTCAAGTGTTCAACACAAGAAGTAAAACTGGTATTTTCAAGCACCAATTGTATTTTCTATTTATTATATAAACTACAGTCTTTTCTAGCAATATAAAATACCCATAAGCTATGATTCATAGTTGGGTGTAAAGCAATGATTTTCTGATGTCCCAGCATGGGTGATCATGTGTAGTACTGTGATACTGATACTGTGCCAATATATTTCTTGTCATCAAATTTAAACTTGTCTGCTTTGAGTACTTTTTTTCAATGCAGGACATGACAGATAGTTTTATAATATATAAATATTGTTGAAATTTTTGAAAGTATATGAGGCTATTGACAAAACATTCAAGGCTTAAATAGTTTTGCAATAATAATTTTGTAGAAACAATTAGTGTTGGTACAGACAAGCTGTAAAATGATGATTTTCTCATGTCCTGGCATGGGCGATTATTGTGCAATACTGTGATACTGATATTGTGCATCTGTGCCAGTAATATATTTCTTGCCATCAAAGTTGGCAAGAATTTTATTATATACTTAAAAATTGGCCGAGATATTAATGTGCAAAATCAGCGGCATATTTTTTAATGTGTCTAAATTTAGCGGAAATCGGTTTATCAATTATCAATCGTGATTTGCTCAGCTAAAACATCTCAGACTAACTTATAATCCAATAAATCATTTCAAAGGTCTATGAGAGACTAATGTTTGTGAATTTAAATTTAGATATCTATCTATCCAAGTTTTAGCACATCATCGTACCAGGAATACAAACGTACGAAACTCCGTTCGATAGATCTTTAAAAAATTGCGAACTCAATTAAGGGAATGCCTGAAGGGCTCATAAATTTTTCTTGAATGAGTTTATTTCCAGGTTAAAGTACGATGAGCATCGTCTTTAATGTAGGAACAATTAACACTTATTGACTGAGACCGAGGGAAACAGTATGTTTTGTGGACCAGAGACTGTCGATGTTTCCCGAGGCGAAGCCGAGGGAAACATCGACAGTCGAGGGTCCACAAAACATACTGCTTTCCCGAGGTCTTTGCAGTCAATAAGTATTTTATTATATACTGAGAGTCAAAAGAGAAGAAAAGTACCACAAATCAATCAAACATGTGTAAAAAGGATTACCTTTTACCTGACATGGCTCCGTGAGGCTCTGTGGATTTGTTATTTACCGGTGAATAAAAGTAATGTCCACCGCTTAGCTACGCTGCCAGGGAGACAGTAGAATTTCTCCACTATCACGTGATACGTTCTTAACCAATAAGAAACAGGAAAAAATGAACTTTGACATTCAGTATATAATAATACTGCCTTTTTGCGACTACACATGGCAGTATCGGCGTTATTATTTTTGTTATGTTCTTTTTTAAAGTATGTTGGAGGTCTCTTGGGAGTTGCATGAGTTGTTCTTGTGAGAGTTGCATAAGCTGTTCTCACGAGAGTTGCATCAATATTTATGTGTTATTCATTACCATATTATACAGGACGATCATTGACTGCATTTACTTTTACTATGTATACCTTCAGTAAGACATTTGGAACATATCAAATCATCATCAAACGCATATTCAAGAAGCGAGAATCACAACTCAATTGTGACAGCATTCGTAATCTTGAACGAAATTCGAATTCGTGACTTCTTGACGCAGTGCCATAATCGTCTCAAGGGCTAGACATGCAGTCGTGCTCAACGAGACGCTATTCTGAACGAATAAATCTTGTTTGTATTTTTGAAGTAATAGTACCTTCTTTCATAATAAACAGTCAGTTAAGTGCACTCATTTGTTGCTATTAATGCGTGCGTGTTTTGGTGGAGTACGTAAAGTTTGTTTAATATTTGCTACGATGTTTTTTCCACGTTCAGACAAATGCACAAATCTGCTACTGATTTTAAATATTAATATCTTCATGAATTCTCAAGTAAAATACTATTGTAATAAAATTATATCAAAATCTGAGTTAGTCTGCTATCTAACACAAGTTATTTCAGTGTAAAAGCTTTATCTGTTTAGGAGTTATTATGAATCAAACCGGAGTAATTTTTTTGGGACTACCCGTTATAGTGTGAAATTCATATATGATTTCTAGCCATCACATTACAGTATTTCAATCACATGTTTACACTTGTAAACCCAAATAAAATTGAGAAATATGCATTAATTAATGGTGCATACTAGTATACTATTGCAAATGCTGTCACATGATTTTGATTGGATATCAAGTTTAAACAAATACCGGGGCCGGCTGTATAAAGCTCTTAACTACTTTTTAACTACCCAAAAAGTAGTTAAATAGTGGTTAACTATAACTACGTAGTCAAGCCGGTTGTACAAGAAAGCAGTTAGCGTTAACTGCAGTTAAAAATTAGGTAAAGTCAACTATCCTCAATGGCATATTTAACTTCTCAAAACCTAGTTAAATATGGCGGCTGCATTAAGAGTGATCAACTTTTTTGAGCGAGATAATATCGAAAGGCAACTCTTACCTTGAGTTTTTAATTGTCATCTTCCCTGGGAAGATTTCTGAGAAGAAGAATTCCTAAAACGCCTTAGATTTGACCGAGAACGCTTGCTTTTTATAGCGCAACTCATCGAGGGCGAATTGAGACCACTAGCAAGGCAAAACCAGGCTCATCACTTAAAAGACTTATAATTTTAGAAGTGGTGGTGGTTGGTGGTTTTGCTGCAGGACGTCCACCTTTATTCCTATGGGACTGCATTATCCCAGAATTTTTTTTTTCTCAATTTGGGACATGTTTTGCCATTTTTCCCGAATTTCTATTGGTGTACGTTTTTGATAGCTGTTAATCTGGGAAGTAATAGTTTCCCACAACTTTTGCTTTTTGGCATTTGTTATTGTGCTCGAAAATTGACCCCGTAATGTGCCCAAATTTTGTTCAACGATATTAACCTGTAGGTTGAATTCTACTGAATTAAAATTTTCTTTTGGTTCTCTTCCCTTGTTTTGGATTAGTTGCTTTATGGGCAGACTTTTTGAATTTGTGTACATGTAATTGAGTTTTTCAACTTGAAAAATACCTGTAAGCTTGGCAACTGTGGTTAGATGGGAAAATATGACCTCTGGCATAATACAAATACATACAGCATGATATGAGTTGTATTGAATTTTGTTACAATATAAAGTACCGTCTACAGTAATAGTAAATAGACTCATACAGATTAGAAGTGACAAAGTTTGGCAAAACCTTTCTGACAATGGGCCTTTGCTCAAAACATCAAAGTTTCAATACTGTATTGGCACTATCTACACTGTGTGGCACAGGCCATTCAAAATTATAGGATACATTGGCTCTGGGTCACACACAACCCAAAATACCAGATTTGGGGCTGAGGCACGACATAATATGCGAAATATTCTGAATTATTTACCAATCCAACTTTACCTACTCTCAAATTAAGTTAATTAGAATGAAATAACGTGGTTATTTCCAACCTGTTCTGCAGTAGGATTTCAAGTACCAAGGGTCCATCATGGGTTATGCATATTTAAACTTTAACATTAGCCAAGTTTGTTTTAATCTAGGCCAACCTAGGTTAGGTTTGATGATGAAAATGACTTTATCCATACTATATTTATCCATACTGCAGAATCTTCAACAAGATATTGGGGGTGTAAAAACTAAAAATCTAGGGGCAGGGGTGCAAAACAGTACAAAAGTAACCAAATAGGTATTAAACACAATGAAATTTAGAGATTTAGTGAAGATTTAGGTTTTAATTGCTTAAATAATGAGGCACTTCCCAGGGGTACTAAAAACTTTTCCCCAAAAAATCTTGGGGTCAACTCTGACCAGCTCGACAGTCTGGTAACCAAGGATAGTACAATTCACACTATGAAAAATCAGATTTGCAATTATGCATTTTCAACCCAGTGCCAAAATGCAACTGCAATGAAGGCAACAAATTTGCTATTGTCCAAAGTTGATCATTCGAAAACACATATCCTTCTTTTATACAGATATTGCTTCAAAAATTTGCCACACATCTTAATAATTTGTGTACATTTGATCCATTTGCTTTTTAGCACCCAGGTGGAAATTTATTGCAAATCTGGCTTGTCATTTTACGTATGTGTTTCAAATTATCAAATCTGCACTATAGCAAATGTTTTGCCTTCATGGAATTTGCGTTTGGGCACTGGGTGAAAAATGTATTGCAAATCGTATTTTTCATCTCATGATTCTGTAAGTGCCATTCATTATTCATAGTGGGGGTTTGCACCAAGGAAAACTGTCTTCTCTTGCTAAAACTTGCTTATTCAATCATTGAAATAGCTTCTGTAACAAACTGTAATATGAATTATGTAAAATAAATATGTCATCCAAAGCCAAAAACTTTACAATAGGATACCATTCAGTTGTCACACATTTATTTCACCACTTCTATGACATGAGTTTGACTGTTTAATTGTTTTTCTTTGACACTCAAAATTTTGTTTACTAACCCCTTTCTCTTAATAGATGACAGTGCAAACCCAGGCAGTCCCCAAATATCTAGTAATCCATTTCCAGTTCATGTCTTGACTTCGCTTTTCTTCATTAGCATATGTTCGCAAAATACAAATTTTAGCATGTTTACACAAATGTACAGTCAGTGGGTGAGCAGACAAATAGATTACACAATTTGAATTTAGCACATATGACGTCCAGTGATCCAGACATAATCATTTGCTTGGCCAGTTTTAAGGTCGAAATTTACAAACCAACCAATCAGTACTTTCTTCAGTAATAATGAATATTTGTATTTGTACGAAAAAAAGTACAACAATTGCTTTTATCACAGATCAGGCGCATTCTTCAGCATCGAATTTGCTAGTTATTTTTAAATAAACAACACTTAATTTATGTCAACTGCCCCACGCGAGCCCCACGCAAGTTAACTACGTGTTAGTTAACTATCTGACTAACTACGTTTTGTGCAACGCAATTAAGTCGTGCAGTTAACTAACTAAAGTTAAGGATTAAACTATGATAGCTAACGCTAACTGCAGTTAACTATAACTACTTTTTTATACAACCGGCCCCTGGTGTCTCAAAAAAAGTATCGGTGTTTAATTTATGTATAATGTAAAAACTACACCAGCTATGGCTTTCAAATAAGTTTTATCGTATTAAGAAAACGCTAACTTAGGTTTTGGTATATAGAACGCTTGAACTTCACTCAATATTGAACGAGATATAAATGTTTTGACTGAGGGTCGGTTGAAAATTGGCGAAAAAATTGACTAAATCGACCTATTATTCGAAGATATTTGCTACTTTTCTGCGAGTATTGAAAATTTTGAAGAACCTGCCTTTAATGTCAAGGCGATTCGCCCTGGCCGCTTCGATTTCCTGATCTGGAGATTTGCAAATTGCTAGTTTAGGGTTATTTGAAGCAAAAATCTGCAACGCCCGCATAGGCACCAGCCAATGAATTTGAGACAGCTCCGTCAGGCAATTATTTTAGCGTGCCAAAGACTGCATGCACAAATAATCTAGAACTCTCGTGATGGCATGGTTAACAGAACACCACACCGTGATGGCATGGTTAACAGAACACCATTTAGATGAATAAATTATCTAATATGTAAATATTTGTTTTATCGTGCGTTGTGTTGACCAGAATAAAATTAAATTAAATGTTAATTTAATTGCATGATTTATGGTAATTGTATTTTCGAAATTGCTTCTTCGAAATGAAACTACAATATCTCATTCAATATTGCTTAAATATCTTTACGTCATATATCAAAATTTAAGTTAGGCCTTTTGGAATTCAGTGAAGTTTAATTCAGCCAAACAGCTAGTCCAGTTTTAACGGTATAACAAATCAAACATCGACACTTTTTTGAAACACCCAGTAGATATGTCCTTTAATTTGCTTTAGCACGAAATTGCATTCCATTTTGCACCAGAGAATACAATCCACAATGTGGTTCAGATGGCAAAACTTATGGAAATCGTTGTACGATGAGATACGCAACTTGTATAAGCAATGGAAAAATTATTTTGGAATATCCAGGGAAATGTAGTAAGTACAGTGCATTCATTTTTTAAGGAATTTTCTTTGGGAATTCCTTTTGTTAGAACTCGTTGCTCAGCATTATTCAATATGCCAGTAAAACAATCTGTTACATCGTAATTCATGACTGTCCATGAGATTGCATTGCTTATTTTGCTGCATAAAAAAATAGAGATTGTATAGGAGTTTGAAATGAATAAAGCCTTTTCAAGAGTCATTATGCAATATGTATGTCGAATACGTTGTGTATTTAGCGTATGAATAACGAATATCTCGTCTCAAAATTAGCAAATTACGATAATTCACCCCGAAGTTAAAATTTAATTTTCGAAGATTTTTGCAATGTTATCAAGAAAATACTGAACAAAATTTCGTTTCATTGTCACTTCATTGGAACAGATAAGATAAAAGTTTCAGGAACTCTAATGATATACGTACAAAGTTGCACAAAAGAGGTTGTTGCACTTATTTAGTGATCATTATCATCATCATGATTTGATATGGCGTGTAGATATACCGAACAATTATTTACTTGAATGATTGGAAAGTCAAAACGTTTTTCCATTTTTCTCGCCTTAGGACCAAATTGCATTCCATTTTGCACCAGAGAATACAATCCACAATGTGGTTCAGATGGCAAAACATATGGAAATCCTTGTACGATGAGATACGCAACTTGTATAAGCAATGGAAAAATTACTTTGGCATATCCAGGGAGATGTAGTAAGTACAGTGCATTCATTTTTTAAGGAATTTTCTTTGGGAATTAATCCATTTGTTAGAATTCGTTGCTCAGAATTATTCAATATGCCAGTAAAACAATCTGTTACATCGTAATTCATGACTGTCCATGAGATTGCATTGCTTATTTTGCTGCATAAAAAAATAGAGATTGTATAGGAGTTTGAAATGAATAAAGCCTTTTCAAGAGTCATTATGCAATATGTATGTCGAATACGTTGTGTATTTAGCGTATGAATAACGAATATCTCGTCTCAAAATTAGCAAATTACGATAATTCACCCCGAAGTTAAAATTTAATGTTCGAAGATTTTTGCAATGTTATCAAGAAAATACTGAACAAAATTTCGTTTCATTGTCACTTCATTGGAACAGATAAGATAAAAGTTTCAGGAACTCTAATGATATACGTACAAAGTTGCACAAAAGAGGTTGTTGCACTTATTTAGTGATCATTATCATCATCATGATTTGATATGGCGTGTAGATATACCGAACAATTATTTACTTGAATGATTGGAAAGTCAAAACGTTTTTCCATTTTTCTCGCCTTAGGACCAAATTGCATTCCATTTTGCACCAGAGAATACAATCCACAATGTGGTTCAGATGGCAAAACATATGGAAATCCTTGTACGATGAGATACGCAACTTGTATAAGCAATGGAAAAATTACTTTGGCATATCCAGGGAGATGTAGTAAGTACAGTGTATTCATTTTTCAAGGAATTTTCTATGGGAATTAATCCATTTGTTAGAATTCGTTGCTCAGAATTATTCAATATGCCAGTAAAACAATCTGTTACATCGTAATTCATGACTGTCCATGAGATTGCATTACCTGTTTTGCTGCATAAAAGATAGAGGTTGTATCCAGGTATATGTAGTGCACTCTAAATTTCAAAGTGTTCAGGGAACCCCAAATAGGTGTAAGTTTACACAATTTCGGTGTAAATTGGTTAATTACAACTTGTCAGGTGTAAAATTAGATTGCCAGGTGTATTATTACACTTTTATTGTGTTACTCTAACACTTGTTTAGTGTAAAGCCGTATTTACACTAAATTGATGTAAATTCACACCAAAAACCGGTAACTAAATACTATTTAAGTGTATTAATACACTTCTTTAGTGTAAAGATGATTATGACAACTTTGTCTTTAAATTAGACTTCCACCTATACATATACTGTTAATTTCGGGGAGTTATTTATAAAGCCCACATGGATCTTTTATAAATAAGTTTGTCAAGTATCGAATTTGTGTCGTCGAGTTGTCTAGTTGCAGTTTGATAACTGTGGACTTGTGGGTATAAGATTTTATATTTACATATACCTGATTTGAAATGGAAAATATTTTCGTTCCGCAGACCAGAAATATACATGAAATACACGAAACACTCTCTTGTTCAAATATTAATCGATTACAAGCTTTCAGCTATCAGTCTGTATAGCCCTAAACGTGTAGACGAGAAAGGACGCCAACAATGAAATACGAATCGACATATAGATTGACACACTAACTTATAAATAAATTGTTTGCTGGCAGAAGTGTGGGAAAAAACTTAAAGTTTCTGTGTAGCCATTATAGGTTGATCTAGGGTGCAGCTTAGAATTACTGTCAGCTTTATAAGACAAGGTCGTGTGTCAGGGTTCTAAGGTCTACGTTTTCGAAAATTTCCTTTGTCACTGACTTTAGTCCGTCAATCTGTATCACATGTAGTTTCATAATTCATAGCATCCTCTCTCGTTTATATTCTACCTGTTAAAGGCTACAGGTTGATAGTCCAGAGACTGCAATAAATTAATATTTCGAGAACGTTTCAAAAAGATTTTAAAATATGTTTGATCGTGGTTGCAAATCTACAAGTAGATTTATGTCCAGTTACTTCCGCAGATCAGTGGAAGAACTGCGCGCGCGAAGCTCACCGGGATAGCGTCACTTCAACACATATTTTGCAAATGTTATTTATATTATTGGTTTTCTACAACAAAGAAAGACAGTATTTAACCAAAATAGACAATGGAATAACTCCGCATACATCACAAAAGACGACATAAAACTCAGGTAAGCATATTGTTCTGGTTTTTGTATTGATAACGCAAATTTAACGTGTAATATTTACTTCCATCCATCGTTGATGTAAACACGTACTCCATTTTAAGATTAAATTACTCGCATTTTATGATTTGAATTTCGCGCGATTGTATTTGTAAATAAATACATCCTCTATTTTCCTTGATACGTAGCATTTAGCTAGATTTTGTTAACCTGTGTTTGTTTATATCTTGTGTTTGGATCAATTGAAGTTGACTGATTGCCACTGATCATATTGCTGTGATGTGGCCATCAGGCCATTAAGGGATGAAGTGGACTCAATAACTGATTTCCTAATATCTAATGAGGGAAATTTAACGGCCTTTACACAACTCCTACTTTGTCGTAATATTCATAATTTATTGACATATATACAGAATTACTCTAGTGCTTGTACTGATTTTATTGTTCAAACTATTTTATTAGCATTCAAATTGTTTCATTGTAAAAATTATGCTCAGCTTTAATGCTCCAACTATCTTGTTCTCAGAAAAACACCACAATATTATTTTATATCACTTATTGTAATATATACAGTGTATTTGGATGTATCGGGTTGTTCAAGAAAAGATTTTCCCCATCCCAGAACGTCTTGGTTTTAAATCCCCCCTTCACTTGGACATTCATAAAGCAATTTATTTTTGGTTCAAATTTACAAACAATTTGCCTGATAAATCTCTCCATACTGTAAACCCCTTGGATAAACTTACATCTATACATGCTAATATGCCTCACCCCTCCCTGGATGGCAAAAATTTCTTCCTTGCAGGAGATAGAAAACTTTTCTGGAACAACTCATCTAAGCAGATTGCAATTAGGGTTGCCCTTGATGAGCAAAATTATCTGGCATAAAAAATATGGCAAAATATAATATTTAGCACTGTTAAGTGTAAAAGTAAATAGTGTAAATTTTTCTGTTATGAATCCTTTAAAACACCAACCATGTTTTGCTCTACACTGCTTAATTTAGTTCATTCCTGGCAGAAAAGGAATAACATTAACTCACAATAATCATAAAAGCTGTGACATTTTAATGTGGATGCAGGATTTATTTCGATTATTGCTGGAGAAGTCAAAAAGTTTAGAACTACATATAAATTTGGCTTAACTACACTTTGATGGCAGGGTATTTTGTGTGTGACAGTAAACCTTTATGCCACACTGTATTTTTCAAGGCTTTGTACACTGGATTTTTATATAATGGCAATTTGTCTGCAATTCTACTCATCAATACGTGAAAAAGTGCTACTTGTCAAACTATTAACCAAGCAATCTTTCAGTGTAAAATGTAAACCTTTCTATTTTGTTCTGTTTAGTATGAGATAATTGTGTAGGAAGAATGTTGACACTCCATTAATTTATCATCCTTTTTTAAACTAAATGCACGAACATGCATTTAAGTGTAATTGCACAGAAGTGATTTATGATTACCCAATACATGTATTATTGTATTGAGTGCCTAAAGTCACATGATTCTGTTATGCATAATATATAGCTATTAGATCATCTTGACAACATAATGTTACTTATCTTTTGCAGGCTTTGATACATAACTACCTGGAAACACCTTTGGTTAAACTTGGTTGCAAGATTCCCAGCAAATGATGGAAGACCTGGTTAAACCTGTCTGAAGGAGTCAAAGCAAGTTGATGCGAGGCTAATTGAACAATTGGATGCAAGATATTTTGATTTATGAAAAGTATTCAACCTTGGAAAATATGGGGTTCCAGTAAGCAGTATTTGAACAGTTACTTGAAAATATATGTGACAATTTAGAGTATTTTAAACTCTGCAGTAATTAGTAGATAGTCTGCAAATCAATTTGCTGCAGTTGGCCCCCAAAATTATAAGAATGGCAGAGAAAAGGCAGCTTGCTTTGGAAGAGGCAAAATATAGTATACAGTTTAAATATTTCTGCATGTAAGTGTTTTATTTAACCATATATTTCAATTATATATATTTTTAACATAGAGAAGTTGTTTGAATGAGAATGCTCCTAGATTAAATTAACTTGGCATAAAAATATGCTCCAAGGTGTATATTCATACCACAAGTTTAACCCAAGTTGGTGAAATTTCTGTGACTGTGACACCAACTTGGTGTACAGTTGCACTCCTGAGGTGTATGTGAATTTACACCTTTTTAGTGTAACAGGTGTTACACCGACTTGGTGTGAAAATACACTCCTGGTCTATATTTACACTGCAAGTATAAATTTACACTTTTATGGTGTAAATATTGAGGCAAGCTACTTTACACCAACTTGGTGTAAAAATACACTTACTAAAGTAAACTAACACTTGCGAAAGTGTAAATTCTCACTTTTTTGGTGTAAAAACGGAGGCAAGAATTTACACCGATTTTGGTGTTGGCACAACACTCGACAACAACACCGTATTTTTATGGTTTACTAGGAATAGCTTGACTCGACAGTTTGAAATGAAAAAAGCCTTTTCAAAAGTCATTATGCAATATGTGTGTCCAATACGTTGTGTATTTAACGTATGAAATAACGAATATCTCGTCTAAAAATTAGCACAGTTACGATAATTCACCCAGAAGTTAAAGTGAAATTTTCAAATATTTTTGCTATGTTATCAAGAAAATATTGAACAAAATTTCGTTTCATTGTCACTTCAATGGAACAGATGAGATAAAAGTTTCAGGAACTATAACGATATACGTCCAAAGTTGCACAAAAGAGGTTGTTGCACTTATTTAGTGATCATTATCATCATCATCATGATTTAATATGGCGAGTAGATACCGAACAATTATTTACTTAAATGACTGGAAAGTCAAAAACGTTTTTTTCCTTTTTCTCGCCTTAAGACCAAAATGCAGTCCAAATTGCACCAAAGAATACGCTTTTTAAGAAAAAGCTTTTTATGTCTGTCATCTTGCGAGAAAATTGTGCAAACCAGACCGTTCATATACTGTTGCATTTCCCGATCTTGTTACTGAGGAAAAACCGCCACATCACAAAAAGATTTTTGTTTCATACAGGACCAAAATGCATTCCATTTTGCACCAGAGAATACAATCCACAATGTGGTTCAGATGGCAAAACATATGGAAATCCTTGTACGATGAGATACGCAACTTGTATAAGCAATGGTAAAATTACTTTGGCATATCCAGGGAAATGTCGTGAGTATTCGTCGACTCATTATAATTAAATTTAAGTACAGGTTGAGAATATTTGGACTCGACAAAATAATTGCTAATATCCGATTCTAACTAGTGTTATTTGGAAATGAGAGAAATCTTTCTAGGCAGAAATAGAACAGAGAGTGTATTTTCTTTCTAATTAAATTTGTTTGTCATATGACCCTAAAATATGGGTAAAATTCGTCTTTAATGTGGTAATAGTGCTAATTATAACACTGTAATTTTGTTATCTGTAGGCTGAGGAGCACTTATTCAAATGAAGTAGAGAAACGCTTGATTTGTGGTTTATTATCTACAACTGGTTAAATAATTTTAATGACTCTAGTTTTCATTCTATGTACGATTGAATTGTTTGATCCGTGCTAGCATGCATCGTCTTGGTGTAATAGTTTAAACGTTTTTGTATTTCATAATTACATTCTTGTTGTCCAAAACATTGACAGTTGAAAAATCTTTGTTTCATTACATTTTATTAATTGCCCTAGATAGAAAAACATAGACCCGCCAAGCGTGCATATATTGCAAAAATTTATTTGTGATATATGCAAGCCATGTATTGTGTCAGTGCGTCGTATGTATAGGTAACGTTATCTTGATCGCAAACCGGGTATATACATCGATCTAGCAGGAGTCAAAATGGGAAAAATACAAAGATAACAATAACTAAAAATGTCGTACTAAGTAAAATAATTATGAACTTAGTCTAATTAACAATTAGATTACGGTCTCGCGATTTCTATGCGGTGATAGTTGATGAGGGCGAATCCCGAATCAACTATCACCGCATAGAAATCGAGAGCGAGTAGTCAACAAAAAATATAGAATATTCATATATAGAAGTATAGAATAATCAACAAAAAATTTGATTTTTAAGCAATTTTTTTAAAAGATAAGATGATTGTTTCGCTACTCGCTATCCATCGAGGTAGATAGCGAGTAGAGTAGCCAATCCAATTACAGCATTTGCAATAGTATACTATGGTATGATTCTACTAATAAATATTAGGAAACCTGGACTAGTGAAGTATATATTGAAAATATCCAAATACCTAAGTATAGGTACATAATACCTAGGTATAGTTCTTTAAACCAGTGGCGAAGCTAGCCCTGTAAATAGGCCATGACACACAAAGTTTGAATCATTATCATTCTTTCTTTCATTAGAAGTGGGTCGTATCCATTGCTATGAAAGCGGAAATATTTGCGCAGCATGACCAAATTGTCACATTAGCATTGCCACTGTTTAAGCAATTTAAAAGCATATCTAAACTAAACGTTACCACTATATAAAAATAGGTACGCTTAGCGTACATGTGGGTAGCCTCAGCGAAGTAAGCCAAGACACTCTTAAGACCCAAGACCCTTTAAGCATTGTTACTATGTTAAACAGGTGTGATTGCAATTTTGCAGGTTATGCTGAAACCAAGGCTATTATATTTACAATACTTTGAGGATATTAATTAAACACATGATGAGTATTCAAGCTAAAAATGACCCAATAACTAATATCATATAAATAATGTTCATGAAATAAACTGATATAGCCAAACATTAAGATTTTCTTGCAACAACATTGTGAATATATATGGGATGATTCATGATTTATGAGGAATATTGTCGACATTGAAAAATTTAACAACCAGCAATATGAGGCATTCATCATATAAATTTGTTAAACTGATATAAGATTTTCTCGCAACAACATTGTGAATATATATTGGGGGGAATCATTATACATGAGGGTTGTCGACATTGAAAAATGTAACAACCAGCAAATGATTGGATGGATTGATTGGGGGATTGATATATGAAGGTTGTCGATATTGAAAAAAATTAAAACCAGCAACATAAGGTCTTCATCATATAAATGTGTTAAACTGATATAACCAAACATTAAGATTTTCTTGCAACAAAATTGTGATTATATATGAGGGGATTCATTATATGTGAATTAGGTTGTCAATATTGAAAAAAATTAAAACCAGCAATATCAGGTGCTCATCATATAAATTGGTTAAACTGATATAACCAAACATTAAGACTTTCTTGCAACAACATTGTGAGTATATATGGGGGGGGGATTCATTATATAAGAGGTTGTCGACATTGAAAAATTTTACAACCAGCAAATGATTAGATGGATTGATTGGGGGATTGATATATGAAGGTTGTCGATATTGAAAAAAATTAAAACCAGCACACTGCATGAAAAAAGACATATTCTAACGTATTCACATGTGAATATGGGTATGAATAAGACGCATATCGAAGGGATATTCTGATGCGCAATACTAGTTTGAATATCGTAAGTATTCGATGGTATTCCGAATGCGAATATCATTTGAATATGGCACGTATTCTATACCATAATCTGACTTAGAATATGTGACTGTGGAGACCGAATTAGTCGTCTCGGTGTTTCCATTATTTGTGATATTTTTAAATTCATGTGATCATGTGTCAAGACCGAGAAAACAAAAATACGGAATGCGAATGTGTTAGCAAGGAATTGTAAGGAATATCGAAAGAGACGAGGATTGCGTGAAAATGCAACTCATGCATAAATAATAAATTGTACGGCTTGTTGCTTATATATGTTTCGTTATTTGTTTTGTTCATTTCGTCGTAATTCACGAATATTCAATATTTGATTATCCATTTTGAAAAGGAGATATGTCAAAAGCCGCCGGACTGCCGCTGTTTTGTGTGGAGATTTTGTGAACAAACTTCGATCGCTGAAAATATAAAAGCTAACGTTTGTGCGTTCTTATATAGGTACTATATAAATCAGTATACTGTTTTTAACATCCATGTTTTCAATATTAAATCTTGTTATTAATGTTTGTAAAGCATTGAGAAAATGGACCTGATATCATTATCTTTACGGAATTTATTTTTATAGCTTACAAACGAATCATGTTTAGGAAACTTTATCACAGAATTGGCAAATTTATACTAGAGACCCCCATTATGCGTCTGGGCGCGTAATGCGTCCTTCTATATTGTTCGTCTGGTATAAAGACGGGACGCATAATCCGACGAACTATCAGGCAAACCACCACAATAATTTTTTTCTGGCTTTTTGCATCACGGTTTAAAATAGCCGGATTATTGTCTGTGTTTGAATAGCCGGATTATTCGTCTGTTCAGACGAAGAACCGAGATCATGACAGTGATGTCGATGATAAAAGCTTATATATGGAAGGTATCGAGAATTCGCTTGTAGAAGACCTTAGACGGCAAATGCAGGAATTCGCAGAAAGTACGAACTTAAAGATTGAAGGTCTCGAAATTGATGTAAATAATTTAAAAGCCAGATCGGTACCGATGTTTGTCATGGAGGCTACTGTCAAAGAACTGAAAATAGACAAAGACAATTTGGTGAGGGAAAACGCCGAGTTACGTGAAAAGAACTTGAATTTCGCACTTATTACATCTGATCTAAATTCAAAAGTCAAAGAACTTGAGCATGAAAGAGACAGCTTGGTTACGGCCATGAAACTTCAACAACAAGAATTTGAGCAAGGACATTACGAACGACAAGATGGCGAGAAGTGGAAAACGGTATCGGGTATTAAACAAAGTAAAGAAGATCAAGCCACTATGAATTTTGAATTGAATAGATATGATGTGCTGAATGATGAAGCGAATACACAAAATAGTGATCTTCATGCCTCAGTAATTGAAATTAATTCTGAAACACAACAACCTACAACTGGTCAGAATATGGCCGTCGATAATGATAACATTTTTCCAGAAAAAGGTGACAATGCAAGCAATTGCCCAAAGTTAACTCATGACACAATCCAAGGTAATAAAGGCAACAGTAGCAGAGCAACAGAGCATACTCCTGTCAAAGGGCGGGTACCAACGCAAGGTATTGTTATTATTGGTGATTCAATTATTAAAAACGTTAATCCAGTAAAACTGTCTAAGAGGAGGGTTCAGAAGTACACATATCCTGGTAAAACAACACCGGAAATTAATAATGAACTCACTAAAATTAATATTCAGTTGCCCCCCTCACATGTTATTGTTCATACAGGGACAAATGATGTCCCTGTTGAGACTACTGAAAAATGTGTTAGTAATATGGAAGAGCTTATTATGTTAGTTAAACAGAAGTTCCCAAACTCTAAAATTGGAATTTCTGGCATCACACCAAGACAGGATATTGATTTAACATTGAAGATAAAAGAAATCAATGAGAAAGTTCAGACCTTGTCTTCTGAACATGGTGTGAAATTTGTAAATAATTTGTCAATAGATAAAACATGTCTGAACTCAAGCAAGCTACATCTAAATGCGAAGGGCTCAGCAATACTAGCTTCACATTTCATTAAGTTCCTTAGAGATGGACAATCATTAAGCTCACTGCACCCAAAAAAGCATCCTAAACAGGATTTTCCAATGAGCACAATAAATCAACTGGGAGAACTGTTGAAGACAATAATGAATCTGAACAGATAAATTGTACAAAAGTGTCATGTAATCCTTCATTAGGCACTGATAATGAGATTAATATATTAGCTAAAACTAAGGGTCTGAAAATAGCCAACTTAAATGTTAATAGCTTAATGAAACATCTGGATGAAATTCGCATAATTCTTAGTAACAAAGCCCTTGACATTCTTGCAATTAATGAATCCAAAATTGATAATCAGATTTCAAATGATGAGATACATATACATGGTTTCAATATAATCCGAAAAGATCGAAATAGGTTTGGTGGAGGTGTGGTTCTTTATGTTCGCGACACCATATCATTCTCAGATAGGAAAGATATAATCCCTGATGGTCTTGAGATGGTTTGCATTGAACTAAATTTACCCTATAATAAATCTCTGCTAATTAGTACATGGTATAGACCACCAAATTCCCATATGAATATATTTGATTCTTGGACAGGCTTTTTATCAAAATGTGACAATGAAGATAAGGAGTTAATTCTTATAGGGGATTTAAACTGCGATGTCAGTAAGAATGTGCCTGATGCACACACATGTAAGTTACAATTTCTATGCTCTCTCTATCAGATAGACCAACTTATTAAAGAGTGTACAAGACTAACTCCTACATCTGCTACACTAATTGATTTAATATTGACAAATACTCCAGAAAATATTTCTAGATCAGGTGTTATTCACCTGGGAATTTCAGATCATAGCCTTATTTATGCTGTGAGAAAATTTATCCCACCAAAAGGAAGACAAAAAACTCGCGAAGTTCGTAATTTCAAAAATTTTATAGAGAATGATTTTATCCAGGATGTGTCTCAATTGCCTTGGGACATAGTCTATCAGTTTGTAGATCCAAATATATGCTGGCAAGTGTGGAAATCACTCTTATTAGATGCACTTAACAGACATGCCCCTATTTGTCACAAAAGAATAAGGAATAACTCTGTGCCATGGATTAACCCTCAAATTAAACAACTGATGAGAAAAAGGGATTATCACAAAAAACAAGCCATAAAACATGATTCTGAGACCCAGTGGGCATTGTATAAAACAGTACGGAATAAAGTAAACATAGACATGCGGAAAGCAAAATCTAAGTACTTTTGTGATAAAATTGAGACTTGTTCTCAAATGAAAGATAGTAAAAATGGATGGGCCTGGATAAATACCCTTTTAGGTAGAAAGGGTAAGAGAGCAAACATTAATGAATTGATAATAAATGACAAGGTTATTTCTGACGATAAAATTATGGCTGAAAAGTTTAATGAATACTTCATAAATATTGGTATGAAAATGGCTGCTGAATCAGGAAATCAAAGTACTGATACATGCAATTCTGAAAGAAATGTCAACCCTCCTAAAGAATATTTTCACTTTTCAGATATTACCATAGATAATGTTTTCATACGCTTGCAAAAACTAAATGCCTCAAAAGCCACAGGTATGGATGGTATACCAGCAAAGATTCTAAAAATGATAGCAGGCTTTATTGCACCATCTTTAACTTTCATATTTAACTTATCCATCAGGACTGGTATTTATATAGATGAGTGGAAATTAGCTAGGGTTATACCAATTTATAAATCTGAGGATAAGCGTAAATGTGAAAATTATAGACCAATCTCAGTCCTCCCTGTTGTTAGTAAAATATTTGAAGGTGAGGTCTTTAGTCAAATATATGGCTTTTTAAATAGACATGCGGCACTTTCAAAATTCCAATCTGGGTTCCGGCCAAAACACGGAACCTTGGCCGCTCTTATACAAATGTGTGATCAATGGCTAATGGACATGGATGATGGCAAAATAAACGGAGTTGTTTTTCTTGATATATGTAAAGCATTTGACTCGGTGAACCATCAGATATTATTAGAAAAGCTTGAAACCCAATTTGGTATTCATGATACTGAACTAAAATGGTTTCAATCATACTTAAAGGATAGGAAACAAGTGTGTTTTGTTAATGAACAAACTTCTTCTGCAAGGAAAATAATATGTGGAATTCCACAGGGATCAATACTTGGTCCGCTATTGTTCTTGCTATATATCAATGATATGCCTGACATCTTAGAGAAGACAACTCCAGGCCTATATGCCGATGACACTCAAATATTCTCCTCCTCACATGATTATGACACACTTGTTGAGAATTTGAATATGGACCTTGCCAATATTCAAAAATGGCTTGCTAAAAACAAACTGAAGTCTCATGCAAAAAAAACAAAAGTTATGTTTATTGGATCATTGCATAATTTAAATAACAAAGTTGGGAATAGAACTGTTGAGATGAACAAAATTCCAGTCCCGCAGACTAGTACATTTAAGTGCTTAGGGGTAGATTTAGATCAAAAATTGAATTGGGAGAAACACATTGATTCCGTATGTCATAAGATTAGTGCTGGAATAGGGGCAATGAAAAGGATAAAACCTTATGTCCCACACAAAACTTTACAAGATGTTTACAAAACATTGATACAACCTCATTTCGATTACTGTTCTCCGCTATGGGATAATTGTGGTTTGGGACTTCAAGACAAATTGCAAAAATTTCAAAATCGTGCAGCAAGGGTGATCACCGGAGCTGACTACGATGTAAGATCTTCTGAAGTGCTAAACACCTTAGGGTGGGAAAAACTGGCTAATAGACGAGCACTAAATAAATTAGTGTTCATTTATAAAGTACTCGCAAACCACACTGCACCAAACCTTAAAGATCTATTTTCTCGAAGAAATGTATCACAGAATAGCTATGAATTGCGTAATAGCGAAACTGATCTCTCGATTAAAAAACCGAAAACTGAATTTCTAAAGAAAACATTTGGGTATAGTGGAGCAGTTTTATGGAATAGTCTTCCGCAAGATGTCAAGATGGCAGAGTCCCTAATTTCCTTTAAAACAAAGGTGAAATTGCATCTAAGCTAATTTCATGTCCAGAATGAAGAGGATAATTGGGTAAATGCAGATTAGGAAGAAGGGGGAGGGGGAAGCCTGGCAATATTAATGGTTAAGGGAAGGGTTTGGTTAAATTTATTTTAGTAATTAAAAGTTTAATTAATGTGTGTTTCGTAACATATCTTAGATTTAATGTACATAGTACGCCCTTCGTGGAAACCAACTGATGTAAATAGTTGACGAAGATAGCGTGTTGAAATAAAGTTTTACATTACATTACATCACATAGTTCGTCCAGACGCATAATGCGTCTTGCGCCCATCTTTATACTACAGACGCATAATCAGACGAATAATAAAACCTTGCCAAAGTTCGTCCAGACGCATGATGCGTCTCCAGTATAAAAACGACTGTTGATGCTTATAATGTGCCCGGAAATTATAACCAAAAAACAAGCAAGGTTTAAAAACGGTTTCGTATTTCGCTGCCGCTATATTGCGCGCATTTCGCGACCGCGTGTTTGACAAGCTTTACATAGAGTCAGTTGTTTGTGCTCTGTTACAAACATACGGACTGCTCGGAAAAAGCGAAAAAGCTGGTGAGAAAGGAAGAAAGAAAGGCCAAACAAAGAGTGGAAAATGTCAAAGAAAGTGAAGCTACTGTGGCAGCAATAAGGGAAGAACAAGCCGGCAAAGACTAGAAAAGTTGTCTAGAAAATATTACACGATGTGGAAAGTAATTTGCATACATTTACTTGAATATAGTAAAGCGTGGACATGCCAGGCATATTTAATAAGAATGCCACTGGTTTGGTGGGACGTATTTATTTTTATTTTGATACTATATACTTGTAGCTCATGGACGTGCTAATATTTAAGGTTACATTATATGATAGGTGCCTTTGGCACAAAAAACATTCACTATTCAGTCAGTTTTAACGGAACGTCTCTCAAATTTGGCAGAAATATTGCTTGATAGCTGTAGAAATACGGGACTTAAAACCATGTAGGTGAGTTTGAAATTATAGCGATAGTCGCGTGGTTTTTGAGAATCGGCAGTCTTGGACGCGACGAGTTTTCTCCTTCGCTAGATTTACGCAGAAACTTTCAAATTAACATTTTCCGAATCTCTGATAATCAAGTTACAAAAACGTGTTCGCATTTTTTGACAGGTTGCGTTATAGCTGAGATATAAGCCGGGCAACTTTAGTGTTCCTTCTGTTTGGGAGTGCGTTGAGAAAAACTGTCATAACTCAAAAAATATCACGTTACAAAAAATTTCCGAACACGTTTTTACTCCTTAACTATCTCCCTATATTGTGACAAAGTTTGGGCAAAATCGGTTAAAACGTACGAGCTGGAAAGCTCACTTTGTATTGAGAATTGCGCAAAGTTCTCTTTAGAAAATAGAGGCGATCAAAGATTTCGCGGGTATTTTAGCGGCACTTAGCATTTGTACCTCCTACTTCCTTAATCCTTTAATCGCATTTATCATTAACCAATTAGGTTCAACTTTCGTAATTGCTATTTGGCAAGGTGTTTTTTCCACCAATGCTTTTACTAGTGCGGCAAAGTGCTTTTAGCATTCGGTAAAGTCAAAACACTGGAAAAATGCCGGCTAAACGCAAGAGCAAACAAGGCAAGGAAACCTCATAATCGTCTGCGCATAAAAGGAGACGAACTGAAACAACGGACGCAGATAGTGAGGACGGAAACAAACCCTTTTGGATAAAATGTTTGTTCTCGAGTAACTTTTATTTTGTTGGCGCATAGGCAATGTCACACTTGTAAATGTCACGCTGATTTCCTCGCTTGAACCGGAATAGTCTGTTTCACTGTCGCTTGACGCTGTAAAGCTATCATTCAAATAGAACTGCTTACTCGCTTTTAGCTTCCTTGTGCTAGAAGACGGCGAGCTTAAACTTGAAGCCATGCTAGTTGAGTAATTTGACTGCCACTGTTCTTCCTGATTAAACCAAGAACCACGGTCGCTTTCTGCTAAGGTTTTCAAAATGTATTCATATTTTTTTATTTTTAGCTTTTCCAGGAGTCATAATCAGTGTTATAGCTACGTATAAGCATGCGAAATCGGATCTGATGTAGAAAGCAAAACAAATGGCCACATACTGTCACCTCGACCGGATCATTTTGATGAACGTGTTAACAGAAAATGCCAATCTCAAATGCAACTTTCGCGGCAAAATATTTAGCAACTTTAATACATTTGCCCATATCTCTTTTGCGTTTTAGAATTTTAAAATTTTTTTTGCATATTTCGAAAACTCGCTAATTAATTAGTAAAAATCGATAAAAAGCTCAAAATTGGTAATTTCAACATTTTTTCATATAATGTAACCTTAAGTGTTCTTAGATTTGTTTGTTGATTTGCAGGTGGAAAGCCTTAGTATTGTAATAGTGGTCTGAAAGTTCTAAACTGTTAAGATTTCTGTCTTTGGGCAATTCATGGCTAAGATTTCTGACTTGTGGCGATGAGCCCAATTAGGCTGCTGTATTTTTTGTATATCTCCATTTTATATAGTTCATACTATACCATACTGTAATAAATACTCAAGAAATATATAATAAATATTAATTTACAAATTATACACAAATTTTTAAAATATAAAAATTAAGAATAGCTTGGTACTCTATTGTACGGTAGCTTGGGCTTCTAAACTGTTAAGATTTTTGTCTTTGGGCAGTTCATGGCTAAGAGTTCTGTCTGTTGGCCATGAGCCCAAGCTACTGTATTCTTTGTACATCTCCATGTTTATTAGTAAGATATTGTAACTCGTAGTACCGTCGCCCTTGGACTTCAGCGAAACGCACGTTATACTAATTCATACGCAGATGATAAAAGGAACGTTCAAATAAGAATCTCCTCAATATAAATCGAAATATATTCACCGTGGTTTCTAAACAACGAATTTACAAAACATACAATTACTAAACTATACAAACTATTACAAATTGACAAAACAACGTAGGACAAATACCTGACTGTTAATCCTCCTGACTACTAAATAATACGCTACACCTTTCTACTCCGTCCAAATTTAAATATCAACGAATTACAAATATATATGACGCGAGTTCACTCTTCGAAAAGACAAAACATGTGTTCTCACTCGCCCGTGTTTGCGGGTTAATCCCTAAATTCAGGCTTCGTCCAACTAGATCCTACAATATAAAGTTCATATACTATACCATACTGTAATAAATACTCAAGAAAATAGAATAAATATTAATAAAAAAATCATGCACAAGTTTTAAAATATAAAAATTAAACATAGCTTGGTATTCTATTGTAAAGTAGCTTGGGCTTCTAAACTGTTAAGATTTGTGTCTTTGGGCAGTTCATGGCTAAGATTTTTGTCTTTCGGCCATGAGCCCAAGCTACTGTATTCTTTGTATATCTCCATGTTTATTAGTAAGATATAAAGTTTATATACTATACCATATTTTAATAAATATTTAAGAAAATAGAATACGTATTAATAAAATTTATACACAAATTTTAAAACATAAAAGTTGAGATCAAGCATGCAGGTTGGTACCAGAACTGGCTGCCAATGTATATACCCTCTGTGTATTTGCAAGTTCATTATATCAAATCTTGTTCATATACTGCATATAATATAAGCATTCAAGCAATTTATTTTATTTTTATCATGATATGTATACCATAGATCAGTACACCATAGATATTATACATTAGATTATGTATTTACATCATGTGAGACTGTGAGTAGAATCATAAAATTATAATACGAAAACATTTGAACAATATGACAACTTTAATGCAATGCAGCAAGTTGAGATAGAGTATTATTCAAGAATCAAAATCATCAAGCTGTAAATTTTGTGAAAAATGTACTCAAAAAATAAAATTTAAAATCTAGGGTAAAGGCAACCGTAAAAGCGTTGTCTTTGCGCCTTAGTGTTCCTGTTTTTACTTGTTAAATAATTTAACAGTCCAAGGTATATATGGTTTATTGCCTGAAGAAAACCAAATGCCTAAATCAAATCATTGGATTTTCAGTCGAGATGACGTCACGATGCACTTTGTTTGTGACTTTGGTGTTAGTACAAGGTCAATTTCAAGGTAATTAAGAATCAGCATTTTTTATATCAATATTTTAAGTGTTGATATATACATATATACTAAAATATTTGAAAATGCCCAACTGATAACTAAACAGTGTTAATTGGGCCAGGAAGCTGAGAATTATCCATAAATTCAAATTTATCAAGTTTTAGCTCTAACTTCTAAGTTTTGGTCAAAAAGGTATTCCTACTCAATAAAATTCAAAATCTAGAATTGGATTTTGAACATGCACATAGCAAAACCACATGCAGACTGTATGAAAATGAAATGAAATTCTAGCTGAGGAAAAGTCATGTAGGGTGTATCTGGTTCTTGATAAAGATCAATTTCAAGGTAAGAAAAAATGAGTTCCTTGTAGCATTAAAATTAATGACAATATACATTATTGTAGATCCAGTGAGTACAATATTTAGAAATTGCCTAGTACATGCAGGCATATTAACACCCATTTTAATCTCCAATATTTATTTCTGTATTTCAATAAAACTATGATTTGGAAATGACCATATGAACAGACGACCTGGGAATTGCTAAATAGGCTGTACTTCAAAAAATGGCAATGGAAAGCTGCTATACAGTTCATATGGAGATCAGAGTCAAAATTATACCTTTTCATTGATCCTTTTGTAATCTTTTAATTTTTAAGCTTTTAATATATTGCTGACACTATATCTGCAAGCTGATAATAGGTTTTATTCTCGTCTGCTTTGGGCGATTTTATATACCGAATGTAAGTGTCCACAAACTTTGGAGTTTTGCAATAAGCCATTAAAAATTTGAACCAAGGAAAATTGAAAGGAAATTGCATGTTTGTCTTCAAGTCAGTGTTCGAAATTTGGAATTCCTTTCTAGGTGCTTCCGCTTTGACAATCTATTTTCAATGAAAACCTAGGTCAATATATTCTAGTTTAGTAACGGTAAAAATCTAACAGACACTGCGTAGTGAATATAGCATTGAGAACAACTAAATGCAGCTATAAAATTTATAACAGACTTCCAGAAAGTTTTGCTACATGTAATCAGCATGCAGTTTATTCGCTACTGTTCTCTACATTGATAGATATTTTCTACTCGAATCGCGAACCGCGCTCATTGCATGCGTAACCATACTTAACAAATACAAAACGACATGCTAAAATTATCATGGAATACAAAACAATACTTGTTCCATAAAGTAAATGTTTAGGTTTGTAAAATGTTTAGGTAAATCGAACGGTAATACTGTCTATTAAGAAGCGCAAGTGTGAATATTCGGTCTAGAAAAATATTCACAGAATATTCTCACGTATTATATGTACGAATACTAGGTGTGTCATATTCCAACATATTCACGTCTGAATACCACCAATATTCTCACAATATTCGCTGGTAATACGTCGGAATATGTGTCAATACTAATAATATTCTAAACAGTATTCATAAGTATTCGCGTTAGAATATTGCGTTTTTCATGCAGTGCAACATGAGGTCTTCATCATATAAATGTGTTAAACTGATATAACCAAACATTAAGACTTTCTTGCAACAACATTGTGAATATATATGGGGGGGGGATTTATTATATAAGAGGTTGTCGACATTGAAAAATTTTACAACCAGCAAATGATTGTGATTAATATTTAACTATCATGGACCTTTATTTGCATTGTTAGACTGATATAACCAAACATTAAGATTTTCTTGCAACAACATTGTGATTATATATGAGGGGATTCATTATATATAAAGGTTGTCGATACTGAAAAGAATTAAAACCAGCAATATGAGGTGTTCATCATATAAATTTGTTAAACTGATATAACCAAACTTTAAGATTTTCTTGCGACATTGTGATTAGCTATATATGGAGGGAATTCATTATATTCCTCTCAAGGGGGACTCATTACGAGGGTTGCCAGCAAATGTTTGTGGTTTTTTTAACTATCACGGACTTCTATTTGCATTGTTAGACTGATATAATCAAACATTAAGATTTTCTTGTAACAACATGAGGGTTGTCAGTACTGAAAAATTTAACAATCAGCAGATAATTGTGATTAACATTGAGATTTCCTTGCAACAACATTGTGATTATACCTGGTAATCTGGGGGGATTAATATAAGGGTTGCCCATATTGGAAAATTTAACAACCAGCAAATGAGGGTGACCTGTAAAAGCTCGAGGGTATTAAACACACGAGTCAGCGGAGTGACACGACGAGTACTCAAGTGAACAAAAAAATACAGAATGGCCCAATAACTAAATAATATTCATCACAAAAATTTGCTACTGCACACAAATATTTTACATGCGGATTACCGCCTCCAAAGTCCAAATAACACACACCATGAACAACTAAAAACCAGAACTTGAACGATAAAATAATAAAAACCAGAACTTGAACAATAAAATAATACAACATAATACAACACCAGCGTACGCCATATTAAAGAACTGAAGAATTCAGTCTCATTGAAAGTCTGACGTTTTGATTGGTTCGTGGTTCCTTAAAGATCTCAATATAATCAGGAATGTGATTTTGCGGACATGAAACGACTACGTGGCTACCCACAAAAATTACCCAATCACACGGCGTTAGAAAACCGTTTGCGGTATGTGTAATATGATCCTTCATTGTCTGCATGAATAATTAAAGAAGTGCATAGAAAACGCGTGCTGATCGATGGCGTTTAAATATGGTAACAAATTATGACATTACCAAATAAGAAATGATCCTCAAATGACTGCACGCTCAGCAATATAAAATAGCTTAGCATTTTATAGTCTATAAGACAGCTTAGCATTTTGGTCTAAAAGAACCAATTTCCCTACGCCCTTTTACAACAAAATGATTATCTCTTAGTATTCAAAATATTTGCGAAATATTGTATTCATTAAACATTTGAAAATGCATACACAAGTTCGTATACGTCTGATCGATGAATATCAATAACTTTTAAATTGTCGCTTACATGTACAGCGTCTCCTTCTTTTGATCTCATATCCTGTGCTCTAGTCTATTTCTGATACGAAAATTTAGACCTAGTTTAGACCTCTTTATTAATGTTGTCGATCATACACAAACACGCTAACGAGAAATTTTAATAGCATGCATGTGTTCTTGTACAATCAGAAAGTCAAGGGCTTTGGGGCGGGTTATTTGATGCCTGTTTATTTGATGTCTGCATGTGGCCTTTTAGCCACAGAGGCCGGTCGTTCGAAGCCTTTTTGCGTCTACGCTATGCGATAAGTTTTTGGTTGGCTGATTGGTTGTGTTTGGTAAAAAGCATGACGTATTTTGACATCACCAGTTAAGCTCTAACACTTAAACGTTTTTAATCTTAACGATGTTGTTCTGATATTGCGCCGAAGTAACTTTTGACGTATGTTGTAATAGTTATAGCGAATTGTCGTACTCATGGCGTGCGTTACTGCGTGTTTACATCGTGGGTTGTTTGAATTCGATTCCATTATTCAAAAGCGTCCAACACTTTGCATTTTCCCACATGATTTATGTGATTTACAGTAAAGTTAAATTGTTTAAAAATTGCTTTCCAGATCGATAAAAAGAAACAATTACAGTTAAATTTCGTGTCGTGCCTGATACAAAAACAAAATATATCAATCCAGCCAATCACGCCGTTCTTGGTCACCAAAATTACTCTTCTAACCGAAACAATATCGATTCGCTCCTGAAGTTGCCCCATTAAATTTTCCAGATCTCAAAATATGACGTGTTTCCGGCTTTGATTTTAATTGGGTTTTGTATCATGATGCATTATTTAGTTTTAAAACATATATCAATGTTTGGTATAAAAATCAAAATAGCATAGCATTGGCATAATAAAGTTCAGTAATTATGCCTGTATGTAATGTATGAGTATCAATAATTATGCCAAAATACGCAATCATAGAGAATTAATAATTATTATGGAAAATCAAAACACACTGATTTTGTTCCTCAGTGATAGAGGACAACATGAAAAATCTGTTTTCGTACCGCTATAATTCCTGACAAACGTTTCTGAAATCTACACAACACAAACATTACATTACCCTGTAATGTTTCATCGCTCACATTTTCAGGAGAATGCAAAGACATCTTGGCTCGAGAGCCAACAGGGGCGGATCTAGGGGTAGTCAGTAAGGGGTAAGGGTAAAACGCGGATACGGACGGATGGGCGGACGGACGGACGGATGGGCGGACGGACGGACGGACGGATGGGCGAATGGGCGGACGGACGGACGGACGGACGGACGGATGGGCGGACGGACGGACGGATGGGCGGACGGACGGACGGACGGACGGACGGACGGGCGGGCGGGCGGACGGACGGACGGACGGACGGACGGACGGACGGACGGACGGACGGACGGACGGACGGACGGACGGACGGACGGACGGACGGACGGACGGACAAATGGGCGGACGGACGGATAGCGGACGGACGGACGGACGGACGGACGAGAGGGTAGAACACGGATATGAAAGTAAAACGCGGATGAGAGGATAACATTGGTAATCATAACATTAGTAATCGTCATTAAAACATTTTAAGGGACCGATTACATGGGCGAGTTGTCCTGCAAACTGAGTTGAACTCGGGCACGGGAGTGATTTTAATCTTGAAATTGTCACAAATATAAGTCATGAAACTCAAAATAGCAAATGAATTATGTTTTATGTTTCAACACACGCTTTAATAACATTTTGGACTGCAAAATTAAAACATTTTACGAAAGCCGAAATCGTAAAGTTGAAAAGCGAAAAACTGATCGTGCCAATAGCTACTAAACAAACTTATCGCAGCTAAAACTTCCTTCTATACGTAAGGAAGTCATAACATGCAATATACAAACCATTATATATTAATGAAAATTTTGCAACGATTTTTCGAGTGTTGTGCATTAATTTTTAATCTTAATGCGTTCTTGAGCCATCCCGGCACATGTATAATCGCAATTTACAAGTCAACTCTGGAAGGCGAGTCAACTCACTTAGCCCCTTAAAGACTGTAGAGCACAAATCTAGGGGGGGGGGAATGATTGGTTTTCTTGTCACAATGGAAAATATCTACAGAAATGAGCACATTACACCCGTTTTCAAAATTATAATATCTAATCCCAACTATTGAAATTTAGCGGCAGGCTATGCAAGCACATGGACTTGTCGGCTGTTGATCGCAAGTGAAATTCCCGAAATGTAGCAAAATCTCCCTGCAAAATTAGTTGGATAGAATACACAGCCAAATACTTCTGTAGTTCTGTAATAAATGTCACGTGCAAGTGAAATTCCCGAGATGTAGCAAAATCTTCCCGTAAAATTAAGTTGGAATAAAAAGCTAAATAATTCTGTGTGTTCAATAAAGTAAAATGTCACTCTTCGGAAACTTTGTGCGGACAGACTAAATCCGATTAAGATTTTAGAGAACTGCCTATTTTTTCATACAAAAATTTGGTCGATAAAGAGGAAATTGGCGTCGGCGCATTTGCGGTTGTTTTCACGGCGAAGCTTCCTGACAAAAGCAAAGTCGTTGGAAAGTGGATGAGTGCTGACGAAGAAACTAAGAAATCTCTTATTAAAGAAGCGTGATTACTCCAAAACCTTCGCCATCCTAATGTCGTAGAGTTTAAGGGGATATGCACGGACCAGCTTTCTTTACTGCTGGAATATGCATATTTTGATTTCAGTCCATTTGGATGCGACATTCAGACTCACAGCCTTGCTGAACTTCTAGCGGTTTGCGAACAGTCTAGTTGCGATGGGATGAATGTTGCAGCATTTATTCACGCAGCATTTGACGTAGCGTCTGGTTTAAAGTACCTGCATCAAAACAACAGTTGTTTTCATCAACGACTAAAATTTTCGCTATGTTACGTCGTATATTCCGTAAATTACTCTAAATGAATAGCCCTAGTTTTCTCTACATTTTGGCAAAGCTTCATGCGAAAATAATGAAGAGCAAACAAGATACAGCGAAATCTTTCGCGTATTATAATGTAGCGGGCGCTTGCCGACTGCTCGTCGTTAGTGCGAACGTACACATACATTATATTTAAAAATTTTATCATATATTCATATATTCGGCTATTCCTTTATCGTATATTCCTCAAAATACCACCATATGAAGCGGTGTCGTTTCTTTAATATTTTTGTAACGCTTCAATCGAAAATACAAGAAAATAGACAAGATATAACGAATTCTTCGACGTAGTGATAAATAAAGTTTAGCGTGCGAAGTATTTATTTGAGGTAAACAAAATTAACCGGAAGTACTATATTTCGTTGTAAAACTGCGCAAGCCAAAGGGGAAAATTTTGAAAATTTTCAAGTTTATGCAAACATTGAGCGATAATCCTTAAAAAGTTTCAATGTCATAGATTCATGTAATTGAGGTGGTTTTATAATTTCTCTTAATGAGAGTCCAGTTAATGCTCTCAACCCCTACAACGCGATGAAATTGTATGTTTACATATTCAAAAGGCTTGACTTGAAACGCTTTGAAACTTTCAAAAATATACCTTCTAATTGTAGACCACAGTTTTCAGATTTATTGTTCTGTATGTATTGTATTCATTGTTTCTATTTGTGTCAGTTTTTTATACATTTGTCTGAGTTCTGAAACTTGGCACTATCCTTGGATCCCTAGTCAACAACGACTTTGCTTTTGTCAGGAAGCTTAACTTCGCCGTGAAAACAACCGCGAATGCGCCGACTCCAATTTCCTCTTTATCGACCAAATTTTTGTATGAAAAAATAGGCAGTTCTCTAAAATCTAAATCGGATTTAGTCTGTCCGCACTGGCCTCCTCCGCAGGCAACTCTTAAATCCCTAGTGTTCTTCTTTTATCCTCAGTGATCCCTAACAATTCTTAACTTTAAAATTTTAAATATTTATGCCAAAGAGTTGCCTGCGGAGGAGGCTATGTCCGCACCAAGTTTCTGAAGAGTGACATTTTACTTTAATGAACACGCAGAATTATTTAGCTTTTTATTCCAACTTAATTTTACGGGGAGATTTTGCTACATCTCGGGAATTTCACTTGCACGTGACATTTACTGCAGAACTACAGAAGTATTTGGCTGTGTATTCCATCCAACTAATTTTGCAGGGAGATTTTGCTACATTTCGGGAATTTCACTTGCGATCGACAGCCGACAAGTCCACTGTGCTTGCATAGCCAGCCGCTAAATTCCAATAGTTGGGATTAGATATTATAATTTTGAAAACGGGTGTAATGCGCTCATTTCTGTATATATTTTCCATTGTGACAAGAAAACCAATCATTTCCCCTCCCCCTGGATTTGTGTTCTACATGTCATGCCGTCTTAATTACGGTTGAGGTCTTTAAAAAAACGCATAGATTGAAAATGCACAACACTCGAAAAATCGTTGCAAACTTTTTATTAATATATAATGGTTTGTATATTGCATGTTATAACTCTCTTACGTATCGGAAGGAAGTTTTAGCCGCGATAATTTTGTTTAGTAGCTATTGGCCCCGATCGGTTTTTTGCTTTTCAATTTTACGATTTCGTTTTTCTTAAAATGTTTTAATTTTGCAGTCCAAAATGTTATTAAAGCGTGTGTTGAAACATAAAACATAATTCATTTGCTATTTTGAGTTTCATGACTTATATTTGTTTACAATTTCAAGATTAAATCACTCCCGTGCCCGAGTTCAACTCAGTTTGCAGGACAACTCGCCCATGTAATCGGTCCCTTAAAATGTTATAATGATGATTACCAATGTTATGATTACCAATGTTATCCTCTCATCCGCGATTTACTCTCATATCCGTGTTTTACCCTCTCGTCCGTCCGTCCGCTCGCCCGTCCGTCCGTCCGTCCGCCCATCCGTCCGCCCGTCCGTCCGTCCGTCCGTATTCGCGTTTTACCCTTACCCGTCAGTTAGGCACGCGACACACGCCAAATTTCACTAATTAAAAATTCTAGCGATAGTTATCTCTCCAAAATTAAATGTAATACAGAAATACATATTTTACATTTGTTGGCGGTCCAGTTACTCTCACTGACGTTTAGTTAAGGAAAACGACTTTGCATAAATTTTGCGGCGTTTATTGACAGTCCAGTTTTTATAACTGATCTCGAGTTAGGCAAAATGATGTTTGCCTAAACTTTGCGGGGGTCTGCCTAACTTTACGCAATATTCAGGAGTTCTGATTGGCCAAAACATCATGTTTTGCTGACTTCCGCCTAACTAAAATTAATATGCAGAGTCTGCCTAAACTAAATTAACTAACATAGTATTTAGCATTGAACTATATACTTGCTGACTTCCGCCTAACTAAAATTTATATGCGTTCGCATAAGTAAAATTGAGTTGTAAGTTTACACTCGACAATGTTTTAAAATAAGTGAATATTGTGAATACGGTTTTGAGCGAGCGTTATAATTAAAGCTGCGTGCGACTCGAATGACGATGAGTTCGTTCAAATGGCGAATGATGCGATTTTGAAAGACTCGACAACGTGAAAGCCAAGTCGGCTGATAAACTGCTAGACGCTCTCAACGACACTGGATGTTCTCTGGCTTGAAATTTCAGTGCTGAAACCATCGTCCTATCTTTTGCCAGGAGACAGGGCAAGAAGTGCACAGCAAAAAGGCAAGACACCTTGTTAAATGCGTAGCTCTATCTTTATTTGTTATGAATATTTAAATATGTCAGTTCAAATTAGCACACGTTCGCGTGGTCGGTGCAAAGGTCGAAGGTTATGTGTTCTATAGCTTCCCGATATGTAATGTTTGCTGTTGAAACATTGAGTCAAACGCCTTATTAGGAGTTATTTTAATTGCAATAAAAAATTGCTGTGAATATTCAACATGTTTATCAGTTTATAATCGACTTTATAATTCAAATAGAGTTTTATCGACCACAGACCACATGTGTTCCATAAATTCAGTCATGATAACTAACAAATATTATTAGATTAAGAACTCAAGTAACTGTTCCACCAATTATGTAATGTGATGATGTAAATATGTGATTATTGTTAGTGCTATAAGACAGCTAAATTTAACAAACCATGATTCACCAAACATTAATTGTGCATCCAAGGTCAGAGGATCCTGGTAATTGCTTGTACAGTTTTGTGTCCTTGGTAATGGTAGGTGAAAATAGTTTAGTGATAAAAACCCTTCGGATTTTAAAATCTACTGAACTTTTTCTTAATGCCGGGTATTATTGCAATCCTCCTTGTTTTTTTCCCTCTTATAAAAGAGCAGGGTAAGCACTTCCAAAAAAGTATCAATAACCTGTTACCTTCCTCTGTTTCAGTTGAGTGCTTAGATACAGGGATAGCTAAAAATGATTTGGTTGGACTTGAAGCTATTTTAAATATTACTGATAAGAAGTGGTCTATATTTATTTGTATTCTTGGTCTTTCTACTGTATTGCATAGAAATATTTATACTTACTATCCAGAAACAAATTGTTGTTCAATCAATTTCTTGAATCAAGGGAAAATGCTAAACATACTGGAGATGATATTCATATTTTATTTTGTCATGAAGGCATTTTGGGGCCTGGGGAAGTTTTTCAACCAAATCATAAATTTGTGGTTGCTGGCCACGCCCTTGGTCACACCTTTGGCCACGCCCTACATTTTTTACTTGACTACCCTTTCAAAAATCCTAGATCCGCCCCTGAGAGCCAAGGAGCTTAGCTCTGGAGCCAAGGAACACGGTACTGTTAAATATGATAATTATGCTAACATGTTAGTGACATTGATTAGTGAGAAAAAGGTGACTCTTGGAGCATGACGTCTAATATTGTGCGAACTGTGAACTTATTACCTGTAATCTTGTATTGTTGTTTTATTCATTAAGCTCATTCACATTCAAATAACAATACGTGTGCCCGAATTGTAATAGGTTATGGGCCAAGGACGTGTGATAATGTTTCTTTTAAAACGTGTATTTGTCCTGTCGGGCGTGAAATCATTCAAAAATCATATTTCTAGTCGAGTAAACATGGCACGAATCACAAAGATCGAAAAGTTATCTGGTAAAAAATATGAATCGTGGAAGTACAACGTGAAGCTAGTTCTGATGGAACGTGGATTATGGGGTTTAGCACAGGAAGGAAAAGAAAAACCGCCTGCCGACTGCCGTTAAAAATTGTTTTCAATTACGTTCGGACAAAGCGTATTCCCTTATTGCATTGAACGTGGATGTAATGCAAGATAGTGCTTTGTTTGCAAGGAGGAAACCAAATTTCGGTCGAGGTAGAAATCGAGAATATATATAGTCGACGTCCCGAGAATTCTCGAGGTACTCGGGTACAACAGAATTGCAAGTCACCAGATAAATTTCAGCAAACAGCTCCACGCAAAGGTGTTCAAGATAAAGTTGGGATTGTGTGCTATAAATGTAATCGAATGGGACATGTTGTCAGCAATTGTCCACTTAATAGAAGTAATAGCAAAGGAGACTACAGATCAGCAGACATACTTGATGATTTAGGATCAGCTAATCTAAGTACAAAAAGAAATAATCAATTATGTGCTACAATGTATCAGATAAATAATAGGATGGCACCTGACTATTCAAGTGATCTTTGACTAAAACAAATATAGTTCATGGTCATGAAACTAGACAGGCCAAATTTAATTTTTTTTCTCCTAAATCAAATACGAATGTTGGGAAAAAATCATTTTCCTATAGAGGGGCTGTGGCATGGAACAATTTAACGTCTCATTAAAAAAGCTCTACAAATTGGAAATCCTTCAAAAATTGTTTATGATTTTTAAATACTGTGCAACCACTGTGATTCTCGCCTTTCCGTCTTTCCCTATATTTCCTTTTGCATAAATTATTAATATTATATTTTTTGTAATTTACCTATTATATTTGCTTGTAAGTATTTTAGTGCACGACCTATTGGAAGCTAAGATCACTTTGTCCTTGTAAATAGTTTTTTATCTTATAGCGAAATAGTACCCTGGGTAAATGAAGTTCAATAATAATAATAACATTCTAATGTAGCTGAAGGAGAAAGCATAGCCCTTATATCAAATACTGAACCAACAAGTGAGTGGTTTATAGACTCAGCAGCAAAAGCCTTTTGATGAATTAAAGTCAGTATAAAGCACCTACAGACATTTATTTGGTTAATAATACAGATATTAAAGCATTGGGTGAAGGAATGATCAAACTACCTATGGGAACTGATTTTAATTTAGAGTTACATAAAGTATTTGACGTGCCAAAATTAGCAAAGAACTTGTTGTCAACTCCAGCAATGATCTCATTGGGTGCAGAAGTCAAGTTTAAGAATGAAAAACGTTTTGTGTCAAAAGAGGATAAAGATTATGTTATTGGGAAACTGGTTAATAAGTAGCTGATAAAACAGCTGAAGTATGGCATCAGCGATTGGGTCATTTAAATAACAATTCTGTTGATCAACTAGCAAAGAAAGGAATGGTTACAGGAATGAATTGTACCTCGAGCCAACATGCGGAGAGTAAATGGGAAAGGTGTGTTATAGGAAAATCACATAGAAATCCATTTCCAAAGAAAAGTAACAATCGAGCCACAAGACTATGTGAGATAATTCATAGCGACGTGTGTGGACCAATGCAAGTCGAGTCGAAAGGTGGGAGTCGTTACTTGGTAACTTTTACAGATGATTATTCAAGATATACTACCGTCTATTTTATTAAGCGTAAAGATGATGTTCTGTCCAAATTTCAGGAGTATGTTACCTTTGTAGAAAATCAAAGTGAAAATCGAGGACATGTCAAGGTATTAAGGAGTGACAATGATGGTCAATAAGTTTCTAACAATTTTATTAAGTCCATATTGTCCTGAACAAAAAAGGGAGTCCGCACAATGATGGAATCAGCCCGACCAATGATATACCATGCAGGACTTCCCTTAGATTTTTGGTTGGAAGCATGTAATACTGCAGTATACATCCATAATCGAAGTCCAACTACTTGTTTAAAGGAGAAAATTCCCTGCGAGTGCTTATTTGGAAAGAAACCGGACGTTTCTCATCTCCGTGTATTAGGAGACAAATGTTATGTGCATATACCTAACAGCAATAATCGAAAGCTAGATCAGAAGTCCTACGAAACAATCTTTATCGCTTATCCAGATAGAGCAGAAGGATACGAGGTGTATGACGTAAAAAGGGATCGGTTTATGATAAGTCACGATGTCACATTTTTCGAAAGCAAATTTCCATTTTGTGAAAAGTCCAAGTAGGACGATGTTATGCAGAAAGATGACACAACATTAATCGGAGAAGATAATGAAGAAAAGGAAGAGCAGAATGAGATCAGAAGAAAATATTTTAAGGGAAAATGATGAAGTCAGAGAGACACTATTTGAACCAGAGGACATGACAATCAATCCAGGAAATGAGAAAGTGAAGTAAGTACAGAAACCAATTATCATCAACCCGAAAGTACAGAAAATGTCGAGCAATCATCATCAAAAAATTGTGAGGATTTGTTCATGGAAAATGTAAGAAATCTTGGTCCAATGGGACAACGAAGAATTCCGAAGAGGTTTAGTGATGATGCTTGTCCAGCAATTGATAGCCTTACATCGGAAATTGATGAACCGAATGGAATAGAAGATGCACTGAGCTCTGAACATTCGAAGCATTGCAAAGATGCAATGATTTCAGTGTATACATCGTTGAAAGAGAACAAGACATTGGATAAACCAGAAGAAAATCAAAGTGTCGTTTGTTCTGGGATGTCAGGTATTCTTGGTTTGCACATGACGTCATTTCGTGTCATTGGGCGCCATCTTGGTTGACTCTGCAGATTACTTCAGCTGTTTACAGCGAAGTACTTGTGTCAATTTACTATTTCATCGTTAGTTTTAGCGTATCATGAATGATACTTTAAAGATGTATGGCTCGATAGGATCAGAAATAATGAATAGATACTTTGTGGTTGCCATGTGTTTCAAAAGTCAACCAAGATGGCGTCGATTGCAAACCACCTATAACTTTATGTAGTTCATACTGTTAATCTAGCTTAATTTAGCTGAATTGAAGTTTACTCATCTTTTGGCAAGCTATGGTATTGAGGTGGTGGAAGTTGCAAAAACCAAGAGATAAGTTTATGCAGTTCTTATGCTGGTAACATTTGTCAAGAATCTCTATTGAATAAGGGGCAAGTTTGGAATTTTTCTGATATAACTCATTTGTACTTATTGAGTGATCTAATAACACACAAACTTACTCCAACACTACAGTAGTTCAACAGGAATAAATTTGTACCGATTTATCTTTTTGGCATCTAGAGACACATATTAAATATATCATATTTGCATGGTCTTGTGTGGCAAATGTTGTAATGAAGGTATAGATTTATCTACAATTAAAGTATTATTGTTTCAATAATTACTTTTATGTTTTAAATAGGGGTCGGAAAAATGTCCTCCAGGGAGAGACCCTATTGTTACAATAAAAAAATTGGAAACTGCCGGGGAAAAAGTCTAGATCCGCCCCTGCTTGGCGTATACGTTGATGATCTCATTCCAGTATCGAATGAAATAGATATGTTGAATTCTGAGAAAGCGGCATTATGTCAACGATTCCAAATGGATGAGGTGAAACGCACAACCTACTAGGAATGTTGATTAAGAGAGACCGAAGATGTCAGTCAGCAGGGTTACACCGAAAAAGTGTTTGAAAGATTTGGTATGGAATCGTGCAAACCAATTACAACACCGTTAGAGCCCGGCAAACATACAACAAGACCAGATATAGCAGCTACAGTGGGAATCCTTTCCCAGTACATGAGCAAACTTAGCAAAGAGCATTGGATGGGCGTTAAGAGAGTCTTGAGATACTTGGAAGGAACAATGAACTATGGCATCAAATATTAGAGAGCTTAAGCAGGCGACGTTTTTGTCAACACCGAAGGTAACCGGAAGTAACTTGCGTCGTTACAGATGGCGGATAATGGCGTCAGCTGTTTTTGTTTGAAATCATGAACGTGAAAGTTGACTGACGTCCGTTGTTGATTTCAAACAAGAACGGCTGACGCCATCATTCGCCATCTATAACGACGCAACTTACTTCCGGTTGCCGTCCGTGTTGACAAAAACGTTTCTTGCTTAAGCGTATTATTCTAACAACAAAGAAGAGAAAGACCTAATCGGATACTGTGATTCAGATTGGGCAGGAGATATTGATACGGGGAAATCAACCTTGGGTTATGTATTTCAGCTTGGCAATAGCGCCATTAGTTGGTCAAGTCGAAAGCAAGCTACTGTCGCGAGATCATCGACGGAAGCGGAATATGTTGCTTTAAGTTCAGCAACACATGAAGCAATTAGATTACGGCTTTTAGTGCGAGATCGTGGTAAAGGGATGGGTACTCCAGCAATTGTTTACGAAGATAATCAAGGAGCGATTGAGCTCTCAAAGAATGCAAAGTACCACGGTCGAACCAAATGCATTGACATTTCACATCATTTTGTACGTGAACGTGTTATTTTTAAGGAAATAAGGGTTAAGTATTGTCCTATCAGCGAGATGGTGGCGCACATTATGACGAAGGGACTTGCCAAACCAAGTTTTCAGATATTACGAAAGTTATTGGGAATTGATGTTATTTGGACGATTTATTGTTGTATATTAAATATCAAGTGCGAGTGTTAAATGTTGTAACTATGCTAAACATGTTAGTGAAGTTGATTGGTTAAAAAATGGGATATCACGTGACTGTTGGAAGATGTTGTCTAATGTTGTGCGAACTGCGAGCTTATTACCTGTAATCTTGCATTGTTTTTTTATTGATATTAAATCTAAAGTATTTACATTCAAATAACAGTACGTGTGCCCGAATTCTAATAGGTACTAGAGCTAAGGAGGTCGGCTACGGAGCTAAGGACCTCCGCAATCTTAAAATTCAATTATTCATGTTTATGATTCCATGATTCAATCTTAGGATTCAATGATTTATGTTGATGATTCAATGATTCTATCTTAGGATTCAATTATTCGTTCGAAGGATTCAACAATTCACTCTTAGGATTAAATGATTCAATCTTAGGATTCAATGATTCATTCAATATTAATCTTTGGACTCCATAATTAACTCTTAGAATTCAATGATTCAATCTTAGGATTCAATGTTTTAAAATTGGGATTTAATGTTTTAATCTTGGGATTTAATGATTTAATGTTGGGATTCAAATATTCAATCTTGGGATTCAATCATGATTCAATCTTGAGTTTCAATGATTCAATCTTAGGATTCAATGATGCAATCTTGGGATTTAATGATTCATTTACCCTGCGCGATACAATGCCACCTGCTACACCTATTCTTTTCCTGCAAATTAAATTCGTTAATAACTTTCGAGCATGCATGCAAGTTCGTGTTGATCACCTCTTAATTACTTTTCACTTGACAACACATAGCAACGAATATATCTGCTGATTAAAAATACACTAAAATCAGCAGTAAATCACAAAAATGGGATGCTAGAGTCTGTAGATTAACAATTAAAGCAGTCATAAAGCCTCAAGACAAAAATGAAAAAACATTCTCCATAAATGAAAACTGTAGATAAACAATAAAATAACAGTAGTGAAATACACTCAATAGATAAAGTTAAAGATAAAGAAACTGTGGATAATCAGCAGAAATGAAAACAAACTGTTGATAATAAACACAAACAAGAAATATATAGTAGTTTATGTTTATGTTTTGTTTATGTTTAGTTACTTCATCATCGAAACAATATTACAAAGATGATAGGTGAGCAGACAGAGCACAGCCCCAATTGAATCTGCCTGCCATTTTACAAACAAATGACATACGATACAATACACTCAAGTTGACTGTTACACCAAGATATGAAGTAATAATAAAAATACAAAAAACACAGAGATATATGAATATTTAAAGTTCAATAAAAATAAATAAAAATTACGGAGGTATATAATCATTTAGCGGTTCAAGAAAATGTTTTCTCGATTTCCTTTTAAACAGACCAATTTCAGCAATAGCCTTCAGATCACCTGGCAGTAAGTTCCAATTTCTAAACACTCTTGGAAAATACGAGTGTTTAAAGAATTCAGTGTTGCATCTAATCTCTGACATTGAAATTGTTGATGTTACAAGATCTAATATTATATCTAACAGTCTGTTGTATAGCTATGTTTGAGATATCTATGTCATATAAGCCATGTTGGCATTTGAAGACGAAAACCCGGTCGTTCCAAACTCTTCTGTGTTCTAATGGGAACAGGTTGAACTTGACAAGTCTCTCTGTGTAACTGCAGTGTAGGGGATAGCCCAGAATAAATTTAGTCGCTCTACGTTGGATATTCTCTAACATACGCTTGTATTTGACTTGATTGGGAGACCATAATTCAGTTGCATATTCAAGTTGAGGTCTTATCAATGAGCAATACAGAGCTTTTCTGATGTGGACATCTTTTATATCTCTGCATACCCTTTTAACCTAGTGTTCTATTTGCCTTCAAAGTTATTTCCGATATATGCTGAGCCCAATGCAAGTCATCTGTCACCAAGATTCCTAGATCTTTCACAGACCTAACTCGATTCAACAACACTCCATTCATATCATAATGGATATCCGTGATAGACTTTTTATGGGAAAAGCGCATAAATTTACCCTTTTCAATATTGAACTGCATCCGCCATCGCCCAGTCCAGTCATAGACATTTGACAGGTCACTCTGAAATTGTTCTACATCGTCTTCGTGTTCTATAACTCTAAACATTTTACTGTCATCGGCGCATAGGCCTATTTTTGTTGGAGATTCTATTTAATTCGGCAAACCATTTTTGAAAAGTGTGAACAATAAAGGTCCAAGAATAAAGCCTTGCGGAACTCCCGAGGAAGCAGTCAGCCAGTCGGATTATTGTCCATCCAACACAATCCTCTGCTTTCTACCAGACAAATAGCTCCTAAACCGCGACATTAATTGCCCAGGAAATCCAAACTCTTCAAGTCTTTGAAGCAACAACAGAGGGGACACTTTATCAAAGGCTTTGGAGAAGTCAAGATATACAGAATCTATCACATTACGTTTATCCAAAGCTTCACTGGCGTAGCCAGCCCGACAATTTAGTCCCGCTATGCAAATTTCAAGTTATCTTCAAGTTATTATCATTATTCGTTTCTTTACAAATTCATTGTTTTCACAGTCGATGAACATGAAATATTTGCATAGCGGGACTAAATCCTCGGGCTGGCTACGCTACTGCAAAGCTTTCAAAATGTTATGATAATTCTGAATCAGTTGAGTAGAACAATTTTTCTCTGGTTGGAAGCCCTGTTGCATTTCGTTGATATAAAGATGATATAAAGTTAATGATGTGATTATAAATACATCTTTCCAGAACTTTCGAGAGAATGCATAGTGACGATATTGGTCTGTAGTTTTCCACGCAGGCATCAATTCTATTTTTAAAAACAGGTGTTATATTCGCTTCCTTCCATGCAGTTGGCATCACTCCTAATTGTAAAGACAGGTTAAAAAGACGACATGCACTTGGGGCAACCTGATCAGCAGTTAATTTCAAAATTCTTGCGGGAATATTGTCCACCAGATGCTTTGTTAGGATCTAAAGCAAGTAGGCAATCCCGAACTATACTTTCTGTCAAAACAATCTCAATCAAAAGCATGTCAGGATCAGATTGACAGATTGACAGTATTGACAAATAAGCTCTTATAAGCACAGTATTGCACGAGCAAACGTTACTAAGCGGCGATGAGCTCTGGTCGTGAAAGGTATACACTACTACAAATTGTAGATAAACAAACAGCAACTGTCTGAAAATGTCAAACAAGCTTACATGAAGTAACGAGAGCCTGAAGGATATTCGAAGACAAGCGCTCTATGACATCACAATTTACTGACTTTTTTGCACGAACTTTCCCAAGTTCGTCTTGACTAACATCATGCATATATTTATAGGTCACCCTTCCTTGACTATTTTTTCTTGATATTTACGTCATAACATATTGTTAACTTCCATGTTGAAAGAAATCCTCGAGAAAAATTTTTACTGGGTTTTAAAAGACGACGAACGAAAAACGTGCCTGATGTTGCTGTACGAACAATCGGTTGATAGTAATTAATTTCATTTTGAAGTCGCTTAATTGCGGTGTAGTAGATTTAGAGTCTACAGAAGCTAATTTTGGCACAGAATATTGCCTTGACCATGGTTCGGTTTTGAATAATTATGCTCTTGCTCTCATATGTCAATTGGTCGCTAAAAAAAACAAATTAATGGCGATTTTAATGTCCCGACTGTGATTTCCATCATAAAGTTCACAATGATTATTTTTAGGTTGAAGGGCTTTCTCTCAACCAGAGACAAAAATTTTCAATTCAAAAGTTTCGACCTGCAGCCTTAGTTATTCTCTTCCTGTGACAAAGCCAGCCCAAAAATATTTCGGTGCCATAGAGGATCAAAATAGAAAGCAATAAAAGCAAATAATTCAAAATTGGATATATAGGATGTGCAAACCGTCGGGTTGACTTCACCACTGGCATGATCCAAATGCGCTTCATTAAAACGAGGTTTACATGACCAGAAATTTAAGACATTGCGCCCGTGCGCTAGCTATTGTGAGGGCAGCGTTAGTTCGCAAAAATGCTAAAGCTTTGCTAATGCTGTGCTTTGCACGGTTTTAAAGCCTGGTTTCTAAGCTTTATTTTGATACCAAACATGGAGAACCTACTGGAATACATCTTTATAAAAATTGGATTTCATTTGGTGGAAATTTGGTTGAACATAAACATTTGTGCTGTAATTGTTACAGCAACGAGTTAAGAAATTCGTGTTATTAATCACGAAAATGTAATCTGTTGGACTAAACAAACAGCTTTGAAAATTTTTGTGGAAGTGGTCGAACATATATTAATTGCCAAACGAACCCGGCAAACTGCCCCAAGAACAGATGGGATCCAACTGGTGACACTAAAGTATAGCTATTGCGCGAAAATGGCAGATAATGAAGAGAACTATTAAGAAGGAATGAACGGAAAATAGTTGTTTAAAATGTAACCAGTTCCACGTACGAATTAATGAAAAAAAGTACGGCAATGCAATAACGAAGCCCTTGCAAAGATTATTCGAACTCGGCAAATGCTTTTAATACGGTATTGCAGTTGTATTTTGCAAATTTCTTATTAACTCCCATGTTTTAATGCTAATTGTGGCAGCCATATTTGTTCAAACAATCACGTCATGTCCAGTGCCAATGTCTTAAATTTCTGGCCACGGTGGCTGATTAAATATCAGTATGATAATTTATAATGGCCAATATAATTATTTTAATAGCAATCGATTTTTACACATTTAACTTGACCAAAAAAATCTCTAAAAATTATCACGTAGGATAAATACAAAATGTTCAGGAAATACAGCAAATGTCTCATCTCAGACTACCACTATCTTCTATCTAGACCAATGCCTGTGGCGAGCCATGTATGACATTGGCTCTGGGGTGCATATTTACTTACATATATATCGCAGAAAAAAGTTTCGAAACAAATAGCACCAAAACAAAGAAAAAAGACTTTTCTATACGACTAATTAGCAACTGAAAATGACTAAAACAATCGAATTCATGATATTTCGTCTTTATTCTATAATATTGTGATTATTTTGTCAGTGAATGCTGAATGTTTTCTCTCTGCTAATTTTTGCTGCATCTCCTCAACAGGAATCATATTAAATTAGGCTGTAAATTTAACAGCAGACTTTTTTGTCTTGTGAGCTTTGGTCATACGTACTCTGACGTCAAACTCCTGGTCAAACATCGCAAGAGAAATTGGCGACATGATCCGCGACCGAGCGCGCATTGTATTATTCTATTATCTCTACGGCATGGACGTTCGAACTTTTTGCAACGTCATTAACTTCGGAGTTTGAACTGGTGACTATCAACTACGTGATTAGGAAAATTGGAATTTTGTTTACACTTACAACGCGAAATTTAACGACATCTAACTATAACTTTGCTTTTTGCAAATTTTGCAAAGTTCTTTGTATTGATCTGGAAAGCAAACTGTTTAACTGAGAGAATGATTGCCGCAACTCGAATTCAGTAATTATCAAACTAATACAGATTAACAGCAACGCGGTGAGTAAGATACGTTGATGGTCGGAAAAATTGAAAAAGCAGACAAATTGCATATAGTTAGACGAAGTGACAAACGATTACTCATGTAAATAAAACCATAATATAGGCTGTTTGATGAGCATAAGAAATGTCTCAGTAATATGACAACATTCAATTACTTCAAGACCAAGACGTGCACAATATCGAGTACAAATTATGAAACCATTTCCCTCCAAAAGGATTAAATTTTAATTGTACGTGTTTGCCCTTAAAAACTGCCAGATTAAAATTCAAATTTGCAACAGCTACAGATTAATCTTAAACCTTGAATATGATTGTGCAAATATAAATAATGTGAAAAGTAAAGTAAATATGTACATGATAACACGTCATCGCAACATTTTAAGCTGTCTGTGCGGAGCTCAAAAAAACACGTTTGACTGTTCGTGAAGATAAGGTGTTTTAAGGCCAAGTTTTCTTTGCAAGACTCGAAGCCTTGAAAATATTCCATCCCAATCCATGTAATTGATTTGAAACCATCTTTTCAAAGATTGGCCAGAATCTTGAATTGCTGTTCTTCCATGTAGAACCCTGGTGTTATGGATAATGGCTATCTGTCCCGGCTTCATATGGAGATCAATGATATTTTCTGGAGTGTAGAGTATTTTTACAAGTTCATGGTAAGCTTCATAATACTGCAAAACTTCATCAAGAGTTGTGTTGTTATTGCATTCCGACATCAACATGTTACTGATGAGCAAATCTGTGATACGGCCATGTTTGTTTAACCTGTTGAGAAATGATGAATTTATTCAGATTTTTTGCAACTCGACGTTTCCTAGGTTTAAACTGAACGTCAAACTCAAAACATTAACATCTAATTAAGACACGTTATTTGGTACGGCCTTAGGATCGACGTTTACACTTTAGTTTACTTTCGCTTATTTAAAAAACCGTTAAATTCAAATCGTCATCAAATATTTCACAGCTTTTTCATATCTCGCTTGCAGTGGCATCAGTAAAACAGGATAAAATAGTAAAAAATAAAAAAACGTATATGTCCTTTCTATATCCAAGATGGCGGCCGTGATGCTATGTTTAAGCCGGAATAATTAATGCAAATCAGTACATGAAAATGACGTAAAAAGCTATTATTTTTATTATTCCTTTTCAAAAAAGTGCTTTGTGTCATTGTCTCATAAAATGAATAATACAGTATGTGTGTTTTGTTTTTTAAATAGGTCATTCAACTACTATTGAAGATGACTCCGCTAATCAAGGTCACTGTGTGGATAAATGGTAGAAAAAAATTAACATTACAACGAAGAAACGTACTTGATTATAGGGTGCGAATAACTGATAGAATACTCTCCAAACACATCGAGCGTCGCTTTGTCGTGGAATGCCACAAGAAAATTCTTTAAAACATCAAAAGCGTCTGGCTGGGATTCTTTCAGAATTTTCACGGCTTGAAACCCGTCAACATAAAGACTCTTGCCTCCAGTGGTTGCTTGATCAATGCAATGTAAGGTTGCGATCTAAAGAGCAGATAAAAATTAGTACAAATTTTGTCAACTGTTTATTGCGGGGGAAGGGTTGCTTTTATAGTCCTTTAGCAGGAATATATGAATTAAAATATTTCTCCATCCTTAACAATAATTTTTGTGCATTCACGCTAATATGCGAATGCATAGACCAATTGCGAAACTTATTAACTGCGCCTTCTTGTGACATGAAAACGAGGCCTATTATGCAAAAGCACTATTTTTCTTATTTACTTTTTTCCGAATATTAGAACGCAATTCGCTTGGTTTTGTAACAATTTTAACTAGTTTTTTACAAGTTTCCAGGTATTTTTTTCATAGTTGTGTAAATCGTTATAATTGTTTTCAGAATGTAGGAAGCTTTGTTTGCAATTGACGTGCTTTTTTATATAACTTTTTTGTTCCTTTAGGCCTGTGAAATTGTCATGGAAAATAAGAACATGAAGTCAAGTAAAATCACTTATTTCATCATTTTTTTGTAAAAAAAGTTTTTAGCTTTGTTGTCCTGTAGCCGGTTGTCTTTAAAACCTTAGCCCATTTATAGCTCGTTATTTTTCCTTATATCAAGTGAAAGTAATGCATTCGTAATTTTCCTCGCTCATCAGCATAATGATTTTTATGTTTTTTAAATTTTAAATTACAATTTGATACATTGAATATTAATGCAAAGAGCAAATATCAAGGCAAGTTTAATTTATGCCTTCAGTTTTAAATATTTATTGAATTTGTATTCATATGATATGCGGACAACAAAACAAGGAAACTTAAATAAACAAACAAGATTTTATCATACCAACTTATCGTATTCAAATAATAAAACCGCAAAATCTACAAAATTCACGTAGAAAGTGTAATTTCGCTATTTGCACCCCTTTGTTAAAATCTAGTCAATAAAATGGTATATTTAGTTATCAACAGGTTTGTGACGACCTTGAAACATACCTTAGCAATATTTATACGGGATAGAAGAAAAAATAACGATTTTTAAGGGCTTAAAAACAAACCGTCTACAGAACAATCAAAACTGGAAAAGTTTACTAAAAAAAGCTGATGAAATATGTCAACTTACTTGACTTCACGTTCATATTTTTCATGACAATACCACTGGCGTGAAGCAACAAAAAAGTTTTAAAATATCCAACAAAAACACGTCAATTCCAAACAAAACTTCCCATTCTAGTAAAAACTACAACGACTTACACAACTAAGCGAAAACGTATGTGAAAACTTATAAAAATTCAGTCAAAAAAATGTAAAACCAGGACACTCGCGTTTTTTTATTATAATAAGCCTTGTTTCCATGTTGCAAGAAGGCGCGGTTGCTAAGTTTCCCAATTGGTCTATATACCCCAGCAGTTATAAAGCTTAGTACGCAACTCAGGCCACTAGAATTAGGCTAGCGTCCTTTGGAACATAAAATATTCGCACGGATTGATTGGACCGGAGACTGCCGAGGTTCCCAAGGCGAACCTCATGGAGACAATCGGCAGACGACTATACGAAAAATCAAAGTAAAACAAAAATTCCACAGGTTATCACAAAATGTTTAGTTAATTTTAGCATAATTACATACTAGGTGTCCTAGAGGCGATTATGACACAACAATCACTCATTTTAAATAATTGCCACCAGTCGTTTTTTCAATGTGATCTGCAGATACTGTTTTGCAATATAAAACGTATTTTTGTCATTTTTCAGCTATGCGATTATACAAAAACAATTATTCCGCTTAGGCTCAATGATTATCGGAAAATACCATTCACCAATAATCACTTTGCCTTCGACAAATAATTGTTAAATAATTATTACCGTTTTTTACAGAGAAACAAACCGTGGACTTACGACATATACTCACGAGAGAATAAAAGTAATATCCACCGTTGAGATGAATTACTGGCGAGACAGTCGTATTTTTTCGATCACGCTATATGCTTTAGCAAATATAACAATATATAACAACGATGTTCTTGTAATGCGTTGATGAATGTTCTCCATCAAATTAACAGCAATTAATGCTATGTCAATGTAACAAAATACTATAATAATTATAATACTAGACTTTGAAACAGTCTTTATGCAGAATCATTCGCATTTTATTTAAATTTTTGTTAGAGTGACATGTTTTCTGAGACAAACTGTATGGAATGGTGGTACTCACCGAAGGTGGGGCCTTCATATATGGTATGTCAGCATGGAAATAAAGTCCATTTTTTGTATAGCCAATGTTACTAGGATTTTCAGCAACTTTTACATTCCATAACTCTCTAAGCAAACAGGATAAGAATAATACTGGCGCATACACGTTTTACAATTTTTGTGAGGCCAGAAATATCCACAATAGATAAGTCTGTCCTGCTACTGAGGATCATATCATACACTATCAAAGAATGGACAAAAAACGTGATTTTATACGCTAATGTGGTCGCCGCGACGCCCATGGTACGGTCTCATCTATTTTACTTAGAAGTTACCATGTAACTTCACTTAAATATATTTCAGCAAATTTCATTCACACATTTAAAAAAAGAACAGAATTTAAAAAGAACTGTCGATTTTTATAACCTCTTTCAGATGTAAAGAAGCTAAAATCAACGCTGAATATCTTCTTTCTTTTGAGTGCCCCGAAATATCACAACCGGTGTTGTTGAAAAGTTTTACAACAACATTTTAATCAAATGTGATTTTCAGCCTTCCTCCCCCCTCACCCACCCCGCCCTCTCTATAGTCTTCAGTTCCACTGACATTATTGTTCATCGTTAAGATAATAATTAAAATGTTCGGAAATATAGTTAAGTATCACTTTGGCAACATTAATTAGCGTTTTTGGGTGAAATAGGATTTCTTATAACCAGCCTAGGTCTTTCCCGTTCTCTTCGGCCATGCTTTGTTTCCTTTCAATGTTGTTATATCATCAAAATGATGCTATTTCTCTGGTTAAATTATTTCTATGAAGCTTGACCACGATTTTCTCCTTTGCTACGTCAATTTCTGTTTTTGTAAGTTTCTGCCGTCTAAATTTGTGTTTCTGCGAAAAGAACGGTGTTGATTGCATTCTATATACAATGTAAATATTGTGCAGCTCAAAATAAAAAGCAATAAATTATTTAAGGATAGAGATTGTTGTGAGTGTTTTGTTTACAAATAGCGCACGAGCTGCATCTACAATGGACGAAAAATTTTCTATACTGCACAAGGTCGCCGGGGCCGAGTGCAATACAGAAAATTCTGGGCTCAGTAAATGCGTTATTTATAAAAACAAACACGCCTAAACAGTCTCTAGCCCGTTTAATATATGATCAAAGTTCACTGCTCACACTAATTTAAATAAAGTACACCTACGTCTGCTTGGTTCATTTACCTGTAAATATTCGTACTTTTAGGAACTGATTCGTGTTCAATCTGGTTAAATTTGTCTTCGTTTCATTGATTTTTACAAAATTTGTAGCCATTTTAAATGATTAATCCACGTTTCCATGCGTCATTGTCAATAGATAGATTTAGATCGAGGACGTCGACGTCTAAGACGACGTGAAAATGACGTAATCAAACAACTGACTTCTACTTCCGGTTTAATCTAGAACGTCAGATTTGTCTTTTTGCAAGTGTTTTTGTGTTTTCATCCCGCCTGTTTATTTCGTTGGATATTTCAATCAGTTGTCAATATATAGGCAAGGAAAAGCTTTCTAAGACCGGCCCAGTGTTTCCGAAGATTGTGTCTGAACAGTCATGAAGTTTTAAAGGAATAAACTCAGAATATTTTGTTGTTTTGAAGAGGTGAACTTCATCGCATTTTTCGGAAAAAAACAAAAGCTGCAGGTAATTTTTACAGGTAAATCATACAGTTATTTGTGATTCAGTCAGGTCTGTGTGTTTTTCAGTATAATATAACATGTCAGCGATTATCTTGATAACATTTAAAAAGACTTTCAATGGTTTTATTGGCTGAAAACGGCATTTTTATGTTTTGTACTTTTTTACATTCTTGTAACAACGCGGCTAGAAATGACCGAGTTTTAACTTATTTTAGTGTGTTAATTTTTGTTTATTTACACCTTTCCTAGTTTATGAACACTTTTTATACTATTTTACGTCTCCCTGTCCTTGAATACCTCGTTTGATAAAGAATGCTAGCAGTACTGAAGAGTTTAACATTGCTTGCGATTTTGTTGTTTTTCTATGGCGGCAAAAGTGTTTGTCAGAAACCGGTACGTCCAAAACCTGCCAAAATACTAAGAAACAACCTTGTCGTTACAAAAAATAATTACCTAGGATTAGTAAGCAATGCATGGACAACAAAATAGAATGATTTTGGGATGCCTACAGTCAAATTTTTTAAACACAAACACACAAAACTTTGACGTTCTCAACACGACGTGAAAACTACTGGATTCACGTCCTGTTCAGAACGTGGACGACGTCCTAGACGAAACCGGAAGTGTAATTTCGCGGGTCCACGCCATTTTCACGTCGTCTTAACGTCGACGTCCTCGATCTAAATCTGTCTATTACTGCACTCAAACGACTCGTTGTTGCCAGGTAAACAAAACACAGGTAATTGATTTTGACCAATCGCGTGCGTGGATTTTGTGAAGTGAACGAAGATCATATACTAAATGAATATAAAGGTGTTACCCGAACTGAGTACTTCGAACCCATCCGATCCTGGCAGCCATATCCATGAGCACACCATCCTGCTTTGGAGCATTGTTAAGCAACACAAATCCCCATTGATATAGATCGTAGAGACAGTTAAACAAACACGCCTCATCATTCATCATTGCATCAAAATCATATGACGGCATCTTAAAATAGAATATTGGAAAGGTACACGACCTCCACTGAGGTCAAAATTGATACCTATGCTAAAGCTACCCATGCCAAGGCGTCGGTTTGAGTATTTTGCAATGTTTTTTTTTCTTATCATTCTCATGATTAAATTTTATATTCTCTTCCATGCAACGATTGCTTACAATATTTATCTCAGGAAAACCTTTCTGGGTAAAAACTGAAACGTTAATCGGGGGAGGCAGTTATATATTATATTTTTGGTCAGCATTAATAATTATTTTCCAACCTTTAAGTTGCATTTGCATTTGGCCGTGAAATGTCGCGTCAAAGTTGTTGCAACCAGTTTTAATTTGTTGATATTACAAGTCTACTTGCATCCATGGTAACAGGAAGAGAAAGGGGGGGGACAGCCAGTCCAGAAACCAATCCAGGTATGAAATAAGCTGTTATAATAACTATTCTTTTTTTCAAAAATTAAATGTTTCCAAAGCCAGTGGAGTTCGAACATTTGCATAGCAGGACTAATTCGTCAGACTGGCTAAAGCTACTGGTGAAGGCCGTTTTCCACCTCAATCGTAGCGTAAAGGCTGATTTTCACTGTTACGTTTTTCCAGCGTTCGTGTACACACGGAAAAGTTTGAATCTTTATAAATTTTATCAAAGTAATAATTACTATAACGAATGCATAGCTAGTAAAACCTTCAAAAAGTTGTATTCTGTCCTTCCGTTCAGTCAATATTATTTCATAAGACAAAGTTAAAAGGATACAAACTTTCACGTGTGTACACGCACGTGGAAAAAACGCAACCGTGGAAAGCAGCCTAAGTTATGTAGCGTTCAATAGTGTCCATATCAAATGTTCTGACTGAGTGTTCAATGAAATAAGTTACCTTTCGCTACGAAACAAAGTAGAAAACGGAATCCCTGTAATGCAGCTACAACTTTGTATTATAATGATGATTGCGACTCAATTATTTTGCGAGCTAAAATGAACATGTGCAAAATTGAGCGTGCTAAAATACATTTTAGCCCGCAGAATTCTAATTTGTTTGCATCCACCTGCAATTTTTTTGCTAGCTTTGAGCAAGTATTGTTTATATCTTACACGTAAAATGACTACAAAGAATGCAAATGCATCTATTTTTTACAATTTCATTAAATAAATCTATCCTCAATTGGATACGGCTATAAAAAAACAACAAGAACTTTTTTGGCAGAAACTACAAATGACGACGAAGTTATTGTCGATTTCATGTCACTTTACACTGTATAATTCCGAACTTCTTTGGGCTCGTTCCAAGCTCGTCGCGAAGTTCAAAAGTTCATTTCAGAATTCGCAAGCTGGTTTGTAAACAAAGGCTGTGATTGGCTCCTGAACTCAAAAAAGTCAATGAAATGCTCTGTTTACAAACCCGCTTGCGAATTCTGAAATAAACTTTTGAATTACGCAACGATCTTCCGAACTTCGCAACGAATTTAGGAATATTACTGAGAAAAGTTAGCTGAATTCGACAGTAAGTGTAAGTTTAGCTAAGTTTGTTAATGTTCCTTTGTTTTCTATACACAATTTCGCTATGTGTGTATGAACACAAGATACGCTCGGGCTAACGTGAGTCTGAGTTGGACCAAAAACATACTAATGCCCGCAAACATCCACTCTATTATTATAGTACCTTATTTTGCATCTTTTCTCTATCCCATAACAACAATTCATCCTTCACGAGATCATCTAAGTTTCCTTTACTTTTCTTTCGTTTCTCTGGCATTCTTGTTGCGAAAAGAAAATCAATGGGATATACGCTTTCGTGCCCGTCTGGCCATATACAAATAAGACTTTTTCCATTTTCAGAAATATTCGCTTTTTTCACTCCAATGTTGAGACCAAATTCAACAATAGTATTAACTATCGTCTGTTGAGTTGAACATTGTGGACATTTGCAACTATCACGGAGAAAGATGTGCGGAAATCTGGAGCTGGTATTATCATTCCACACGATCTTTACATAGCTTTTGTCAATCTGAACATTTTTCATGTACGCTGTAGTTACTCCATTATTGCACTCTGCATAGAAAAATATGTCTCAATTCTAATTTAGGGGGGGGGGGGTGTTACTGTACCGAACTCTGAATTAAACGTGTGCACTGTACAGATACGTAGTCATTGAACATGTATTGGAAAAACTGAGAATCCAGTAAATTTTCAGAATTTAAATTTAATGCACCAACTTTTGTCTAAATTACGTCATATTTTAAGAGGGTCTGTCACATATCTTCAATAGTAATCAATAGATTTTAGTAATACACCAATAAATATGCGCGTGTCCCAAATGGAGTTTGTGGCCGTTCCTACAGGCACTGAATTTAAGCATGGTTCACACTTGTTTAAGAATTGGGGGTGAATCAATGTGACTGAGTGAATTCGGAGCCATTGCAAAAGCAATCTAATCGCTGTCTCCCCTTAGCGATCTATGTATTGTCGAGATCTCAATCTAGCGTCGGTGTGTCTGTCCATCCGGGAGATAACTAGCTTCAGTTTTCTTTGCAAAATGAGGGGGCCGGTCGAACAAGATTTTGTATTGCACACGCAAGATTCCTTCCATGTGCTCTGTGTTCAAAAGTACAAATATTTAAAGAAATCAAGTAAGTACGGCTCTATTTCTTTCTGCTAATATACATCAAGGCGATGAAATTTTTAGTGTTCAGTCTACAGGAAAGCAACTGTCAGCACTTTCTTTTGGTTTTATAGTTTTGCTTTTCTGAACCGCAACTCATGCTATCTCAACCTGCTGGATAGAAATATATTTCTATGTCAAGAAAAATGGTTGTTCCTACAGGCACTAAATTTAAGCATGGTTCACACTTGTTTAAGAATTGGGGGTGATTACTTCTGGTCCATGTGATTGAGTGAATTCGAAGCCATTGCAAAAGCAATCTAATATAATAATTACTTCGATACTGTTCTTTTATTAGTAATTTTTCATTCATATTCGTGAGAAGAAGAAAATCCCCGATTCTTACGACAAGTTTGAGCCAGACTTTATTCACTCGCTGTGCAAATGTTGTTCAGGCCCCTTTTGAACGACCAAATTCTCTTTGACAAATTTCAGATGTCAAGTGTTTATTGACCGTGAAAATTAGAATTTTTTACCGATTTATCGAAAATGCCTAATTTGAATGACATTTGACACATAAAGTTTGTCAAGGAAAATTTAGTCGTCTGAAATGAGCTTAAAAACTTAAAGATACAAATAACAAATTTATAACATCGAGAGGCCTGAAAAAGCCATATCCTGTATAGGGAAGCGTGGGTTGGGCCAACGTTTTGCAGTGTCCCTATCCCTAACAGGACAATTGTATGACGTCTGAGATGGACAGCTTCATCAATCTTACCTCTTATTTACAGTGGGCTTGATCATTATTATACTAACATTGGCATATTATGCTCTGCACATATGAGTAATCACACAGAAATTGTTCTGTGCTATTGCGGAAAATATAAACCTAAACCTCTACTTTGAGTGGAGGTCCATACGTTTTTCATGCTACGGCTTTTTTTCAAGTGATGAGGGACAACAAGCAAATACTGTTGTTGTTAAGTACATATATAGCTTGCTAATTCCTGGCAGGAGTTTTCTTAAACTATCTACCTTACCTTTAAAAAGAGGGAAAGTAATTAAAGCTCGCGACCAAGTCTTGTTTCCTTTCAGTGCAAATATCTTTGAAAAATCAGAAATTACTTTAGGGAGCCCAAACATATTGGCGTGAATCTACGTATTTGATATTCTTGATCACACAGTCACTGAACACACACAAAGTCAGAGCTCTTAACTGCCAAACTGCAGCTATTATCCCACTTTATAATGAAATTTCATTGTTATTCAAAGTATTAATCTGTGTTATTATTAGTAATTACTCAGGTCTGATTACTAGAGAAGCACTTCTTAGGTCCTCTTCATGGCAAGGGGAGTTGGCTGATACAAATAAATTGTGCATGGTGATTCAAATCTTTCTAATTTTTTTCCCCGAAACCCGATTCAGAAGCAAAGCTAGACTACGCTCTAGGAGGACATAAATATTCATGTATTCGGACACTGCTTGACTAATTTCTTTTCGTTCTTTTCTTAAAAGAAATTAGTTGAGCTGGATCTAAATAGATAAATATTTAGTTTAGTATAGTTTAGTTTCGTTTAGTTTAATTACTTAATCATCAGAGCAAATTACAAAGATGATAGGTGAGTATGGTGGATAGACAGAGCATGGCTCCACGTGATTCTACTTTCCAAAATTTACGCACGAATGAGATCATGAATGCAAGTGATCTAATGGAACTCTAAAATAAAATACTGTATAGAAAATACAGTTACAATTAAAAAAAATTGCGGAGGCATGTGATTATTGAGAGTTTAATAAAAATATGTTTTCAGCACTCCCGTTTCTTTCCCCCTGCATCTAGCTTTTCCTACATAGCAGGGGTCTTCGTGTACTAGTTTATCATCATCAAGACTTTCCGAGCTTGATGCCAGGGCGGTAATGAAGACAACATACCTCTATGTATACATATCTCAGAAAAGAAATGAATAAATAAAGGCAAACGATTTAAAATTCCACAGGATGTGCAAACTGTAGGGTTGACTTCGCCAACGGCATGAGGTAAAAACACATCGTGAAAACGTGCTTGGCATGGAACTGTTTTTATTATGCACACTGACAAGTTTTTTGCATGGTGGTTGATTGAATATTGATAGAGAATCAAGCCTGATAATTTAATCATGCATGGTATGGTAATTTATTGTTACCTCAGAAAATCATTTCAACAACAACATCCCACTTCTCATTTCCTCAGGATGACCAGCACGATCTGGTGCCTAAAGCAATGCCTGGGATGAAGCGATGCATGGGAAATAGAATTTTTCCTGTGGATGTACTAAGTTAAAAATTAACCAACAGTTTTCAGCGAAGGAAATCGTATAAAATAATTTTTAAATGCAACAAGGTTGGGCTATTTTGTCGTCAACATTTATCAAAACATTATTGAAAATCATGCCTAACAGTACAGCTGATTCAGTTACGGTTGTCTTTTGCCAATGCAAATCCGAACGCAAAGCCGTTCTGGTCCTTCTTTGAATTAAAGTCTTGACGACGATCATATCCTGATACAATGTTACTACCAGAAAGCGACATCAAAATTACATCTGATTTACAAAAAGTGATGGACTTTTTCGGTCTATTTTTCTTGACCACTCGTTCTGTTCCTTACCCGTTTCCAACACAATGGATCAGCCCTTAATGGCCAAAATTATCCTTAGCGTTGAAGAAGTTTTAGTTGATTTGAAAGGGCTGAATATAAGAAAAGCAACTGGTCCTGATGAAATTCCTGCCAAGCTGATGGTCGAATGTGCCAAAGTTATCGCCAGCTATGTGTGTGACCTTTTTAACTTGTCCTTATCGACTGGTATGTTTTTTACAGAGTGAAAAGATGCGAACATCATACCACTTTTCAAGAAAGGGAAGCGAACATTTTTCCATAATTATCGTGGAATTTCTCTACCTATATTGTCTAAGGTTCTAGAAAGGTGAGTTTCACATCGAATGGTTTTGTTTACACAGGATCGTATCTAGCACCTTCAACACAGCTTTAGTAAAGGTCTTTCTTGTACAACCCAACTTCTTGCCGTCCTTCACGCAATAGGGAAAGCCCTGGACAATGCCGACAAAATCGATGTTGTTTATCTTGGTCTTACTCGTGCTTTTGATACTGTTTGCCACGCCCACCACTTGCAGAAGCTGAATCTCTACGGAGTTATTGGTTCACTATTAGACTGGTTAACTGACTGCTTTTCCTATCGTCACCAGCGTGTTGTCGTTAAAGACACATCTAGCCCATGAGCGGATGTCTGTTCTGGCGTTCCCCAGGGCTCAGTGCTTGGTCCGATCCTGTTTTTTTTTGTCTATAAACGATCTTTCGGACAGTCATGTAATATTGCCATGTTTGCTGACACGAAATGTTCTCATGCCGTTAAAAGTATTGGCGATGTCAACCGATTTTAACAAGATTTGGATTCACTTTCTGCTTGGGCTTCAAATAATGAACTAACATTCCAACCTACTAAATGTGAGAATCTTCGTACCACACGCAAACGTAGCAGCACAAAAAGATCGTATACTCTAAATGAGTCACCCTTAAAAGTTGTTACCAGTGCACGGGATCCTGGTGTACAGGTTTCGTAAAATCTAATGTTGGCGGATCATATTGTGAACATTATATCCAAAGCCAATCAAATGCTTGGCTTTTTGTGAAGGCGTTCCTCAAAGGGTGTCCCTTGCGACATACAAAAAACTGTATACATCTCGCAGGCAAGGTCACATCTTATTTACACCAGCCAAGTACGGTTACCATGTCTTCGTGGTTTCATATACCTGATGCGTAGTTTGGAGAGAGTGCAAAGGAGGGCTACACGTTTCATCCTTGGTGGATTTGAACTCGATTACAAATGTCGGCTTATTTAACTAAAGCTATTACTCCTGTGTTACTTTCTTGAATATTTTGACCTGCTATTTGTCTTCGCTGCATAATTGGCGAAATACGTCTTTGACATATCAAGCTTTATACAATTCTCACACTCTAAGACACGCTGTGATTCCTGAAGGTTGGACCTACGATTAAATTTTGCTCGAACATCTACATTTTGTGAATCATGTTTCGTTCCCATCTGTCCTATGTGGAACACGTTAGCTCTTGATATTCGTACATTAGAGCAAACATCAGTTTTCAAGACCAAACTGAAAGAGCTATTCTTTGGTCACCTTCACTCCACATTTGACTCAGAAAATGTGCGCTCCTGGCATATAATCTGCCCTATTTGCAGAAGCCCAAATGTTGACGCTCCGTGTAGCTGTTGACATTTTAATAATTTATGCAATGTATTTGTTTGTTTTTTATGTTGTTTGTTACTGTATGCACGTTGTAATTCTCTCAAACCCTTGTAAGGGACCACGTGTTCTATTGCTTGTCTCCTGCAACTTGTAGTACGTTGCAAATCTTTAAAAAATAAAATAAAAAATAAAATAAAAATTGTGAACTATTTAAATTGTTATCGACTCATCGTAATCAATAAATATTGTGCGACGTATTCAATGCTAGAAAATCTTCATTACTGTATCATAACTACTTATCACTCGAATAATCCTATGCTGGAACTGATGCACTGTGCATTTCCATCTTCCCTGCTTAAAACGGTTGGGGCCCTGAATCATTCCCATAACGACAGGAACTCAAAATCCCTCCTAAACCTCTACTGTTCTTCAAATTAAATCAAGAAGCTCAAAATTAAGTGACTATATTAAGCAGATATCAGTATTTATAAAGGCCTTTCCTTCAAAACTATTAGGTCCACAACTGTTCGGCCAATACGCCATCGCATAAATTATGCCCTAATTGGCCTTCTAATGTAGCAGCTTTAACAAGTTTACTGATATTTGAGCCTCTGAGAAACTCTATAATTTTGCGTTTAGAACGCTTACATTTAATAGCAAGTAAATCTGAACTATGGAGACCAAACTGTGTGAGGCGATTCTCCCTTGCAGCACAATTTTCGACCAGAACAATTATACTATCCAATATTCTAATATACTGCTTGCTTCCATCTAGTAATGATAGGGAGAAAAGTATAAAGCAAATTAGCTACCCGTTTCGCAAGAAACATAAAAAATTCACTGTTCAAAATAATCTGTTAAATGTTATATTCAGCTAGTATGACATACGTATGCGTAAGTGGTTGACATACGTATCATCCATACCAAAAAAGCCTTTTTTTATGCGATAAGAGGAGTAATAATTAATGATCACTTGTATGATAATTATATTATTCAACATCGTTCAAGCTGCTTAACAGCCGCTTGCACCAACTGACACTCGTGTTAAAAAGTCCGATATCATCCTGTGGCCATTAAATTAAGCCGTACTCTCTCAGAACACTTAGCGACAAGCACATGCACTGACGTAGACAGATACTTAACAAGCGGGAAGAAAATGATTAAACAAAGACCAGAAAAAACAAATCCGTTTAAGAATATATTACCACATTAAGTTGAACACAACAGCCGTGATGGAAGAAAGGTTAGTTTTCGTCCTGTTTGTTTGCCTGGTTTTAACAGAATATGATTTGGGTATAAAAGGTAAGATATTATATTGAATCATTATATTATATTGAATATAAAATATTGAATCATTTAATGTCTACTTTCTTAATTAATTAATTAAGAACAAATTAAATTATATTACTTGACGAGCACAAAAACACCCTTTTGTAACAAAGATGATATAACTTTAGTTGCCTTAAACTTGACGTTGTTGCATTCACAATGTAAATTGAAGTTGTTTTTAACGCCGACTAGGCCATTTGTTGCGTTTCAATGTCGTTCACTTTCACTAAGCATGTCTTAATTTGAACCGAAATATGTTTACATAAACTCACGCTTTCAAGCGCGAAAGCTTCCCGCTTCGTAAACCAGCAATTTTATTCCAAACTAACATTTTATATATACCCATAAATTTCGAAGAGTGTGGAGGGAAAGGAAAATATCATTCATTCCTGGGGGGTAGGTAACTGATAAATTCTACCGGGAGGGGCAGGGGGTGAAGGAGAATTCTAAATTTTTAAAATTCCAGAGCGGTAATTTGCATTGATGGGGGAATGTTATAAAGATCAAATTTTGTAGGGAGGGGGGGCATAAACGCTTGAAAATACTTATCTGGGTGTTAGTTTAATGAGATATTTTCCATGGGGAGATAAAAAACATGGGGTTCCCTGACAGGGGGTGTAGATTAAAATTGCAATCGCCAATGAAAGTAACGCAAAGCCAACGTAATGGCAAAGACAAAGTTAAAGACTTGTCTGGATCAATCTTAAAAAACCTAAAGTTGAAGGATAAATGTCAATATCACAGACAAAGATAAGTACTAGTTCATAAAATTGGCTCTACGTACGATAAAGGGGGAGGGATGTCTGCCGCATGAGCTTTTTATTTGGTGATTTCAGCGTATAGGGAGTCCCTCGCTTTAAATTGTATTAGCCGACGTTTTGAAGTACACTAGTATTACTCCAGTCAAATATTATTGAGATAGACATCGTTCTGAATCAACATAGAATCTGAACACCGTATCTATCTATTTCCTTCAGCACGACATTGCAACCCAATATGCACCACAGAGTACAATCCACAATGTGGTACAGATGGCAATACGTATGGAAACCCTTGCTTGCTGGGATATCAAACTTGTATAAGCAATGGAGAAGTTACTTTGGCTCATCCAGGAGAATGTAGTAAGTATTTTCTTCAAAGAATAATTTTCTAGAAACACCGCGTAAATTTATGGTCGCAAAGCTTTTGATTAGTAACCTCGAATCTTCATCAGTGCCAATAATTATGCATTATTGTTAGCACTGATGAAGATCCAAGCTCATCAATCGAAAGCTTCGCAATACTAAATTTACGCGGTGTTTCCTCAAAATTGCACTTTGATTACTACCAAACATACAAGTATTTTCTTGCTTATCTTTTTCAGAACTTTTCTTGCTTAGGTTAACTTAGACGTCAAATTAAACACAAGATGACTTGCTTATCGGAAATTCAAAACTCAAAAAACACTAAACTTTTACCGCTGATTCAAAATGTCATTCCAGACGTTGTTTCCATTCTCTCAAAATAGGTGCATGAAGCGCACATCTACCTACCATGGTTTCATGTCTTAGCGAAGCATTGACGAATTTGGATGAGCAGACATTAAGAAAATTTGTAAACATTTGAAAAAACTAATCAAAGTATAATTTTGTGGAAATACGATGTAATTTGAATAAATTTAAATAAATTTCCTTTTTCTCGTACGTGATTTATTTTAGGTCTTGTTGAAAGTGGGGGGAGATATTCAGGCCCCAACCAACCAAAAAAGGGTGAGGGGTACAGGACCGCTCCCCCCACCAAAAAAATTGTATAAGACATTGAGAAAGTTTGTTTCCTCTTGTAGGAAGCGTTATCTCTGCAACCACTTTTGTGTATTAGTTTTCCTTAGTATATTTAGGCTCATTGTCCTGACTCGTTTGCCAGTTTGTACACTTACACTTTAAAACCAGTGATCAGGTAAGGTAGTTTTCAATTTACGCAACAATTTTAGTGGAACAGATTATTCGAAGCATTTTTTAGTTTCTGTTTTCAAGAAACTTCATATGAATAACCAAAGCATAGCATTTTCGACACGATACGTATAACTAACATGACCGTTTATGCTCGATGATCGATGAAAAACATCAAACATGATTTTGCACTCCGCTATGTTTGCATTCACCCTGGATTTAAATAGCCGGGCGGAATTATTAGCCGTCGCCAGGGTTGGTAGAAGAAAAAATCAATAATAGCTAGGCCAGTTCTCTTTATCATACAGGACCAAAATGCAATTCAATATGCACCAGAGAATATAATCCACAATGTGGTTCAGATGGCAGGACATATGGAAACCCTTGTGTGATGAGGCATGCAACTTGTAAAAGCAACGGAAGAATTACCTTGGCTTATCCTGGAGAATGTCGTGAGTATTTTTAGCGGAGCATTCAGTATTGCGCTGGCTTTACAACATGCAAAGTTGCATGTTCGACACTCCCCGTGATCAGGCATATAAACTCTATAATCAATAGCAACTGCAAGAATCTTTACCACAACAACTCTATAAAAAATAGACAACTTCTACTTCTTACGGCATATACCATGTATGAACATATAGACCTAGAGCAACAGCACATCAGTTTTTGAAAAAAATACTGTACTAAAGTTGCAGAATATGGGATTTTCCGCTAATTTTTGCCTTTCACTCTTTTTCGCCTTTTCGCACCATTGAGTGCCCTACTCGTATTTCGAACTAAATTTTCATATTTCGAAATTTCTGACAAAAACTTTTTCCGAGGAGAGAGCGTCAGTTCCCATTAAAAATGATTGAACACCAAGACGGAACTAGAGTGGCAAGTGTATTTTGTTTCTTAATTACTTTGTTATGAGAGATATAAAATGTAGGATAGCACTAAAAATATGATCACGTTCCATCGTTAATGCTGTAGTAGAAGCTAACATTGTTGTTTTGTTTGTGTAGGCTGAGAAAAAGCTGCATGTACATGTCTCAAGCTTGGGAAAGTATCTGTGGTTTTTCATGTGTCAGGAACTGAATAAATAGATTTTCTGCTTTCATTCTATGATTGTTCAGTAGATTTGCGGTGTACTATCGCTGTTGGTCTAGTCGTTTACATTTTTTGTACCGCGTAATTTTGTCTGTTTACAAATAAATCGATTGTTGGAAAAGTTTGGTAGACACGCTTGGCCTTCAATGATGTACCGGTATTGTCCTTACCTGTCTAGTGAGGTCATCGCGATTCTGGCCATAAATTTCAGATGAATAGCCTATTCAAAATTGAATTTAGAGTTAATACAAAAGGGTTTTATTCTCGTACACAGTTTGAAGCGTTCTCAATTGCTTTACTTTACCTTGTGAGATTGTTTCCTTATAGTTAAAGTCGCGCTAGTACAAAGCTCTTACCTACAACATCGCTTTTCACTGTCGCGTATGTAATAAACTTTCCCTTTAGACATTCATTGATTTTTTAATGTTAAAATTTTAAAGGTTTTCATTAAACTTTTTATTTTGCGACGTTTCTGACAGTTTTACTATCCGTTTCAAGCTTTCACAAAAGTCACGACCACAACTACTGAACTGCCTCACCCCAATCAATCCCACTTCCACAATTGACACTATATATACCTTGCCAACCCGCCATCTTCTTTTCCCATCTGTTCTTCCACTGCATCCAATCTCCCATTGCTTGTATCTTCGCTCGTCTTTGCTTTCGTGCTCCTTTCTCCGAGTACCAAATAAGCGCCAAGTCTACATACATTGCCTTGTTACAATTGCGCGGTATTTTGTCAACCAGTCATTGCTTCTCTCTTGAACTGCTCCGATAATCCCTGTACGTATGGTATGTTGACGACACCACTATAATTTTCATTCTTCTCCACCAGTTCTTTCCTGATCTGTTCCTTTCAGTCTCCATGTATTTTCTCACCTTCTCTCTTTCATAACCATTTTCCACAAAGACATCCTTTATGTTTTTCAACTCACTACCCAACTGTTGATCATCACAAAGTGCCTTAACAGCATGGTGACCTACGCTAGACAGATATTTAGATAGTGAATCTAAAAACGCATGCACGAGCACGCCCTTGTAGGTAGTTTTGAAATGCGTGAGCATGTGACGGTTGGTGACAGTTTTGTAGTTGTAGTCATGATTTTTGTAAACTTAAATAAGTAAAAGCTTGAAAACGGATAGTAACTGTCCGAAACGTCGCAAAATAAAAAAAGTTTATAAAAAAGTTTATATTTCGATCATTATAATGAAAACTTTTGAGTTAGAATCCTGAGTATAAGTAGTAATATTTTAACATCAAAAAATCAATTAGCTGTTTTAGTTTAAACCATTATTGTTCCAAACAAGATTTCCGAAGAAATGTTCCCAATATTATAAACAAGCTGCTGAGAATGTGTAAGCAAATATCTCCTCTAGCGCTGTTTTTACTCAAGACATCTACCGTTGAAAATTAATGAAGCTAAATAATTTATTTGTTGAATAATTGTTGTCCATGAAATGCACGATCAAGTTTTCTAGCATTTTTGTCGTGGCAATGGCTTTGACTATCTCTTGAATGGAATCTTGACTTTGAAGCCGTTCAAATTAATATAATTTTTGATGTCTTGTAGCCATTAGAACACCTTTGCGCGCTATGTTGCATTCAGTGAAGAAACATGCAAAATGGCTAACGTTTGCTTACAAATGTACAGATCAGCCTTAACGTAAAACGTACTCATACATTACAAAAAACATTGATCTCATTGCATTGCAAAATATTGATCTACATATAGACAGACAGCGCTTCTACAAGAAAATTCCAAGTATACAATCACAGGGCATTACGAAATAGCCATATGTAGTTACCGTACGTATTCCATATATGGAAACGATATACTTAATATGCAAGAGCATATACACGACGCTGAACAACATATACACGACGCTGAACAGCACATACTTGACACAACAGAAGGTTTCAAATATAATAGGTCACATAAGCAATATAAATATAAGTTTTTACGGGAAATTGCCGTTTCGCCGCAGTAGCTCAGTGATCTAGGTCGTGCGTTCAGGGCCTGTTTGTTTCGGGTTCAAGCCCGGTTACGCGCTATTCTTTTATACTTATTTTTCTTCTTAATTTTTTTGAATACTTTTTTTTCTTATATTTTTATATGTATTCTCAATTTTAAAAGGCTCATTCTCACTCACTGGGACTGTATCTACTTCACCAAATTTAGCTAAAGCGCGAGACCGAAGGGCGAGTAAGGCTGAGCCTCACTCTGTATGCGCCATGTTGTTATTTTCGAGCGTTATGTATATGCTGTTCAGCGTCGTGTATATGCTCTTGCATATTAAGTATTTTGTTTCCATATATGGAATACGTACTATAAGTGCCTATCGAAATAGCATTCGACATGTTGAACTCAACTTTTATTTCAATCAGGGATAGTTTTTGGAATTCAATTTTCATAACTACGAATTCGAAAGTAAAGGAACCAAAGAAAATACGAAAACATTTACATCAAATACATTGTCTTGGCATAGGCATAGACGTATACTATTTTGTAAAACATCACACATGCAGTAAGATGAATTAGGCTTCAGCATTCTGTCTAAATGCGGAGTTAACATTAGCAACACTCGTGCACATATTTTGCAATATATGTGTAGCATCACTAATCACGAATAAAGGTTTTAAAGCTTAGGCGGGATAATTTCCTATCCATGCAACATATGGTGTCAGTAAATGTTCACAGTTTTATTAATCACATAAAATTGAATCCTGGGAATAAAAAAGAATTTTGTATTAATATAATAATTTTTTGCAACTCAACAAAAATTAATAATTTCACTTCAAAAATTATATTTTTGTTCCAATATCGTTAAAACTAACTTTCCACATTTGATATTGCAATAGTCTCTCCCTCAACATAAGTATGAACATAAATTGCAACTTATGAAAAATATTAATTTATTAAGTGGATAATATTCATATTTAAGTTCCTGGCACTCATGAATCGAAGGGGTGTTTCCTGACATATTGCTACTTTCCTAAATATTACCATCAACATAATACCAAGAATTTAGCTTTCTTAGGAGCTTTGAATTACAAAATTATTATAATGTTGCTTTTCTAATAATACACAAGGAAAGTTATTTAGACTGTGGTTGGTCAATTTCAATGCAGTTAATTCCGAAGAGGAGGGCAAAAATCTGTAACAACGGTGCAAAACTCTGTAACAACAGAAAAACCAATAAAATTTGACGTAGGAAAACGTGTGCAAATTTTTATAACAAAAAGCAAATCCTGAGTTTTTCAATGACCCAACATTGCACTTGCTCTTCGGACTCGTGCAGTTTTGCCGTCATTGAAAAACTCACTCGTGCATGTTATTTCCAAATTGCCTCGAAACCATGCTATTACCTATACTAAGATAACAATATTTCAGAAATTGCACTGTCAGTCTGAAAGTTCAAGGAAAATTTGCTCCATGTGCCTCGACACACTCCTCCTTGAAATACATGATTATGGATGTTGCGCTAAAATTCTGATTTACCGCATTCGCTTTATTCAGCTAACTCAATAAGGACCTGCGTAAACTGCAAACTAGGAGGCGGCAAAGAAGGATGATTATTGCTCATTTTCACCTCTAAACTCGGAATTATTTCTTGAAAACAACATTGAGGGTGCATAAGAAACTTACGACGGCTAATCTACTCGCAGGTAGTTCTCTGAGTGTCAGGAACGAAATGGACTATAATTCATCATGTGATTGCGCCTTCATAGTTTGCAGTTCAAAACACAACCTTAACTGAAATAGCTGTATAAGTATAAAGTAATTAGCTATACATTTTGTTTGACACGCCCAAAATTAATCGTGTAGAGCGGGAAGCTGTTAAATCTTATATCCAGCTGATGTGATAATTAATATGAAAACTAGATATTACATCCGTGCGTATAAGGGGCCTTTTTCATGCGATAAGATGATGATTAATGGTCTTAATATCGCTCGTCCTTGATTCGTAACAGCCCCTCAAGGCATTTGGGACTCGTGATGTTACATCCCACGCATATACACTTGGTGACCATACTCATTGCATCAAATATTTATTCTTTGTAACATAGAATGTGAAAATGTATGAATTTGAAATTGAACTTTTAAATTTGCAAATTATTTGCATTAACTCGTATTTAACTGCATCGGATTTAAAGCATTTTATGGATGCTTCTCAAATGTACTCACCAAATGCACGTGAAACAATCGTTTTAGATGGTTGTGAGGTATGAAGGCAGTTTGAAAAGCTGTTTTCATTGGCAGAGAGCAATTAATTCAAGAATTGCATGTCTTTTAAGCGCTAAACAAGGATCAGTTCGTTACTAATCAGAGAGCATAATTATATAGCAGACATGATCAACAGTGAGAAAAAGGCATAGTACAATCCATAGAATGCATACCTACACTGGACTCAAAATTAGACCTAAAATTCGACCCACAATATGACCCAAAGCATATCGTGACATGGATTGCTTAGATGAATGTTCCCTGACACTGGTTAGGGTGCAAGTATGGGTCATTGGGTGTTGGAGATGTAGAAACTTGTTGAAATCCTGGTTGAAACAACTAGAACCAAAACAGATTTACATGACACTAATTCCATCACTTCATGAAAAAAAATCATCTTGGCTAGCCACGGTGGTTTAGTGTAGTATTTATTTTAATACAGGGTTTAGTGTAGCATTTATTTTAATACAGGTTATGTATTTGTCAAAAATTTCACCAGAATAATTTGAGGATTAAACTCTAGTACCCATTCCAACTTGCGTACTTACCATGCAATTTATTCTTATTTGAAATGGCTGCAATATTTTCAAAACAGACGCGGCAAATGTAAAGGGGAGGTATAAGACTTTACGCGGACATCGCACAAATTGATCACGAAATCATTCTGAAAATCGCATAAAATAGATCAAAAAGTCCTGAAACCAATGGGTTTATCAAACACAGCTATTTTTCTGCAATATTCAACTTGTACGATAAACTCAGCTCTCATTTTAAAACAAAAAACAATATAGCTACACGAAAATGTTTCCCGACTATGATTGGTTGATGTCAGTGCAGTTAAACTATCTTAACAATACGGCTAAAATTAAATTTGAGAGCAATTGCGATCAAATTTGGCTGGGGGGTTTTTAACGAAATGAAATAATCTAAAATATACCTCAAGTTTGGAAAGTTCTACCTACTTCACACATAATTATCCGGAGGTTAAGGGCGTAAATTTAATATTTTTTAAATAAAAAAGTGAAGGAGAGCAATCGCGATGTAAGTACAGTTGTCAGTATTGCAGGTATTCTTGCCTCAAACATTTCCCTTTGTATTAGTTGCCATTGGAAAACTCAATCGTACATGTTATTTCCAACTTGCACAAGAAATCAATTTATTACCTATATTAAGTTGTATAATATTACAAGCTTTGCCATTCTGATGCCTCTCGTAATATTGACGACGTGTTATGGCCGTTCAACCTACTTCTGGATATTCTCAGTACTCACTGGCTAATTGAGACTTATTCATTACAATTTGGGGGAGAAATATTGACATATACATGTTTTTTTTGGAATACGTTGGGAAAAACAGACTGGACTAAGTGCGCGCCATTTAGCTCTAGAACATCGCGGGGATTAAGTAATAAAGATATAGAAGGAATACAGGCATGCCATGCAAGAAAGGGATTTTTAGGCGAATTTTGGATCTAATCTCGATTCCAGTCCATGTTTTGTACCATACCCGGGGAAAAAGAATTCCCAGGAAAGCTTGTATATATAACTTATTGATAACGCATTAACGCAAGTAGATACTTGACTAGCAGGAAATTGAAACAAGGGCATGAAAACAACAGTACGCATAAAAGCTCTTTTGGGAAGATATTATCATCACATTAAGTAAAACACAACAGTGGCGATGGGAGGAGGTCGATTAGTCTTCGTCCTGTTTGTTTGCTTGCTTTTAACCGAAAATAGTTTGAGTATACAAGGTAAGATATTAACCATTTTAAAAATCTAGTGCCCCATTGAAAATACATTAATCGCAGTAAGGATTGCATGTGACTACAAGCTTTGCTAGCCATTTTGACTATGCTACTCAGCAGCAGTTTTACTGAAAAACGCGTAATATCTCTATCAGTATTTTTGATCCACCTCGTAATCAGCATCGAAAAACCTATTCCATCTCAACCTAGTCACAGCGGAATAACTACACAGAGGGCTCACTTCAGATAAACGCGCGTAACCAAAAACTTAGCCAGTGCGTGTTGGAGAGGCAGTCACCCCTCGAAAATTTCAACATGGCGAGCATCTTTTTTCTGAAAAAATACAGCAAAATCTGTTTCCAGATCAAACAGATGGCTTTATGTTACGCTAAATTTTGTAGAAATATTTTTGTTTTCAAGTCTGCCTATGGAAACAGGACGTCTGGACATGTGTGACAGTTTGTTTTGGCTGTTTAGGTAATATTAGGTAATATTTAGTAATTTACAATTGCAAAGTTCGGTTCAAACTGCTTTGTAATTTTAGTTCAATATATACATCTAAAGTGGATCCTGTGAGGAAAGAAAGAAGCCATGCGGGTTGACAACCAGCTAATATGGTTTAATATCATATTAATTAAAAGTGATTTATGTGAGCCTGAAATGAACTTTTAGGTTAGTAACTAAAGTTTGATTTTGAACATTTTTTGTGGCTCCTTGAAACATCAAGTCTGAGTGTGATACATAATAGATGTGTGTTAGGTAAGGAATGTACGTGCTGCAGGAATAAGCGTATAAATACTACTTTAAGTTGAATTTCAATATGAATCAATGTGAAATAATGAATTATTCAGGATTTTAGACCATATCAAGAGAATATCAAGAGAAAGTGGGAATCTGGTCTTTTTTCTATTTTAACTGTTGCACAGTTTTAAATTAAGTTCAAAACAGATTGAAATTTTACATAAATATGCTTTCAATTTCGATTTATAACAAAAAGGAAAAATGAATTGTATACAAATTGTATTTTAATAACAAAAACAAATCCACACAATATTGTATGAGCTCTGGGTTGGGGGCATGCAACACTCCTATGCCTTTATTTGGCCCAAGTATTTTTAACAACTTACATATAATATTTTTTACATTTTTGCACTCATTCTAGTTGCAACATGATCAAAATAGTCATCAACAATGTTTGTGCTAATACATATTAGTCAGGGAGGCAGAGGTACAAAAATACATGTCTACTTACCATATCAAGGGACAATTTCATTTTGCTCTTAAATTGTCCGTTACATGCCTAATATAACAATTCTGAATGTTGTTTGGCCCAATTTTTCTTGTGGGCTCCAGCCAACACGTTTTTTCTTAAATTTTCTATAAAACTATATTATTGTCAAAAAAGGCGAAATTTCAAACTTATTTCTAGGAAAAACCACTTACGTTATCAAAAAGGTAATAAAAAACTACATATAACACATTATTATGGTTACTTTTATTTTCCACATTTTTGTTGAGTTATGAGCGTTCGAAAACTTATTTTCAGACTAGTGCCCAGGAAATTAGCGTCATTTTAGGACATTTTCCCTTTTTGAAGCAGCAATAACCCGAAAACAGCTTGAAAAAACCAGGGTGTCCGTAATGATGTCTTATATGTTGTTTTTTATAAGCTTTCTGATGATACAAGTCATTTTTCAAATGAATGAACTTGAAAGTTTGCTATTTTTGACCACATAATAGTTTTATAATAAAACTGAAGAAAAACGTGTTGATCGAAGCCCACAAAATAATTTGGGCCAAACAACATTCGGAATTGTTATATTAGGCATGTAACGGACAATTTAAGAGCAAAATGGATTTGTCTCGAGAAGGTAGGTAAAATGACCTCTGCCTCCCTGACTATATCAAAAGGATATGGTATTGACAGTGTGGCATTGCGGGCAAGTACCACATATGCATCAAAACATTTCATAAGTTTATTATACAACTCCTTTAATGAGTATGTTTTTATTGAAAAAGCAAACGTTTTTATCAAAGCTTGGCAATCAACACAATTATCAAGACAATACAATTACAATACATGAAGTAGCTCTGCTACAACAAATTTAATTGGCTGAAACAAACTCATCAAACTTGTTAGAATTTTTATTTTGTCAACCATTTTGATACTTTTTTGAAAAATGAAAGGTTTTGACCACGAAAAAACAAAAAAAGACATATGTTTGCTTCAATATAAGTGTTATACATTTCAAAATTGGCCGATATGTTGGATTTATGAAGGAAGTACTGTAAATTGATTTGAATGAAATGGATTGATGTAAGTTTTTTATCACGTTTTTTATCCCTGTTTTCAAATTTCAAGGCATAGTATATTCGCATTCTTACATAAAGTTTGCATAAATATTCACTTGGGAATTCCTTGCACTCTGAGACTCAAGCTTGGGTAGAGCATCAACCAGACTTTTTCCAATACCAGTTTTGGTCATCATGTTTGGAAATTCTCTCATAAATTGTTCTTCTATGTTTGTTACATACTGGACAAGATTGTTTGTGGGAACTGTAAGTCCACCGTACGGAGACTTTTGGTTGTCGTATGCTTTAAAAAGCAAAACAGTTTATTGGAACTGTCCAGTTCACTTTGGTTTGTAAGGGCTTTGGAGCAAACCAGTCAATTGTGCTTCTGCAAGCATTTCTTCAATAGATAACCTGTTACATATGTGATTGCATTGTTGCTCATAAGATTTTGTTCAACTGAAGGTAGTTGGTTGTCCAATTTATCAACTTGAAATGGTTCTGTTGTTACTTTTAGTAATCTCATTTGCAGCAGTTGGCTGTATCTTCTCTGTTGTTTCTTTGCACTTAACACCAGCATGGCATCAAAATCCAGGGGCGGATCCAGACCGTATCAACCGTATCAAGTGATATGGTCAAATTTTGCCAATCGTGCACTTGAATAAATTAATAGTTTCTTTTTATTATTTGACATCGGCCGCTACTATACTAAGTATTTTCTTTCAATCTCGCATCAACTAATCAATTTTTGATTGATATCAAATGCGCTGTAGTAAAATATCAAATTTTGCCCCGACAACTGAAATTTATCAATAGTAATATGTAATTTTACACCCGTGTTTAGTTTGTCGGTGTATCAGATGGCGATGTTTCACCGATCGTTTGCCGATTGCTTTATATGCGCCCGCAAACGTGATACGGTCTTTGATACGGTCAGTAACCATTTTCTTGCGCAATTCGTCCTTATATGGTAACATTCCGATCATTTTTGATACGGTTGGGATAGATGATACCCTCATGAGAGTATCAAACCAATCAGAGCTCGCAATTTTCGATACGCTGATACTGTAGCGAAAATTTTGTTGCGTAATATGCAAGCACAGCTAACCTGAAAGCCTGAACCCGCGCACAAAACATTACACAGCAGCCTTGATTGTCTTCCCGTTTTTGTATACACTGCGAATTGGTATAACAAATAAGTCAATTGACGATTTTCGTCTGATTTTCGGCAAAACGATGATGAAAGATGTGCTTGCTCGATTGGAATATTTGAGCGCGTTGACGCTCAAGAAAATATTTCGACCGATGTAAAGTTGCTGAAACTTCATTGTGTGGATATTGTCAAACGTGAAACACGTGGGAAGCATCTTGAAAAAAACGTCGAGAATACGGTACGCGTTTGCGAATTTTCGCGAATGCAATTTCCCAAGCTTCACTTGGAAAGACGTGGGAATCAGTATATACTTGTAGGTAATGTAAATTTATATATTTCATTCTTAACAGCATTGGTTTTGTCAATGTGCGTGAATATGTTAAAATTGGACTTTTATATGGTAATATAATATTCAAATTTGCATGTTGCCTTAGTGATCATATTCGACCGAGAGCAAACCGCTAGGCTATATTTACGAATAATAGTATTACCAGTGATTAACTTGCCGACGAATACGAATTACCACGCATTGCGAATTTGCTAGCCTAATATAGAACAGCATTCGAAAATCCTACTTGCTCGTATAATGCAGGCCTCATTTTATATAATGTGTAGCGAAACAGGAGCAATTATTTAAATGCATACATAAATATAGCGATGATTTCAAGAAGGCGATAAATTGCCATCTTAGAATACAAACATGTATATAATATTGTATGCCGAAATCGCAGCAAATGGTGTTTCAGAGGTACTATATTTCAAAATTTTTTCGGACCCCATGGAGGGCTCGCGCGTTCGGCGCTCGGATCACGAACGTTACATAACTCCACTGCACTTTCGATACGGTCAAATATTTTCCTGGATCTGCCCCTGAAATCAGTTGTATAATAAACTTATGAGGTATTTTGGTGCATATGTGGTACTTGCCTGCAATGCCACACTGTCAATACCATATTCTTTTGATATGTATTAGCACAAACATTGTTGATGACTATTATGATCATATTGCAACTAGAATAAGCGCAAAAATGTAAATAATATTATATGTAAGTTGTTGAAAATACTTGGGCCAAATAAAGGCATAGGAGTGTTGCATGCCCCCAACCCAGAGTTCACACAATATTGTGTGGACTTGTTTTTGTTATTAAAATACAATTTGTATACAATTCATTCTTGCCTTTTTGTTGAAATTCAAAATTGAAAGCATATTTATGTAAAATTTCAATCTGTTTTGAACTTAATTTAAAACTGTGCATCTGTTAAAATAGAAAAAAGACCAGATTCCCACTTTCTCTTAATATTCTCTTGATATGGTCTAAAATCCTGAATCATTCAGTATTTCACATTGATTCATATTGAAATTTAACTTAAGTCTTGATGTTTCACGGAGCCACAAAAAATGTTTAAAATCAAACTTTAGTTACTAGCCTAAAAGTTCATTTTAGGCTCACATAAATCACTTTTAATTAATATAGTATAATATATACAGTTTTAAAAACTTCAGCTGTACCCTGGAGATGGAAACCATATTAGCTGGTTGTCAACCCACATGGCTTCTTTCTTTCCACATACGATCCACTGCAATTGAGATGTATATATTGAACTAAAATTACAAAGCAGATTGAACCGAACTTTGCAGTTCTAAATTCCTAAATATTTCCTAATATTACCTAAACGGCCCAAACAAACTGTCACACATGTCCAGATGTCCTGTTTCTATAAGCGGACTTGAAAACAAAAATATTTCTGCAAAATTTAGCGTAACATGAAGCCATCTGTTTGATCTGGAAACAGATTCTGCTGTATTCTTTTCAGAAAAAAGATGCCCGGCATGTTGAAATTTGGGGGGGGGGGGAGGGTGGTGACTGCCTCTCCAATGCTCACTGGTTAAGCTTTTGGTCATGCGCGTTTTATCAGAAGTGAGCCCACTGTGTAGTGATTCCTCTGTGACCTAGTTGTCTTCATGAATGTGTTAAATCGTTCTTTCCTTTAATTAAGATAAAGTAAAAATAATTTTATTAAGTTTGAACTAGGGTATTCAAACAGTCATTGAATTAACTATAATAAATAGAATTAACTATGGTAAATAGGTAACATTATCTGAATTCCTAATTAGGCATTTATTGTTTACCAAGCGTACAAATAAGTAAAAATAGGTGTATGCTTTTTCACAATAACAGCTACGTAATATGGAATCAGGCAGGCCGGCAGGTAATTAAAAAAGTGTATTTTTTTTCTGTGCGTCTTTAAAGGCGGGAAACTACTTCAAATTCTTCCTGTGTCTCACTTGAAAATTTACATCTCTCTCATATTCTCTAAAACTATGCGCCGGCAGTAACTTAGACAATTAAATTTAGTCTTTTAAAATTAAATTGCAAATTTTTGCTTCTAGTGCAATTTATCGTAGAGATCTTTTACAGGAAAAATTTGACAAGAAATTATTTTGTTCCATAAAACAATGGAGATTGTATCTAGGTATGTTATGACTAGTCACTATGTCTCCTTATTCGTGGGGAATAGTTTGACTCGACACTTTCAATTGGAAGCTTTTTTAAACGTCATTATCCAATATGTCACCTTTTTTGCGTCCAGAATATAATGTTGAATTTCTGGTCAAAGATAACACAGTTACAAAAACTCATCCTCAGAAGTTATATAATGTAATTTTAAGTGATCTTTGCAATTTAATCAAGAAAATACTACACAAAATTTCTTGTCATAGTCACGTCAACTCTACAGGAACAACAGATGAGAAAAAAATTATCAGAACTATAATGATGCACGTGCATTAATTATAGCTGCACGATGGAGGCTGTTGCATATATTTAATGATAATCATCAATATCATTTAATATGATAAATAGCTAGCTAAAAATTTTTTCTGCAAGTCTTAATTGAATTAATGGAAAGTCAAGAGATATTTCTGTTTTTCATTCAGGTCCAAGATGTGTTCCAGCTTGCAGCAAAGAATATAACCCACAATGTGGTTCAGATGGCAAGACATATGCAAATCCTTGTTTGATGAGATATGCAACTTGTAGAAGTGGGGGACTAATTACCTTGGCATATCCAGGGAAATGTCGTGAGTATCTTAAGATATTCTTTGCTAAATGTTTCTATGACAAGGTATTTTGCAATTAGAAACCTTTTTGGTAGAACTCGCATTTCAACAGTACTCAATATGCAAATAACAAAGCGTGTGACATCGTCCTAGTCAATGAATGTCTCTAAGATTGCTTATGTTGCATCATAAAACAATAGAGATTGTATCTAAGTATGTTATGACTAATCACTATGTCTCCTTATTCATGGGGAATATAAATAGTTTGACTTGGGCCCTTTAAATAAATAAAGCTTTTTTAAAAGTTATTATGCATGCAGTATGTGATTTTATACATTGTGTGTGCTTATAGAAGTTGAATCGCACGTCAATGATAACACAGTTAAAAAATTCTACCACCGAAGTTATATAATGGGATTTTAAGTGATCTTTTCAATGTAATCAAGAATTACTGAGCAAAATTTCGTGTCATAGTGACTTCAACCTCAGAGAAACAACAGATGAGAAAAACTTCCCAGAACTATTATTATCATTTGCGTGCAATGTAGCTGCACGATAGAGGTTGATGCACATATCTAATTATCATCATGAACATGATTTAACATAGTAGCTAGCTAACAATTATTTCAGCAGGTGTTGAATGAATGGAAAGTCAAAAAATATTTCTGATTTTCACGCAGGTCCAAAATGCAGTCCAATTTGCACCAAAGAATATAATCCACAATGTGGTTCAGATGGCAAGACATATGGAAATCCTTGCATGATGAGATATGCAACTTGTAAAAGCAAAGGAAAAATTACCTTTGCATATCCAGGGAAATGTCGTGAGTATCTTAAGATATTCTTTGCTAAATGTTTCTATGACAAGGAATTTTGCAATTAGAAACCCTTTTGGTAGAACTCGCATTTCAACAGTACTCAATATGCAAATAACACAGCGTGTGACATCGTCCTAGTCAATGAATGTCTCTAAGATTGCTTATGTTGCATCATAAAACAATAGAGATTGTATCTAAGTATGTTATGACTAATCACTATGTCTCCTTATTCATGGGGAATATAAATAGCTTGACTTAGGCCCTTTAAATAAATAAAGCTATTTTAAAAGTCATTATGCATGCAGTATGTGATCTTACACATTGCGTGTGCCTACAGATGTTGAGTCGCACGTCAATGATAACACAGTTAAAAAATTCTACCACAGAAGTTATATAATGGGATTTTAAGTGATCTTTTCAATGTAATCAAGAAATACTGAACAAAATTTCGTGTCATAGTGACTTCAACCTCAGAGAAACAACAGATGAGAAAAACTTAATTTCCAGAACTATTATCATAATATGCGTGCAATGTAGCTGCACGATCGAGGTTGATGCACATATCTAAATATCATCATGAACATGATTTAACATAAGTAGCTAGCTAACAATTATTTCAGCAGGTGTTGAATGAATGGAAAGTCAAAAAATATTTCTGATTTTCACGCAGGTCCAAAATGCAGTCCAATTTGCACCAAAGAATATAATCCACAATGTGGTTCAGATGGCAAGACATATGGAAATCCTTGCATGATGAGATATGCAACTTGTAAAAGCAAAGGAAAAATTACCTTTGCATATCCAGGGAAATGTCGTGAGTATCTTAAGATATTCTTTGCTAAATGTTTCTATGACAAGGAATTTTGCAATTAGAAACCCTTTTGGTAGAACTCGCATTTCAACAGTACTCAATATGCAAATAACACAGCGTGTGACATCGTCCTAGTCAATGAATGTCTCTAAGATTGCTTATGTTGCATCATAAAACAATAGAGATTGTATCTAAGTATGTTATGACTAATCACTATGTCTCCTTATTCATGGGGAATATAAATAGCTTGACTTAGGCCCTTTAAATAAATAAAGCTATTTTAAAAGTCATTATGCATGCAGTATGTGATCTTACACATTGCGTGTGCCTACAGATGTTGAGTCGCACGTCAATGATAACACAGTTAAAAAATTCTACCACAGAAGTTATATAATGGGATTTTAAGTGATCTTTTCAATGTAATCAAGAAATACTGAACAAAATTTCGTGTCATAGTGACTTCAACCTCAGAGAAACAACAGATGAGAAAAACTTAATTTCCAGAACTATTATCATAATATGCGTGCAATGTAGCTGCACGATCGAGGTTGATGCACATATCTAAATATCATCATGAACATGATTTAACATAAGTAGCTAGCTAACAATTATTTCAGCAGGTGTTGAATGAATGGAAAGTCAAAAAATATTTCTGATTTTCATGCAGGTCCAAAATGCAGTCCAATTTGCACCAAAGAGTATAATCCACAATGTGGTTCAGATGGCAAGACATATGGAAATCCTTGCATGATGAGATATGCAACTTGTAAAAGCAAAGGGAAAATTACCTTGGCATATCCAGGGAAATGTCGTGAGTATACGTCGACCCATTACAATTTAATTATAGTATATGTTGAGAATATTTGAACTTGACAAAATAACTGCTGGCTCATAAGATTCAATTCTAGCTAGTTTTATTTTGGAAAAAATCGGAGCAAAGTCAGAACAGAAAATTAAAGTTACATAGAGTGTGTTTTATTTCCATTTAGCTAGTCGTAAGGGATATAAAATATAACATGACCCTGAAATATGAGTGAATGAGTAACTATGAATAAGATTCCTTATTGATAATGTGGTATTCCTAAATATTGTCATTTTGTTATCTGTAGGCTGAGGAGAACTGTTTCAAATAAAGCACAGAAATTGATAATTTGTAGTTTATTATTTACAACTGGTTCAATTGATGTTAGATTTTTCACTATTAGATCAAGTTGCGACATTGGAGTTTAACGTCGCATTTAGTGTAGCTATTTGTTTAGACATTGTGTATTGCTTAATTACATTGCGCATGTCTATAAATAAAAAATAAAAAAGGCTTTGTTTCAGTACATTTCATTGATTACCATGCGTAAAAATAGGCACATCAAGCGTACATATATTGCCGAAATGATTTGTGATGTATTGTCTTGGCAAGCTACGCTGGCTCCTACGTCAATGTACAGTTAGCGTGCTCTTGATTGCAAATGCTCTCAATCTAATAGAAGTAAAAATACGAAAAGTGAAAAGAAGATAATAAAAATATTGCACATTTGAAGTTTGAAGTAATTGCGAAGAAAATCTGATGAACATAAGGAAATCTGCATTGCTGCAATATTCATATCTAATATACGAAAAAATTAGACAAATAATAAAATAATTGGCTATATATAGCGCTATTTGAAAACATGCTTCAACTAAACGTCAGCAGTTAATGAAAGTTCCACAATCACGCGGTGTTACAGAACCACGTGCAGCACACGGTTCTTTAGTATCAGCATGGATAATCAAAGAAGTACCCAATAAATCTTCTGATAGCTTCAGCGTGCTGGTGGCAAATTATGATATCATCAAATAACAAATGGTTTTTATATAACTGCACGGTTAACAATATAAAACAGCATAATGTTTTAGTCTTGGAGCAAATCAATCTGCCTACGCCATTCTACAATAAAATTATTATCTCTAAGTATTCCAAATATTTGCAAAATATATTTCATGCACTAAACATTTAAAAATGCACGACAGATTTGGGATCGGACATTTTCGTAGCCACAAAATATAATCAAAAAAGAAAACGAAAACAATTTAGGCTATTTAAACATTACCGATTCAAATGCAAATGATTCTACTTTGTCATAGCTACGTTAAATTACAACATTGATACTAAATCTGGTTAAGTTTGCAATACAAATGAGCTTTTTATACACTCCTGGGCTTTTTATACACAACTTAAAGAGTTGTCATGCACTAGCAGTGAGATTTGGGAAATTATTAACATAATGCATGATTAAACACTCGCATAATTTATTATATTATGTATTACCAGGTAAATACCAAAGCTAAATAAAAACAAAACTTCCTCAAACATTACAAGATTTTAAATTGCAGAACAATAAAGGCTATCAAAAGTGAACGTCTGTGGTTTTGTTACTGATATATTTGTAATTCAAAAGAAGTAAAGAAATTTCTCTTCAAAACTATTCTGTAATCAATGTGCGTATGCCGAGAAAATGGCTTAATGTTTGCCTTGCATATATTAATAACTTAAACGAAACAATGCAGCAAATCAATAGAGCGCCCAGAAAAGCTAATGAAAGGCCGCCTTTTTTTCAGAGTAAAATCATGGTTTTACCCTAACAAAGCTCACAGTTTGCTTGATTTCTCCGTTTATAAATACTTTTTGTGTTTTAAATTCTGGAAATGTTTAGAGAACTCAGTAAACAATATCTTCTACAATTTTTGAAAATTTATAAATTTGGAATTTTTTCACTAGTCTTTGAAGATATCAAGAACATCAGTAGACTTTATTCAGTTAATATATTATTATACCACGATTACTTTGCATCAAACAAAATTTTAGGTTGTTAACACTTCAGACCCGAGTAAATCAGTTTACCCACTAAACTTGGTGCCGAACGTTTTTGGTACAGCTTCCAATTCAGCGTAGCAAAAAAGTTAGCGGTATATCAATTTACAAGAATCCATTGCGAGTATCAAGTAAGAATACCTGGGAAACGATACCAAGAAACAAAGCTAGTGGAAAGTCTCAAAATAGCTTTTCGGAATAATCTAACTAGGGACGTAACTAAAGCGTTAATGATCTGCCCGATGAATCTCTTTTTAAATCTGTATTTTTAAAAGAAATTGGTTGGCCGAACGCGAATTTACGAATACAACCCCCCCCCTCCCCCCCCGCCCCCGTTATCGCTGGAGTTACGTCCCTGGAAACAATTTTAGTCCGCAATGCATAATCAATAATACATTTACTAACCTGTACTTCAACATAAACAAAATGTGGACATTTCCCGCCAATAATTTAGCCAGCAGCTTCGCGCGTGATTATATTAGTCTGAAAACACGACTGCTATCTGTTCTGATAAAACTCGTGTGGAGAATTGTGTTGCATATGGATTTTGAAACAACACAGGTTCAATTGATTGTTAACAGTTTTAACATTAATGGACGAAAACGAAGGTGACTAACGAAAGAAGGCTTTGTTTCAAGTATTTGTTTGTCACACTTTGCTTGCGAGAGATGACATTTCCGAGGGGCAGGGGATCTATTGGAGAAAAAGTCTCTCAGATCATCGTTTTTGTTCTCAAATATCGCTTGTTGGATAGAAAAAATGAGTCTTTAAATACTCCCCCCCCACACACACACATGCACACACAATTAACATGCACACTATATATTTACCGTCTTGGAAATTTCTTTCTGGTTTTGTGATCGAAAATGCCAAATTCAGCTCAATTGAGAACATGTTGCTTGTATCCTAATTGATTTTGGTTTATAAACAAATTAAGCTTCGTGAGCTCTGTGCTTTTCATTATCCGAGGGGATTATAAGTTAGCGTTTTCAACAAAGTTTTAAATCTTGTCTTACCTAAATTACTATAAACTTAATTGCACTGTCACTTTTTACCTTATCTATTAGTTATTACAGAACTCCCCGCCTGAAAGTTCTTGTTACGTCCCTCGCTGCGGTGCATTAATTTTATAAAATGCAATCAAATAAGACATACTCTGTTTAAATGAATGTAAAGAGAAATGAATTTATTCAAGCTATTTTAATTCGTGTCTTGTGCAAGGGCAGTACTATAGACTTTGCCCACTTACTTAATTACTTTCTTTGTTACCTCACACAACACCTGCTAGATCAAGTGGTCGCAGCAACGCTATACTCCATATGCATGAGAACTTATAGAACTAAAGAAAAATAGATTGGCGCAATGTAAAAAGTAGAAGAATTTTTACAATTTAATGTTACTTTTATATGAGCCCACAAATCCTTCAACAGTTGTCCACTAGGAATAATTTACTTAGCTCGATTTGACGCGTCTTTGACATGCGGCAAGGTCTTGGATCTTACAAGGAGTCTATTTTTGGAGGCACTCATCTCCAAAAACCGCGCTTTTTTAATTTTAGCCTGAAACCGCCTATTCACACATAACCGTGTGAACGTTAATAATTTAAATGCCGAGTAAAACGATTTACCTACTTAATTTGGAGCTTTAAGTTTACTTAGTGCTATTGCGTTTCCTAATTAAACATTTAACGCTACCTTTCGAAGTGAAAATTCTCTTCTTCCATCCTCGTTGCTAGTATGAATCTTCTTTCAAGAAGCAGAAGTTGTTCACTTAAGAGGCAAGTCAGTGTAAGTGTCATTTGCTACTGAAAGATAACATAATTTTATCTAAGTATATATAGAGGCAGCTATGTGACTTGAAAATAACACATATAGCTTCGTCAAACGTCTCTTTCCAAGAAAACGGTTTTGAATAAACGTCAGCTAGGCTTCTCTTTATCGAAGACTGTAGTATTTCATATAAATCACCGAAAATTATAATTTCTAACAACTTACAAAAACAAAGGATTAACTATTTGATATCACGTTAAATTTTGACATTCACAATCTTGGTCTTACAAAGTTTTGATTAACGTATGACTTGTAAATTTGTTTCAGAAGAGATATGAAAGACTAAATTCATATTAATCTGACACTGCAGAGAAAAACAAAAAATTCGTTTTCTCGAGCGGGATTCGAACTCGCATCTTCGGGTTACTAGACCGCCGCTCTACCAATTGAGCTATCAAGTCAACAGGGATTGGAAGCGAGTCTTATCCAATTTAAGTGCACGAAATATTTTCGTGACGACTTCACGCTTGTCTTTGAAGATGCGCAGTGTTTCAATTCTATTTCAGAACCATCCTCAGAGATATGAAAAACTAAATTCGTATTAATCTGACACTGCAGAGAACAACGAAAAATTCGTTGTCTCGAGCAGAATTCGAACTCGCATCTTCGGGTTTCTAGACCACCGCTCTACCAGTTGAGCTATCGAGCCAACTGGGATTGGCAGCGAGTCTTATCCAATTTAAGTGCACGAAATATTTTCGTGACGACTTAACGCTTGTCTTTTGAATCGCTCGAAGATGTGAGTTCGAATCCCGCTCGAGACAACGAATTTTTCGTTTTTCTCTGCAGTGTCAGATTAATATGAATTTAGTTTTTTGTGAATTTGTTACTACTGTATTCTTGTGGGGCATGTTTCAATAACTAATATAAACTTATTCAACTAGAATTGAATATTTTTCTATTGAGGCTTGATCGTACTTATTAAGTTCAAGATGTTTTAAGTCAGAATGACAATAAATTAAATCGCTTGCCGCTGGGCACAGCTGAGCAAAACATTGGTGTATTGGTGAGACTAAAATCTAAGACCTTCCACGTCTTTTATGCAATCTGGCAATACAATTGCTAAATATTATGAGGTTCAACTAAAACACGAACTGCTTGCCATGGTTACCCCTACAGGCTGCAACATATAGCAGATGCGATATTCGTTGAAAAAATGACTAGCTTTGCAGAATGTGGGGGGCTCAAAAGGGCTGGGCCTTTGTGATTGCACCTGCAACATAGAAGCTGTATATCTTGGACAAAACTACCGTCGCAAAGCGCGGGGGCTCTCGCAAGCGCGGAGCCCTTGGCACCTACCTATACTGTCTCTCCCTTGATCCTCCTCTGCTACTACAGGCAAGGCAAAGCTTATAAATGAGACACAAGCATAGATGGTAAATCACACCTGATTACACAATACCCAAATTGTTTCGATGGGATTGGTAAATTTGAGGGGATCCCACATCATTTTAGGGCCCTCAGTTCCACCTGTCATCCATCCACCACACAGTGTGTGCCTATCGGCCTTAAAGATGGCATCAAACACCAGTTACATGACATGGAAAACTGGACATCACAACCAAAATTCGAGAAAATCCAAAAAATCCGCATTTTTAGGTAAACTTACTCACCATAGAATTGAGTGGAGATACCAGCTACTCATGAGCTATACAAATTTAACCTGTTAGCTTGTCTGAAAAGGTTTCTATAAAATCTACAATACTAAATACATCACGTATTGTCGACCATTTTCAATTTGAACTACAGTTTAGCAAGTTACCTAACTGCACTTCTTGTGACTTTCAGTTCGTGATGAACTACTTAAGTATTTGCAAGCTAATTTTTGTCTGGATCGCAACAACCCTACCAGAAGAAAGCTTGGCATGTGGAGAAGTCAGATTTCAAAAAAGTGCACAAAAATATCTCGCAAACCACGTCATGAAAACAACACAGGTGGACAGTGAAAAAAATGTGCATTTCGTTGCGCTGCAAATAAATCGTGTACGTCGATCAATTACAAAACAGAAGGTAGCGATAAAGGTAGATGTGAGCTCAACAATAAGACAGTTGATGAAACAGATGATGTTGATGAGAAAATAGATCGTCCAGAATTCAACCATCTTCCTGTCATCGCACGAGTTAGTATGCAATATAACATATTGATCTTTATGCACTTTTTATTCGGATTGCTGACATTGAAGTAGGCTTTTGCAGAATGCGTGTCAAGGATAGTTTAGTCAAGTAAATCAATAAGCCTTAATTATATCTACACATACATGTACCTACATGATAAAATTTACATGAAAAAAAAGTTATATTGCTTGCTGCAGAAATATTCTGCATAAACCTCGTTATGCATACTAGCTTGACAATATCTTCAACTCAAAACGAAAAACATATTTCCTAAGGAAACCTTACAGGATACAATTCGCCTATTCATAGATTCCTCAACATTCAGATCCAAAAAATACTCCATCGCAAGGAACAAGTAAGTCGGGAGATAGAACTACTACTGTACGTTATTAATAATTCTATATTAAGTAGCCCCATTTGCAAATGAAAGTAGCATTTATGACGAATGAATATTACACCTTTAACAATTAAATTATTCATTACATTCATAGAGATAAAGGGCAAACTATGTGTTTTCATGTACAAATTAAACTATTGTCATTGCATGCAGTATAGACGCTGTCTACGTGTGTTCAGCAAAGTAATCAAAAAGCAATTGAATGAACAGTTCAGCGAATAGCTCTTAAAATACTGTGCGCGATTAAATATTAAATCATGTGTGTTACAAAAAAATTAACTTATTTATCACATATATTTGTTTTAGCAAATTCACCACAGTCAGCACAAACAGCATATGCATCAATGTCCACTGCACGAAGAGGTAAAGAGAAATATGTAACGTAGTCTTTTACTACACACGTTTAAAACGCATTCGTTTTACAACGTTCGCTACTTAATATGAACTTAGATGAAAACGGAAACACTAAAATTAATACATAAAATCCAGTGATAAAAAGTCTAACCTGACTTATTATTTATTATCTTTATTTTAGCAGCACAAACAACAAACACAAAAAAGCATATGTCTACTACGCCAACAGGTAAAGCAAAAAATGAAGTATTTTCTTGTAAGTCTTTTCCACAGCTTTCGTTTAATAAATTGCACCTCAGTCTCATTTGAGATGAACAAAACTACAGTAATAAATTTGATACATCTAGAAATCTTGAATCTAGAAATTACTCTTATGCTAGCAAGTGGGGCCAAAATTACAATAATTTTCATGCTAAAAAATCAGAAAAAATATATGGAAGAAGAAAATTTATTTTGAAAGAATTCAAACTGACGGCACCAAAGAAATAATATACTGATATCACATCTTGCAGAGCACTGATGAGGTCAGTATTCTGGTCCAAAAAGTCAATTTGTTGCGGTGTTCAAAAATTTTTTGTCTGTAGTACTATGACTAATCAGTTTTCCAGTTTTCTGGAAAATTATACCAATTGATACCAATTACATTATTCAATTCTTTTTGGTCTGGGAAAATATTTTAATTTAGTATATTTTTTAGTAAATAATGGTTTTTAAGCGTTTTGATTGGTTGCCTACCTAGTAAATATAAGGCATTACTTACAATTTGGATTTTTTTCAAAATGGCCGGTGTAACAGGAGTTATGACCTCCCAAAATTTACCCCCCAGCCATATTTCCTAAGAAACATGCCGCCCTTTTCACTAGGAAACCCTAACCCAAATTTTCCACGAGAGGGCTATATTTCCTAGGATGTATGGCCCCTGGAGGGGCCAGGTTTGCTATAAAAATGTTGCCAAGGGGCATTTTAGAGGGGGGCTACTTCCTGCGACACCGGCAAAGAATGTCGTTTTGATGTCTTATGCTTTTGCCAATTAATATTATCAAATGGAGAAAAATTGAATTAATGCAAAGTCAAAAAATATAAAACACATTGATGATAAACTTTTTTTGAGGTACTCATTAAAAAGTGCATTTTATACATGTTTTACTAAAGAAATTACATTAAAACAATTATTCGGCTCAGGCTCAGTACTAGTATAGTAAATATTTACCAATAATCACTTTTCCTTTGCCGAATAATTGTTAAATATGAATAGGACAGGTAATCGCAATATAATTATTATATAATCACAATATAACAACGTATCTGTAGAGGTTTTCAAGTCCGGCATATAATAAAAATAAACCTAAAATCATGTGTGAAATTTCAGCACATATTATCAATTATCTTCGTACAGCAACTTCACCACAGTCAACACAAACAGCAAATGCAGCAATGTCTACTGCGCTAACAGGTAAAAAACGAAATCATATCGGGTCTTTTATTAAGAATACAACTGTGATAAAAAGTGTTGAATGATATTGCATCCTACAATCTGTTTACACGGTACCGGATCCGCATGGACACGATATGAAATTGGATCGCATGAAGATGAGTGTAGCACAGTGTTGGCCAGTAACGAAGTAAATTTACTTTGTTACTTTACTTAAGTTAAAAAAAAATCAGTAGTTACTTGTAGCGATGTATTTTTTGTATGAAGTGTTTTTTACTCGTAACGAAGTACGATTTTAGGCAAATACTTACTTTTTTACTTCGCTACATTTTGAAATTTTAGCAAAGTAAAAAAATTAAAAGCGCCTATCCTTGGCCATACCTTTCCTCTATATTCGAGATTGTGGATGTAAAAGATAAATCGGCGCATGTGAAATACTGTTTCAATGGTACTTTTACTCAAGTAAATTTTCCAATGTACTTACCGTACTCTCTCTATTTAGCTCACCCCACTGAGGGGGGGGGGGGGTTATTCATTTCAGGACCTTTTTAGGGGAGGGGGCTTATTGTAGGGGGGGGGGCTTAATTGAAAGGGAGGGCTTATTTATTCATCCAAAAAACCAGCGATGGAGATTATCGCTTTGAATTGCAATAAACTCAAAATCATTACACTTTATATAGCATAAAATAATATATCATGTATATCATTTTTGAGTCTGTATTATGGGGGGGGGGGGCTTATTAAAGAAGTGGGCTTATTTCATTTTTTCATTCAAAGGGGGGGGGGGCTTATTAGAGAGGGGGGGCTTATTTGAGAGGGGGGATAAATAGAGAGATTGCGGTAAATAAAATTTTCAAGCAATAGTTTTACTTCTACTTAAGTAAAATTTTCAAGAAATATTTTCACTTTTACTTAAATAAAATTTTCAGTCAGTACTTTTACTTGTACTTGAGTATAAATTGAGGGGTTACTTCTCACTTTTACTTAAGTAAAAATTTCGAGTACTTTGCTGAACACTGGTGTAGCATTTAAATTTATCATAATATTATAGAACTTAAAAGAAATTAAACTTATCGTAGAGAAAGTAGTGAATAAATATTACTGCTAACTGACCTAACCTGATGTCGTGACCATTTTCATTCGGGACTATGTAAACGGAGTCCCAATTAGCAATGCAATGCAGCGAATTTGAAGCCACTTAGCAAACCTCAAAGCGCGTGTTAGCATACATAAAACGCTTTACTCGTGTATTACATACAGTGTAGAAAGTCCTGTGTGGACAAGAAATTTAAAACCAGTTTATCAATTATCTTTTGTTAGAAACATTGCCACAGTCAAGACAAACAGCAGATGCAACAATATCTACTGGGCCAACAGGTAGAGAAAAAAATGTTTAGCTTTTATCTTGACTATCATGTAGTAGTTATCTTTCCAGCTACTTTCGTTTTATGAAGTTTTCAACTCCACCATATAATAAAATTAGTACCTAAATTCATGTATAAAATTTCATCCCATTTTATCAATTATCTTCATATAGCAACTTCGTCACAATCAACACAAACAACAACTGCAGCAATGTCTACTGCACCCATAGGTAAAAACAAACAAAATTGAGACTTTTATCATTAATACAACAGTGATAAAAAGTGGTTAATTCTTGGAATTGTTACCTGTTGTCGCAACACTACTGGTCTGTGGCAAATGTTTAGAACTTTTGTGCTTCGCTGTGGTTGGTCAATTTTACGAATTCTGAAATCGACAAAAAAACATGAACGACAAAATGAACGTGTAACACTTATGTCTATTTATAACAATATTTTTCGACTCTACCACAATTAATACATGGTTTATTAAGCTTATCGGGGGAAAAGATCTTCAAAGTTACACCCATATCGATTTAAGCGAAATACGTACGTTATTTAATGTATAAAATGTCGATATTGAAGCAGCAATTTGTAATTCTTCGTGCACTGACATCAGTTGACAACATGAAGTTGTGTGTTACACTACTTTACATCCCAAAATACCACTGTTACATCCCAAATCACAATCACACGCCCATATGGTTCTCCATCCCTCACACACTGTGATCGCACGTGCACACACACACATACACACACACACACACACACACACACACACACACACACACACACACACACACACACACACACACACACACACACACACACACACACACACACACACACACACACACACACACACACACACACACACACACACACACACATATATATGTGACCTTCCATGGGAAAACGTACGTTAACGATTTTGCCAAACGCTCCGAAATATCGTTGGGTATCCGTTCGTTACAGTTGACATGATTTAGCATTTCAATCACCGAATTTCAATTCGTTAAACGTTCATAACAAACCGTTGAAATTGTCAAAAAAGATCATTATAAAAATCGATATCTTACTAAGGCGTTTATCAAATCGTTAAACGTTTAGATCCATTGCACATAACGTTCATTGCAAGCGTTTATGTACACTGTGATGTAGTTTGTAGATGGTTAGATGATTTATTGTTATGTTATGATTTGATGACAGAAAAGTTAGTCTTAAAAATGGAATACTCATTGAAAGCATCTCGCGCAGAAGCGCAAGAACAAGCGATCAATATATATGTGGTGTAAAACGCTACATAACACCATACATCTGCACGTTGCCACTTGCGTCTCATCTATATATTTTAACGTAGTAGTTATACTGGAGCAGATATAGTATTACGATGCAAATCTAACGTACATAATACTCGTCTAGACTACAGTTTTGACTTGATTTTATCCCTATATATATTCCCTGGTTTACCATTAGAAAAGCTACAAGGATAAGTGTGGATTAAATGGACTGCACTTTACTTTTATGGACAAATCTTAAGGGTTAAAGTGTGTTGATTTAATAAAAATGAAAATCATACAGACCCTGCATGATGGTAACAGGAAAGAAAGATTATTGCCCATAAATTTGTTGAACTACCTAAGCTACTTGCGGTTTAGACTTCAAATTGTGCGTAATTTTAACTCTTTGATATGAAACATGTATTTATTTAATTTCTGTTTTAATATTCATTGTGTCACTCAAATTCATGTGAATGTTAAATGTTTGTACAGCTAATGGAGAAGGCGTCAAAATGTCTTATTGTTAGATTAATTAATGTACATTTCACAATCTCCTACGTCATTCAACCTAAATATATCCACCTGTATTAGTGCTTAGTGATCAGTCTTGGATAGGCCTTGTATGGAACTCCTACTTTCCCGTACCAACTCATTGTATTGTCAATTATTTGAAATAAAGACTTAAAAGAAAATTGTATTCACTCATTTGAGCATTCACTGATTAGAAGATCTCGCTTGGTTTCAAGGCCCTCGCGCAAAAGCTGAGTTGATCCCCAGAAGGCCTCGTAACATCTTGATAAAAATAACATCTGTATGACAGATGCTTGAAAATGAGAGCCAAGATGTTAATCAACCTATTTTGCCGGAAATATGCAAGATGCTTTGAATTAATTACATTAGACGTTTTGAAATATTTATGGAACTAAATTTTTATCTACATAAACTTTTAGTTTGAAATAAAACCGTTTCAAGCCAATTTTGTATCTTCGCTCATATTCTTTTAGATGTAAAGTTCGTCAATATTTTGCATTAAAGCATTAAAACACAAGTACAAATACGCATTATCAACAAACTTGCCTTGTGTTTCAAGCCATATATTTAATTCTTGGCGCTTTTCAGCATTTTCCCAGAATTAATCTCTCTTCAAGAGTCTTGTGGCAGTCCTTTTCGTCTCAGTTCTCGCCTTTTTGGATGCCTTAAGTGTTTGCTACTCCGGATAGTCCGCCATATTCTTGAGATCAGAAATGACCACCCTTCGCTGGTTGTGAAAGTTGCCAAATCTTTTTGCAACAATACAAAATATGGTAGTGCAAAAAAACAAATTTAGATATTTGCTGTCAGTTGAATTCGTGATTAATCAATCAACAAACAATTTTAAATCTGGCCAATCAGTGTTAGCCATTCATGATAGTCCGCCATGTTTTTGAGATCAGTGAGGATGCAGGGCTCCAGCGAAAATCGTTTAGGAATATTACTTCGGCATTCTCAACTTTGAATATCTGTTGTCACCTGGGTTGGAAAAAGTATTGAATATATTTTGCAGTGGAGCCAAGATGAAGGTTTTCGCGCAATCTGCCGGGCCGACGATGAATATGTTTCTGTGCTTCCCCCTCCCGTTAACTAAAAGATCGCGTACGGCTTCTGCGAATACAATTGGATGCAAGCCGTTATTTCGAAGCACTTCCAATGCGCATTCTAACCATTTACCACCACAGCCTTCCACACATTCAGCTACTCCTGCTGCTTCACGTATTATATTCATTCGCGGGGTGTTGCGACGAGCTATAGATGCCTTCGCATTTTGCATCTTCCACGTAGTCATAATTAAATCCTGCAGTGATTTTGGTGAGCGATTAACCAAAAAGTTATAAAGATCTTCTTTTCCAGCTTTTTGTTGCTCCGTTGCTATGACAAACAGATCATTTTCATTCTTAATGTTGTTTTTCACCAAAAACTTTGATACATCCAAGTTTGAAAGTCGCCGTACTTTGCTCTGACTTGCGTTTTGCATTTGGCTGCGGTTTATTGTGTTCACGCCATTTATTTGACTTACTGTAATTTCTCTATTTTTATCGAGTTTTCGTTTACCGCACTTTTGGCGGTAGGCACTCATACATTTCTTTGTAGTAGGAGACCCAAGCTCTTGTAAGTCAGGATGGTTTGCACTCTTATAGACATCAGGGTCGTTTTTGCACACATACTTGTAGGCTGAGTAGTAGTTTTCGTGTGATTCTGAGAAGTTCGCTTGGATGCCAAACATTTCGTGGAGGCGCCTCTTCACAGGACCCCAGCGCTTTGGTCCGGAAAGTCTTATACAAGCATGATAGTGGTAGCCCGATGTACTTTCGTGTTCCTCAAGGCAACATGCCCAGTACTCAGCGATGACTTTACCAGTAGCATTGAAACATGATATAAGTGCATCACAGAAACTTTCTCGTGTTGGAAATTTAACTAGGTCAGCTTTGCTGTATGTTATAAGATATTGCCTTCTATTTGTATGTAACTTCGATGTACCTTCGCTATAAGATCCACTCATTGTCTCACATTTTTAAAGCTAAACAAGATATAAAACCGTTATTTATATAACTTTGTTATTCCGTGATTAATATTATCGATATGGTTTTATATGATATAACCATTATCTACGCATATTATAATACCTACAGTACGTGTGTAAATTGACAGATAAATGTAGCAAATTGAACATAATCGAACATAAAAAAATAATTCTTGTACCTTTAATTTCTCGATTTCTCTTGTTCTTTGCCAAAATAGTTTGAATCTCCTTGCCTATTGTTTATACTAATTGTGCGCATGCGCACAACTGAAAATCCAATATGGCGGTACGAAAGTTTTTTAGCCACATTGTACACGCCCCCTAGAGCTATTTCTATCCACGAAAAGATTACTAGTTCAACTGGTAAACTAAAAGTATTACAGATGTTATAGTTGACTTGTTACACTCTTAAAATGAAGACAATCCTGCGCAAAATTTTTTGGAAAATGCATGTTTTTCAGTTTTTGAGGGATATATGGACTGATTTCCCCCCCCCCCCCTACCCCCATATCAATGTTGAAAAATGTCATTTTTGTGTTGCATGAACTGGGGTCATCAAAATAACCAACATTGATTTGGGGGAATGGGGGGAAAAATTGGGAAATGGTTGCAATATTACAGGAGATAGGTCAAGATATGTTTTCCAAAACATTTTTGCACAGGATTGTAGGTGCTCTGACGGATCTGAAATAGCCCTAACCTATATCCCACAGACCACGTATAACATAACTGATTAGCTGATACTAAACCATATTGATAAGATATACAACTTACACTCTAAATTTTTAAGTGATGGGCCAACACCAAAATTGGTGTAAATGTTTGCCTCCGTGGGGACACCAACTTAGTGTAAATATACACCAGAAATAAGGGTTAATTTACCTATAGTGGTGTAAAGCAACACCAAACGGGTGTAAGTTATATACGCCGCCCAAGTGTAAGTTTACACTTAAAAAATAAACCAACACTAAGAAGTGTTACTTTACACAAATTCAGTGTAAAATGCTTGCCTCCATAGGAACACTAAAGTGGTGTAAATTCACACCTTAAAGAGTAAACATACACTTGACAGTGTTTTCCAGCACTGATTTGGTGTGAATTGGTTGCCTATTCGGTAAATTGAATATTCGGTAAATTTACACCTTGTCCTTGAAGAGCGAATGTACTATCGCAAGTGCTTTTCAGCACTGATTTGGTGTAAACTTCCTGATGGAATATATACACCAAAATGGTTTCATTTTATGCTTAAGTAGTAAAAATACATGTTATTAAGTGTTTTAAGACAAAATAATTAATACTTAAAAATATTTATTGCCAAAATATTTACACAATTACAAAAGTTAAAATATATAATAAACCATACAACCCTTGCCTCAAAATCTTCTAGAGTGAGCCAGTTTTCCAACAAGTAATTTTAAAATCATCTTGCAAACTGAAGATTTGAATTATCTGCATGAGCAAGACACATAATTCTGGTAAAAATCAAATTTAATCTTATTGCAAAGTCTTTTAAGCCACTAATGGTTATTATAATTTTGCAATCATTTTGTCTTGCTTCAGTTGCTTGTGTAAATAGCTCAAATTTGGATTTTATTAGCTTGCACAGTATGCATAAAAAAATTCTGATTTTGAATTTCATGGCAACATATAGCGTTGAGCCACAGGGGCCAGTTGTCTCAAAGGCATTTAGCTCACATGGCAAAACCTAAGTAACATTTAGAATTTTGCAAGTTGTAAACAGCCAAATTTATAAGTTTAACAAAAGAAATATTTAGTTTTATATGCAATTGTTCTTCTCATACCGAAAATAATTAGCTGCTTTGTTCAACCAATGTCCAAAATTTTTGCATTTTCAAATATATCCACTGTCTAAGCTAAACGCCTTCCATACAACTGGCTCCAGCAGTTTGATACATATAGCCTAAATATACACAAAATTTACAAATTAGCAAGTTCTAGCAATAAAATTAAAACCTTTGTTAGAAGTTTCTGGTTTTCAAAAACTCAAAGTTCACTTTGTTGCAGAAATAAATAGGTGTTTAAACATTCCCTTGAGTACGCTTTGTTACATATGTAGTAAATCATCATCAGCAGCTAAACAGCTTTTAATTAGCTGCTACCACCACTCCTCCATTTGGGTCATCGATTGATTTAACAATAATCAAGAAAGGTGACATGTACATTTCGGTACTCTGGCAGACCGAGAAAACATCATCTCCAACCTATGTTAGAAATGTACATTAATATCTAAGTAATATGACGTGACGGCAGATAATATACAAAACGTGAGGTCTTTACTTTTTGGGAGTATCATTACCCTGTCGTTTTTTGGAGTATTATTAATAATTCATACTACTTTCATTATGTTTTATGCTTTAGAAGATACAAGTAAAAATCTCCATAAATTTGGAGTGGGAATCATTCTAAAAATGCCTGGAAATAATAAATTCTCAACACCATTAAAGCAGTTTTTCAACTTAACTGTATATACTGCACTGAACTGAACATATTACTTTCCTGAGAACCAAGTAGTCATTGCCTCTGGCATGAAAGAATGCAGTGGAAGAGAAAAACAGAACCTTGATACCATATAATAAATTAAGCAATGACACTAAAATATTTCAGAGAAAGTGCTTCTGCATGTTTAAAATTTCAAACCTTTTAAACCACACTATTTGCATAGAATAGGAGACATTGTAATCAGTTAATCATTGAAGAGAATGGTAATTGTATAGCATTAGGCTGTGAGCTTTTGAAAGTCATGCAAACAAATGGTAAAAAGTAAATATAACTAACTTCCTGAAACAAACAAGAACTTGTGATTTCAAGTAAAGTGCCTCCTTGGAAGTTCAGGAAATAATATTGTATCCTCTTAATCCCTGCAGGCCAAATTTAAGAGCATTTCAGAAAGCATCTGCAGCTCTCCTTCATAATTCTATTTCTTGTCTAGCAGGTCTCAGTATACAACATATTATAATATAATATGATACTCTCTATATTGAAAGGGGGAGGTAGACAACTAAAATTGCAATTGTGTGTCCTACTGTACTTTATCATTTTTCTGTGCTCTTTACTGAAGGGAATTTCACATACCAAAGAGAGAGAGCCCAATTACTTGGAACCAATTTATTGGAACATGCGAGACTATATTGGTCATCCACCCTTGCTTGCATCCACACTAGAATTGGTAAAATACTTTTTGTGCTAACCATCAACATGCCCAAAATGCAACTGAAGAATATCTGAAGTCAACTACATAATCTGCTAATTGTTGCATGTTATGACAATAATTCATTTAATGAACAACCTGAGCGGAAATAACAATCACACTACAAGTCGACTTAGCCCCGGATTTTGGGCTCAGAGACCAAGTGTCTTTTGTCGAAATAATATAGTAATAATAATAATGCTAAAAATAGTACTAAATAATAACGAAAATTACAATAATAATAAAAACAGTACTAATAATACAACATGTTAACATTGTTAATATTCTAGGATTTCATGGGTTTACATAGATTTCAGTGAGGTTAACTCTAAATTGAGACATATATATTCATGGATGTGTTGGCTTTGTGTTGGGTAGTAAAAATGTGCATTTTTATGTCATTTGCCTATTCCAATATAGCATGAGAAACAGTACAGTTTAGGTTGACTCTTACCCACGTGCACTCCATAATGGCATAATCACCATATGAAACCCAAGATTTGGCTAAAAATTCTTTACTATTGGGGCATATGAAACATTCTATTATGAAATAGGTTTAATAACGTTTTTCAATAACACATTTCTTCAAACTTTTAACAGACATTTAAATACTAAAACATTAGCAACTGTAAATATATAAGCAGCAAGTTGTCTATACTGTAAACGTCTCTAGATCATTAACAAACATAAACATAAAATTCACCTGATACAATGTTGCCATCAATCTGAACACAGTTCAGAGAAACTTAGTCAAGTGCAAGGCTATGTATTTACGAAACTTTGTATTTATGTGTATTAAAGTTTAATATAAATTTGAATCAAGTTTTGTCGTGCGAAATTCAAATTAATATAAACAGCGCACATGCTATCAAAACATTAACAAACAAAGATGCTAATTTCACACGTTAAAATGTCTTTCTCTATACAGAAAACATGATAAGATTCTTACCTGAATGTTACAATGTCTTTCCTGATGTATAACGTGTTACTTTAATGTCCATTTTCATAAAAAATACCATGTTTTTTTTATTATAACGAACCTCATGGCCATTACAAAATAAATCGTAAAAAATATCATTATGGTGGCAATTATCATTGACATAAATACATCTGGACTGCCTGCTCGCAATATTTTCGCTTGAATTTTGCGTTATCAGTTGAAAAAAACGAAGGCTATCGAATACTGACGAAAAATGACGAATATGAGAGTGATTGAACATCGCTGGCTCTTAAATAATACAAAAAATACTGGTCAGCAGTCATGAACGACGAAAACAATTAAGTTCCATGCTGATATATTTAGTAAAATCATATTCACAGGAAATTACAGTTGCTCTCGAAGTATTGACGACAAATCACACCTGCGTTTGGCGGAATATTTATGACACTGCTGGTACACAATATAAATATTTCTCTAAACAATCGTGCGATTTTTCATCAATACCTAATTCTTCATTAATACCTATACTAATTCATGCAATTCAATTGCATGGTTTATACTGTTGACAACTGTAAAGCAGAGTGAACAAGACTCGTGATTAGCTCTGCATGTGTTAAATCTAAGTTAAAGGGAAATGGCAACAAAAAAATTTATTTTCTCATTTGAAAGAGACTCTAAAATAATATATAGAAGTCTATTACAAAATTTTTGTATCTGTTTTACTTCGGGAGATATTCTCACCTAAATAATCGAACTGTCCGCCATCTTGGATTAATTTTTAACCTCATTAACAATGTTTCAGTGACGTCACAACAGGGATTCAAAGCTTCTCCTAAATACCTACCACCAACAGAATATTTATGAAACCTTTTCAGTCCGTGCTGAAATCCAAAACACTTACTATGTGTGTGGTTATTGGAGAAGATTAATCATTGTGTCCTAAGAAAAAAAATTGCGTGACCCAAGTTGTGACGTATCATGCATATCTACAAATATCCAAGATGGCGGACAACTAAAGATTTCAAGTCAAAATATCTCACCAAATAAGGCAGATATAAAAATTCTGTAATTGACTTCTATACATTGTTTTGGGGTCTCTTTCAAATAAGACGATAAAAATTTTTGTTGCCACTTCCCTTTAAAACATGATATACTATAATTATATATGAAAATTTATTCGGTATAATAGATGAGCCTCCAAGTGTTGCTATTGCACAATGGCAGTGACGTATGTGATGACAAGTTTGATCGTCATGAAGACAATGGCTTACTTAATCCAGGCTATTGGCAGATTTTCTGTTGCCTCTTTTGTTTTTTGGATGACAGGGTATCATTATTTAGAATTTTGTAAGGGGAACACAAGTTACTTAGGTAACTTGAGAGCTGCACGTACTTGGAGTGACATTAAGGATTCATTGAGGATTATTTGCGTTCTATATGAATGAGCATGAGTTGTGCAAACAAGGGAAAGATGTAATTAGTATCGTTGGTTTTGTATTCTTTTGTTGTAGTTTTTGTTGTAGTTAGAACTCGAAAAGCTCAAATAAATTGCAAAACATTGCAGAGCAAGAGGGAAACTATAACAGCTGTTAATCACTTAAACTGCAAAAGGAACAGTAAAATTACTGGTTTAGTGAATTGGTCGTTGAAGTTCGTAATAAGAAACACCCAGGAACCTGTTATCACCCAAATACACTTTATCTGCTGTGGTGCAGTTTACTTCGATACTTACGATGGAACGGATGGCCCGCTTTGAGTATCTTACGGGCCCTGTATCATGTAACTTTCAGTATTTATTTTTTGTGAACTTTGGTAAATAAATCCGCGTGTGTGGTAGGTCAACTTAGACAAAAGGCAATCAATATATTTGTAAGTTCTTTATCCAAAGAGATACCTCATATTTATATATCAATGAGGTTATTATTATAATAGATATCCCAATATGATTCAACAGCCCCGCTCTTCTCCGGAAATTCCGCACAACTTGCAAAATTAACGCATGCGGTACTGGAATTTATCAAAAGCTAATTTTCATTTCCCCTGTATGCTGCTAATTAACAAGGGTTGTGCCCATGCGTGCTCGTGGGGTTTTGTCTTAATTATATAATTATCGAGCTCAATTCATCGAGCCGCAGTCTAGGAACGCTAAAATGCGAGTTCAAGAGATGCAAATCTCTCCTGTTGGACAAAGTCGGATTGCTGTGAAACTAGTTTTTCATATATCTTAGCTTGATATATATTATCTTTGCGCTAAGCGTCTCACTGCTATTCACCAGGCTGCTCGGCTGGTGGGAATTCCTTTATCCCCCGAGAAACGCGAAGGTCCAACTACCCGCACGGTCTTCCTTGGAATCGAACTAGACTCGATTGAGATGTCAGCACGACTCCCGGCAGATAAGCTTGCGGACCTGATAGCCCTGCTACGCGAATGGGGTAACAAAAAATCATGCAGGCCTAAGGAACTTCAATCTCTTTTGGGCAAATTAAATCACGCTTGCGCAGTGATACCGTGCGGTCGAACTTTCACTCGTCGTCTCATTGACTTATTGCGCGGTTCCCCGCGTCCTAGACCATTCTTAAGACTTAACAAACAGTGCCAACTGGATATTGCTTGGTGGCAAGAATTTCTACCGTCATGGGATGGGGCATATTTCTTTGAGTTGCCGGATTGGGCTCCGCCCCCAGATTTTTCATTGTCTTCAGACGCTTCGGGCAGGTATGGGTTTGGAGTCTATTATGATGGAGAATGGTTTAACGGTTCCTGGCTACTAGCGCAGCAGCCCTTGTGCATTGCCTACAAGGAACTGTTTCCTATCGTCCTCGCGTGTCATGTCTGGGGCGCCAGCTGGGCACGCAAACGCGTTGAATTTCAATGTGACAACACAGCGGTAGTCTCGGTCATTATGTCGGGCACTTCGAAGGACGAACAGTTAATGCATCTTTTGAGGGCATTATATTTGGTCAGCACTCGTTACAATTTCAAGGTCACGGCGAAGCATGTTCCGGGAAAATCCAATTGTCTGGCCGATGCGTTATCACGATTTCAAATGTCGCAGTTTTTCCAGTTGGCACCTCAAGCTAAAACGAAGCCTGTGTCGGTACCGCTCGAGGTATCGACTCATTTGATTTCACAGCTGTGAACGGGGGGTTGAACTCGATACCATTCTGAGTGCGCTGAATGTACGTGTGTATATAGGATTTGTTGTCATTATTACCTTTATCTCGGTTATTTTATAAGCTCAAGTTCAATTTTCTGTTAAAGGGATTGTTAAAAAAAAAGTCTAGCGTGCTCTCTGACTATAGCCATGTAACAATTTCAACACGGGGGGACCAAGCGTGTTTGAGCACCACAGTCAACACAACCTACCTGGTCTGACCTCGGGTAACTAAGCAACACAGTCAATACGTAGCCTACCTGCAATCCCGGACAAAACCATTAGCGACACTCACTCAATGTAGGCAAAATTATATAAAATGAGCTGGAAAAGTTTACAAAGTCCCCCGCTTCCCCCCGAAACAATGTTGAAAGTTTTCAGATTAGTTAACCATTGTTTGAGGCATCTCAGCAACATTGAAAGGAGGGGGCGAGGGGGAAAATATTCCGAAAGGTATACAAATTTTGAAAACTTGCAAAGTGTCGCAGATGTTTTGTCCGGGATTGCAATCCCGGACAAAACCATTAGCGACACTCACTCAATGTAGGCAAAATTATATAAAATGAGCTGGAAAAGTTTACAAAGTCCCCCGCTTCCCCCCGAAACAATGTTGAAAGTTTTCAGATTAGTTAACCATTGTTTGAGGGGGCGAGGGGGAAAATATTCCGAAAGGTATACAAATTTTGAAAACTTGCAAAGTGTCGCAGATGTTTTGTCCGGGATTGTGGTCTGACCTCGGGTAACTAAGCAACACAGTCAATACAGCCTACCTTGGTGTGACCTCGGGTAACTAAGCAACACAGTCAATACAGCCTACCTGGGTGTAACCTTGGGTAACTAAGCAGCACAGCCTACCTGGGTGTAACCTCGGGTAACTAAGCAACACAGCCTACCTGGGTGTAACCTCGGGTAACTAAGCAACACAGCCTACCTGGGTGTAACCTCGGGTAACTAAGCAACACAGCCTACCTGGGTGTAACCTCGGGTAACTAAGCAATACAGCCTACCTGGGTGTAACCTCGGGTGACTAAGCAACACAGCCTACCTGGGTGTGACCTCGGGTAACTAAGCAGCACAGCCTACCTGGGCGTGACCTCGGGTAACTAAGCAACACAGCCTACCTGGGTGTAACCTCGGGTAACTAAGCAATACAGCCTACCTGGGTGTAACCTCGGATGACTGAGCAACACAGCCTACCTGGGTGTGACCTCGGGTAACTAAGCAACACAGCCTACCTGGGTGTGACCTCGGGTAACTAAGCAGCACAGCCTACCTGGGTGTAACCTCGGGTAACTAAGCAACACAGCCTACCTGGGTGTGACCTCGGGTAACTAAGCAACAAAGTCAGCACAGCCTACCTGGGTGTGATCTCAGGTAGCTAAGCAACACAGTCAGCACAGCCTACCGGGGTGTGACGTCGGGTAACTTAGCAACACAGCCTACCTGGGTGTGACCTCAGGTAACTACGCTAATTCCTGGGTGTGACCACAGGTAATTAAGCAGCATAATTAGTTGCGCATGGGTCAAGCCAGCAGGTCATGGCTGGTTGGGTGCAAGGGAGGTGAAAAGAAAAAAGGGGGAAAAAATATTAAAGAAAAAGATTACTTGGATGGGTGATATGCTGGTGAGGTGGATATCACTTTGGGTGGTCAGGTCAATACTTGGAAGCTTGACCTGAATCCAAGTAATGGTAAGTGTCTGGGATACAATCTGCAGACCTCCCACCCATGCACCTAACCATCCATACGGGTAAGTTATATGTCACTGAAGGTGTTAAATGAGGTTATGCAATAAGCAAGGTTAACAACAAAGTAACATGGCGCACGGAGCTTGGGGCGAGCCTAGGTGATAAAGGTGTCATGCATAGCAGCGCGACGTCATTGTGTGAGCTGCAGCTTGGCAAGCAGGTTGGACTGCTAGCTAGATATATATATATATATATATATATATATATATATATATATATATATATATATATATATATATATAGATATATATATATATATATATATATATATATATATATACATATATATATATATATATACTGTCAATCCCGAAAAGGTTGTCCAGGCGAAATATACTATAATACATATATATCGATCACGTGGTTACTGTAATATATGCGTCAACACGAAGATTTTATCATGCGTGTTAATTGCGCGTTCGATTAGCGTGGAAATTAAACCTGTTTGCAGTATATACTGTACACAATGCCGAGACCATATTCGGCGCATGATTTGCGTTGGAGAATCGTTATCAAAGACTATTTTATCAAAGGAGGTATAAAGAAATAGCATCACAGTTATTTGTTTGCCCGAAAACTGTGTACCGGACGATTACGTTTTTGAATAGCGGTGATGTGAAGCCGCATCGTCTTGGTCGGCCTACTGGAAGCGCGAGTTTATTTGATCATGAAGAGTCTATCCATAATGGATTGTATTCTTCGAACAACTCGGACACGGCTACATGAAATAGCTCACTACATTAACAGTGCTACTGGCTCTTCCTTTCGTCCACAGACATTGTGTCACGCTGTTCACATGCTTGGAATGACGCGTAAAAATGTAGGTATTGAACCGATTGAAGTATTGACATTGGTTGGCTATTGACTAACATTGCAAGTTGTTTTATCGTCAGTGTAGCTAAAATATTAAAATACTTCAAATACAACGTATTGCTCTTCAAAGAAATGATGACCTCAGACAACAATTTAAAGCCGAAATAAGCGTATTTAATCACCAACTCGTATCCTCGATGAAACAGGCATTGCACGTATTAAGGAACGATCTAATTTATACCGCTGTCATAATATATTTTGATGGTCAATATTTTTGTTTATTGAGTTATACTTTTTGTTGAAGGATAAACGAATTACTCATTAGTATGGATAAAGTACTCGTGGGTTGTGCAAGATATTAAATTGTGTTATTATGCCTCCGGGAATTTAAACGAATTGTCTACATGAATGGCAGAAATATTTTCATTGTTATAATTTGACGTAATTATTGTGTTGCTGTTCGTTTTACATGTAGAAGCTAATTTAAATTCACAGAGGCATAGCAACGCACATTTAACAACAATAGTATCATTTCTAAAGGGACACACTTTACAGTACAATCTCTCACAACCCACGAGTAATTCGTTTATCCTTCAACAAAAAGTATAACTCAATATACAAAAATGTTGACCATCAAAATATAATATGACAGCGGTAAAGATCGTTCCTTGATACGTACAATGCCTGTTTCATCGAGGATACGAGTTGGTTTGGATTGAATACGCTTACTGCGGCTTTAAATTGCTGTCTGAAGTCATCATTTCTTTGAAGAGCATGCAATACGTTGTATCTGTAGTATTTTAATATTTTAGTTACACTGACGATAAAACAACTTACAATGTTAGTCAATAGCCAACCAATGTTAAATACTTCAATCCATTCAATGACCTACATTTTTACGCGTTATTCCAAGCATGTGAACAGCCTGACACAATGTCTGTGGACGAAATGAAGAGCCAGTAGCACTGGTGATGTAGTTGGCTATTTCATGTAGCCGTATCTGAGGGGTTCGAAGAATACAATCCATTATGGATAGACTCTTCATGATCGAATAAACTCGCGCTTCCAGTAGGCCGACCAAGACGATACGGCTTCACATCACCGCTATTCAAAAACGTAATCGTCCGGTACACAGTTTTTGGGCAAACAAATAACTGTGATGCTATTTCTTTATACCTCCTTTGATAAAATAGTCTTTGATAAACCATTCTCCAACGCAAATCATGCGCCGAATATAATCTCGACATTGTGTACAGTATATACTGCAAACAGGTTTTAATTTCCACGCTAATCAAACGCGCAATTAACACGCATGATAAAATCTTCGTGTTGACGCATATATTACAGTAACCACGTGATCGATATATATGCATTATAGTATATTTCATCTGGACAACCTTTTCGGGATTGACAGTATATATACATATATATATATATATATATATATATATATATATATATATATATATATATATATATATATATATATATATATATATATATATATATATATATATATATATATATATATATATATATATATATATATATATATATATATATATATATATATATATATATATATATATATATATATATGCTGTGCTACTCCGAGTTTCACGCTATAAAGCGATCGTGAAACTCGGAGTAGCACAGCAGGTCTACGAAATAAATAAATATATCCGCTCTACTAGTAATGGTATTGAGCGCTCTAAAATCATTGACAACTCTCGTAACCATTCTGGTACAGTTAATTCCTGGTATATATATATATATATATATATATATATATATATATATATATATATATATATATATATATATATATACATATATATATATATATATATATATATATATATATATATATATATATATATATATATATATATATATATATATATATACATTTTTTTTTGTTTTGTTTGTTTTCGTGCCTTGTCGATCTCTGTTTTTAATTACTCTGTCTCGCTCTCCACCGAGTAACTCGGTGTGATAGGTGTAAATGGGTGGTCAGGTCAATACTTGGAAGCTTGACCTGAATCCAAGTAATGGTAAGTGTCTGGCATACAATCTGCAGACCTCCCAGCCATGCACCTAACCATCCATACGGGTAAGTTATATGTTACTGAAGGTGTTAACTGTAGTAAATATTCAAGAAAAAAGAATAAAAAATAAAAAAATCATACACAAGTTTTAAAAACGCGTGTTTTTTTTTCTGGACTGTCAAAAAAAAGTGGACTCTCAAATTTCAGTGTTTTATCTTGGCAACGCCGCCCATGATGCACGCAAATGTGCGTCCACTATGAATTTAAGCGCAAAATGCTCAAAGCGTGTTACAATGCACGCAAAATGCACAAATTTTTGGGTCACTTGCCAATTTAATTAATGTTTATCAACATGATCATCAAGAGCAGGAAATGCTTAAATGCTCTGCCTAATGGAATATAAACCAGTTATTTCGGTCAAATAGTATATAGTTTTAACAAAATAAACCATTCTCGAAACCCGAGAGAAAAGCTATCTAGAACCTATGGCTAGTTTTGGTTTGTGGCTATCAAAACGATGGTAGTAAACAACGCCAATTTAATATAGGCATAAACACCCATGTTAGCATCCGCATACAGTAATTCTGTAAAATGTATACAGGCAAGTGAAACGAATTTGAGCTAGTTTTATGATATTAGAAACAATGAGAATAATAAAACATTCAAATTGTAAACTATACTGCCTGTCGACACCACGGCTCTCTGATATTCTATCAACAGAGCTAAAAAGTTCTAAATTTCGACTTGCAAGCTGCGGCACGGTCCGATTGTCTTCCAGTCATAAATGCACGCAAAATGTGCAAAATAGCAGTATATTAATGCAAAATGCTCATTATCGTTGAAAATGGGCGCATTTGTTGTATTAATATAAAAGCCACAGTGAGAGCATTAAATCATAGTTAATAAAAACAAGGACATGGTTAGGAAGGCCGGCAAACTTCAAAGGCTTTTCGCTCGGATGTTGATAGATCATATTTCACAGGTCACGTGGTACGCGAAGGTGCACAATTTTCAAGGAGTGACATTTTAAACGCAACAGTACAAGTCTTAGTATTTTTCATTTTTCTTCAAAACATGTCAGAAAATAGCTCAGGCAGCGATTCTGTCATCGATGTAGATGACAACGAACTGTTATTTGAAGATGAGGGGATTTCTAACGCGTTTCTAGAGACCCTGGAAGCGCTCGAAGAGAACACTTTGGAATTTGATCTTGAGCTGACAGACCTAATAACTGAGGTAAACTTAAGTATTTTGAAACGAATTTTAGTCGGGAGCGATTAACTAACTTTTCTTTTAAATGTTTAAAATAGGTTGAGGGCACCAAATGTTTTCCCTGTGATAAATACGCAAAAATATGCAAATCTAAAGGCGGACTTACTCGACATAAGCCGATAAGCGAAGTAAACACGAAGAACAGGTGGGAGCATCAGTAGGTGCGTCAAAGAATCCCCCCAAAAGGACAATTCACATGGCCGTAATTCAAAAATTTTGTAAAGAAATTTATGACAAAATTTGAGAGGAGAAACTTTATCCTGAGGATATTATTAAGACGGTGGAAGGATTGAAGCCTAGCGAGGAATTTGTAAATTTCGTCAGCAAGGTCTTGTCGAAGTTTGGTCGAAAATGCAACCAAGACGTTTTCCTGGCCAGATGAGTTTTATAGAGAGACCTATAAGAATTGGAAAAGATTTTTCCCAGCCTCAGATTCATTCCATTCACTTTCGTCAGAAATTGGTTGCATACCACAAGTAGGCCAGTACAGCTGAAGCATCCGAGGTATAAGTGTTTAGATTTACTATTTTTATTATATAATGAGGTCTTACAAGATTGAAACTGCCCTTTTTAGATAACTGTGTGTGTGTATAAACAGAAATAATGATTTTTAAAGTAATATCAGTTGAAATTTATTTTCAGCAAAATGAAGAAATCAAAATTAATCCTGAAGAGTTGGGACCACTGTCCTATATTGCTGGTTATGTTCTTCAGTCACTGTACAAAAAGAGTTAGAACTCTCCTCACTGGGATTCACCCCGTAGTTTAGAGTTGCAAGGCTTGCTAAAATCAGTAAAACTGCAAGATACAGAACAGGATGAGTATATTCATTCGCTTTCTCGAGGTGGTTTGTGGGCATCAAATGAAAATGTCAAAGGCATTGCAGAGAGTGCAGAGATTTCCTTTCGCAGCCACCTCTTAAATTAAATAGTAAAGCTGTGACCACTTCAATACCTGTTGACAAGATAGTGGACAAAATCCTGATGCAACCAGTTGTGCTTAGTTTATGGGAAAACATCATTTTAGGCTTGGACTTTGGTGTTTCAAGTGAATGTAGCAAGTTAGCATTGGAAAACTTTGTAAAACTCTATATTAGGGTTAGAAGCTTTTCACATGCAAAGGACATTGTCAGCCAATATAAACTAAAAGCAAAACAATCGAAGACAAGGGCATTAAGAAAACAACTGCAGAAACAATCAGAGAAAAAGTGATATTTATTATTGATCATATTTGTGCAACTATATCATGTAAATAATATCTATGAAAATCTTATGCAACTATCTTATGTAAATAAAGTGTTGCAGTATCTCAGTGTTCTATTTTCAACACATATCTATAAAATAACCTGAATTTTCTATTTGATTCCAAGAAAATACATTAAATAACAACTAAGCGTAATATAAATATCAACTTCCTTGTGTGTTTGCATGGTGATTACCAATCAAATAATAATTTTGTGGAAGCACCACATAAATTTATTATCGCATAGCTTTTGATCTGTAGCTCAGACCTTCATCAGTGATAATAATAATTATAATAGTAATAATTATTAGCAATGATGAAGATCTGAGCCTCCCAATTGTAATGTTTGTGATAAAAAATTTATGTGGTGTCACCACATGGTATTTTTAATTAAAAGAATTGTCTAGTTCTATAAAGCAGGGTTCCTCTGATGAAGTAGCCAAACACAACATATTTTTAAGATATGCACTTGCATAATAAAAATTAAATACAACATAAAGCGTCATAGCTGATGCATTTAGTAACCACAATAATAGATCTGAGGTACGGGTGCACTATTGTTAGCTTATAATATGCACCTAATTCAATTAATTTTAAAGTCAGCAATAGTGAAATGTGCAATGCGAGCGCTCTAAGGGAAAATTAGGAAAACATAGTTTTATTATAAGTTCAGCACATTAGTGGCCTTGCAAGATTATATCTCCTTCACTTTTGTCGCTGCAGATTGTACACTTGACAATTGTTGATGTCAACCTTCACTGAACTAACTGTATAAGCCACAAATTTATTCTTACATTTTCATGCAGCAATGGTCTAGTTTTCATTCATTGTTTCCTCATGTTTTATTGATAAGTTTCATGATCATCAGGCAAAAATCAGCCAAACACTGTGATTGAAAAACCAAGACCTGAGTCAAAGAATATACGGCCAATGCGTGTCTGTCATCAAAATACTCGAAAATAAACGTTTGTTCGTGTTCTTTTCTCGACCAGCCAGTTAATTTTACAGCTGTAACTCTACGTTTGAAGTTAGTCATCCAGATGTTTATATACTCGACTCGATTCTTTGCTAGTACTTGCAGCTGGTGATCCCTCGTCAGTTTCGTGGCGTTTAAGAGGCCTTCTAGGTTTTGTTTCTGTTTCGAAGGATTTTTGGGGAAGATTCAACGTCGGTATAGCTCCCGGGAGCAATCTTTTACGAGTAGCATCTGTAAATTAATACGAACAACATTATTGTGTACGTAAACATGACGATTCATGACTTCGTACTGCGCGACTGAAGAGACCCAAAGAGACCCACAGTTGACGCATAAATATGCAAATATCATTACAATTCATGTAAATTTTACAATAATGGCAATACTTACGCTTTTCAATGAATTTCTCCTCAAAATGCTTTTCGCACACACGCAGTTTGGCGTCTTATTAGGTCCACATCAATTACGCGATTTTTAGTGATTTGGTTCACCCACTCCTCCTGCGTTTTCTTTGACTTAAAGATACTTATTCCAAATTTCGTTTGGGATGTAGAGCATCCGAAAATGCTACAGTTAGCGCCGGGCATGACCGTAAATGGCCATACGAAGAAAAAAGTTTTTAAATACAATACGACCCCATACTGCATTGTAGCATGAATGCGTTCATTGTTCACCTTCGTCGTGACGTCACAGGACATAAATCAGAACAATAACATATCCAGTCACGTGACTCAGCCTTCCTAACCATGTCCTTGTTTCTATTAACTATGATTAAATATATGACTACCTTTAGCCAACTTAAGCATGATATTATTTTAGTCAAATAATGTATAGTTATATATATATACAGACATAAGCTATTCTCGAATCCCGAGAAAAAAGCTATTTCGAACCTATGGCTTTTAGAATCAATATGAAAGTTCTATGGCTATATGAACATGAAATTAATAGGCATAAACGAGTGTCTTTTAATTAGCAGCGGCATACTGTGTGCAGGCAAGTGAAACTAATTTAAGCTATAATATTATAATGAGAATCATATAATGAGAAGCAATGAGAATCATAGAACCTTCAAATTCTAAAGTATACTGCCTGTCGACGCCACGGCTCTCTGATATTCTATCAACAGAGTTAAACAGTTCTGAATTTCGACTTGCAAGCTGCGGCAAGATCCGATTGTCTTCATAAATGCACACAAAATGTGCAAAATGGCAGTAAATGAATGCAAAATGCTCATTGCGGTTGAAGATGTGCGTATTTGTTGTATTAGCATAAAAGCCACAATATAAGCATAAAATATCGTCGAACGTGATTTTTAAATATATATGACAAGCTTTAGCCAACTTAAGCATGATTTTATTTTGGTCAAATAATATGTAGTGAAATACCACAATAAGCTATTCTCAAATCCTGAGAAAATAAGCTATTTCTAATCTTCAAATTTTAAAGTATACTGCCTGTCGACACCACGGCTCTCTGATATTCTATCAACAGAGCTAAAAAGTTCGAAATTTCGACTTGCAAGCTGCGGCACGCGCGTACGCGCCGATTGTCTATGTAAGGCTTCCTATGCACGCAAAATGTGCAAAAGAGCGGTAAAATGCTTAGTATAGTTGAAGATGTGCGCATTTGCTGTATTAATATAAAAGCCACAATGAGAGCATATCAAAGCTACAAAGCCTACAATTACTATATGAATATCTATATATGTATTCAGCCAATTTAAAATCAAGCATGTAATGTGTATATAATTGTAAACCGCGTGATGGAAGGAGCGCTTGAATTTAAGCGATGAACTTTCTCTAAGTTTTGTCTATACGGACAGTGCATGCAAGCCCGCAAACTGTATGCTATTCTGCCAGCCAGCTATGTGTCGCAATATATAAGTTTATGTCTACATTGCGTAAATTTTAAAATGAAAATGGCAACGAAATGCGCCATTCATTTATCAGCAATTTCGACGCACTCGAGGACAGACTAGCGTCTCATGAAACAAACTAGGGAACACATATCGTGCTTAATTCATTCAGATATCCCTACTTATGTTGTATAACATACCTATCACATTATGACGTCTTATTCCAGTTGATGCAGTATATATTTTCAGTAATTCCACAATCTTCGATAGTTCGATTGCCATATTGAACACGCATGGTATATCTTCCCGCCTTTGAGCGCGCATCAGAAATACTGTAGTTTGGAGACACAATCATACTAAAACCACGTAGAAAATCAGTCAACCACTTATACAACCTTCGTTGTTTGAATAGCTACCCTGAATTGAGACATTCTTTCGCAAAACTTCTGTACCATGTTGAATATGTTGAATGTATAATAATAACTGCAATTATATTCGGTTACATTGAATATGTCATTATGTCAACTGTCACAGCAGGGAACTTATGTTAATCAGCCATCATAATCTAATTATCTTTGTCGTGAATGCAAAATGTGCAATACAACCGTGTATGATGCTAAATGCACAATGTGGTAGAACAATGTATAATTATGTAGATGTGTAGGTCGTGTGATGGCTCAACATTTTTTATCACTGTGCGTACAAAATGCAATGAGCTTTATGTAGAAATTTTTAGCCATTAGATATAGAATATAAAAGACAAAACAATTGCAACTAGTGAGATAGAAATAATTTTCAACATTACAACGTTAACGAATTTTCAGTGACCTTCTGTCGCGGAATGTACTACCGCCTAAATAACTATGACGAAGTAGAGAAACAACGTGTTGATTCTAAAAAGAATAAGGCAAAAAAAAGATGTCGGAAACTGACAGATAAGTCAATTACGTTGATAAATAGCTAATTATTGAATGTCCATAATGCATGCTTTAAATACATAGAACGATTGTGTTGTTGATCAGAGTTGAGGAGAGACAGCTGTGAGAGTGTGACCTAGCCCGAGCGCTATTCGAAGTGACATTTAGTATATTATTTTGTTTATTCGTATTGTTGTTTGTTAAATGAATTCTATAAAACCTACGTGGTGATTATTTTTGTGACTTGTCGAGGACCACAGTTCTGGAGGCAACATTCTCGACATAGTGGCACCTCCGAACGGGACGTTGTGAAACTTGCTAAACAGATCGCGAAAGAGCGAGAGAAAGCCCGATATGGCCATGGATGAAACTAAAGAGCTGGCGGACCTCGAAACGAAGCTGACGCAGTTAGATCTGGCCGTGGGAAAATCGAAAACACTGCTGAGCGCAGGTAAGAGATTAACAATTAAGCGACACCTCCAGGCGTTACAAAAAACAGCTAACGAGGCGAATGAGTATAGACGGAAAGCCGAAGCCGTTAAAATTGGTAAAAAGGAAGAGATTTCAGCAATTCAGGAATGGAATTCAAGCTTAGACTTAAAACTAGATGCCGCTGACGTGGCAATAGAAAACCTACAAAAATTTCTCGCAGATGCCGAGAAGGCTGAGAAGTTTGAAACGCACGAGGAGGAATTAAGGCGCGAGAGATCGTTGCATGAGAATCGATTGAAAATGCAGGCTGAATTGTCCACCGCGTCTCTTACTAACACGGACACGAAGGAGCTTAGTTCGTCTTCGACAAAGACAGCTAAGTTACCGAAATTAGTCATATCTCGATTTGGGGGTTCGTTTACTGAATGGCCAAAATTCTGGGGGCATTTCACTGAGGCGATTGACAAGAGTTCTATTGCGGCAATAACAAAATTCACTTATCTTCTGGAGTTGCTTGAACCGAATGTAAAGCGTTCTGTCGAGTCACTACCATTCACCCTCGAGGGTTATAACCGAGCCAAAACTATCTTAGAAACTAAATATGGTAAAGAATCTGAGATTGAGAAGTGTTTCGTTAAAGAGATTTTGGATTTACCAGACATATCAGGGGCAGATCCTCATAAAATAGGGGAATTTTGCGAGAAGTTAACCCACTCAGTTCAAGCACTCGAGACGATGGGAAAGCTCAATAACGTCAAGGGTAATGTTTCGATGACACTAGACAAACTCTCGGGAATACGGGGCGATTTAGTGCGTAGTGACCCTGAATGGGAGACCTGGGACTTTGTGCAATTGACCGAAGCCTTAAACCAGTGGGTAAGAAGAAACCCTGTTACACATTCCCCAAGGATTCGGGAGGAATTCAAACGCAAAAAGCTTTTCAGTGCCCAAAACGACAGTTCCAGGCCCCGAGGTTGCGTTTACTGTGGGGATTTGAGCCACAAAGCTGTTCAGTGCGAAAAGGTTACGGACGCTAACGAGAGAAAGCGCATTTTAGCAAGGAAGGGCCTGTGTTTTAACTGCGCAACAAAACAACACCGCGCCGCAGAATGCACCAGCAAATCTGCCTGCGGCAACTGTCACCTCCGTCATCACACTTCAATTTGTGATCGAAAGAACGAGAACCAGAATGATAAACATTCTTCTGGAGATAAAAAGCTGATGACAGATGGTACAAGTGGTGAGGGCATATTTCCTGTGGTCGTAATTAAAGTAAATGGGATCACTTGTCGGGCGTTGATAGACCTGGCGCCGGGAGCTCCTATGCGTCCGCTAATTTGATAAGTACTCTAAAAATAAAGCCCAGCGAAGTTATGCGTCAACAAATTGATATGTTGATGACGTCACGCACCACCAACATTGAATTTTACGATGTAAAAGTTTCCTCGAGTGATGGTAGCAACGAAATGAGCACGCGTTTAAGTAAGATTGACAAGGGTGAACTTTTGTCGGTCAATAATCCACAATATGGCGACCTGATAAAGCGTTATCAACACCTAAATCCCGTGCGAATGATTGATACTGATACTAAGAGTCAATTGCCTATCCACGTCATCCTCGGAAGTGGAGATTACGCGCGAATAAAGACCCCTACGAAGCCTCTTATTGGACGGGACGGGGAACCGGTTGCCGAGAGGACAAAGTTCGGATGGACAATCCTGAGTCCTGGTGTAGAGTTTGACCGGAAGAAGATGATGTTGACCCAAACGTCTCAAGTCGATTTTGATCAACTTTGTCGTTTAGACGTCCTTGGTTTGGCCGACAGCTCGGAGAACGACCAGAGTTTGGTGCATACGGAATTTCGAGAGCAACTAGAGAGAAACCCAAAGGGGTGGTACGAGACAGGGTTACCATGGAAACCTAACCACCCACCACTTCCGACAAACGAGATGGGGAGCCGACGAAGACTAGAGAATCTCGTGAAACGTCTCAAATCTAGTGACCGCTACCATGACTACGATGCAATTATTCAGCAACAACTTGACGAAGGAGTGATCGAAGTGGCACCAGTCGAAGCAACCGGTACAGAATTTTATATTCCGCACAAAGCAGTTGTGAAGAATTCTGCAGAGTCGACGAAACTCCGTATCGTTTACGATGCATCAGCTAAAGAATCCAGGACTTCGCTCTCCCTGAATGATTGCCTGAATCCAGGTCCCAGTCTTCAAAACCACCTATGGAGCATCTTGGTACGTTCTCGCTTCCTTCCAGTTCTACTGACCGGGGATCTCGAGAAAGCCTTCCTTCAAGTACGAATCAAAGAATCCGAACGTGACGCTTTGAGATTCCATTGGCGGGGACCTGAGAACGCCGAAACGTCAGTTTACCGATTCACAAGAGCATTGTTCGGTCTAACGTGCTCTCCCTTCCTGTTAGGTGGCGTCATCGTGGAGCACCTGAAGTCGTGGGAGGCGAAGTACCCTAATCTAGTGGACGAAATACGTAAGGGACTTTATGTTGATGACCTGATGACGGGGAGAGCGACTGAAGACGAGGTGGAGGAAAAGAAAACGGAATCCATTGAGATCTTCGAAGACGCCACGTTTAAGTTGCACAAGTGGCATTCAAACATCGAAACCTTAGAAGCTCCATCACCTCCATGTAGCGACGAAAATTTCGAGATTACTTTTGCAAAACAACAACTAGGAAGCCAACCTGAAACGAAACTGTTTGGTCTGGGGTGGGACAAAAGAAAGGACAGTATAAGTGTCGTAAAACCAGACGAAGTTCCCGCCACCACCAAGAGGAACGCGCTTTCGCAACTCGCAAAGTTATACGATCCTTTAGGACTAGTTTCGCCAATGACGTTGCTTGGGAAGAATCTATTTCGGGAGATGTGTGAGTCGCGAATTTCGTGGGATGTCCAATTCACCGAGACTATGGTCCGAGACTGGGAGAAGTGGCACCGACAAATGCCAGAGAACTACGAAGTGCCCCGCTCACTAGCCCCTTATCAGCAACCCGTTTCTGCCATCACCCTTCACGCCTTTGGCGACGCAAGTAAAACAGGGGTCGCTGCAGCCGTCTACGCTGTGGTCGAACAACTCAATGGAACAACCCAAGGGTTAGTCTGCGCCAAATCACGATTGGCCAAACGGAACCTGACAATACCCCGATTGGAACTGGTTGCTGGACATATGGCCATAAAGCTGGCAACAAACGTTGAGAGAGCGATCAATCAAAATCGAGTGAAGGCGGTCCATTGTTGGCTGGATTCCACAGTGGCCCTTTATTGGATAAACGGTCAAGGTGACTTTCGTCAGTTCGTCGCGAACCGGGTGGCAAAAATCCAGGAGCACAATCATGTGAAATGGCACCATGTCTCCACTCACGAAAACCCTGCTGACCTCGGAAGTCGTGGAGGGAAAGTTGTTGGCGACGAGCTTTGGAAATATGGCCCTCACTGGCTGAAAGACCAATCGCAGTGGCCACCACAAATGACCTTGAGAGCATCACCCGAAGCCATCGAGGAGTTGAAAGCCGTGATGAGTTCACGGGCACTTGTTACAGTTAATCCGCCTGCTGAAAGAGATACATTCTCAGACCTACTAGAGAAATTCCCGCTCCGTAAAGTCCTCCGAATCTGCGCCTGGATCAGCCGGTTTCATGAAAACTGTAGAGCTACACAGAGGGAAAGGCAATACGGACCGTTAACCACAGCCGACATTCGAGTACGAGAACTATGGTGGATTAGGAAAACCCAAATCGAAGCAGCAGAAAGTCCTGAGTTCGACAAGACGAAAGTTCACTTGAACATACAGCCAAACCTTGACGGCATACTCGAGTGTCGAGGAAGGATTGACGGGGAGTACCCTGCCTTCTTGCCCAGTGCTTCCATCTTCACAAGAAAAGTTGTCGAGAGAGCACACCTGAGCACGCTCCACGGTGGGGTGTCGATGACTATGGCCAAGGTACGCGAGCGTTACTGGGTTCCAAAACTACGACGGCTGGTCAAGCATGTAAGGAGCAAGTGTTATGGATGCCTGAGATTCAGGGCTGGCGCGTACGGAAAACCACCACCTGGTAAATTACCTTCTACGAGAACGCAAGGAACGACTCCATTCCAAGTCGTTGGAGTGGATTTCGCAGGGCCTATTCGATACGTGACAAGAAATAAGGCCGAAAGGAAAGCTTATCTTCTTCTTTACGGGTGCAGCTTGACTAGAGCTATCCATCTTGAAGTTCTCAAGTCCATGGAAACATTCGAGTTTATCACAAGTCTAAAGAGATTCATTGCCAGACGTGGTCGCCCTAAGCTGATTTACTCGGACAACGCAAAGACATTCAAGTCCGCCGCCAAATGGCTGGGAAAAGTCCAACAAGAAGAGAGATTCCATGCCTTTCTAGCTGACAACGCAGTGGAGTGGCGATTCAACCTGAGTAGAGCCCCTTGGTGGGGTGGGCAATACGAGCGCTTGATTGGTCTATTCAAGCGAGCGTTCCATAAGACCATAGGCAACGGTACGTTGACATGGGAAGAGTTGGAGGAAGTGGTCTTGGACGTGGAGGTTACACTCAACAATCGGCCTCTGAATTACCTCGAAGATGATGTCGAGTTCTCCGTCCTTACCCCGAGTTCGATGTTAAATGTTAACCCCTACCTTATGCCCGAGATGAAACCACATCAAATCGAAGAAATGGATCTGCGGAAACGAGCAAATTCCTGCACAAGTGCAAACAGGCTGTATGGAAACGTTGGGCTCGCGAATACGTTCGTGGTCTACGAGAACGTCATCGGCAGGAAATCGGCACGCAGATATCGTATCCGAAGATCGGCGAAGTCGTGATAGTCTGGGACGAAGACAGAAACAGGAATAAGTGGAAGCTTGGAATTGTGAGTGAGCTGATCGAAGGCAAAGATAACATCATACGGGGAGCGCAAGTACGAACGGCGAACGGCAAACTCGAGCGAGCAGTTCAACACCTGTATCCACTAGAGCTGTCTTGCGACAAGCCAAGGTGGAAACCCAATCCGATTGCACCCACCTATACCCCACGTTCTCAGAGAGATGCAGCAGTAGCGGCAAAAGTACGACTACAGCAACAGGCGGAAGTGGAGGACCAGTAACTTCAAAACATTTATATCATTGCTAACTTTATGTTTCATTATTAGGTTTACATTAATAGAGGATTATATTAACGAAGTCAGTTCCTTGAAGAGCATATACCTCAAGTCTGACCTATATGGGGGAGGGTGTCGGAAACTGACAGATAAGTCAATTACGTTGATAAATAGCTAATTATTGAATGTCCATAATGCATGCTTTAAATACATAGAACGATTGTGTTGTTGATCAGAGTTGAGGAGAGACAGCTGTGAGAGTGTGACCTAGCCCGAGCGCTATTCGAAGTGACATTTAGTATATTATTTTGTTTATTCGTATTGTTGTTTGTTAAATGAATTCTATAAAACCTACGTGGCGATTATTTTTGTGACTTGTCGAGGACCACAGTTCTGGAGGCAACATTCTCGACAAAGACAAAGGTGAAAAAAATGCTGACATCGATTGCTGAAATCACCACTATATATGCATGCTATATAGTCTAGACCATAGTTAAAGTGTTATAGTAATTAGTCTATGTTATTATATTATTTACATCAAATGTACATATGTATAAAGTATAATGTATATGATATATTTTCTATATAGCCAATTAGGATCTATTTTTTGTTGGTAATGTAGGTGTATCACTATCACATGTTCATTTGTAACAGTATTTTTGACCGTAAAAAGACGAATCAAATGTGCTTAACCTATGCCAAACAATAATTTAACCAAACACTGGTTACTTTAAAGCTGTCACGAAATATGACTGGCCAAGCAGTTAGGGTAGGAAATAATTTCATTAATTCAATCAAGAAAAATCATGTCGTGACCCGTGACAACATCGTTCTGTGATATGGAAAAATGGAAATGTGCTCTTAACGAGTTGGTCCTTATCAGATCAAATGCCCCTCGCTCGTGGGTCGTGTGTATGCGATCACTTCCGATTTAATTTCTTGTAGGAAATTGTATCTCGAACGACAGCTAGACTCGAAGTAAAGTGATTTTTAAATATATGTCTTTCAAGATAATTTCGTTGTTCGGTAAACAGTAAAACAATTCAGTATCGTTAAAAATGCAGCTAATTCAATAAAGGTTGTCCTTGCAAAAGCGTGAACGGTAAACTATGAGCACGCAATGGACGACGGATTATTGCTTATTTTCACCTCTGAACACGGAATTATTTATTTGGAACAGTCTCGAGGGCATATAGGAAAATTACTTACAAATTTACTTGCTTTCGAAAGACAACCATAATTGAACAAGACACATGCTAAGGCGTTCACTCGGCTTGCCAGCTTGTACTCAGTCAGGAGACGTAAAAGCTAGGTCTTCACTAGTCGCCTAAAGCTCGACTATGTCATTACACGGTGCAAAAGATCTGTGATAAATTGAGTTAAAGAGTAAAGTAAAAAGTTTCAAAAGCCACAGGGTTACTGTTTCGTATGCCGCCGAACATTGTCTATTGTGTAATTCAAGACTGGAGCTCCTCTTGCTTCTAAAACTTCGCAACTAAACTCATTGCTCCGAATTTGTCGTTGCAATTTGTAACACATTTCCTGTTGGTTGTTTAGCATTAAAACCGTCTTGTCGCTTTTGTTTACTATATCGACGTTAAAAAGTTAGTTTCGTAGATATTTTTTAGTAAATAAGAATTTGTTAACGTGCATAACAACGGAAACATCACGACTTTATCGCCGCCTACGCTGACATCTCTCTTTCGCGGTCTATATTCGCGACAAATGCCGACAATGTCACAAAATTTGCCGTTAGTTTAGAACAGTTAGTTAATTTGCCGTGCAGTGAGAGTTGTTGCATGGAAAAAACTTGTTATTATTTTAATATTTTAGCATACATGCTAAACTGCGTGTCTTGTTGAGAAATTCTGTTTAAAAAAATTTCAACAGGGAAAAATACAGAAACAGTAAATAGCTGTATGCTATGTAAACACTCGTTATCAACGTCTAATGAGGTTTCATATATAATAACTAAAAGTGCACCTTCCACTTTATGATCAAGAAGTTAGGCGATGTGGACTTTGTAAACACAGGCTCTCGCGGTAAAGGTGAATTCAAATAAATATTTTAAAATCGCCCCCATGTTTGACAGGATTCACGGGACAGATTTGTGGTTTTTGTGGTAAGCCAACGTGAAAGTTTGGATGTGGCGTTTGAAGCCAACCACTCAGAGGCCAGCATTCAATCATGTGACAGAAGTCCGATATAGCCTTCGAATTCACTGTTCGAATCCGACAGCCATATGTTTGTTTATACGAATATCATCATCTTGTAAACTCAATGTTTGAGTTATTTAAATGAACAAGACAGTCTTTGTCAAACCAAACTGAATATTTACAAGCTATGCTAGGATCTTATAAGGTGAGATACAGGAAAGATGACCTCAACCTGACAAGCCTTTCAGTAATTATGAATTTATAGCAAACAACACTAAAATACTGCAATCACTCCAACACACAAACTCCAATATCTTACTCTTTTTGGAAGCGCTTCATATAAAGTTTAAAAGGCCAGCACTTAATAGTGGTCTTAAAGCCTCGAAGGAGCTGATGCTTTTTCTATAATTCTTCACTTAACAATCGCTTCTGTAAATAGTTTCGCACTTCATGTCATACGCTTGCGCTATCTTTCCTGTATCTCACCTTATAAAGATCCTAGCATAGCTTGTAAATATTCATACAGTTTGGTTTGAAAATGACTTTGCAATAAAGTCGAAATAGTACCAGTATTTTGTGTCTTTAAATAACTCAAATCTTGAGTTTACAAGATGATGACATAATGGTGGCACTAATTAAATACATAGATGCTTTCTTTTTAATTGACTCACATGCCAGAAACTTTAATGGCATGCCTGACTCTAATGGCATTGCTGTTGTCATGAAGTTTAATGATATTTTAGATTTAGAACAACATTTGTATTTTCTTTCAATAGAACTACATACTAATTTATTTGAAATTGTGCCTGTGCAATTAATAGCCTGTGGAACTGATAATACTGTGCGCTGTAGAAAACAGAAGAATAGTGAATATCAAAAAAGAAAGCGGTCAGAGGAAACTGACAGTGATAGAGATGTTAGGCTTCAGAAAGCTAAGGTGTATAAAAAGAGAAAAGTTTCAGAGGAAACTGATGATGAGAGACAGAAAAGACTTGAGCAAAAAAGGGAGTCAAAAAAAAGAAAGCAATTAAATGAAACTGACAGTGAAAGACAACTAAGACTTCAAAAGCAAAAACGTACAGGTACAAGAAAAGTAGCACAGCTTCAATCTAAAATAAGCCAACAGGATTATTTAAATGCATTTGACAGTACTCAAAATGGTAGTATTGAAGAACAATTTTGGGCTAAAACTAACATTGAAAAATTTCACAAGGCTATCCAATATGTTGTTAGTCAATGTGCAGTATGTTGGGAAGCATGGCCTCTTAAATCTAAACCAAGGTCAGTTTATGTCTGTTCAAGATGTTCAAGAGATAAAAAATCTCCCAAAAAATTTTCTTGTGAAAATTCCATGATACCTTCATGTGTTCCAAATGAATTGAAAAGTTTAACTCAGGTTGAGGAAATGTTAATTGCTCGTGCTTTACCTATCATGCGAGTTTACATTAAACCTGGTGGTCAACGTTGTTATTCATGGCATTGTATTAACTTGCCACAAAATGTAAATGAACTTGCAACATCTTTGCCAAGATATCCCAAAGATTTAGCAGTTATTATTGTCAAAGTGAAAGGTAGAGACAATACATTCAGAGATGTTACTGTGCGAAGACTAAAAGTACACAATGCCTTAATTTGGCTTATAAACAATAATCCATATTATGCTGGGTTAACAATTAATGACAATGCTCTAAATTCATTACCTGAGAATAGTGTTCCACCAGATCTTATGACTGTTGAGACTGATGAAGATATAGTCTCAGATAATGATTGTTCTCCTGATTTGGGTCCCCTTACCGACAATCCCTCAGATGATATTGTTTATAATGATTCTACTGAAATGAGTAGTTTTTTACCAGTTGGTGAAAAGCAACAACAGGAAATCCAAGCTGTCAGAAATCAGCTGTCCGAAAAGGAACCGATGCAATGGCCGTCTGTCGAAAATGAACCATTGAATGAGTATCAGATTTCACACCTGGCCACTATGGCTTTTCCAACTTTATTTCCCGATGGGAAAGGTGATCCCACTAACCAAGGACTTTTAAGAAACGTTCCTCTTCAGGAACGAATAAAGCATCTTTTAAAATTTGCTGAAATTATTGATGGTAAGTGGGTGTATCGTTTTGCAAACCACCCCAGATTTTCATATTGGGCATTTAATATGATTCAAAGAAAGCGAATCTTACAGCAAAGTGGAATATTCCTTAAACAGAATCCAGGTGAAGCACATCTCACCATTGATGAACTGCGCGAGATTGCCAACAGTGGTAATGCTAATGTATTTATGTCAAAACTGTCAAGATATGTTGGCAATATTGCAGGCACCAATGCTTACTGGAATAGAGTAAGAGAGGAACTCAAGGCAATTATAACAAATGTTGGACCACCAACCTTTTTTTCACTTTTTCCTCTGCAGACATGCATTGGCCTGAGCTACATGCTTTATTCAAAGGTGATGCTGATAATGACATTAGTAATTCTACCACCGAAGTAAGACGACAAAATGTTATTAATAATCCTCATGTTGTAGATTGGTTTTTCTCACAAAGATTAGAGAGCTTTGTAAAACACTGGCTTTATGATACTCTTGGTGCCAAATGGCACTGGTTTAGATATGAATACCAAGGGAGAGGTAGTATCCATTGTCATGGTACTGCAAAACTAAATAATGACCCAGGTTTGTGTCAACTTACACAGACTGCTTTGAAAGGTTACTTAGCTCAAAAATTCAAAGATGAAAATTATTGTTCTGACACGACTGAACTAGACCAGGATATTGAATCTGGTCAGAAGGCTGCTGATACAGTATGTCAGTATGTTGATTGGTTGTTATCAACTTTTAATCCAAATCCACCAGATGAAGATATGTGGATAAGACCAGAAGTCCATCCTTGTCAAAGAAACCATCATGACATTCCTGAACATGAAAAACAATCAGATTATGTAGATCTGTTAAACATGGTACAACGACACACTCGTTGTAGTACAAGCTATTGCCTTAGAAAAAAGTCAAATGAAACTGAGTTAAAATGTAGATTTCATTTCCCTTTTGATCATTGTTTTCAGACAAAATTAGAGTTTGAAAAAATTCATACTTCTGCTGATAATGAGCATTATAGAGCCAAAATTGTGACTAAACGAAATGACTCTCGATTAAATAACCATCAACGACTTCAAATCCAAGGATGGAGAGCTAACTGTGATGTTCAAGTTGTCGTTGATCATTATGCTTGTGTTGAATATCTTACAAAATATGCAACTAAAGGTGAACCAAGGACACCTCTTTTGAAACAAGCATTCAATTCTATTGTGAAAAATGTTGGCAGTAATACTGAGCCACGTAAAGCTATTAAAAAGTTAGTTATGAAATCTCTTGGTGAAAGAGATTATGCAGCTCAGGAGACTATGCATCATTCATTGTCTTTGAAGCTACATAGTTCATCCTTTAAAGTGATGCCAGTGAGTCTAAATGGTTCACGTCGAGTACGTGATGCAGGGAGTATTGAAGAGGGTGAATCATGTACTGACTATTCAGTTCTTGATGTGTATGCTAATCGTGAACAGTACGAGAGCTCACAAGATTTAATAAACATGAACTTTGTTCAGTTTGCTACAGCATACAAAGTTATTAACAATGAGCTGACAAAATTACCAGAAAATATTATACCACGAATATTTCCAACATATTGTCCTAATCCAAAAGGTCCAAATTTTGAGCTTTATTATAAATATTAACTCCTGAGGTATAAACCCTGGAAAACAACACAAAATAATGCATGGGGTGACCAGGAACCAACTGATGAGGTTCTGATCAATTCTTGGCAAGAATTCCTGCAGACACCTTATGGACAGTCTAATGTCCCAGACTGGTTTGATAAATTACAAGCTGCCATTCAAAGTCAAGAACCAGAAGATGAACCTTCTGTAGAACAGGAGACAACTCGAGAAGAGTGGATGATATTATCAGACCTACATACTCCTTTTGACAACTCTGAACAAACACCAGATTCAGCATATGATTGGCATCTTGACAGAACCAATTATTCAGAACAACAAATCCAGGAGATGCCAACTTGGATAAAAACAAACAAAGAGGAATACGCTGTTGATGAGCAATATGATGTTGTTGACACTAACAGTTTTAGTGAAATGCAAAAACTTGCTTATGACATTGTTAAGAGTCATTTTGAAGATACATCATCTGAGAAAGAACCACTATGTCTCATTATAAATGGTGTTGCAGGAACTGGTAAAAGTTACCTTATTAATGCTATTAGATATCTTCTGCAAAGTAAATGTGCTGTTACTGCTACCACTGGTAAAGCAGCTTATAACATTAGAGGTGTAACTGTGCATTCTCTATTAAAGTTACCAATAGGATCAAGAGGTAATAAAGATCTAACAGGACAAAGCTTGTGCAGGTTACAAGAGAGTCTTAACTACATTGGATATATTATAATTGATGAATACTCCATGCTTGGGCAAGTTTCTTTTGGCTGGATAGACAAACGTTGCAAACAAGCAACTGGTTATAATGACAAAGTGTTTGGAGGGAAATCTTTGATTTTAACTGGTGATCCAGGTCAATTACCACCAGTAGCAGATAAACCACTTTACCATGGTAAACCATCGAACGCTGTTGGTGAACAAGGTTATCAAGCATATCATATGTTTGACAAAGTTATTAAACTCACTGTGAATCAACGTGTGCAAGGTATGACACCTGAACAAGTTCAGTTCAGAGATTTGTTATTACGACTTCGTAAAGGCGAGTCAACAGTTGATGACTGGAACTTACTTCTGACACGTCAGCCATCAAGTATCACTAATTTATGTGACTTTGAAGATGCTACTAGACTCTTTTATAGTAATGAACAAGTAGCTAACTACAACCATGAGCAGCTAGCAAAGTTTGAGCATCCAATTGCTTGTATCTATGCTCACCATTCATCAGCATTGGCTAAAAAAATATCCTCAGATGATATGTCCGGGTTAGAACCAATCGTGTTTCTGGCAAAAGGTGCTAGGGTCATGTTAACCATGAATTTGTGGTCAAGTGTTGGCCTTTGCAATGGGGCTACCGGAACAGTTGTTGATATTGTCTATCAAACCAACCATCAACCACCAGACCTACCTATTGCAGTTGTAGTTAAATTTGAAAACTATAGAGGACCTGTTTTTAATGAAAATCAGCCATCGTGTATGCCAGTACATCCAATCACTGTCTCATCACAGGCAGAAGTTGGTTTTCATGAGAGGCAACAGTTACCACTTAGACTTGCTTGGACTTTAACAATACACAAGAGCCAAGGACTGACACTTTCAAAAGCATGGATTGATATTGGAAAAACTGAAAGAACAGCTGGAGTTTCTTATGTTGCTATTAGCCGAGTAAAGTCACTTGCATCGTGTGTCATTGAACCAATGACATATGAACGATTGACAAGCTTGAAATCATCAGCTAACTTACAATATAGGCTTGAAGAAGAAAACAGGCTGGATCAGTTGGCACAGGTTACTAGCTGTAAATTTAGAACACAAAACTATTGAGTTTCAACAGTAGAGGGATTTGATATATAGTCCCTGTTATAATATTTTGTGTAATCTGCTATATACCTTTTAAACAGCAATTTAATGTGTAAAATAATAACCAATTTATTCATTGTCACTCTGTATGGATGAAAATGATGATTTGCAAGACAAGACAATGGTAAGTTTTTTTTTGTGGAACCCCTCCCCCTGCACATTTCATTTATTTATGTTTCTAAGTAAATATCAATAATTTCTTTCTATCGTTCAGATGGATTTGAAAGGTGCCATATTTGAAAAGATGCCAAACTGATGGATAAAAACGAAATGGTTGTTACGGTTAGATCCTAATCCAGATATATTACACCATATGTAAAAATAGGATGGGACATTAACAGAAATGTATTCCTCTTGAAAGAAAAATGCTGATTTTCAAGATTGTGTGCATAAATTACATCGTATGCAATGTATGGAATCTGAAATTCATGTATTGTGAAATTCCTGTACCAGACACTACATGTTTTAAATCTACCAAATGGATGGAATTCAGTTTACCATAATTTATGCAATGGGATGGAATCTTCAAAGCACAGTATGGTTAAATCACCATACTTCTTTTCAACCTTCATCGTGGATGCCAGGAGCATTGTATCCCAAGCTTACCCTAACAAGTTACCCTAACAAGTTATTAGACAATAATGATGGCCATCAATGAAGACAACATGTTAAATAAATTTGGAACATCTACACGTTGCACAAAACATCGGACAATGGACTATCATAAACTACCTAGAACTAATATTGCAAGAAAGAACTTATCTAACACCTTGAAGGACATATTTCCTTCATGACGTCTTGAAGACTGAAATAATAGTATGACTTCTATTCATGTTTAATGGCAGTTTAGAATTATTATCGGCACCAAGAATCACATGACATTACACAAAGTAGTGCACAGCGCACTATGTAGCATGTTGTAATTTCAACTATTTTAAACAAATTAAATTCATTCATACAGTGTATGACTGTGTGTAAAATTATGTTAAAAGATTAGTATAATCAAGGCGTAGATTGTACGGCAGCACTTTCATTGCGATAGTAACTTCTAGTATTATTGATAATTTTCGGCTGTCGCGGCAGAATTTGATATTTTACTACAGTGCATTTGATATCAATCAAAAATTGATTAGTTGATGCGAGATTGAAAGAAAATACTTAGTATAGTGGCGGCTGATGTCAAAAAATAAAAAGAAACTATTAATTTATTCAAGTACATGATTGGCAAAATTTGACCGTATCACTTGATACAGTTGATACGGTCTGGATCCGCGCCTGAACAGACTCCGAATGTCATCATCTTGTGAACTCAAGATTTGAGTTATTTAAAGACACAAATACTGGTACTATTTCGACTTTATTGCAAAGTCATTTTCAAACCAAACTGTATGAATATTTACAAGCTATGCTAGGATCTTTATAAGGTGAGATACAGGAAAGATAGCGCAAGCGTATGACATGAAGTGCGAAACTATTTACAGAAGCGATTGTTAAGTGAAGAATTACAGAAAAAGCATCAGCTCCTTTGAGGCTTTAAGACCACTATTAAGTGCGGGCCTTTTAAGCTTTATGTGAAGCGCTTCCAAAAAGAGTAAGATATTGGAGTTTGTGTGTTTGCTATAAATTCATAATTACTGAAAGGCTTGTCAGGTTGAGGTCATCTTTCCTGTATCTCACCTTATAAGATCCTAGCATAGCTTGTAAATATTCAGTTTGGTTTGACAAAGACTTTGTAAATAAAATCGAAATATCACCAGTAGGCAGTATTTGGTGTCTTGTTCATTTAAATAACTCAAACATTGAGTTTACAAGATGATGATATTCGGAGTCTGTTTCGTCTTATATTTGATAAACAAACATATGGCTGTCGGATTCGAACAGTGAATTCGAAGGCTATATCGGACTTCTGTCACATGATTGAATGCTGGCCTCTGAGTGGTTGGCTTCAAACGCCACATCCAAACTTTCACGTTGGCTTACCACAAAAACCACAAATCTGTCCCGTGAATCCTGTCAAACATGGGGGCGATTTTAAAATATTTATTTGAATTCACCTTTACCGCGAGAGCCTGTGTTTACAAAGTCCACATCGCCTAACTTCTTGATCATAAAGTGGAAGGTGCACTTTTAGTTATTATGAAACCTCATTAGACGTTGATAACGAGTGTTTACATAGCATACAGCTATTTACTGTTTCTGTATTTTTCCCTGTTGAAATTTTTTAACAGAATTTCTCAACAAGACACGCAGTTTAGCATGTATGCTAAAATATTAAAATAATAACAAGTTTTTTCGTGCAACAACTCTCACTCGCAATATTTTGAAACGGCAAATTTTGTGACATTGTCGGCATTTGTCGCGAATATAGACCGCGAAAGAGAGATGTCAGCGTAGGCGGCGATAAAGTCGTGATGTTTCCGTTGTTATGCACGTTAACAAATTCTTATTTACTAAAAAATATCTACGAAACTAACTTTTTAACGTCGATATAGTAAACAAAAGCGACAAGACGGTTTTAATGCTAAACAACCAACAGGAAATGTATTACAAATTGCAACGACAAATTCGGAGCAATGAGTTTAGTTGCGAAGTTTTAGAAGCAAGAGGAGCTCCAGTCTTGAATTACACAATAGACAATGTTCGGCGGCATACGAAACAGTAACCCTGTGGCTTTTGAAACTTTTTACTTTACTCTTTAACTCAATTTATCACGGATCTTTTGCACCGTGTAATGACATAGTCGAGCTTTAGGCGACTAGTGAAGACCTAGCTTTTACGTCTCCTGACTGAGTACAAGCTGGCAAGCCGAGTGAACGCCTTAGCATGTGTCTTGTTCAATTATGGTTGTCTTTCGAAAGCAAGTAAATTTGTAAGTAATTTTCCTATATGCCCTCGATGCTGTTCCAAATAAATAATTCCGTGTTCAGAGGTGAAAATAAGCAATAATCCGTCATCCATTGCGTGCTCATAGTTTACCGTTCACGCTTTTGCAAGGACAACCTTTATTGAATTAGCTGCATTTTTAACGATACTGAATTGTTTTACTGTTTACCGAACAACGAAATTATCTTGAAAGACATATATTTAAAAATCACTTTACTTCGAGTCTAGCTGTCGTTCGAGATACAATTTCCTACAAGAAATTAAATCGGAAGTGATCGCATACACACGACCCACGAGCGAGGGGCATTTGATCTGATAAGGACCAACTCGTTAAGAGCACATTTCCATTTTTCCATATCACAGAGCGATGTTGTCACGAGTCACGACATGATTTTTCTTGATTGAATTAATGAAATTATTTCCTACCCTAACTGCTTGGCCAGTCATATTTCGTGACAGCTTTAAAGTAACCAGTGTTTGGTTAAATTATTGTTTGGCATTGGTTAAGCACATTTGACTCGTCTTTTTACGGTCAAAAATACTGTTACAAATGAACATGTGATAGTGATACACCTACATTACCAACAAAAAATAGATCCTAATTGGCTATATAGAAAATATATCATATACATTATACTTTATACATATGTACATTTGATGTAAATAATATAATAACATAGACTAATTACTATAACACTTTAACTATGGTCTAGACTATATAGCATGCATATATAGTGGTGATTTCAGCAATCGATGTCAGCATTTTTTTCACCTTTGTCTTTTTTTTGCCTTATTCTTTTTAGAATCAACACGTTGTTTCTCTACTTCGTCATAGTTATTTAGGCGGTAGTACATTCCGCGACAGAAGGTCACTGAAAATTCGTTAACGTTGTAATGTTGAAAATTATTTCTATCTCACTAGTTGCAATTGTTTTGTCTTTTATATTCTATATCTAATAGCTAAAAATTTCTACATAAAGCTCATTGCATTTTGTACGCACAGTGATAAAAAATGTTGAGCCATCACACGACCTACACATCTACATAATTATACATTGTTCTACCACATTGTGCATTTAGCATCATACACGGTTGTATTGCACATTTTGCATTCACGACAAAGATAATCAGATTATGATGGCTGATTAACATAAGTTCCCTGCTGTGACAGTTGACATAATGACATATTCAATGTAACCGAATATAATTGCAGTTATTATTATACATTCAACATATTCAACATGGTACAGAAGTTTTGCGAAAGAATGTCTCAATTCAGGGTAGTGTTACGATGTCCCGAGGGTAACTAATATTTTAGCCGCACTTAATTTATAAATCGTAACAAAAATGTGTGAAACCAATTACCTTTTCAAATATTTATTTCCTTTATATATAATTCTACTTTATAACTCAACAATTAGCGTCTTTATAATAACTGCAACTTAATATATATATTATATAATTTCTATAGTCCAAACTTATCTCTCTGTCTGAGCACAACTCTGTAAATCTCTGGAACAGCTCCTCTTCTACAATACTTCTCTTTGTCTTTGAACTCTTCTATCGTAACTTCATAGTATTACTCCTAATACTTAATATATTTGGAATAGCATTTAACAGTGATGCTATTCAGGCTTTAAGCCTTATGAATAAAACATGACTTAAGAGTTGTGCAGCTGGCTTTTATACTAACGGTGATGACCTAATTTACTATTATTATACGAATTATCTAATTGTTAGGCAATACGCTGTGATCATGCACATTCCGTTATGAGCAAGCAATTTCGTACACCAGCCAATCCCAGGGTGAATAGTTATACTTGCGCAAGTCCGTGGGCGCTAAAGTATTTGCTTATTCATGCAAGAGTCAGATTACATTATATCATTGGATATAATTAGTATAAGTAATGATTACATAATTGAGGGCTTATGTAACACCCTCCCCCTTGAAAACGAAAGTTTTGATAAATATGAAAAACTTTCGGTTATAAATGTTTGACTAGAAATGTTTGTAACTCACTGTTCGAGACTGTTCCACGACTCTTACACTCTTGAAAGGCAATCCGCAATCAAGTTGTCTTTTCCATTGATGTGTTGAATATCTAGGTTGTACTCTTGTAACAACAAACTCCATCGTAACAGTCTTTGGTTTTTATCTTTGAGCTTATGAAGAAACATCAAGGGGTTGTGGTCACTGAACACAACAACAGGTGAACTGGAAGACGTCACGTTGTTGGGAATGCCGTTAGAGGCTTAAGTTTGAACCAACACACTCACAATATAGTTTATAGTTTATTAAAATCACCGTTTAAATCACACTGTATAATCACTCTCGATACCACCCACTCACCAGATTCAACTGTTTGTCTCTTATCGCTCGACTTACTTATTCCCTATGACGCATGCATTGATTTGATTGATTAGATAAATTATCATAATTACATTATTACCAACAATTCTCAACACTCTCCCCCTATTCGTTTCTGAAGGAGACGAATATAAAGATTATGTCTCGTTTAGTTAAATGAATAAATGTTACGTAACTGTCCGTATATAATAAACAAACACAAAGGTTATATTTCCAGATTGTCCACTACATTGTTCATACTGATTATTTACGATATGAAAAGTTTAAAGTTCTGCTTATCTGAATGTTCAAGAATCTTGTTCAGCTATATCTTGAATGCGACAATCGGCTACTGCAGCAGCATTCCTCTTTGGTCGGAATTCTGGGACGTCAGCATTCAGTTGCGTTGTCTTTGATCGTGAATCCGATGTCTTCGTAGCTGTATCACAGGAAAGTTCCATTGGATATAAATGTTGAACTGCGCGTTCTAACGTACGTTCTGCTCCAACTCGAAGCTGCGCCCCTCGCACGACACCGTCCTTACCGATAATAAGCCGATCCACGATCCCGATTTTCCATTTTCCCCGGTTCTTTTCTTCTCCTCTCACGATAACTACGTCGCCGATCTTTAAACTTAAGACTTTGTTCCCATGCTTCATGTTATGTCGTTCTCGTAGAGCTTTCAGGTATTCGGAAGACCACCTCTTCCACAAGGCAACTTTACATCTCTGGATGTGTTTTGCTCTCTTGCGGAGATCAGGATTTTCAACATGATGATCCTGCAGCTCTGGTAAGATGTTTGGTTGACAGAACTGTAAGGAATTTGGTGTGAGGATGGGTAGCTGTATGTCGTCATCTTCCACGTAGCTAAGAGGCCGATTGTTTAACGTTACTTCGACATCCAGAATGACATTTTCCAGTTCCGTCCAGGATAAGAATCCGTTTCCGATTGTTTTGTATAATGCTTGTTTCACGACTCCGATCAACCTCTCATACTGACCGCCCCACCAAGGGGCCCGACTCAGGTTAAACTGCCACGTGATCGACATCCTTGCGAGAAAATCATTGAACCTTTCATCATCCATAACTCGTTTCAAGCACTTTGCTCCGGCGGCAAATGTCTTAGCGTTATCTGAGTAAACTTTCTTGGGCCTTCCTTTTCTTGCAATGAATCTTTTGAACGTTGTTAGGAACTCTTCCGTACTCAACGTCTTTGTTAACTCGAGATACAGCGCGCGGGTCAGCGAGCATGCATATACGATTATGTAGGCTTTGGATTCCTTCTTTCCTTGTTTCCGGTATCTGATTGGACCAGCGTAATCGACTCCTATGACTTGGAAAGGTAGGTCTCCTTCAGTTCGATCTTTCGGTAATTTTCCGGGTTGTGGGTTTGGAAAAGGTATAGCCTGGAATCTTCTACAGCCGAAACATCGCTTTAATACTCTCTTAGCTAATCTTCTCAATCTCGGAATCCAGTAGATTTCACGCACTTTTGACATTGTTAGGCTTACTCCCCCATGTAGGGGTTCGTTGTGAGATTGTTCCACCAGCTTCTCTGTGTACACGTCGTTGTCTGGCAGGTAGATTGGGAGGTCTCCTTGTATTCTTCCATGGCATTTAAGGATGCCACTAGTCAGCCTGAGGTTTAATCTCGCCCGGCCTTCTTCGAATTTCGGTGAATCTTGGTTTCGAGCTTGGACTCTCTTTATCCACCACGTTTCTCGTTCTTGGATCTCTGCAGTCGATAACGGACCTTTTCTGCTGTCATTGCGTTTGCCAACGTTGCGAATGAACCGCGAAATCCATGCGCAAATTCTGAGAGTTTTCCAAAATTTCCACTTCTTCAATAATTGATCGAACACATCAGGCTGTGAGATGTTGGCAACGTTAAAAATCTCTCGCACCGGTTTGGTTTCTGCTAAGCTCTCTTTGCTGGGGCCCGTCACGATCTCTGGTGGCCAGTTTTCCTCACTTACTAACCAATCTGGACCTTTCCACCACAGAGAATTTGCGCTATCAACGTATCCTCCTCTACTTCCGAGATCAGCTGGGTTGTCTTGGCTAGGTACATGTCTCCACTTGATATAGCCCTTTTCTCGGATCTTACGCCCGCGATTTCCCACGAACTGCTTGAACTCACCGCTTCCACGTATCCAATGAAGAGCCACCGTGCTATCCAGCCAGCCAAATACTTGCTTAATAGGAAAACCTTCTAACGCTTGTCGGACATTATCAACCAGGTTGCTTGCCATGTGGGCAGACACTAACTCCAAACGAGGTATGGTTAGGTTTTTCTTGGCCAACCGCGATTTGGAGGCGACTAGGCCCTTCGATATACCACTGCTTTGCCGCACGACTGCTACAACCGTCGCTGCTACTCCTTGTCCGCTCGCGTCTCCGAAGGTATGCAGATCGATCTCTTCAATTGGCTCTTGGTATTTCACCAAACTTCTTGGTGCACTCACGTGATCTGGCAGGTTTTGTTCCCAGACCGACCATCTGGTTTGCATATCAGGCGGCAGATTGGCGTCCCATGGCAGCTTCAGTCCACAACAGTCTCGATAGAGGAATTTCCCGTGTAGAGTCAGAGGTGAAATCAGCCCGAGAGGATCATAAATTTTTGCGATCTTGCCGAGAATCCCTCGCTTCGTTGGCTCTGCTTTACCAGAAGGTATCTCTATCTTGATGACGTCACGTTCTTTATCCCAGGACAGACCGAGCAGCGTAGTCTGGCCAGAAGGAACCCCTAACTGTTGCTTTGCAAACGTGTCCTCTGCTGACGATGACAGCTGGGTTTCTTCACTTTCCAGCACAGGGGCATTAGAATGCCACTTATGTAATTGAAACGTTGCGTCATTAAAAATCTCCGTGGAAGTTTTCTTTAGTTGTTGTACCTTTTTGACGGTCTCTCCACCGCTGACCAAGTCATCGACGTACAGACTTTTTCTGATTTCTTCGACCACGTCTGGGTGCTGTTGTTGATGTTTATCTAGATGTTGCTGGATCACACCACCAAGGAGGAAAGGGGAGGGAGACAACCCGAACAAGGCTCTCGTAAACCGGAGTGTCATTATCTCTTTAGTCTTTAGATCTTTGAACCAATGGAACGCATAACGTCACGATCTTCTTCACGTATTCGGACTTGCAGGAATGCTTGTTTCAAGTCACCAGCTAGGGCTACCGGGTGAAATCTCCCACGAACCAGTACTCGCCACAGGTGATTCTGCAGGGGGGGTCCCGTTTCAAGACATTCGTTCAGTGAAGGACTGCTTTCATCTTGACGCGCAGACGCATCGTAGACGATTCTAAGTTTCGTTGTCTCGGCTGACTCTCTTATCACTGCCTTATGAGGTAGGTAAAACTCTTTATGTTCTGCGTCTCTTTCAGCCTTTTCCACTATGCCTTCGTCGATTTGATCTTTTATGATTTTATCATACTGTTCGATAATGTCCTGTTTCTCTAATTTTCTAACTAAATTGTCTAAGCGTTTTAGACTGCCAGTTTTGTTACTAGGGAGGGGTGGGTGGTTTCCCTTCCACGGCAAACTTGTCTCGTACCAGCCCTCTTTGCTTTGCGATAATTGCTCTTTAAACTCACTGTAAACGTTTTGTTGATCACCGGTCGCGTTATCATGCAAGCCTAGAACGTCTAGTCGACATAACTGTTCGTAGTCATCGCGATGTACTTGCGTGAGGAGCATATTGTTAAGGTTTACTTCTTCACCAGGAGACATGATAGTCCAGCCGAATTTTGTGAGCTCTGCGACAGGCTCACCAGGGGATCCTATTCTTGGTTTTGAGGCAGTTTTAATTTTCGAGCAGTCCCCAGCCCCCAAGATTAGATACACAGGCAGACGTTCCTTTTCGTCTTCGTCTTGCATAATTATTCCATCAAGATGTGAATAATTAGCGATAATCTCCTTGTACTTGGGATTATCAAGCGTCAAGAGATCACTTCTCTCGACTCGGGTCACTTCCGTTTCGATGTGGAATTTGTTGCTTGTATCGTTTAATCTCAGATTGTAAATTCCAACCAATTTAGTTGAAGTGCCAAACAACATTTCAACGCGCCGTATTTCTTTCTTTTTTGGCTGCGCTTTAATTGTATCTAAAAGTTTAGATGAGGCATAAGAGCTTCCCGCCCCCGTATCAATTAAAGCGCGACATTTAACGCCATTCACGTCAACGATCACAACTGGATAAACAACAGGCTTATTAGCATTAGTTGCGGTATTTAATAACTTGTCATTCGTAGGCACAGCTGGGGGCCCATTTTCACCCGGGGCGTCGCAAATAGATGTATGATGTCTACGTTTACACCTAGAACAACTTGATCGACTACGGCAATCGGACGCACGGTGTTCAGCCCCAGTACAGTTAAAACACAACCGTCTCTCGCTAAGGTATTTCTTACGATCTCCTGACGTAACTACATTAGGGCAATTGACTGACGCGTGACTAATCTCGTTACAATAGACGCACCGTCTCTGTTTCGCTTCACGTTGGCGCGCTTGGAATGCATTAGTTCGCCCTGAACTCGCGTGTTTTTCTAGCTTATCATTAGTTTTGACAGGATTTCTCTCCGTCCATTTCCTGAGGGCATCTACTAACTTAGGAAAATCCCACTGGCGCCAATCGTCATCTGTTCTGACTAAGTCTCCCCTTATACCTTCTAATTTATCTAGGCACATGCGGACATACCCGTTTACTTCCTTCAATTTTCCCAAAGTTTCTAACGATTGTACGTTAAACAACAACTTAGCATAAAAATCATGGATCTTACCGGCGTTAGTTCCCTGTATGACTGGTAAATACATGATATTTTGTACATACGCGTTCACGATCTCACTGTCGTCTCCGTACTTGGTTTTCAATATATTCTTCGCGCGCTCGTAGCCTTCGGTTGTAAATGGCAATCCGTCAATCGTTGATCGCACTTTAGGGTCCACTAGTTCTTTTAAGTAGGAGAATTTCGTTATCGCTGCAACGTCCGCTTTGTCGATCTCGGCCTCGAATTGGTTCCAGAACCGTAACCAATCTAGTGGCGTCCCGTTAAACTTTGTAATCACCAGTTTCGGTAGCTTCGCATTCGTCTGTCGTTGTTTCTCGTTTTCCTTACGAATTTTATCCATTTTTAACTCATGTTCCATCCTTTGTTTCATTTTTGCTTGATCGAATTCCAATTGTTCTTTAAACAAATCCTGTCGAGTTTTCGCTTCTATCTCCTCTTTATGCAATTTCGCTTGTTCGTCCTCCTGTTCTTTCCAAGTAGTCATAGTTTTTGATGCGTTTGCGATTTCATTGTCCCAAGTCCCGAGTTCATTATCTATACTGTCCGTCCACGTTTTGATTTCTCCTTCGTCGTCTCCCTTTTCTATGCGGCTCTCTTGCACACTCACCCTCAGCTCATAAATCTCGTCAGCGACCTTTCGGATCGTGTTTTTCTGGCGCTCAGCGCTTTTTACGTTTTGGCTATCAAGCGCCTGTTTCAAGGTTTTAAGTGTACTTTGAATCAGTATACGTTTGGTCTCGATTTTCTTCAGTAATCCTTCCATTTTTCACACAAATATCCCGTCGTCGGAGGTGCCACTTGTGTTGGGAATGCCGTTAGAGGCTTAAGTTTGAACCAACACACTCACAATATAGTTTATAGTTTATTAAAATCACCGTTTAAATCACACTGTATAATCACTCTCGATACCACCCACTCACCAGATTCAACTGTTTGTCTCTTATCGCTCGACTTACTTATTCCCTATGACGCATGCATTGATTTGATTGATTAGATAAATTATCATAATTACATTATTACCAACAATTCTCAACAACGTAAATATGGAAGTGCTGTAAGGCCAAAATCAGCGCCAATAATTCTTTCTCGATAGTAGAATAATTTTTCTGAGCCTTGCTCAGCTTTCGTGAGAAATAGCAAATGGGATGATCGATTCCGTCAGAACACTCTTGTAGTAGCACGGCACCGACGGCAGCATCACTAGCATCCACAGCCAACTTAAATTGACGATTAAAGTCTGGAGCGGTTAAAACTGGTGTATTCACGAGAACAGCTTTCAACTTCTCGAATGCAACTTCACATTCAGCGCTCCACATGAACTTAACGTTTTTGCCAAGCAAACGCGTCAGCGGTTCCGTTATACTTGAAAAATTGGGGCAGAACTTCCGATAATAGCCCGCCATACCAAGAAATCGCATTACTTGCTTCTTTGAAACAGGCGTGGGAAACTGTGCAATCGCAGAGATCTTCGCATCCACAGGTTTCACTTTTCCTTGACCAACGATATGTCCCAAGTATGTTACCGTGGCACAACCGAATTCACTCTTTGCGAGATTGATCGTAAGCTTCGCTTGACTTAGCCGTTTCAAGAACAATCGAATGATGGCTAAATGTTCCTCCCATGTCTCGCTGTAAATGATTACATCATCAATATATGCTTCACAACCATCAATATCCGACACGATACTATTGATCAGACGCTGGAACGTCGCTGGTGAATTCTTCATCCCGAAAGGCATCACTTTATATTGACAGAGGCCACTGGGAGTGATGAAGGCTGAAATCTCTTTGGCACGATCAGTGAGTGGGACTTGCCAAAATCCTTTTAGTAGATCAAACTTCGTAACGTATTTTGCGTTGCCAATGTGATCGATACAATCGTCCATCCGAGGTATGGGGAAAGTGTCTGACTTAGTTACATTATTCACTTTACGGTAGTCCGTACACATACGATAACTACCATCAGGTTTGGGTACTAAGATGCACGGAGAGCTCCAGTTGCTTTTACTGGGTTCGATAAGGTCGTTCTGTAAAAGGTACTGGATTTCGTCTTTTAGGGATTTCTGTTTTGCTGGACTAAGGCGGTAGGGGTGCTGTTTGATTGGTGAGGCATCGTTGACAATGTCTACGTCGTGGTAAATCGCATTTGTTCGCGAGGGAACGTCTGGAAATAATTCTTCATGTTCTTGTAAAATCTTCTTGAGATCTTTACGTTGAGATGGCGGTAGATGGGCCAATTTATCATCCAAGTTGTTGAATATGTCAGAGTTCTTTAATTTCGTTGACTCAGACAGATTAAAGAGATCTTCATTAACACTATATGTATCGTTATCAACACTTTCCACAGACATTACCACTTTCTTTCTTTCATTATATGGCTTTAGCATATTTACATGGCAAAGTTGCTTATGCTTACGCCTATCGGGGGTTACAATAACATAATTCAACTCACTCTCTCTCTTTTCTACCACATAAGGCCCAGAATACCTAGCCTGTAAGGGTTTTCCAGAAACAGGTAGAAATGCAAGTACTTTGTCACCTGGTTGGAATTTCCGCGTAACCGAATTTTTGTCGTAATTTTGTTTCATGCGGTTTTGAGCTGACTTAAGGTTTTTACGTGCTAAATCACACGCTTTGGTTAGCCTAGTCCGAAAATTGGAAACATATTCTAGAAGATTCAGAGAACCGCCCTCCGTAGAAAGTAACTTTTCTTTTAAAAGCATAAGAGGTCCCCTAACACGATGGCCGAAAACCAACTCAAACGGACTAAATCCTAGAGATTCCTGAACCGATTCTCTAGCAGCAAATAAAAGTAAATGAATCCCGTCATCCCAATCCTTTTCCGTCTCAAGACAATAAGTCTGCATCATATTTTTCAAGGTTTGATGGAATCTTTCAAGTGCTCCTTGGGTTTCTGGATGGTAGGCAGTTGACTTATATTGTTTTATTCCCAACTCGTGTAGAATTTGTTGGAAAGTCCCAGACATAAAATTTGATCCTTGATCTGATTGTATAGATTTAGGCAAGCCGACTAAAGTGAAAAACTTTGTAAGTGAATCAATAATTGTTTTCGCCTTAATGTTTCGTAATGGAATTGCCTCAGGAAATCGAGTTGATGCACACATAATTGTCAATAAATATTGGTGACCTTTTTTTGTTTTAGGCAACGGTCCGACGCAATCAATCATAACCTTACTAAAAGGTTCATCAAAAGCCGGAATAGGGCTTAATGGGGCCTTTGAAATACTTTGGTTCGGTTTTCCGACCATTTGGCAAACATGAAAGGTTCGGCAGAATTCTACCACGTCTTTTCGAATTCCCGGCCAATAGAAATGTCGTATAATTTTTTCATGGGTTTTATTGATTCCCAAATGACCTGCAAGAGGTGTCTCATGCGCTAAACTCAAAACTTCCGCTCGGTAAGTTTTTGGAATAACAATTTGGTTACGAACAGACCATTCATCATCAACACAAACATCAGTAGGCCTCCATTTCCTCATTAAAATCCCGTTTTTAACGTAGTACCCTATTGCGTGTTCTGCTATTTCTTTTTCATCACATGCTTGAGCAATTAGTGAAGCTATTTCTGGATCAGACTTTTGCGCATCAATAAGATTAGATTTAGAAATGCTTTTAACTTCGTCTGCATTGTCAAATATGTGTGCAATAAAGGTATCAGTAACTCATATTCGTCTGCTGTTTTATCATTTGAAATTTGTTGTTTGGACATTGCCCTAGTTACTGCGCATGATGGATATAAATCTGGAATTTCTTGTTCTGCTGTGACGGGAATGCATTCAGTACATGGTGTGTTAGATAATACGGGGTTAACTGTAACTTTTTCACTCGCAAGGTCATTACCTAAAATCAATTGTATCCCGTCAAAAGGCAATGAATCTATAATCCCTATTACAACATCTCCTGAAACTAAATCTGAGTGTAATTTAATGTTGTGCAAAGGAATTGGACTGTATTCGCTGGAGTGTACTCCTTTAATTAACACATTTTTACCTGAGTAGGACTGTGTAGAAAATGGCAATGTATTTGTCAATATTAAGGATTGCGATGCGCCTGTGTCTCGCAATATTTTAATTGGAATAGCTTGCAGTGGAGTGATTGAAAGTGATACCCTAGCATCATATACAAGCGGCTGAAATATTTTCATGACTGGGTCAGCATGACTTTGATCTTTCAAATTCGTGTTATTGTTTGTAAATGTTTGCTTTGGCTGTTCTTCTATGAAGCTGGAAATTTTAGATTTCTCTCCTGACGATGAAATAAAGCCCGTTGGCTTCGAACCATTTGGTTGTTTGTTCTTAAAAGAATAGCATTCTGAAATTGTGTGTCCTTTTCGCTTACAGTAATTACAAACAACGGATTGAAAGGGAAAATTTTGTTTCCGATGAAAATCTGGTACTTCATTTCGAGGTCTGTTATTAGAATTGAAATTTTCCGGATATCGACCTTGAACACGCTTTTGTGGTGGTATATACTTTTGAAATTGCGGTTGATTGTTATCTTGAGAAGACACAAACTGATTTGACCTTTTGCCCCCCGTCGAAAGCTTATGGGTTAACGAATAGTTATCGGCTAAACGAGCGGCTTCCATTAATTTATCCGCTTTTTGGTCAGTTACAAATGTACGAATATCGGTACCAAGACAATTTTTAAATTCTTCAATCAAAATTAATTCGCGTAATTTTTCGTAGCTATTGATTTTTTCTGACGCGCACCAACGATCGAAAAGTTGTGCCTTTTCTTGAGCAAATTCTGTAAATGTTCTATTACCGGTTTTGGTTAAGATTCGGAATTTTTGACGATATGCTTCGGGTACCAACTCATAGCCCTTCAGAATTAGTTCTCTCACAGTATCATAGTCACCTGAATCTTCTACGGAAATCTGGGAAAAAATCTCACGAGCTTTACCTATCAAAACGCTTTGTAGGAGCATGGTCCAATGCTCCTTTGGCCAACCACAATTTTTGGCAACTTTTTCAAAATGGAGAAAGTACTTGTCAACCTCCCGTTCCTGGAAAGGTGGGACCATTCTGATGTGTTTAGTAACATCAAAACCTAAGGTGCGTGCAGCATGCTCTACATCCTTAGCTTGTGCCTGTAGTTCTAATTTTGTAGCTCTATTTCCTGCATCTTAATCTGCCTCTCTTCTCTTTCCCGCTCGCGTTCTCTTTCCAACTCCTTTTTTTCTCTTTCCCATCTTATTTCTTCTTGCTTTCTCTGCCACTGTATATGTTCCTGCTCTCTTTGCCTCTGCCTATCCCTCTCTACTTTATCTAATCCTTCACTCTCCTCATGACTACTTATTTCAATGGCTGCGGTATTTGTTTGCGTGTCGGTAATTTGATATTTGCTTAACACAGACTGTTCGAATATCGATTCTTTTACTAAATGTTCCACAAGAGTTCTTTGCACTTCTCGTTTTCTCATAGAACTTCTAACTTCTAACTTTAAATGTTTTCCTAACACGATCAAGTCATCCTTCCTTAAGTTATCAAATTTGTTTTGGTCTGGTCCCACCATGAATTCCTCAGCGTTAAATGTAGACATAATGAAATAACTGGTTTCACACTACACAATATGTGGATCTTATTACTTAAACTCTTACTTTTTCTTTTTTACAATGAAAACTTGAAATTTAAAACTCTGTCCCCTCTCGAATCTTTACTATTCTTATTTTTGCAATAACAATATAAACACTTTAAAAAGTTTCCCGGGCGGGCCCCCAATTGTTACGATGTCCCGAGGGTAACTAATATTTTAGCCGCACTTAATTTATAAATCGTAACAAAAATGTGTGAAACCAATTACCTTTTCAAATATTTATTTCCTTTATATATAATTCTACTTTATAACTCAACAATTAGCGCCTTTATAATAACTGCAACTTAATATATATATTATATAATTTCTATAGTCCAAACTTATCTCTCTGTCTGAGCGCAACTCTGTAAATCTCTGGAACAGCTCCTCTTCTACAATACTTCTCTTTGTCTTTGAACTCTTCTATCGTAACTTCATAGTATTACTCCTAATACTTAATATATTTGGAATAGCATTTAACAGTGATGCTATTCAGGCTTTAAGCCTTATGAATAAAACATGACTTAAGAGTTGTGCTCTGGCTTTTATACTAACGGTGATGACCTAATTTACTATTATTATACGAATTATCTAATTGTTAGGCAATACGCTGTGATCATGCACATTCCGTTATGAGCAAGCAATTTCGTACACCAGCCAATCCCAGGGTGAATAGTTATACTTGCGCAAGTCCGTGGGCGCTAAAGTATTTGCTTATTCATGCAAGAGTCAGATTACATTATATCATTGGATATAATTAGTATAAGTAATGATTACATAATTGAGGGCTTATGTAACAGTAGCTATTCAAACAGCGAAGGTTTTATAAGTGGTTGACTGATTTCCTACGTGGTTTTGGTATGATTGTGTCTCCAAACTACAGTATTTCTGATGCGCGCTCAAAGGCGGGAAGATATACCATGCGTGTTCAATATGGCAATCGAACTATCGAAGATTGTGGAATTACTGAAAATATATACTGCATCAACTGGAATAAGACGTCATAATGTGATAGGTATGTTATACAACATAAGTAGGGATATCTGAATGAATTAAGCACGATATGTGTTCCCTAGTTTGTTTCATGAGACGCTAGTCTGTCCTCGAGTGCGTCGAAATTGCTGATAAATGAATGGCGCATTTCGTTGCCATTTTCATTTTAAAATTTACGCAATGTAGACATAAACTTATATATGACGAAACATAGCTGGCTGGCAGAATAGCATACAGTTTGCGGGCTTGCATGCATTGTCCGTGTAGACAAAACTTAGAGAAAGTTCATCGCTTAAATTCAAGCGCTCCTTCCACCACGCGGTTTACAATTATATACACATTACATGCTTAATTTTAAATTGGCTGAATACATATATAGATATTCATATAGTAATTGTAGCTTTGATGTGCTCTCATTGTGGCTTTTATATTAATACAGCAAATGCGCACATCTTCAACTATACTAAGCATTTTACCGCTCTTTTGCACATTTTGCGTGCATAGGAAGCCTTACATAGACAATCGGCGCGTACGCGCGTGCCGCAGCTTGCAAGTCGAAATTTCGAACTTTTTAGCTCTGTTGATAGAATATCAGAGAGCCGTGGTGTCGACAGGCAGTATACTTTAAAATTTGAAGATTAGAAATAGCTTATTTTCTCGGGATTTGAGAATAGCTTATTGTGGTATATAACTATATATTATTTGACCAAAATAAAATCATGCTTAAGTTGGCCAAAGCTAGTCATATATATTTAAAAATCACGTTCGACGATATTTTATGCTTATATTGTGGCTTTTATATTAATACAACAAATACGCACATCTTCAACCATAATGAGCATTTTGCATTCATTTACTGCCATTTTGCACATTTTGCGTGCATTTATGAAGACAATCGGATCTTGCCGCAGCTTGCAAGTCGAAATTCAGAACTGTTTAACTCTGTTGATAGAATATCAGAGAGCCGTGGAGTCGACAGGCAGTATACTTTAGAATTTGAAGGTTCTATGATTCTCATTGCTTCTCATTATATGATTCTCATTATAATATTATAGCTTAAATTAGTTTCACTTGCCTGCACACAGTATGCCACTGCTAATGAAAAGGTACTCGTTTATGCCTATTAATTTCATGTTCATATAGCCATAGAACTTTCATATTGATTCTAAAAGCCATAGGTTCGAAATAGCTTTTTTCTCGGGATTCGAGAATAGCTTATGTCTGTATATATATAACTATACATTATTTGACTAAAATAATATCATGCTTAAGTTGGCTAAAGGTAGTCATATATTTAATGCTCTCACTGTGGCTTTTATATTAATACAACAAATGCGCCCATTTTCAACGATAATGAGCATTTTGCATTAATATACTGCTATTTTGCACATTTTGCGTGCATTTATGACTGGAAGACAATCGGACCGTGCCGCAGCTTGCAAGTCGAAATTTAGAACTTTTTAGCTCTGTTGATAGAATATCAGAGAGCCGTGGCGTCGACAGGCAGTATAGTTTACAATTTGAATGTTTTATTATTCTCATTGTTTCTAATATCATAAAACTAGCTCAAATTCGTTTCACTTGCCTGTATACATTTTACAGAATTACTGTATGCGGATGCTAACATGGGTGTTTATGCCTATATTAAATTGGCGTTGTTTACTACCATCATTTTGATAGCCACAACTAACCAAAACTAGCCATAGGTTCTAGATAGCTTTTCTCTCGGGGTTCGAGAATGGTTTATTTGGTTAAAACTATATACTATTTGACCGAAATAACATCTGGTTTATATTCCATTAGGCAGAGCATTTAAGCATTTCCTGCTCTTGATGATCATGCTGATAAACATTAATTAAATTGGCAAGTGACCCAAAAATTTGTGCATTTTGCGTGCATTGTTACACGCTTTGAGCATTTTGCGCTTAAAATCATAGTGGACGCACATTTGCGTGCATCATGGGCGGCGTTGCACAGATAAAAAAACACTGAAATTTGAGAGTCCACTTTTTTTTGACAGTCCAGAAAAAAACGACACGCGTTAAATGCGTTCTTAGCAACCATGCGTGTTGCCCCATTGCACCTGGAACTTCTGCAGAATATAACTACGCCAGAATCAGAGTGGTCAGGGACGCCACAAAAGAATGTTTTGGTCGGCCTTTTTTCACGTGTTCAAAAGAGAATGACAGATGCAGCTACTTCGAGTGGGGAGATGAAATCATCATTCCAAAACCATTATGTAAACATGGAAAACGGAGCAAGCTACAGAAAGTAAAAAAAGAAGGTCCCAACCAAGGTCGGAGCTTCTTATGCTGCGCTGAACCGGCCAAAGAGAGCTGTAAATTTTTCAGGTGGTACGAAGCGTCAAAGCCAAAAGAACCTGTCGAAGACCCCTTCAAATGGCCCGAAACACAAAGTCCTGTAGAACCTACCGAAGAAGACCCCCTTGAGCCAGGCTGTTTTGTTTTGTTTAGTAACGCTCCATCTTATTGATATACAGTGAAAAAGACGGGGGTGACATTCAATAGTGCTGAAACGGACCGTAAGAAAGCGTATGACGAATTCCTCCGTGACGAATCCCTCCGTCGTAATGAGGAGATTATACCACCGGAGATTATGCTGACAATATTGTGCTACACACCCTTGAGAAATCCAATGTGGGACATACCTGCACCAAAACGTAAGAGGTGTAAATAAAAAATTTCAAACAACATTTTATGAGTAAACGTTTAACAATATTAATGTTTTTTATTCATTATGTATACATAGATAAACAGTTCTTTTAAAGTTTTTATTGTAATATAATGGATAAGTTTGTTGTATATTTCCAATCAGCTCTGGATAGTTTAACGTTGCAATCTTCTAATAAATGCATAATGTCATGAACATCTGAGAGTGCTGTTATTTCCAATTCATAATCTATCATGTATTGTTTGTTTTCCAATTTATCGCGCATCCCAGGTTCTATGTCATCATAGTAGTAGGATGCCAAGAAGTCTTGCTTGAGTACTTTAATATTGAATGTGACATCATCTTCTCCATCAAGACCGGCCACATAATAGTATTCTGTTACCATGGTTCTTTGTCCTAGGTTAAGCAGAGTTCTCAAATAGTGTTTTTGCTTTTATTTAATACTTCAAGTCAAGTGTGGTGCTTTGATTTACATTTATACTACAAAACCCTCTCTTTCAATACCTCACTTTTCAAAACCTCACTTTTCAAAAACCTCACTTTTCAAAAACAGCAATGAATATTAATGAAATCCTAACACGTGTTGAATATTAATGAGGCCGTGTTGAATATTAATGAGATGAATATTAATGAGATTAAAAGTGCGGTTTCATACCGGAAGCGGAAGTGTATCAGGCAATATAGCCGAACTGTAGTAAGGCTTTGGGGGGCGTTACGTTGGCAAGTATGGTTCGGCTATATTGCCTGTACAGTACTATTAACATCCTTTCCACATTGGACATCACCAAGTTTGCCGTATAAGGCCTTGTGATATTGTTCAAGAGAATAAACTCTTCGTGAATGGATCCAATCCATCACATGTACCTTAAAAAATAAATGATGGGTTTATTATCAAAAACGAAGGAAATATACGTGCTCAATCACCGTGCAGTAAATGTGTAACAACATGTTTTTAAACATTTCAATTGCCAAATCTTTTATTTTTCCTTAGTTTTAAATCATCCAGAACTGTCGAGTATTTTAGGATTTTAGTTTCCGTTGAGTATTTATATAGCATCGAAGTTTGTTTCTGTATTTGTACTTTTTGTTTATCTAATTCTTAATTTGTTTAATTTCGTCAAAAAAATGAATCATAAAAAAACGCTTTCGTCGGCAGCTAATTTGAAAAAAGCAATAATTACAGCTCATTATTCTAATTATAAGGGTGAGATGCGGGACCAGGGTTCATAATAAGGTTTCTGAAACGTTCTCTGATCGTAAAATTTATTTAAACACGTGCTTTCGACTGTCAGTCTGTAGTCTTCGACAGGTAAAGTGATACTAAATATAAAACTATTCTACGGATATAGCTGGTATAGGTCGGTGGTCTACAATCAAACATTACAAACCAGGTAATCCATGCATTACGCCCCATTGTAACAAGTAGGAACACGGCACATTAAAACATATCCAAACACCTTGCATATATTTTGTCACCACTACAAAACCAAAACGGTTACTAAGTCACTAAGTCTACTGACTTCACTAAAAGACTGATTAACACCACCATTGACGATGACGTAAATATGATTTCGTTTGATGTTGCGCCATTATTTACCGTCATTCCAGTCGATGCAGCATGTGAAAACATTCGTAATAAACTTAGCAAAGACAACACATTCCGACAGCGTTCTAAATTATCCATTGGCGTTATTGAACGCTTGCGCTCTTGAACTCTTGCGCGAACTCTTGCACTTTAACTATAATATCAAGACATACAAACAAATTCACGGTTGCACTGTGGGCAGTCCCGTTAGTCCTGTTGTGGTAAAACACTGTATGAAGAAAATTGAGGAACTAGCCTTCTACGGAACTGATACACTACCTAAAAATATTTTTGGTAGAGCTAGAGAAGAAACGCGCAAGAAAAACAGAATTTGTGCGATTACCCGAAGAGCTCGTACGTGTATTTTTTGAAAATGACGATAAGAGAACAGCTCAAGCTACTCATGCAGTCCTCCCCTTTATTAACGGCTTAACAGAACGGTATGACAATGGAACGGAACTGGCCGATATATATAATGAAATCGTTTTGATTCGTGATAACATGAATGTTTTAACATGTACTTGAATTCTAACTTGTAACGAACACAAAAAGTGTACACGACGGTGATAAATATTAATGATTTATTTTGGATTTTGGAATGTGCATGTTCATCCTGCTTTCGTGACTGTTAATATGTTATATTTATGGCTCACATAAATTTCCAGCCATTCTAATGTAATGTACATTATGTGTTCTACATTAAGCTAACTAACCTATCAGTAGGCCATGTATATTTATATGTCATATAATAATAGATCACATGGTTGTACACTTGCTGTATTTATAAACAGGTCGCCGGAACAAGAAAGGGCAAGGGGGCAATTTTTGTCGAGGGGCACTAACAAAATTTTGACCTTATTAAAATCCCTACCCGGGAATTTCAGCATGAGCTCCTCCTTTGAATTTACTATATCACTAAAATCTTAAAAGCCTCTGAATTTACTAATATGATAAATTCGGAACGAACATTTCAGATCAGTTGCATTTTTCTTGAGTCAAATTTTTACCTGTCACAATCATAGCATTGCCTCTGTCTCAATTTACGATGCCACAGTGGGTTTTAACTAACTGTTCTAAAAACGAGGGGAAAAATTCTGGTTTCAGTGTCTTATTATATGATATTCTTTATACTGAAGGGCACATGTTGCAATTTGGGCAGCTGTCCCTGCTGCCCCTCCCCTCCAGTTCTGGCATCCCTGTTTAAAAACCAAATTCATGAAAAAAATCAAAGTGCTAATAAATGACATAATATTGGCCAAAATTCTGAAATTTCAAATAAACGGTTTCCTGGTGGCTTACACTGTATCTGTACCTGGATTGTATTGATGTACATAGGGAATATAAGTATATATGTTAAAATGATTGTAATTTTTGCGCAGCTGTTGCAAACTATGACCATGAAAAGCCAGGTTAAATACAATTAGCATATTAATTCAGTCGCAAATAAAATACAATGGGTAGTAGGTGTTAAATAGCGACCACGTAGAGACATTATATTGATTATAGCCTGTGGCTGTGTGCCGAGAAGTGCTGCCCATGCCATCTTGACCTTCTACAAAAGTATAAAATCGCGTCCCTTTGTGTCGACGTCCCTTTATAATAAAAACCGTCTCCCAGTTTTATCTAACACATACAAAGTAGCATTATAAAGAAATTACTCTTTCAAAAAAGCTATCTGCCTCTTTAGACGCACTTGTCGGAAAATCATCACCAAAGAGCCACTTCTTGGCATTTGGGAGTGGCTGGGTAGCCAAATCAATTTTACATTTATTAATCGAGGCAAGAATTTTCTTGCGCCGTAATGTAGATAACTGAGTGTTGGCAGACCCCAGAAGACAGAGTGTTTGCTGAAAAATAAATTTGAGGTCTTGAGGCTGAAAAGTAACCCCCTGTTCGACTTGATCATGCAATGTACATAATGGGCCGGTAGCGTTAAGCATAGCGCGTTGAATGCCAGCTAATTCCCTGTCGCACTCTTGAATGAACCTTTTGCTCGAAGCAGCAACATGTTGGAGCATTGAAGGGTCAAAGATAGGAGCTACAAGATCATCCACTGAAGGAACTGCTTGTTCCTCCAGTATATCGCAAACTTGGTCAAATGCCAATTTCTGCGGAAATGTTTTTCCAGAAAATTTTTAACCTCTTCTGTCAGGGTCCAAGAGGTGCCCGTAATTTCAGGGTCATATAAACCAGACGAAGTACCGATAAATCGTACTGAGCATCTCCTCACTTTTGTCATTACGACTTGAAGATTTTTGTTTTTTCGAGCTCGAGTGTTGACGTGAGGAATCGCGCGAACGAAATCTTTTTCGATGACGATTGCTTGACATTACTTGTAAAATGTAAAAAGGAATGCCGTAAATAACTAAAAATGTATAAATAACCTAAACAAAGACCTAAAAAACCACAAAATTACTGCTACAAAAGCACTTACCTGTTGGTGAGTGAAGCACAAGGTAAAAAAGCCGCTGGAGGTTAATGGGACAGCACCTTCAGGGGGGTGCCGTTGCAGGTATTTTGTTTCCTTTGGGGGGTACCCAAGTGTTAAAAGGTGATCCGAAGCACAAAGAGGTAAGCCATACCGCTTGTTTTCTCACATATTTCGACCGAAGTTCATGAAATATAATCGCCCTTCCGTTCAAGAATGTGAGCCGTTTGGCTAAGTATAGTGCTTGTTATATCGCCGTTAAATGCGCTAATGGCTGAACAAATAGAAAAACAGATATGGGTGTAAAATTGTGTCCCATTATATTTACGCCACGATCAGGACATCAAAGGTTTGTAGCCTCTGCAACTCTGTAAGTTTATCCACTAATCTGTAAATCATACAATTGCAATATATTCATCCGTGTGCTGAAGTTTAGTGGCATTGATTATTTTGCTTATTTTTTTATATTGGTTTAAAGATACTCAAGGTCAGCAAAAATATACGTGGTATAACGTCTATTGATATCTTATCATCCAATCGGTCAGAATTAATATTATTCAATAATCAATGAGTTTTAAATATAATTAACATTTATTGACTCTGACCAAGAGAAACAGTACGTTAATATGTAGTAATTGCCTTGATGAATTAACAGATATAACTTAAAGGAGCAGTGTCACATTTCACGCATATTTTATCTCTTTAATTTCTCACTATTATACGAATTTCTTGTCGATTTAGTTTGATTAAAGCACATAAATTGCATTATTTTTACCTTTTTCTTTATTCAAGAGACAACAGATGTCCGGCGAAATTGCTGCAATTCCAACGGTTACATCCCCCTCGATTTTTGCATTTTCCATGCTTTAAATACATTGTATACCAAATACATTCTTTTGCGTTGATTGTCGCATAACTTCCTTCGACCTTTGAAATTCTGTTGCTTTTTTATCATCCGGAAATATCGAATTTCAGACCATGCTCGCCCTCCTTTGAGGACGCGATCTTGGATTCCGAACTTGAAAACGATAGCCCAACGCTTTCATGTTTATCATGCGCATGCGCAGAAACATATGCCTGAAATATGACACTGCTCCTTTAATTAACTTCAAAGTACTACATGTGACTGCAACATATTTTGACAATATAGACATTGCCAGAAAATTGTTTTGCTAAATAATGTTAGTGTATGTTTACAACTCATCTTGCAATAAAAATGCTTAAAGTATTTTTCTCACGTATGAAAGATCAATTTGAACATGTGAGAAGAATTAAAATAAATTTGAAAGTAATCATGATTCTTATCCTGTCAAACTCAATTTTCCTGTTTTCTGATGGGCAAAATATCATATCCACTGCGTTTCTCTGGTGAGGCAACATTACTTTTATCGACTGGTTGACAATGAAAAGTTGACTATGCCCTGAGAGAATGTAAAAATTTACTTTAAATCAGTGCATTTTTTTAATAAAAGCAGAACTTTTGCCTTCGTTTTTTTTCTTTTTCCATTTGCATTTATTCTGTTGACATTTGGTTTATGACAAAGCATTTTTACTGAGCCCTATAGAAAACATCCTATCCCTTAGCCATTTAGAACAGGCTAAACCACATGTATATACTGTATAACAACGTCAAAATTGGCCATGTAATTTTCCAAACACAAAAATTTCAATATGGACATAATGCAAAAGCTAGCAATAAGCATGTAGTGATGATTAGCAGTATATACCATTATAATCACTTTCATAATGATTATATCATTAAAAATATAATTTACTGAGAGAAGTGCATGCGCGTATTACGTTAGTTTCCCACTTCAGCCATGAGGAATTAGTAACCTTCACCCAAGGATTTCCTTCGTTTTCTAGCGCTAGGGTAGCGATAAAATAAGGCTCTGGAGCATTCGCATTCCCTTTTATTGCATACGGTCTGACGCTCTGCATTTGATTGCTTCGTTGCATTCAAATTACCCTTTTGGTGCAAATTATTTTGCGCAATTGTTTTGTGTGAAGTCAAAATAAATTTTTCAAAAGAATTTTTCATGTGCGTAGCTGCGAACCTCTTTTGGACCAATTTCAAGAATTTAATTACGGAAACTTCAATAAACTGCCGATCCTGTTTTGTTTACCTCGTGGGCTCGCATTTATAGTCAACGTTTTCCCGCCAAATAGTAATCGCGCGCATCAAATACCGCTTTAATCAGACTAAATTTGTTAACTTTGTCCACAATCTTGGACCAGCCAAATGCGAATGCTGCAAAGTCTTATTTCATCGCTCTACCAACGCGAGGAAACAAAGAAAAATAAGGCTCTGCTGACAAAGTATTTCCTACCATATCCATGATTTGAAGTCATGGTCACACACATGTCTTAATATGGATGTACACTTATAATATAAGCAGGGTAAAATTTTAACGTGATTTGTTAATTTCTAAACTCGTAAAAAGATGAGACATTGAAAGCGAGTTTCACAAAGTTAGGAAAATAAAAGAACAAGAAAAGAAAAAAGCTAATATTTTTTGCGCATTTAAATACTTCTCCTAAATCGAAAGCTTCATAAAAACGCTAAAAGTACAAATTTAAAAATTCTGCTACGGCATTTCAAATTTGTATGCAGGTGAATTCAAAATCCTGACTTCGAAAACCAAATAGCGGCATGAATACTGCGTGTTCAAACTGGTTGCTAAACGTTAGAAATATTTTGCATTTGAGTTCCTGAACATTGCTACTTGCAAATTTAGCAGTCGTTAAAATTTAAAAATTAACAGCTACGGTAGATTCGTTTTATGATTCTGCATTCTATATTACAATAGCTTTCAATCATTAAAATAAAAACAAAGAAAAGTGGTTCTCTTGGCTCTGTTTTGCTGGCATCACCGTAATGCGAGGCAACTGCACAATAGGTCGATTTGTTACATGTTAGGGAAATTTAAGCATTGATATCTTGCAAAAAAGGTTAATGTATAGTATCTGTATCACCAACAATAGAATGAAAAAACTCGTCTTGTACAATTATGCTGTGACAATGCACTCGGGAAATGTTGTAAGGATACTCGAGAAGCACGAAAAACACTCGGTTGTGTCTCTCTTTCTACACGCTTCCATCATATTCTCTCAACATTCCTTCCGTGCGTTATCAAAGCACGATAGCCCAGGATTCGTTTTCTATTATTTAATTAATTGGTACATTGTAAGAAAAAAAATGTTTTTCATTATCTTTGAGTTTTAAAGTTATGAAGGACATTGCGTCACGATGCGTAAAATTGTAATTCAAATCGAGCTTTTTAGCTGACCGGATAATCGTCGTGACCAATACGTTTGTAGGCAAACAACTGGATATAAGCTGGTAAAAGTATACATTATATAGTTTATGAGTGCAATGGTACAAATATTAATTTTATCAGGTGAAAGGTGGAATGTTGCAATCAACGAGGCGAGCTAGAGTTGATAGGAACACGCCATCTTTCACAGAATAAAAAATTCTTGCTATTGCATTCATAAACGTTCATTATTTGTTTCATATGACACCAAAGTAGATCATCGTCACAAAGTCGATCGATCAGTTTTTTTAGTTCACTATATAAACAAAATTTCATCGCTCAGATTGTGGCGCCACATCCGTTTATAGATTCGGAAAGGCGTGCAACAATAACATTCTGGGTGATTGAAAATAATGGAAGCTACACCGTGCAATTGAAAGAAATACTGGCACGGTTCCATTGCACGGTCATAAAAATGGAAATTTCTATTTTGTAATTCGTGATCGTAAATAGAAATTAATTTGCAGTAATTCAACAAGGTGTTAAAAATAAAGTACTTACCATTCTATGGTCTTACGACAATCTTGCCTGCTGAGGAGAGATACGGCCTTTGTCCTGTCTTTGGAACAAGCATGGAATGAGAGTTTACACATTGCTTCTGCAACATCCTTTCCACATTGGACATCACCAAGTTTGCCGTATAAGGCCTTGTGATATTGTTCAAGAGAATAAACTCTTCGTGAATGGATCCAATCCATCACATGTACCTTAAAAAATAAATGATGGGTTTATTATCAAAAACGAAGGAAATATACGTAGTAGTACTGTACAGGCAATATAGCCGAACCATACTTGCCAACGTAACGCCCCCCAAAGCCTTACTACAGTTCGGCTATATTGCCTGATACACTTCCGCTTCCGGTATGAAACCGCACTTTTAATCTCATTAATATTCATATCATTAATATTCAACACGTGTTAGGATTTCATTAAAATTCAACATGACGTCACTCAAAGAAAAGTGACGTCACTCAAAGAAAAGTGAGGTTTGGAAAAGTGAGGTTTTGAAAAGTGAGGTTTTGGAAAGTGAGGTTTTTGAAAAGTTGTGAACCTCGCTTTTAATCTCGTTAATATTCAATACGTTTATATCTTTTTTCAACATTTGTGGGTTCTTAAAAGAACCGTTTTTAGGTATTCGTTGACAAGATTTGGTGGTCTTGTTTCTTTATATTTTTCCTTTTTCTTTCTCTAACCAACTACCGAATGATTCGATCGCGACTTCCACTTTCGGACAATGTTGATACGCGTGTGCCCCAAGGTGGTTACCGCACGTTTCTAACCATACCAATTGGTCAAATAAGAATTCAGCTTTAGGGCAACCAAAATCTTCTAAGTGGATTGAGGGGACGTGTATGTGTTTGAGTAAATCCTTTTCATAATGTCCACCTTTATAGGCGATTGTGCTTCATTCATTTACAACGAGGCGAGCAGGGTAAACATTTATCAGCGTAAACATTGTTTTTCAACAACTCGTCCGCAATAAGCTCCATTGTATGATACCAAATATACTCCGTCTTTTACCTAATATATAAACCATACACCTTTTTGACAATTATATAACTTACAGGGAAGTAAGGTTTTGAAAAGTGAGGTTTTTGAAAAAGTGAGGTTTTGAAAAGTGAGGTTTTGAAAAGTGAGGTTTTTGAAAAGTGAGGTTTTTGAAAAAGTGAGGTTTTGAAAAGTTAGGTTTTCAATATAATGTAAAACAGTATAATTACTTACATTAGTTCCTTTGATGAGCTAAAACCCGTAAGGTAATGTTTCATAATTCTCAGTAATAACACGTTTATCATACACGATGCGGTAGTCTTTCTTCATTTTTTTCGTAACAATGTTTTTTTCCTTTTTATCTCGCGTAATTTTAAAAGGCATGTTGATTGTTACTTTTGCTTCCGTTTCGCAATTCGTATGTAAATGAACAAGAGCACGAACAGCATCGTATCATGATTAAGTTTTCCCGATGCAGTATGATCCAGTGTAATACCACGTATTTTAGTATCCGTCTTTCCACTCTTTGTACGGTAGGCGTAATTCTTAGGTCCCCCTGAGACAAAAGACGTAATATAATCTCCATTCAATTCATCTGTGAGATCTCCCAAATAATTTCCTAATGGCGGGTCGGGTTTATCTGGCTTATGCACGTAAATCACGGAATCTGTGTCGTAATAAAGAACACGTTCTTGTAAAATGTCTAACAAATCATATAGTTTCAGACGAGCATAGGTTGTAGTAAAGGCAGCAATTACTACATTAACTTTATTATTCTGTTCAGTAAATTCTTCGGTGTTCCTGTACTGAACTTCAATCATATTCTTGTTCACCATGCGAGCATCACATACTTCAAATTCAGTTGAATACAAAAGGGTAAAGAAACGATGGGGTTCTTGCACCATTTCAGTTTTGGTTAGATTGGAACGTTGCGCAAATTTCCCTAAAAATATAAGAAAAAATAAAATTTTTTCCTGCCGTACCAAATTTGAAGTGCTCACCCTAGGACTGTTACTAACAACAGCTCCCCTTTACCCTGCTCGCAGAAATGACGGTATATTATAAGAACGGAATAAATTTTTATATAACGTACCCCATAATGAATTGAGCATGAGTTTTGCTAAAGAACGCAAGCCAGGGTTATATTCAATCTTCTCTGGTTCAAGATGAATTCCTTCATGTTCGTAATACGTGTCAATATATTCTTGTTTCTGTTCTTCCGTAACACAATCTTTAGGATAACCGCTGGCTTCTTGTTTAATCTTCAGGAACGTATTTACGTACTCTTTAAACAATTCGTCAGTATGGTTTGGGAAATGCCAGACCTCGTGAATTTTTAAAATTTGGTAGCCTTTTTCAATAGCTTTCATTAATTCCACATGGCACCACGTACCGAGAATAGATCTTTCTTGCTCGGAATGTGTACATGGGGTTTTATTCAAGGTGTCGGCACAGGTTTTACATAGAGGGAACATGAGCTTATCCTGTGTACGGTAAGGAAGGACGGGGTGACGTAGACCCCTTGGTGGTAATACCGTACATTTGATTAAACCAAAGTACGAAGAAATATTGCTAAAATTCTCTGTGATGATTACAGGATGACCAACTACTGCTTCTGTTGATTTATTGCACCAGGGACATAAACTTGTAAAATCCACATATCTGAAAAAATAGTATGGTAAGCACACAAACAGGTGTTGTAATGATTTTTTATAAGTACACGTTTCTTACCTAATTTCCTCATCTTCTTGACACGCGTGAAACAATTTTGCAGCATTGGTACGTCCTCCATAAAATGCGTCACGTGGTTGTAGAGGATCAACAAGTTCGTGCTCTTCAAAATATTGTAGTTTCATATCCTCATCATGTTCCATTTCCTTCATTAAATCACATTCCCACATTTCTACGACATGGAAACCTTCGTCTTTAAAATAACAGATTTTTTCCAACGTATCTTCATGAAGCTGCTGCATGGTCTTTCCATTTACAGGGTTTACCGTTTCTCGGGCATAACAGTTCAAGCAGCCTGTGGAAAAAATAAATAAACAAATGTACCCCTATTTAAATTAATAATAATCTTCACACAACTTACCATGCCAAAAACATCCTTGAAACTCGTATGCTGTGTGGTACTCTTCACAGTATCCATCCACGAATACTTTCCGACACGTTTCTCCCCGCCGTTCCTAACATGTTCAATATGTATGTTGTTTTCTCGCATCGTGTAAGATAACCATTTAACTGGTACATTGGACTGTTTCATTTTCAGATAGCGATCAGGTTGGAAAACGGCTATGGTATCCTTCTTTAAGAAATTAGTACGATAAACCTCGTGACATGCGCTAGCAATCGTTAAGCATTTTTCAAAAGGGTCTATGCCTGTAATCTCCCGAAGCATTTCACGAAACTCCATACAACATTTCCGTAAAATGTCAACATCAGATCGGCAATACTTGATAATTTCTTCGTTAAAATTAAATATATACTCGTTATCTCTTTGTTCTTTATGCCATGCGCGAAACGCTTTCCTACTTTCAGGTTTCATCGAATTTGGTGCGTAGTAGGGTTCGGGTGGAATAGGACCTACATAATTTTCATTTTCTTCTCTGTTAAACAGGTGAGGGAAGTATCCTTTACATAATTCACTCATTCCAAAGGTTTGAGGAAATTTAGCTAAACTCATGGGAATGAAATTGAGGGAGTCAATGAATTTTATGTTAAACATAGGTATTGTCATCGAAAGGATCTTTGCACCTCTTAAAATAACTTCGTACTTAACCCCATTTTCATTGAGGAAGTTCTTAATAAAATATCCGTCATATCCTTGAAAATTATGTGCTACTACAATACAATCCTTGTGTTCCTCCGTAAATAACCATTTGCAAAAATCTACATTTGTGTTCTTCCCTTGGAATAACCACTCATCCCCGGCTTCATTATGTATAATACACAAATTGGGTTTATGAATCCCATCTTCCTGCGTACATTCAAAATCGAAAAACAGTAATTCATTACATTGACTTTCTTCTGACTGTTCAGATTTCTGTATGTAACACTTATGCTCATCTTTTTCGTTAAGAATTACTCCACATGTTGTGCATTTCCTCCCACATACGTGTTTCTTGGAACCTAAATTTCTAACATTCATTGATTTTCCACATTTTTCACATTTCTTTATTCCTTGACAAACCGATTTCCCTTTGCCTACGGGTTCTTTATGACGGTCATAACATAATTTACTTTTGAACCAACGATTACACTGATCACATTCTACGGGGTCTTTTACGGTACATTCAGGTGAACGGCATGACTTGCACATTCCTGGACATACGTGACTAAGGGTTTGATCGTAAGACCGTCTGCACTTATGACAGAAATAGGAGTTACCCAGAAAACCGGGCATGGAGGTAATAACATCATAATGGTTACGATGTAAATATAGGTAAATAGGTTTCGCATGGGAAGGCATTTGTAGGTTCGGGTGGATGTATAATGCTGTTGTTGTGGTCTGCAGAAACTATGTTTATTTCGTAGTTCGTAAGATACTTCTGGAACATGTGCACCTCAGGTTTACCACATGGTCCTAGAGGTACATTAGCTAATTCATGTAATTCTCTTGCTTTTTTCTCTTGAGCTCTTCTTAGAGGGTCTCTCAAACTGTTATACTCCGGATCTTTTTCAATTTTTGCAATAGCTACCACAAGTGCCCGAGCTAAACACAGGTTATCTTTATTCTGTATGCATATAACTGATCTTTTTTATGTAAGAATTCCCCTATATCGAGAAGGGTACGTTTTCTCCCGCTATCTAGAGGTGCTTCAACATGCACTATATCTACCACTACTGTATCATTCAAACGGAAATCGCGGTTAGACTGGATAACGCGTTCAATTTGAGAAAAAACACGCTCGGGTGTAAGTTGCTGTACGGGCATGAAAGGTAATGAAATAGGTGTGTCCAGTTGGGTAGAACGCAGTACGAAACGCACTTGGTCTTTTTCATTCATACCGCTGGTTATATCATTCAATAAATGTTCAAAGATTTCTTGAGTATGTTCATAACCTTCAATCAAATCGAGATCATCCTCAGTATTATTAAAGCGTATCGAGTAATCCATGGCTGTCATTCAGAATTTTTTAGATTTCACTTGTTTCATGTTCTCTATCACATACAAGTTTTCTTCTGGTAACGGTGATGAAGTACTAGCCCCCTCACCCACCTCGTCACTTTTACGTTTTCTCCCACCTCCCGTTTGAACATTTTCTTCGACATCCCACACCCATTCATCATCGGAATCACTCCATTCACCTAATGTATTTTCATCAACATCCCAAACCCAGTTATCATCACCATCACTCCACTCTCCTAACGTATTTTTCTTTTCCTCAGTATTGCGAAACAATTCATCATTGGATTCATCTTCCGCATCACGCATCTCCGCATCACGCATCTCGCACTCCATTTCCCTCTGCTTTATTTCATCCTGAGGTTGCCTTTGCCAACGGTTATACACTAGTTCGATGTTTTTATATTTCTGATTTCTTTCCATGATGAATACTACGATTGAATAGTTCACACCCTACCACCCTTTTTAAACCGTGAGAAACCCCACTTTTCATACGTCATAATTACAAAAAAAGTGAGTTATGAAAAAGCATGGTTTTGAAAAGCAATGTTTTGAAAAGTGAGGTTTTTGAAAAGTGAGGTTTTTGAAAAGTGAGGTTTTTGAAAAAGTGAGGTTTTGAAAAGTGAGGTTTTTGAAAAGTGAGGTTTTTTGAAAAGTGAGTTATGATAAGTGAGGTTTTGAAAGGTTTAAAACAATATAAATAGACCCGTATTAGTTCCGAATTTGTATCGATTCCAAAATGCTTTGCTTACACGGTAAACCGGCTACAAAATCAACAACTGAAAATGGTACTTTCTGGTTCTGTGGTGAACCTTCCAGCTGTCATTTCATATGTCCTGACGAACAAGCGTATTTATATGAGGAAGCTATAAATGCGTTCTTAGCAACCAAGCAAGCCCGGCCTGCGTGTTGCCCCATTGCACCTGGAACTTCTGCAGAATATAACTACGCCAGAATCAGAGTGGTCAGGGACGCCACAAACAGGGGCGGATCCAGGATTTTTCGTACGTAGGTCAAGATTTTCTGACGTCATTGGGGGGGGGGGGGGAGAAAAAGTACTTAAAATTATACTAGTTATTAAATATAGGCTAATTAGAGAAGCTTAGTTTCATTTAGAGAATTAGAGAAGCTTAGATTTTAGATTCACTCACAAATCATGTTCTATTACAACTATATTTTCACACCATATATCAGATTCAGATTACCAATGATTCAAATTACAATCAATCATGATGTGAAATGGATAGGCTGGCTTGCCTGCCTGCCTGCCTGAGTATTATATGGCATCTCCATATTAGAAAAATTGAATAAGTTAGTTAATGAACTTGTATACACAGCACAACAAAAGCATCTAGGAATGATTTCACTACTTCAGAGACATAACCAGAAAATAATTGTTTGAAGCAAAAGCTTTTTGTCATGTAGTTCGTATACAATATTCCTATGCGTTTGTTGTTATATGAATTATGTGGACAATATGTTTAATATAGCACACAAATAGTAAGATCAATATAACATATTTAACGAAGGCTAAGGAAAAATAACAAATGTCAAACAATACACATGGTTATAAGCAAAGTAATAATCCTGTATAAAGTCTATATTAAATTCTATAAATATCTCGAGGTCGTGACCTGTTTTGACCGACGCCGCGACGCGTATATGTATGCAAATTCGATGCATATAAATAGACAAATTACAAATACACGCTGGATATAGATTCTTTACCTTATCGCAATGCAATTTCTTTTAGCCTTTTCTCGAACAGCGTCCGGAATAAATGTCTCGCCTCCAATGTGCCGACTAATGCTGCATTGTGTGCTGTTTATGGCACAAAAAGCTCCTCGATCGAATACTTGCGAGGAGAGTGAACTTGCAGTATATTCACGTCGTTGTATCCGATAGCAGACTTTACAATGCCAAAGAATTGCCAGATACTAGAAGCCATTGCCTGACTAAATCGCTTTGTAATAATTTTTCTGTAGGACTTCGAATTGACTGTTTATAGTCGAGAAGTAAGGTCAGAAAGACAGATAATTAATATTCATGCCTTCACTATGCCTCACACGACTGCACGCTCATCAGTCCGAATGGGTCAGAAAATAATCACCAATAAGGTTGCAGAATGTTTTTAAATTGCCCAATTAGAAGCTTTGCACGGAGCCCCTGATTGCAACAAACAGGTCAGAACTCCCCACGAATGGGTCAAACTTTCATCCTACCAATCAGGTGCATCGATTTTGTCAGCTGATGGGGCAAAATTTATGTGTAAAACCGCAGCTTGACCTGTGGCAAAAAATAAATGACAGAAGGCTCAGATACTGAACGATTTTCGACCTGCGATAGCTAATTGGCAAGTAACAGCACGCAAAAATGAAACTGGATTGTCTCCAGTAGTTTGGAATAGTAATTATTTGTTTGACAATTTTTACGTAGGTCAAGTGACCCATTTGACCACCCCTAGATCCGCGCCTGGCCACAAAAGAAAGTTTTGGTCGGCCTTTTTTCACGTGTTCAAAAGAGAATGACAGATGCAGCTACTTCGAGTGGGGAGATGAAATCATCATTCCAAAACCATTATGTAAACATGGAAAACGGAGCAAGCTACAGAAAGTAAAAAAAGAAGGTCCCAACCAAGGTCGGAGCTTCTTATGCTGCGCTGAACCGGCCAAAGAGAGCTGTAAATTTTTCAGGTGGTACGAAGCGTCAAAGCCAAAAGAACCTGTCGAAGACCCCTTCAAATGGCCCGAAACACAAAGTCCTGTAGAACCTACCGAAGAAGACCCCCTTGAGCCAGGCTGTTTTGTTTTGTTTAGTAACCCTCCATCTTGTTGATATACAGTGAAAAAGACGGGGGTGACATTCAATAGTGCTGAAACGGACCGTAAGAAAGCGTATGACGAATTCCTCCGTGACGAATCCCTCCGTCGTAATGAGGAGATTATACCACCGGAGATTATGCTGACAATATTGTGCTACACACCCTTGAGAAACCCAATGTGGGACATACCTGCACCAAAACGTAAGAGGTGTAAATAAAAAATTTCAAACAACATTTTATGAGTAAACGTTTAACAATATTAATGTTTTTTATTCATTATGTATACATAGATAAACAGTTCTTTTAAAGTTTTTATTGTAATATAGTGGATAAGTTTGTTGTATATTTCCAATCAGCTCTGGATAGTTTAACGTTGCAATCTTCTAATAAATGCATAATGTCATGAACATCTGAGAGTGCTGTTATTTCCAATTCATAATCTATCATGTATTGTTTGTTTTCCAATTTATCGCGCATCCCAGGTTCTATGTCATCATAGTAGTAGGATGCCAAGAAATCTTGCTTGAGTACTTTAATATTGAATGTGACATCATCTTCTCCATCAAAACCGGCCACATAATAGTATTCTGTTACCATGGTTCTTTGTCTTAGGTTAAGCAGAGTTCTCAAATAGTGTTTTTGCTTTTATTTAATACTTCAAGTCAAGTGTGGTGCTTTGATTTACATTTATACTACAAAACCCTCTCTTTCAATACCTCACTTTTCAAAACCTCACTTTTCAAAAACCTCACTTTTCAAAAACAGCAATGAATATTAATGAAATCCTAACACGTGTTGAATATTAATGAGGCCGTGTTGAATATTAATGAGATGAATATTAATGAGATTAAAAGTGCGGTTTCATACCGGAAGCGGAAGTGTATCAGGCAATATAGCCGAACTGTAGTAAGGCTTTGGGGGGCGTTACGTTGGCAAGTATGGTTCGGCTATATTGCCTGTACAGTACTACTACGTATATTTCCTTCGTTTTTGATAATAAACCCATCATTTATTTTTTAAGGTACATGTGATGGATGGGATCCATTCACGAAGAGTTTATTCTCTTGAACAATATCACAAGGCCTTATACGGCAAACTTGGTGATGTCCAATGTGGAAAGGATGTTGCAGAAGCAATGTGTAAACTCTCATTCCATGCTTGTTCCAAAGACAGGACAAAGGCCGTATCTCTCCTCAGCAGGCAAGATTGTCGTAAGACCATAGAATGGTAAGTACTTTATTTTTAACACCTTGTTGAATTACTGCAAATTAATTTCTATTTACGATCACGAATTACAAAATAGAAATTTCCATTTTTATGACCGTGCAATGGAACCGTGCCAGTATTTCTTTCAATTGCACGGTGTAGCTTCCATTATTTTCAATCACCCAGAATGTTATTGTTGCACGCCTTTCCGAATCTATAAACGGATGTGGCGCCACAATCTGAGCGATGAAATTTTGTTTATATAGTGAACTAAAAAAACTGATCGATCGACTTTGTGACGATGATCTACTTTGGTGTCATATGGAACAAATAATGAACGTTTATGAATGCAATAGCAAGAATTTTTTATTCTGTGAAAGATGGCGTGTTCCTATCAACTCTAGCTCGCCTCGTTGATTGCAACATTCCACCTTTCACCTGATAAAATTAATATTTGTACCATTGCACTCATAAACTATATAATGTATACTTTTACCAGCTTATATCCAGTTGTTTGCCTACAAACGTATTGGTCACGACGATTATCCGGTCAGCTAAAAAGCTCGATTTGAATTACAATTTTACGCATCGTGACGCAATGTCCTTCATAACTTTAAAACTCGAAGATAATGAAAAACATTTTTTTTCTTACAATGTACCAATTAATTGAATAATAGAAAACGAATCCTGGGCTATCGTGCTTTGATAACGCACGGAAGGAATGTTGAGAGAATATGATGGAAGCGTGTAGAAAGAGAGACACAACCGAGTGTTTTTCGTGCTTCTTGAGTATCCTTACAACATTTCCCGAGTGCATTGTCACAGCATAATTGTACAAGACGAGTTTTTTTATTCTATTGTTGGTGATACAGATACTATACATTAACCTTTTTTGCAAGATATCAATGCTTAAATTTCCCTAACATGTAACAAATCGACCTATTGTGCAGTTGCCTCGCATTACGGTGATGCCAGCAAAAAAGAGCCAAGAGAACCACTTTTCTTTGTTTTTATTTTAATGACTGAAAGCTATTGTAATATAGAATGCAGCATCATAAAACGAATCTACCGTAGCTGTTAATTTTTAAATTTTAACGACTGCTAAATTTGCAAGTAACAAAGTTCAGGAACTCAAATGCAAAATATTTCTAACGTTTAGCAACCAGTTTGAACACGCAGTATTCATGCCGCTATTTGGTTTTCGAAGTCAGGATTTTGAATTCACCTGCATACAAATTTGAAATGCCGTAGCAGAATTTTTAAATTTGTACTTTTAGCGTTTTTATGAAGCTTTCGATTTAGGAGAAGTATTTAAATGCGCAAAAAATATTAGCTTTTTTCTTTTCTTGTTCTTTTATTTTCCTAACTTTGTGAAACTCGCTTTCAATGTCTCATCTTTTTACGAGTTTAGAAATTAACAAATCACGTTAAAATTTTACCCTGCTTATATTATAAGTGTACATCTATATTAAGACATGTGTGTGACCATGACTTCAAATCATGGATATGGTAGGAAATACTTTGTCAGCAGAGCCTTATTTTTCTTTGTTTCCTCGCGTTGGTAGAGCGATGAAATAAGACTTTGCAGCATTCGCATTTGGCTGGTCCAAGATTGTGGACAAAGTTAACAAATTTAGTCTGATTAAAGCGGTATTTGATGCGCGCGATTACTATTTGGCGGGAAAACGTTGACTATAAATGCGAGCCCACGAGGTAAACAAAACAGGATCGGCAGTTTATTGAAGTTTCCGTAATTAAATTCTTGAAATTGGTCCAAAAGAGGTTCGCAGCTACGCACATGAAAAATTCTTTTGAATAATTTATTTTGACTTCACACAAAACAATTGCGCAAAATAATTTGCACCAAAAGGGTAATTTGAATGCAACGAAGCAATCAAATGCAGAGCGTCAGACCGTATGCAATAAAAGGGAATGCGAATGCTCCAGAGCCTTATTTTATCGCTACCCTAGCGCTAGAAAACGAAGGAAATCCTTGGGTGAAGGTTACTAATTCCTCATGGCTGAAGTGGGAAACTAACCTAATACGCGCATGCACTTCTCTCAGTAAATTATATTTTTAATGATATAATCATTATGAAAGTGATTATAATGGTATATACTGCTAATCATCACTACATGCTTATTGCTAGCTTTTGCATTATGCCCATATTGAAATTTTTGTGTTTGGAAAATTACATGGCCAATTTTGACGTTGTTATACAGTATATACATGTAGTTTAGCCTGTTCTAAATGGCTAAGGGATAGGATGTTTCTATAGGGCTCAGTAAAAATGCTTTGTCATAAACCAAATGTCAAGAGAATAAATGCAAATGGAAAAGAAAAAAAACGAAGGCAAAAGTTCTGCTTTTATTAAAAAAATGCACTGATTTAAAGTAAATTTTTACATTCTCTCAGGGCATAGTCAACTTTTCATTGTCAACCAGTCGATAAAAGTAATGTTGCCTCACCAGAGAAACGCAGTGGATATGATATTTTGCCCATCAGAAAACAGGAAAATTGAGTTTGACAGGATAAGAATCATGATTACTTTCAAATTTATTTTAATTCTTCTCACATGTTCAAATTGATCTTTCATACGTGAGAAAAATACTTTAAGCATTTTTATTGCAAGATGAGTTGTAAACATACATTAACATTATTTAGCAAAACAATTTTCTGGCAATGTCTATATTGTCAAAATATGTTGCAGTCACATGTAGTACTTTGAAGTTAATTAAAGGAGCAGTGTCATATTTCAGGCATATGTTTCTGCGCATGCGCATGATAAACGTGAAAGCGTTGGGCTATCGTTTTCAAGTTCGGAATCCAAGATCGCGTCCTCAAAGGAGGGCGAGCATGGTCTGAAATTCGATATTTCCGGATGATAAAAAAGCAACAGAATTTCAAAGGTCGAAGGAAGTTATGCGACAATCAACGCAAAAGAATGTATTTGGTATACAATGTATTTAAAGCATGGAAAATGAAAAAATCGAGGGGGATGTAACCGTTGGAATTGCAGCAATTTCGCCGGACATCTGTTGTCTCTTGAATAAAGAAAAAGGTAAAAATAATGCAATTTATGTGCTTTAATCAAACTAAATCGACAAGAAATTCGTATAATAGTGAGAAATTAAAGAGATAAAATATGCGTGAAATGTGACACTGCTCCTTTAAGTTATATCTGTTAATTCATCAAGGCAATTACTACATATTAACGTACTGTTTCTCTTGGTCAGAGTCAATAAATGTTAATTATATTTAAAACTCATTGATTATTGAATAATATTAATTCTGACCGATTGGATGATAAGATATCAATAGACGTTATACCACGTATATTTTTGCTGACCTTGAGTATCTTTAAACCAATATAAAAAAATAAGCAAAATAATCAATGCCACTAAACTTCAGCACACGGATGAATATATTGCAATTGTATGATTTACAGATTAGTGGATAAACTTACAGAGTTGCAGAGGCTACAAACCTTTGATGTCCTGATCGTGGCGTAAATATAATGGGACACAATTTTACACCCATATCTGTTTTTCTATTTGTTCAGCCATTAGCGCATTTAACGGCGATATAACAAGCACTATACTTAGCCAAACGGCTCACATTCTTGAACGGAAGGGCGATTATATTTCATGAACTTCGGTCGAAATATGTGAGAAAACAAGCGGTATGGCTTACCTCTTTGTGCTTCGGATCACCTTTTAACACTTGGGTACCCCCCAAAGGAAACAAAATACCTGCAACGGCACCCCCCTGAAGGTGCTGTCCCATGAACCTCCAGCGGCTTTTTTACCTTGTGCTTCACTCACCAACAGGTAAGTGCTTTTGTAGCAGTAATTTTGTGGTTTTTTAGGTCTTTGTTTAGGTTATTTATACATTTTTAGTTATTTACGGCATTCCTTTTTACATTTTACAAGTAATGTCAAGCAATCGTCATCGAAAAAGATTTCGTTCGCGCGATTCCTCACGTCAACACTCGAGCTCGAAAAAACAAAAATCTTCAAGTCGTAATGACAAAAGTGAGGAGATGCTCAGTACGATTTATCGGTACTTCGTCTGGTTTATATGACCCTGAAATTACGGGCACCTCTTGGACCCTGACAGAAGAGGTTAAAAATTTTCTGGAAAAACATTTCCGCAGAAATTGGCATTTGACCAAGTTTGCGATATACTGGAGGAACAAGCAGTTCCTTCAGTGGATGATCTTGTAGCTACTATCTTTGACCCTTCAATGCTCCAACATGTTGCTGCTTCGAGCAAAAGGTTCATTCAAGAGTGCGACAGGGAATTAGCTGGCATTCAACGCGCTATGCTTAACGCTACCGGCCCATTATGTACATTGCATGATCAAGTCGAACAGGGGGTTACTTTTCAGCCTCAAGACCTCAAATTTATTTTTCAGCAAACACTCTGTCTTCTGGGGTCTGCCAACACTCAGTTATCTACATTACGGCGCAAGAAAATTCTTGCCTCGATTAATAAATGTAAAATTGATTTGGCTACCCAGCCACTTCCAAATGCCAAGAAGTGGCTCTTTGGTGATGATTTTCCGACAAGTGCGTCTAAAGAGGCAGAATTATCCCGTGGTCTTGCTAAGAATTTAGCATCTAAACTCGACAAGAGCAAAACGACCTACGGGTCACGAGATTCAAGGTATGTAACGACTTCAGCAAATAATTCCAGCACCATTCCAAAAAACGGCAAACATCAAAATTTTCGGGAAAGGCAAAATTTTTTTCGTCCCCCTCGGTCTCAACAGGGGCAGCTGCGAAAATCCCTCAATTCATCGAACAATGGAAGAGCATAACTTCCGACCCTGCGGTTTTAGAAATTGTTACCGGAGTAAACATTCCTTTTCGTTGTGTTCCTTTTCAAAAGTCACCACATCTGACAAAAACAGTTCCGGAGTTACATCCACTATTAGAGCAGGAAGTCCAAAACTTGCTGGAGAAAGGGGCAATATGCGAAGTCCCGTTCTGCGAAGACGGTTTTTACAGTCAGTTATTTGTAACTCCAAAAAGGGACGGAAGCATGCATCCAATTATAGACCTGAGTCCTCTAAATCGCTTCATTGACACACCGCATTTTTAGATGGAGAACTTGGCTACAGTAAAGTCTCTTCTCAGGCAAGGTCACTCATGACCAAGATAGATCTCAAGGACGCATACTTTTCGGTAGCTATTCACCCTCAGAGTCAGAAATTCCTGAGATTCCTGTGGCAAAACAAAGCATTCCAGTTCTGTTCTCTTCCATTCGGTCTGAACATTGCACCGTCTCTGTTTACTTGCCTCATGAAACCAGTAGCAGGTTTCCTAAAGAAACGCGGCGCTCGCCTACTCCTGTACCTGGACGATATGCTCATAATTGGTTCGACTCCTCGCGCAGTCAACGACTTCACCCAGATGCCTGTGAATCTCCTAAAAGCGTTGGGGTTCATGATCAACCTGGACAAATCGGCTCTAACCCCAGCTCAGGTTATAACGTTTCTCAGGTTTACGATGAATTCAAAAACCATGCGTTTCACTCTACCCTGCGAGAAAGAGCAGAAATTACTAACCCTGTGCCGACAGACTCGTTCGAACTTGACGATTCTCTTTAGAACCCTGGCCCAACTTCTGGGTCTTTTGGAATCTTATCGCCTAGCCGTGTGGCAAGCATCTCTTCATTTTCGTTACCTACAAGCTCTCCTCATCAGAGGTCTGAACCAAATGAATCACAATTACGAGGCTCCAGTTTCGTTATGCTCTCAGTCCCTAGGGGAAATCAATTGGTGGCCACAGAATCTCGAAACAGTCAATGGCAACCCGATTATAACACCATCTTCAGATCTGATAATATTCACAGACGCCCCTTCACGGACTGGGGAGCTGCTTGTGGGAACATCAAAGCCAACGGGAAGTGGTCTGCCACAAAGAGACAGTTGCATATAAATGTTCTCGAACTGAAGGGGGCAATGCTGGGAATACAGTCGCGCCTGAAGAATCAAAGTTCGAAAATAATATCCCTGAATATGGACAGCTCTACAGCGGTGGCCTATGTTAACCACAAGGGTGGCACCCACTTCCCAAAGCTTCTCCAGGTGGCACTACAACTTTGGAATTGGTGCATTCAGCGCCACCTATTCATAACAGCATACCATGTTACAGGGAAAACCAACGTGGTTGCATATCGCGAGTCGAGAGAATTTATCGACCAAAGCGACTGGAAAATAGACCCGATAATCATTTCTCCCTTTCTGAGCGATTGCTCCACAGACCTGTTTGTGTCACGTCTGACGCATCAACTTGCCAGATACATCAGCTGGAGGCCCGACCCCCAAGCATTCCAGTCGGACGCCTTCAGTGTGAATTGGAAACACCTAAAGGGTTACGCATTTCCTCTGTTCAACCTCATCGCGCGGGTTCTCAACAAGGTGATGATGGACAAGACGGATCTTGTTCTGGTAGCACCAATATGGCAAGCACAACCCTGGTGGCCTTTCCTGCTCGGCATGCTGGTACAACAACCAGTTCTGCTTCCGTTCTCATCGACTCTTCTAATAGACCCAACAGATCCTCAACACATTCACCCAATGTTCCCTCGTCTTCATCTGGGCGTATTTCATATCTCCAGCAACGATATCAGGCAGAGGGTATTCCGAGAAACGCTACCCAATTACTCATCTCAGCGACTCGAAATTCCACACAGAAAACATACGAGTCTAGCTGGAAACGCTGGTGCAGCTGGTGTGATAAGAGGAAAACTGATCCTATTTCAGCATCTTTGAATAGTATATTGTCCTTTCTAGCAGACTGTTTTGACGAGGGCCTTCAATATAGATCCATAAATGTATTGCGATCTGCGTTGTCGTCGACGCACCCTAAAATTGACGGACACCCTGTGGGCCAATTAAACACCCTTATGCCCTCAACCTCATGAAGGACATATCCTTAACAATCGTTCTCCTAAACCACGATACTCGTATACATGGGACGTCCGCCAGGTAACAGAATATATAGAAAAATGGCAACAATTCTTCTCTATCGTTAAAACAACTATCTCTCAAGCTGGCTACCTTACTAGCGATCACCTGTCCTAAGCGCGTTTCCTCTTTGGCCCGACTGGATATCAACCATCTTCGATTTTCTCCAGAAAGCGCTACCTTCACTCTAACGACATCGACTAAGACATCTCGTCCGGACGAGACTGTAACAACTTTCTTCTCCAGTTTCCAAACAAATCTTGTTTTGTGTCCAGTGGACTGCCTTAATTCCTACATTACGATCACAAAGTGGTTCCGAAATCTGTCAGGGAAAGAACCAAACATCCTCTTTATCTCACGTACTAAACCTCATTGGGCAGTGACCACTGCAATGGTTGCTCGTTGGATCCGTTCGATTTTGAAAGGCGCAGGGGTAGACACATTTATCTTCAAGACACACTCTGTGTCAGAGGAGCAGCTACCTCAGCATTGGCTAATGCTTTCGTACCTTTACAAGAGATTTTGAACATGGCCGATTGGTCTAATTCGTCAACCTTTCAACAGTTCTATTATAGACCAGTGTTCTCCACAAGTTTTGGACATGCAGTACTTTCAAAACCATAATAACTATTATTTGCTTTTTATTGCTATTGCTATTGTTATTGTTACCTTGGAATGTAACGTCATCAGTCGATATGAGAAGACATTAAATATTTTCTTCCTTCGCGTATTCATTGTGGTGTTAAAATCTACCGCTTGTTTTCTCATATATTTCGACCGGAGTTCATGAAATATAATTCCAGTTATACAAGAGCTGTTAGCCTGATTGTATAATTGGGGTTATATGAGTGAACGAAGGTACCTTTCCAGTGTGGCGAGCACGCTTAGTGTTAAATAGCTACTGGAGGTTCATGGGACAGCACCGTTCAGGGGGGGGGTGCTGTTGCAGGTATTTTGTATCCTTTGAGGGTACCCAAGTGTTAAAAGGTGATCCGAAGCACAAATAGGTAAGCCATACCGCTTGTTTTCTCATATATTTCTCCCTTCGTTCACTCATATAACCCCAACTATACCATCAGGCTTACAGCCCTCGTATAATTGGAATTAATGTCGATATAGAACCTATTAATCAGCTACACTACACGTGGTGTACAGGATATGGACTGCTCAAATGTAAAGTTGTGATTCGTGAAGCGTGGATCATCTGCTAGCACATGTAAGATAAATGTCAATCTCACCCTACTTTGAACATTAACCAATCATGATGTTGTATTTGAGTGGTTTATGTCTTATAGACCACGTACAATATAACTGATTAGTTGACACTAAACCATATTGATGAGATATACAGCTTAGTATAGTTACTGGACCTCATCGATAGACAATTATCACTTATGTAAAGTGGAATTTAGACTTCCTCAATAAAAATTTCGCGCAAAGTAAAGTAGGAGCCGGATTTTCAGAGGGGCGCAGAGCGAGCAAGGCGCGCAGGGGCGTAAGGTAGTGTGAGGTGGCAGGGTAAACAACTAAAGAACTTTAAAAATGGCTAAAGAATTTTAAAAATGGCTAAAGAATTTTAAATGGATGTATAGTCGTGTTGGGTAACGCTTGTTTCAAAAGAAAATGACAAACCTGAACGTGTTTACTACGAAAGTTTACAAGACATATCGATGACAGCACTTAATCTTCATGAACGACGAAAACAATTAAGTTCCACGTTGAAATATTTAGTGAAATGATATTCACAGGAAATTACAGTTGCTCTCGAAGTATTGATGACAAATCACACCTGCGTTTGGTGCAATATTTGTTGTATATTTGGCGCAACACCGCTGGTGCATAATATAAATATTTCTCTAAACAATCGTGCGATTTTTCATGATCATTAATACTTAATCTTTCACTAATAACTATGCCAAAGAGTAGAGGCTATAAAGAGGGACCACTTCATTTAAAAAAGCGTAAGGTGCTGTCGTCATGATACGTCATGGGCACCGTCTTCCTAGCCAGTGCCCTAAACAGAAGCATTTCCCCCCGGTATTAGTAGCCATTTTTAACATTTCCTGGGGTAGATTTCCTCTGTTTAGGGCACTGGCTAGGAACATGGCGCCCATGACGAATATTGCATGCTCGTTCTCCCCAGAAATATTAAAAATGGGTACCAGTACGGGGGAAATGCTTCTGTTTAGGGCACTGGTTGGGAACATGACGCCCATGACGTATCATGACGATAGCACCTTACGCTTTTTTGAATAAAGTGGCCCCTCTTTGTAGTCTCTACTCTTTACCTAAGTGGCAAGAGTCTCTTTGTAGTCTCTACTCTTTCGTGATTAGCTCTGCATGTTTTAAATCTAAGTTAAAAGATGATATACTATAATTATATACGGAAAATTTATTCGGTATAATAGATAAGCCTCCAAGTGTTGCTATTGCACTATGGCAGTGACATATGGTAATGACAAGCACGATTGTCATAAAAACAATGGCTTACTTGATCTAGGCTATTGGCAGATTTGCTGTTGTATCTTTTGTTTTTGGAAGACAGGATATCGTTATTTAGAATTTTGTAAGGTGAACACAAGGTACTTAGCTAGCTTGAGAGCTGCACGTTCGTGGAGTGACATTAAGGATTCATTGAGGATTATTTGCGTTCTATATGAACGAGCATGAGTTGTGCAAACAAGGGAAAGAAGTCATAGTGAAGTCGCTTAACCAAACGATCTGTACTGGCGAGTACAAACTTGGGCACCCCCTCTACAATTGATTAACTATGCCTCCTAATCAATTTAAGTACGGGTGCCTAAAATTTTCAAGTTAGGGGGGTGTTATCACAGTGAGGTGGTACGTTAACGGTTGGCAATGTTTCTCTGCCAGTCAATGATATTTAATGTGAGAACATCAAACAGGAAATTTTATATGCCCATTTATCTGTTGTCAAGTCCATGTCTTTGAACAATATCCCACACACCTTATTATTAAATACAATGATTGAGTAAAACATGAACAAGCATCCCGCGAACCGTTATTTCAAAAACGGAACTCCCCCCCGGGATGATAAATTTTGTGAATATCTTCATTACACCCCCAAAAACATTTCAATTTGACTTAGGAGTCGCGGGGAAAGAAATACTGACTTTGTCCGCTTTGTACAGATCTTGCCAATTTTTGCCGCTAAGCGACCGGACTATCATTAGTATGCTTGGTTTTGTATTCTTTTGTTGTAGTTTTTGCTGTAGTTAGAACTCGCAAAGCTCAAATAAATTGCAAAACATTGCAGAGCAAGAAGGAAACTATACATGCAGCCCAAGAGTAGAGACTACAAAGAGGGGCCACTTCATTCAGCAAAGCGTAAGATGCTGTCGTCATTATACATCACGGGCGCCATGTTCCTAGCCAGTGCCGTAAACAGAGGAAGTCATTTCTGAAAATATTAAAAAATGGCTACTAATAGCGGGGGAAATGCTTCTGTTTTTTTACATCTAGTTTTCTAGGTTTGTAGTTCGTCAGCATATTGTCATTCATGCATACCATGCGCCGCAGAAAATTTCGAAACCGTAGACAGTCAGTCGCATCTTTGAGGAGGGTCAGTCGCGTCATTAATGGTCGGTGGCATTATTGTCTCGATCTTAAGCCTATGTGTGTGATAAAACTAATAATTTTTTCTTTTTAAAATTTTAAATAATCCAGTCTCTGATCCAAACCCTAAACCTAACTCTTACAGAAATCGTATAAAAGTAAAAAAATATAAGAAAAAAAGTTTGACGAACTTTAAAAATAAAAAAGCCTCGGATGGGATTCGAACACCTGCCCAATCTATATCAAGTCGCACGCCTAGACGACTGAGCTAACAACGAGCTTGCTGGAAACCGTCGAAACAATTTCTATTTATAATGAAACTTCGTCTAATCGACACGAGAGGAATCTGGGAACGAGATAAATGATGCGACTGACCATCAATGATGCGACTGACTGTCTACGGTTTCGAAACAAGCTTCGGATGGATTCTATCACTTCTGTCGTGTATTTTTACATGCTGCAATGAAAGTATATCAGTAACTTTTATGTCTTTTTCTACAAGCTTTTAGTGTCAATCAAACTGGAGTCAGCACAGATATGATAACCATGCTCCACGAGATTTGCAAAACCTCGCCAGATGAAAAAGTGGCAAAACCATATCCACTCAAATATATCTTAGAAACTACGAACATCACTACGAACATCACTCCTGGAAAAACCACTGTTAGCACATCTACCAGCCGTCCAACAAGCTATGAAAGTAGCCCATTTAGCACATTTGTCAGCCATCCAACAAACAACGGAAGTAGCACATTTAGCACATCTACCAGGCGCCCATCAAGCCAAGCAACGCAATTACATATAAAAATGCATGGAATGGTGTTTTTGTTGGGACGATCTTGTCAAATTTTTTATGGCCATAAATAACTGCATATGCAGATCTTAAGCTGCAATATTATCTATTCCAGTCATCTCAAAGATAAATTTACTATTAGATCGTCTACCAAAGTTATACTTGGTGGCCTAAACGAAAAATAACTACTCGCTTGCTGAGCAACGAATTGTCGAAAACTGCAAGCCTCGGACAAAAACATTACTAAAATGATCATCAAAAACCTCCACTACTTCATTATTCGATGTCACAATTTTTCTTGAAAGTTTAATTTTTATTTGTTTTGTTTCCTATTTCAGCCTTATGTCGTTTATTGTTTTCCATTCTCGGATCTAAAAAGCAACCACTCTGTTTCGGATAGTCCTCGAGTTATCTTTGTAGTAAATTAATCTTTATTTCTAATTACATTTTAGTTATGATTTAATATGATTATACTTGATTCACTTTAATTGGTAACGTAATTTAAAATGCAGACGTTGCAGGATCAGTAATTTGATTCAGCTTTAATTATACGTTAGTAATGAAAATCTAAGTATTACGGAAGAATTTAGAGTATACTTTACTTCTCTATTCAGATCCTTTAAATTATATTTGTAATGTAGTGAAACTATATTGAATCTCTATTCTAATCAATATCTCATGTATATTAATTATCCCAATTATTTAGAATTGGGAATATTTCATTACAATAAATATAACAAAAACCTATATGGTATTTCTCGTGACTCCACAGAGACAACGTTCCTGAAGGGAAGAAATAAGACCGAGAATTGCTTATTTTTTCCTCGGAAAATAGGATTGATACAATTATGTTGGAAATGCAGTTATTTCAAGTAACGCTTATGCAAAAACAATTCCGAAATCCATAGATCTTTTATGAGTCCTTCTACTGTATATAAGACTACAGGTGTGATAATATAAAAAATAATATTATATATACGAACATTCAGGGAAAATATTTCGATTTGAGTACCACGTAGCCCTATCGAGGGGTTTCAATTAAATAATGTAGAATGTTGTCCTAAAAATGATTTGACAGTGTTGTTATGGTTACCACTATTTTTAATTACATCGGTGCGAAAGCTTAGAATTAAAGGATAGAAAATTGAAATATAAAGAATTTCTAATTCCCCCAAACTCGTTAAGGTCTCAGCATTATCGGTTTGCTTAAACTGTTGACTAATACATATTTCTCTTTTATTCTTTATTAAATATAATCTAAACCGAACTGCCAGACATTTATGGGGCACCGTTTGTAAAAAAACTACAGAATACAAACCCCCTTATTTTTGTTGTAATTTAACGTATATTTTATAGATTTATGCATTGTTTGAGGTTATTTATGGGTAACAATGTTGGTACGCAATACATTTATATATCGCAATTGCGCATGTCGTTGTGATTTATATATAACAAAGTGTAAAAGCCAATGCGATTTATATATCGCAAGCGCACTGTCATTGCGATTTATGTATCGCAAATGTAATAGCCTTTGCGATTTATGTATCGCAAGTGCACTGTCATTGCGATTTATATATCGCAAGTTCACTGTCATTGCGATTTATCACATTTAATTAATCGTGGATTTATGTATCGCAAATCGCAATTTTTCATTGTGATTATGGCGATTTAGAAGTGCTCGGGTGAGAGGGGCAGTTGTTGCCTGCGATTGGGTGTTAAGGCGGGAATTTTTCTGAAAGCCCCAAAAAAATCTAAGATGGAGAATAGTGAAGAGCTGGCAAGGGTTATCTCTGAAGCGGTTACGAGTGCCATTCGACGAGCAAGATCCAGTACTGCAAATGAACGCGAGCAGAATAACGAGGTGAGTATTTTTCACGTTTCATTTTGAATATTCAAGTGCAGTTTATGCATACTTATTTTCGAATATGTTATTATATGTAAATATATTTGCATTTTAAATAACATTCATATATTGAGTAGCTTCATTGAATTACATATTTTGTAGACCACTGTTCTAAGGGCCTGATTACATGAGACACGAACTCAGTGCTAGAGACCGGGATGAAAATTTTTTCAATTACATGGAAAATTTCAACCCTGCATTTGGACCATCAGCCCTGTTGACCAGGCTGAAAATTTCACATTCCACTTAAGACATTGCCGTCCATGCTCCTATACAGCTTCAGCCCAGGGCTGAAATGACTACATGGGAAGATTTTTTTCCTGGATACCCAAACAAGGTTGAACTCAGCCCTGGTTGAAAAATTTCTAATGTTATCATTTCTAATGTAATATCATTTTTCTTTGTTTACTCGATCCTGATTGGCTAAGAATTGTGCCAATAATGTGTTTAATGAATATTGCAATATTCCGTACAATATTGCCTTTTTAATGTCAGGTTTTATGGTGAATTACATGTAATGTTAATTTTTAGAGCCGGATGAGGGAGCGAACATCTGTAATGCAACTTCCAAGCTCATTTGGGGGATCATTTGTTCCAACATTAAGTCGAAAAAGAAGAAGAGCAACTGCTTGTCCAAGACCAAAATTCCACACCAAAAATATTTTTTGCTTTCCCCCAATAACTAGCCAAAATATTTCAATTCCTCGGAGTGAAAGTAGGTCAAGATTGATTGAAAATGGGTTGGTTGCAAAAAAATGACTTTTGAATCATCATGGTCTGAAACTCAAATGAGTGCTGAGATTTATGGCTTTTTCAGCCATCTTTTTGAAGATGAAAAGAACCCTATGTTTACATTTCAGTATTTAAGGTAATTATACAAAGCTACACTGAATGACAAACATAAGGCATTCTTGGCATTTTAAATATTGTACACTATTCCCTAAGTGTACTTTTTTTGGTGTGTGTACTTTATAAAGCTCACTGCATGGGGCGAAAAAGCTCCTCAACTCTCTTTAAATGGAATGCAAAGGAAGTTTTGTCCATTTGCCTCAGAGACACGTTCTATGTTGCTGCAGAACAACAGCCAATCCATGCGTCAATGCTTGTACACTACAACCTGTACTATTGACGACTATGTAAGTATACATTTAACGTTGAATGTTATATTGGGAACAAAACTAACAGATTGGTCATAAAGGATGAACTAAAGTGTGAAAATTAGTTATGAATTTTATGACAGATAATACTATTTTACATGTACAACTACTGTAGCTATATATCATGCATTTCTTTTTCAGCATATGTTTCGACTTATCCCTGGATTCTCTGGGTCACAAAATTTCTTACTCTTCAATAGTTTTTCTAAAATTTATGATCAACTCTGTTTCAGCAGTAATATTATTTGATTTGCCTTTAGATTCCAGTAGCATATAATACAGAAAACAACATGCAGGACCAGACAGTTGAGACTATGGTTGGGACTTGTTTAACTTAAGAGATTAGGTGAGGTTCATTTAGAGGTAAATGTTATGAAAGGTGTTTTGAGCGTTTGTCTTACTAAAAAATACAGCCTTAATATGAAAATGCAATATAATTACATTTTTTAAAAATAACCAGCACATGTGCCCTTTCTCAGCTCACAATTGCTCCTCCACTATTTTCAGTTGTTATGAAAGCATTGTTTTGGAGGAAGACATCATCATATCCAATGATGATAATAATGGCAGTGAACCGGAAAAAGAAACAGCTAAAAATAACAGGTAACTACCTTACTGTTGCAGTAATCACAGCCAGTCACCTGGTTGTTAAAAATTGTTGAAAACTCACAGTTGAATATGTTGCTTTATCTCAATCATTTTCTGGACTATAACGTGACCTTTACTCATGAATGTATTAGAAAGGTGGCATTTCTAACTCTTTAGCAACACATATGTGTAACTGAAATACATTTTAAAGGAGATCAACTCCAATGAGGTAGACAAAGAATCTGTGTCTTTGATCAATATACGGCGCACTCAGGTGTGGGTTGATTCATGCCGTCATTTAAGAAAGGTAAAGTTTGACCCTAGAGCTGCTGTTTCTATTAAATTTGATGACAACCGTGGTGCTAGGGAGGGTGCCGTCGATGCTGGTGGCCGACGTCAGGAGTACTTTAGACTGTTGGTAAGGGCACTTAACTTGGAAACTGGCATTTTCTGCGGACCCAAGGATAACCGTATTATTTTTCCAAATGCAGCAGGTATATGTGATATATATGTAATTTATATTAAACAAGTATTAAATGAGGTCGAGCAGAATATGAGAAATTATTAAGGCTCAAACCGAGGCCTTAATAATTCTTCATATCCTACGGCAACCGATTTTAATAATTGTTTTACTATTTTTTGAAAATATTCTAAACTCAGTTTAAACGCTTGCTTTGTAAGTAAGAAGACACAAGCTGCTAATAATGGAGCAGCATAAAATTGCTTGGAAACTTTAATAAGCCAACCAGACTACGAAAAAAATATTACAAGGTCAGTGAATATACGACGAAATGAGTCATAATGTGACGCATATTTGTTTTCAATATACGACGAGATGAGTCATAATGTGGTATATTTGTTTTCAATATACGACGAAATGAGTCATAATGTCGTGTATTTATTTTCTACCCCAACTTTGGGCAACTGCCAAGCAGATATGACGATTTTACCTTTAGCTCTTAACCAATCAAAACTTCTAAAATATTTTCAATAGATAATAAAATATATTATACAATTAAAGGGCTGTTAAGATTCGTGCTTGCAGCGGTTCTGCATGATCGTGGAATGCTAACTCATTTTGTCTACGTAATTGTATTTTGATATTTTAAAGAAACAAAAGTCTGCTTAATATACTGTAGACAAGTTGTTTTGAATCCTTGAAGACAATGCGAATTGTGAGCTGTTCAAAAGATTTGATTACGAATTGAAGGTGTGACTTTGGCCTGATTAATAAAGTGCGACTTTGGTCTGCACTGTGTGTAAAAAAAGTTTGCCTATTTAGCCTACCGACCAACTTTAAATTCTTTGAACGAAAACTGATATTAATTTTTTAATTAAAAGCTAACACAAATTGACCTAACTTTTCCTTATTTACGGTGATTGTTAAGAAAGTATAAAAAGTAATTTGTTCGTTTTACCCATAGCACGCAGCAAAGGCTACTACAAATTGGCTGGACAAGTTATTGCATGGTCTCTGATACATGGAGGTCCTGCAGGAAATTTTTTTAGTTCTTCATTGTACAATGCTATCGCGTCCTCTGGCAACTGCAGATTGGCAAATATTGAAGTCATTTGTAATACTGAGCTTCGTGAAAAAGTTAATGGGGTTTGCCCATTTGTCGAAATATTTCACCTGTATGCATACAATATAATATGACGAAAAAACCAGTCCATAATTATAATTTGGTTATAATTTACATAATATAGTTTTTACTTTCAAGGTTTCTAACGCTGAAAGCGTTGATAATCTCAAAAAAGCACTTGAAGACTCTACCGTTCAGGAAATTTTAGAAGCCCAAGGACCTCTTTCATCAGTGTCATCCATGAATGACAAGGATCGAATGTGTAAATTACTTGTGCAACACATAGTTATAGATTCGGTCGAATATCTCATTGATGAGGTAAAAGAATGGCTCACAACACTTGGAGTTTTGGGAGCTATTTAACAAAACCATGAAAAGTTTATAGAGAGGTTTTCTGCAAGGAGAACATGCCAAAATTAGATGCACATATGGTTGGCCTCTTGAGGGATCTAATCAACGCCCGTTGCAAGAGGAGGCTATTGTGTATTGGAGGGATTACTTACAAGATTGCATGAGTATGTAGAAATAACCTTTTACAATATTTCATGGGCTTCCCAATTATTCACGCCAATCACTCAGGGGTTGGTTGTTTAGAAAGCTAGTAACAGCAGTGCGGAAATTTTATTGACAGCAGTTTTCTTTCTTTAATCCAGCTTTAAATGGATATGATCAACTGCAACTTATGTAATTTGTTGCGTGTAATTTTGTTTCAAAGTGGAGATGCACAAGCAAACCTCTCAGAAGTACTTGTATTTTCTACTGGAGCAAGCAGTCCTCCACCTCTAGGCTTTGCTAACGAGCCAGTTATAGAATTTTCGGAAGGAGAATTCCCGAAGGTAAACACATGTGCTCCGATCCTGTACCTGCCACTTAGCCATAGTGATTATGAAACATTTAAAGAAAAACGCGATTTTGGTATTCTCAATTCGCCACACTTTGGACATGCGTAACATTCGTTTTTTGCTTGTTAGTTTCCATTAAAATTTTAAGAGCATGCGCAACTTAAGCATACATTTTAAATAAATTACATTTTAGTTTGCACTGACGTTCTTTAATGCATGTAATATTTTGCAATTGCATAGTATATTATGTGACACGAAACGTTCTGGCTTACATTTTTTACTATATTTGTCCACTGTGTTCGTCGGATAGTAGGTGGCTGCTTACAAATTGAACTGCCTGCCGGTACAGCACTTCTCCACATTCAGGAGATAATGGGTCAACAGTTTCCATAAGGTCTCGCAAGGATTTGTCGTCAAGAATATTTTCTGTTGTGAGAACGTTAACATGTGGGATAACGGTCGTCTCCAACAACTGTTGTACACTCACTCCCAGCGCATGATTCTCTGCATTGAATCTTTGGCGTTGAAGATCGGTAAGATGGCGATTTTGATAAAACATTTGCAATGGTGAGAGATTCTCTTCAGTGGAAACCTTGTGGTTGTTGTGAGCAGCAATAAATTCTAAAAGTGTCCGGTTCAACCTTGGTGTGTATACATAGTGAAGACAATACAAATCAGTGTCATTTGAAGGGTCAAGCATTCCTTGCTGTTTCAAATTGTAGAACTGCTGTTTAAACACATTGATGACCTGTTCATTTACGGCCCTATTGTGGCGTTCAATCCTTTGGTTATGTACAAAGCTACCAACGATCACAGAATGAGATGTCTCACCATGCACATCAATCATATTCTTCCATATATTGACATTTTCACCACTATAATCAGTTCTTATTCTCAACGGTTGACCATATTTTTGGATTGCAGCATGAAATAAACTCATAACAGTTGTTGCCCGATTGTTGTCGGAGAGCCATCCGAAGGTCACCAAACGGCTAAAACCATCTATACCATGGTGTAGTACGAAACGCCAACGAACTTGTGGTTGCCATCAACGTGCCATAAATAATTGGGACATGGAACAGAGAACACCCGCCAGCGGATTGGCAAGTGACTACGTGCTTGAACACCTTCAGGGTCGACTTCCTTAATTTGTCTTCTTTGAATATTCACTCCATTGGACCGTATATGACCTTACACCATAACCTCCCCAGCGTTTGGGTGGTTTTCTTTAATTCCTATGACAGCATCACGTAGTTCATTTTCAGAATGACTAGAAAATCATCCCTCATATACCGTTCCATATTCTTGTATAACATTGTATATTTTTGGCCTAGAAACTCCCAATGATCGTGCTTTGTCACTGATAGGAACTTTAAGAGACAGCATATTTTCTAAATACTCTCTAGGAATATTTTTTCTAGGTCTACCACAAGAAGGCCGGCTAAAAAACATTGCACTAATCATGTTATTATTCTACGGTAGAAAACCATCTAAATACCTGTTGATTGTAGTACTTCAGGCCTTTTTTTAAGAGATTGGCTTTCGAGGCATCAATCCCCCTGGTAAATATAAAACCAATGTAACCTGCCCCCCAGTGACATCAGTGGGGGAGGCAAAACAACCCCCCCCCCGGTTTAATGTTCTTAAAGTGCTATAAAAACGGTATTAGTGCACAAAACATGCTTATAAATTTTATGTTGCATTGCATGTATACTACAACAGGGGGGGGGTGATGCTTCTCAAGCTAATCTCTTAAAAAAGCAATTTGCTCGCTCCATTTCACCTTTGGCATGCATTTTGATAGCTGTGACTTATTTTCTTTTGCTGGTTATTAAGTGGCATCTATTTAAAAGAGGGCAAAATAGAGGCTGCAGGAAAAGTAATGGTACTTAAATGTCAAATACCTTCCACTTGCTACCAAATAACAAAGTTCGATCAAAGGTATAGAATATACTGACATTTCAAACTGCATTTTTACGGTTGCCCAACTATCGCCCAACTATGGTCGATAGTTGGGCAACCGTACTATGCTCGCACGCAGTGGCGCACGCAGTCGCCCAACTATGGTCGCACGCAGTGGCACACCCCACACGCACGCACGCGACTGTCTTTAATTCTTTTTGAATATATAATTATATAATAGATAGGCAGTCGCGTGCGTGCGTGCCACTGCGTACGAACCTATTTGGGCCACCTATGGTATTACTAGAACATTTTTACTCATGTATATAAATACTGCAACAAAAACCATAGAAGTATCGGTATTCGTAGACCCAAATTTGCTGGGGGTTGTGAACTGATTATATTAAGTTCACGGGCTAGGAATAATGTGACTAGTTGGTGAGGGCCTTAGAACAGTGGTCTAAAAAAGATGTATTTCAATGAAGTTACTCAATATATGAATATTATTTAAAATGCAAATATATTTACATATAATAACACATGCAAATAAGTATGCATAAACTGCATTTGAATATTCAAAATGAAAAGTAAAAAATACTCACCTCATTATTCTGCTCGCGTTCATTTGCAGTACTGGAGCTTGCTCGCCGAATGGCACTCGTAACCGCCTCAGAGATAACTCTTGCCAGCTCTTCACTATTCTCCATCTTAGATTGTTTTGGGGCTTTCAGAAAAATTCCCGCCTTAACACCCAATCGCAGGCAACAATTGCCCCTCGCGCCCGAGCACTTCTAAATCGTCATAATCACAATGAAAAATTGCGATTTGCGATATATAAATCCACGATTAATTAACCGTGATAAATCGCAATGACAGTGCATTTGCGATGTATAAATCGCAATGACAGTGCACTTGCGATATATAAATCGCACTGGCTTTCACATTTTGTTATATATAAATCACAACGACATGAGCAATTGCGATACATAAATGTGTTGAGTACCATCATTGTTATTTATAAATAACCTCAAACAATGCATAAAACTATAAAATATACGTTAAATTACAACAAAAATAAGGTGGTTTGTATTCTGTAGTTTTTTTACAAACGGAGCTCCATAGACATTATGTACATAAAGCACTGGGCAAATACCATTTTTAGACAGTTTGCACATTCAATGTAGGCAGTGGCGTAGCCAGCTTTGAATAATGGTCCCGCCGTTATATAGGACGGCGTCGACTGCAATTAGTAACGAACAGTGCACTATGCAGTTAGTTTTTTAGCTATAATATACCGATCAAAACTGGATAGGTTGGAATAGAGAAAACACCTAGTTAATGCACCAATCATTAGGCAAATATCATGAGACAAGTAATAAACCACTATGACACATACACAATGTTGTGGGAGAAGGGTTGATAGGGAGAAATGCTCCGATTCTTATATAAACATTGGTCAAAAATGCCTCCCCCACAGACTCACTATTTTAGGATTATGATTATGATATAGCTGTGTCCTCAGCGGGTAATGGCTCCCCCGTGTTGGACTTTGCCCAAGGAGTAGTAGCTCCCCAAGATGGGCACTCTCAATGTCCAAGGGGTAGTAGATCCCCGTGATGGTCATCGATAACTTAAATGCCCAAGGGGTAGTAGATCCCCGTGATGGGCATTGTTTACTTTAAACATGCAAGGGGAAGTGAATCCCCATAATTAATTACAATAAAATATATATATTACATTGTTTTATGTGAGTCTATGGGGTGGAGGGTGACCTTTGGGAGCACTCCATCTCCATCAACCAAAGACAAATCTTATTTATTCATTTTTTTTTTATAATTATTTCCTTTACTAATCTATTAATATTACAATTAACCATATTAACTATAATTATTTCATTTTACTAATCTATTACTATTACACTTAACCATATTAACTATCCCATAATAATTAATTTTGACCTTAGATGAGTGATATTCCATGCAAATGACGCTGACTGAGTGCGACATAGACTATTTACCTGTTTATATCCAATTCTATTAAACTAATGCTAAAATGGTGCAAAATCATTGAAGGGTGGGATGGGTGGGAATTTCAAAATATTGTCGTGGAGGTCAGACGCTTTTGCTTGCATGTGACAGAATGATACTTATTGATACTTATTGATCCAGGCAGGAAACTATTTAGACGACATGGTTAAACCTGATTGGTCCACCCGCCCAGACACATAGGGAGAGATGTAGACAATGGTTTGTTGTTAAAGTTGGCATTGAGCCTAGCACGTGTATGAACATGCGTTTCCCAAATTGACCTTTGTACACTGCGAGACTCTGCACAATTTTACTTCTGGCCCAACGCTTCATGGCCCAACGGTCATTTAGTGTCCGTAATAGCGAGAGTCCGCAGTAACGGGGTGCGAACAAAATTTCCAAATTTCAGTGTGTATAGAATGTCTGTAGTAAATAACAGTGTTTTTGGTTTAAAATGTCTAGTTTATTCTAACATATAATTGAGGTTTATTGTGATGAATGAGCGCAAAGTACAAGTCAAAATTAAGTAAAAATTGTATCTAAATTTAACTAATCCTAACCAAATTACAGCAATAGAAAAAAATCAGTGTCAAATGTCTTTTTTTTCCTCACTGTAAAGATACTTTAGACAAAAAGTACATAAACAGTTCTATTTTGAGGCAAAGTACCTTTCTAGCGTACTTTGGTGTGATCTCTCGTTCACGGAATCCTTACTGTCTTACTTTATCCGCTAGCAAAAAAAATCGTTTGTAAGTGAAAACTTTGCGCGCTGAATAATGAAAAGCTTTATGTTCCGTATGCTTTCAAGAACTTCTCGATAGCTCTTTAGGCTGCTCGTTGGAAAACTTTCATTTTCCTCGTCACCACTATCACCATTACCATCACTGTCACCTTAAACCTTGTCAGCCAACCACTCGAGGCTTTAAACTCGGCATAACCTAGTTTGTCTGCAACTTTCGTCGCCAATTCTTGGATCAAAGGACCATCAATTGGAATTCGCCGCTCTGTAGTTTTCTTGAACCACTCCAAACAGGGTCATTTAAGTTTGCGTATTGTTATTGAGAAGAGCCATTTCAGAAATACAATATGTCGCTAAAAAGCTACTTTACTTTCACGTTAAGTTTATAGAAAAATACTTCCAAGGTGTCCGTTATAACGAGAGTAGAACAATAAAAATGTTTGTGGGGGACCGCATAAAGTGTCCGCAATGCCGTAATAGCGAGAGTCCGTAATAGCGAGAGCTTCTGCAATATAATTTATAATAGGTTTCGCCGGGGATTTACAAAGTGTCCTTAATAGCGGGGTGTCCGTAATAGCGAGGTGTCCGTAAGGCGAGAGTTGACGCTTGTCGCGAGTATAAACTTGCTAATGCTATTCTGATACAAGAATTGACGAATTTAGTGTTCAGCCAGCGAACAGAGATCAAATTAACAACAACTGAAAATGTCATCTGTTTGATCAGTGCGCTTGACATGATATTTGTTTCTGCCAGTCAAATACAATTCAATTGTTCTTAGCCAACCATAGTTTCACGTACAATATTAACAGCGGTATATCTTATTGAAAGAAGTAGTAAGTGGCGAAGATTACCAGAGTTGAATTATGTGATGCACAGTGTATATTTGTTTTCATAGCAACACAAAAAATCAATCAGTGAGCTTAGCTTCTACTCTTAGCTTCTATAGGAGCGCTCCACATTACACGTATATCATATTTCAATATAACATCATTATATTGACCTAAGTAACACTTTCGTTTTCAGCCAACTCTGACTCAGCACTGCCTTTCTTTGACACATCATCTTTAGGCACTAACATGGATTCGATCGTACGTTCATCGGTACTGTTTTGCATTTGTTTCCTAGTCGATACAACCTTCGCAACAGAAAACGGATATATCTATTTTGAAGTGGCAAACGTCACATGCAAAGATCCATCCAGCATCAAACCTCCATGTTCGAGTGTGTTAGACTACAAGATACCAGATGTCAGCAACGACTCGCTTATTCCCGACCTTTCAAGTTTTGTAAGTAATATCTCTGATATAACTGAAAGTTTGAACTCAACGGGAGGTGAACAATGCAGTAAAGTCGGCACGAAATATATTTGTGAAGCAATATACCCATTTCGTTGTGAAGACGAATATATTAAAGTTGACCGCAATGAGCTACTGGCTAAATGCAACGACAGTACAAAGAGTTGTTCAAGTACTTCAAGATTGAATGCTACACGAGATGTATTTTTCAATTGTTCCATCATTGCTGTCCTTCCTTACTACCAACTTAAAATACCGCGAAAGCTGAACTGCGAAGGCTTCCCTGCTCTTAACGATGATCCTTATACTTGCGACGCAAACTACAAGGTGTGTTTAATTAAAACTCTTTCCTTACCACACATGTTGAGAAGCATATCTCTGGTTTAGTGTACGCTATTTACACCACTTTAACCGGCATTGAAATCCCTTTTTTAATCTAGTTTATTATTTATAACCTTACTGATCACAAAATAAGTTTTTGCCTTTTAAATGTGTACTTCAAGCAGCAAACTTCGCAATTTTAAATTAAATTAGTATGTCAATAATGTATCAGGCGGTATCTTAGTCGCGAAAATGTGTATGTGTATATTTAAAAAAACCCCACTAATGAATAGATAACGTTTTAGCCGAGTTTCGTGCGAAAATATTCAAAAATGTTTATCGTAACTAAAATGTAGCGGTGCTGACGTATGTTATAATTTACGACATTTTTCAACATTCCGAGCGCGATTTATCCTCGCAACCGCATGCCCTAAATCTCTTAAAATACCGATGAAACGAATCGCTGTAATCGTTTGTTAGACGTTTTTACCGGTTTTCAACGAAAATATCGAATGTTGAAAAAGCTACAGCGAATTCTGCAATGTAGCGAACGGCCGCTTGCGACGTTAGTCAAATTTAAGCCCAGCATACCGGTGTCAAGGGAAATTTATGATTCTTGCGAAATACGTGGCCATCCGTGACGGGTCACGGGTAGCGCACGTGGGCGCGAAATTCATGACGCTTGCGAAATTCATCACTTAAGCGGAAAAATAGCTGTCGAGCATACAAATATGTATGGCATGAAACAGCGCATTTTGAAAAGGGGAATTTTAATAGGACATATTGTTACACTCAGTCTAGATGCGTGACATGGATACATAACCCAAAATTTACACCAGTTAATTTGCCTTTGAATTAAGAGAATTTTGCGCATAAACTAAGCCATACATCCAAGCTATACACACCATGCATGCTAATAATACAGACGTCCCTATAGACACCATACAAGCTATATACACGTGATAATCCCATCAGTTAATTGATAATTCAAAATTAAAATCACATGACTTCAAAAACGAGCAAAGATTTCCACTAAAACAAGAAACACACGTGCTGTTGTTGTCGACTTGCAAAATTTCTGAGCCGCATGTGCAGACCTGTTATAGTCATGAATTTCGCAGGTCATAAATTTCGCGCGACACCGGAACCACTTGTTAAAATATACGAAATAAATACCCTATACGCGGCCTCGAGGACAGGGAACCGTATCTACAGGACAGGATACCCTATATAGCGTTCGACAAGCAACAGACATTTTCCGAGTTTATATAAACACTTTAAAATAAATTTTTCCGTAAAATAATCCTCGATATGAGATACAAGTAGTATTATAAGGGCCGATCGAGTCTTTTTTTGAGGCTGCGTGAGGTTGCGTGAGGCTGCGCGAGGTTGCGCAAGCCTCCACAGTGAGCTGCACTAATTAGTATGCGAGAATGCGGCGCGCTGATTGGTCGAAAAGCGTACGTACACCTCATGACGTACACTCCGTGACGTACGCTATAGCACGGCGCACCCTCATTAGAATATCGTGCCCTGATTGGTCAAACAGCGTACGTACACACCGTGACGTTCACGCCATGACGTACGCTATAGCCGCGCTTTGTTTACATTGTCTGCACTCTTTCAACAATTACGGGTTTCATAGTTTCATATGTCGTGTTTGTTTTGTTTAATATAGTCTAGCTATTATGTGTCGCGTCATATGACCGTGTATTTTGTCTGGTTAATTTGTCGCCCAGTATTGTCGCGCAGTATTGTTTACGATATATATCTTATTTGTCGGCTTCAAAAAATTCTATGACTGACCTCGAGGCTGCAGTAAATTTTGATTTGGAAAACCTTAGAAAAGGGTTAATAGCTAATAAGCTTAGCCTCAATGTGGCTACGACTGAGTTTATATTAATTGGCTGGAAATTCACGATAAAAAATATTTCTAATTCACATCCGAATGTTTTCATTGAAAATAAACAAATTAAACAAGTTTATGAGTGTAAAACTCTCGGGGTAAAAATTGACCAGCATTTGTCTTGGAAAGGTAATACTGATGACATCTGTAAAAAGGTAACAGCAGCAATCTCTGCTATTCGTCGAATTAGACCGTTTGTTGCTCAAGATACACTTATTTTGATATATTACGCTATTGTTCGTCCGTACTTCGACTACTTCTCTGAAGTATGGGATGTATTTGGTGCAGCTGAATCAAAACGACTGCAAAAACTGCAAAATAGAGCAGCTAAAATTATTTTGAATGTAAGCAATGACGTAGAACATAACATTGCTCTGCATGCTTTGGGCTGGGAGCCACTTCAAATGAAAAGGAAAAAAGCCAAAGCAAAAATTATGTACAAGTCGTTAAACAAAAAGGGTCCTAAATCACTCACAAATCTATTTTCGTACAAGAGTGAGAAAACAAATTATCACCATCGGGACATTTCTAGTGGTCTTTGCTTACCAAAACCACGCACAAATAATATGAAGAATAGTTTCATGTACGACGGAGCACAGCTTTGGAACTCTATTCCAAAAGAAATTAGGGAAAGCAAATCACTTTCTTCCTTCGAAATAAAATCGCTGCTCATATGGGTGCGTAAAAACTATTATCTGTAAATAAATTACCTGTAAATAGTTCATTATTTCGTTACTCTCTAATTCTTTTTCCACTATTCTACTTATCATGTCAAGCTATTTTTTGAAACACGCCCCTCGTGGAAATCAGCTGCGGTTGACGGGGTCAGCGTGTCTAAATAAAGTTATACCACCACTACTACTACTACTACTACTACTACTACTACTACTACTACTACTACTACTACTACCACTACTACTACTACTACTACTACTACTACTACTACTACTACTACTACTACTACTACTACTACTACTACTACTACTACTACTACTACTACTACTATTCAGAATATGTTTAGTACCGTAGTACAAAAATTTAAAGAAAAAAATACAGGCGATATTTTGTGAGTAAGAAGAATTTACTTCGTCATAGAAGTATATACAACATTAGTAAGGTTTCTGTCTAACATTTCTAAGGTAATATCGTCCAAGCGTTTTTGGAGTTTGCTTATGTGCTGGTGGCATTTGTACATCAGCCTGCTCGAAGTGTGGTTGCTCCTATTGTTCATCGCCAGAATCACCTTTGTCTGCGACTGATTCGTCATCGCTCTCATCTGGAGAATTATTCTCGGTATTTGTGTCGTAAGTGTACCAGTGTTTTATCGGATGCTCAATTGTGCGTGGTGGTGTTAAATAATAAAGCATAGGTGAATACCCTCCGCGTTCTTCCTCTCCCACGTCTATATTCGAATGCTCTGCTTCGCTCTCACTAGACTGTGCTGCGACGTCTGGATCACTGTCCTCGGCATCGACCTGTACTATATCATCTTCATCACTATACTCCACGTCAGCGTGTAGTTGAGAAGACGGTGGTTTGTTCTTGGCCTCCTCAATACTCTTTGTGGCTTTTTTAATGAAACCGGTCAGCTGATCTTCAAGACTTTGAAATTTACTTTGTAACTGATTTTTAAATGTTTGAAATCTATGGTATTCATTAGAATAGCGTGTACTTTTCTCATCAGGAGTCATAGACGGTGCGCTTAAGATATTTGCCATTTCCTGTTCCGTATTGTACATGGCGTTAAGTAAAGGAGGTTGTCGATACGATTTCTTTCTGATATATCCACTAAGTTGCCGTTGTAAACCATCTCTCTCCCCAGGCAATACATTTGTTTTTAGGCGGTGATAGGCGGTCAAGCATAAGATACCCGTGAGGGTGACTTGTAGCGTTTTCATACGCATGCATGAACTCGGGAACCCGACCTGGTTTGATTTGTCTTGCCAGGGTTAATATTTGCTGCTTGTCACGAACAGACTTGAAGAGTACAATAAATGTGTATTAAGGCTGATGTTTCTTGTTTCCGTTCCTTGATGAAATATATTTTGGACAATGTAGATAACTGATAGGTTTCTGTCATGGCTCCCTTAGGCAAATAAGTTGGCTATGCGTTTGTCGCCTCCTGATTGTGCCATAAGATCGTCAAGAACGATTAGGTTACGTTTATTAACATCAAGAAAATAACGAGAGTCTATTTCAGACGGTATGCCTTCGTAAAATTCAATACCCGGTATAGTGTCGATCATTTCTAAAGACATGGGTTGCCATTGTCCATAGCACGAGATAATATGTTGAGGAGGCGGCCTTATAGTTTGTTGAGCATTCTCCAAAAGTGTTTTTACGGACCCATACCGTCTTGCCACTTTGCGTACAGCCCGCGAAAATACATGTAAAAGGATGGTGAAGTGTCCCTGGTCCGCTGACTAAAGGGGTTGGTTTAGTAAAAGGGTCTTTCTTGTGCACATTTGTTCCATCACGTTGCATATTAAATGACCTCGAGAATTGCTTTCCGCAGGTATTACAAACATAGGACATGTTTCTTTAGTGAGACTAAAAAGGGAACTGTATTCTCGCCAGAGATTTATGCTGTTATATTTCCGCCCATTCTTCTATGTCCCTCCTCCTCCAGCCCTTGCTCATGAGCACTGGAGGAGCAGGAGGAAAAGCAAGAGGAGAAGCAGGGCGAGGAGGAGGAGCAGCAGAAGGAGCAGGAAGAGGAGCAGGAGCAGTCTCACTAAAGAAACATGTCCTATGTTTGTGATACCTGCGGAAAGCAATTCTCGAGGTCATTTAATATGCAACGTGATGGAACAAATGTGCACAAGAAAGACTCTTTTACTAAACCAACCCCTTTAGTCAGCGGACCAGGGACACTTCACCATCCTTTTACATGTATTGTCGCGGGCTGTACGCAAAGTGGCAAGACGGTATGGGTCCGTAAAAACACTTTTGGAGAATGCTCAACAAACTATAAGGCCGCCTCCTCATCATATTATCTCGTGCTATGGACAATGGCAACCCATGTCTTTAGAAATGATCGACACTATACCGGGTATTGAATTTTACGAAGGCATACCGTCTGAAATAGACTCTCGTTATTTTCTTGATGTTAATAAACGTAACCTAATCGTTCTTGACGATCTTATGGCACAATCAGGAGGCGACAAACGCATAGCCAACTTATTTGCCCAAGGGAGCCATGACAGAAACCTATCAGTTATCTACATTGTCCAAAATATATTTCATCAAGGAACGGAAACAAGAAACATCAGCCTTAATACACATTTATTGTACTCTTCAAGTCTGTTCGTGACAAGCAGCAAATATTAACCCTGGCAAGACAAATCAAACCAGGTCGGGTTCCCGAGTTCATGCATGCGTATGAAAACGCTACAAGTCACCCTCACGGGTATCTTATGCTTGACCGCCTATCACCGCCTAAAAACAAATGTATTGCCTGGGGAGAGAGATGGTTTACAACGGCAACTTAGTGGATATATCAGAAAGAAATCGTATCGACAACCTCCTTTACTTAACGCCATGTACAATACGGAACAGGAAATGGCAAATATCTTAAGCGCACCGTCTATGACTCCTGATGAGAAAAGTACACGCTATTCTAATGAATACCATAGATTTCAAACATTTAAAAATCAGTTACAAAGTAAATTTCAAAGTCTTGAAGATCAGCTGACCGGTTTCATTAAAAAAGCCACAAAGAGTATTGAGGAGGCCAAGAACAAACCACCGTCTTCTCAACTACACGCTGACGTGGAGTATAGTGATGAAGATGATATAGTACTGGTCGATGCCGAGGACAGTGATCCAGACGTCGCAGCACAGTCTAGTGAGAGCGAAGCAGAGCATTCGAATATAGACGTGGGAGAGGAAGAACGCGGAGGGTATTCACCTATGCCTTATTATTTAACACCACCACGCACAATTGAGCATCCGATAAAACACTGGTACACTTACGACACAAATACCGAGAATAATTCTCCAGATGAGAGCGATGACGAATCAGTCGCAGACAAAGGTGATTCTGGCGATGAACAATAGGAGCAACCACACTTCGAGCAGGCTGATGTACAAATGCCACCAGCACATAAGCAAACTCCAAAAACGCTTGGACGATATTACCTTAGAAATGTTAGACAGAAACCTTACTAATGTTGTATATACTTCTATGACGAAGTAAATTCTTCTTACTCACAAAATATCGCCTGTATTTTTTTTCTTTAAATTTTGTACTACGGTACTAAACATATTCTGAATAGTATCCGAAGATATCGTAAACAATACTGGGCGACAATACTGTGCGACAAAATAACCAGACAAAATACACGGTCATATAACGCGACACATAGCACGGCCCTTTGAAAATCAGGAAACTGAAAGGCTACCGTGTATAAATATGTTTAAATAATTATAATAATAATAACATAATAGCTAGACTATATTGCACAACACAAACACGACATATGAAAATATGAAACCCGTAATTGTTGAAAGAGTGCAGACAATGTAAACAAAGCGCGGCTATAGCGTACGTCATGGGGTGAACGTCACGGGATGTACGAATGCTGTTTGACCAATCAGGGCACAGTATTCTAATTAGGGTGAACCCCGCTATCGCGGGGTGTACGTACGATTCTCGTCCAATCATAGTGCCGCTATAGCGTACGTCACGGTGTTTACGTACGCTGTTTGACCAATCAGGGCACGATATTCTAATAAGGGTGCGCCCTGCTATAGTGTACGTCACGGGGTGTACGTACGCTTTTCGACCAATCAGCGCGCGGGATTCTCGCATACTAATTAGGGCGGCTCCCTGTGGAGGCTTACGCAACCTCGCGCAGCCTCACGCAGCCTCAAAAAAGGCTCGATCGGCCCTTATAATACTACTGATACATATGTATATTTCGTTTTTGTATGCCGGACTGAATTCCTTGGAATTTTCAAGATGTATGAGGATGGAATTTGAACATATACTAAATAAAATTCGAAGACAAAAACATAACCCAAAGGTTAAATTACGACATCTTCCATTGTACGCTATTTTTAAGGCGCATAGGGATATCGATATCATTGAAAAACTCAAAAGTTAAAGAATTCGATCGTTGCTTAATCATTTTTAAATTTAAAGATATGCAGAAAATATTGCATTCAACTCGAATAAACTTTTAAGCTTTCGCTTGCGATTGTTTTGTTGTTACGCTGCGTCAGGAAAGAGTTCGGACCGAAGTTCTGCAGGTTGCCAGTTTTATTGCAGCTTTATAAAAAAGGTTATTTAGCAAGTACGCAACGGACCTGGGTTATCTCATTATTTCACTATGTGGCAAGCTTCCCTGTGAGCTTTTTGATGTTTACTTTTTCCAACTAAACGCGCCAGCGAAAAATACTTGATTATATGTAACAATACACGAGCTTTGACACATCACTGAGAAGGTGGTATTACAATATGTTTTCCAAAAGCGATAAAATTAAGCGATATGTTTATTACCAAAGGGCAAAAAATTTAAAGGGCATATAATACCCTGACTTCTTGCATTTTTACTTCAACATTACTAATTTCATTAAAGATCAATGCCCAACATAGTGCTTTGAGTAAGGCCATAAAACAAGATTTAAAATAGAAATTATTTATTGTGACGTTTCGTCTTAACTTAAGACATCTTCAGACAAGTGGATAATATTACATACAAAGTTTAAATATATATCTATGCTAATAGTGTTGTTATATTTACAAGGTGTAAAATTACAAGGGTTAATTAAGGATATAGACGTGTGAAGGTGGATAGGACATTACAAACACACACAACATAAACGACAAATTAGAAGAGGTTAAGAGGAATAGAGTTGCCTTGAACGTTTAGATTAGGTTTGTATTTATTAATGAGGAGACTCTCGTGTATCATTAATTCGTATGAGTCTGAGGAGGAAGAAAGAATTTGAAAGTCGTCAAAGCTAGCAGGGTGCCCAGAGGCGTTTATATGGGACAGAATACTAGACATAGCTGGGTTGGTTGAATGTTTTCCCGTGATTGGAGAGATACCCAGATGTTCAGATATCCTAGTGTGTAGATGGCGCGTGGTTTGACCCACATACGACGCGGAACAGCATCGACACTTGAATAAGTATACCACACTGGATCTCAAGTATTTGGGAACTTTATCCTTGAAGGGAAAAAAGGAAGAGATTCGTCTGGAAGAACGAAAGACGAATCTAATGCCAAGATGAGGAAAAGCAGCGTTGCAGAGTCGGTTGATTTGAGTGCGTATCTGTAGAGAATGTATCCCTGTGAATGGGAGGCAAAAATAGATTATTTTCTTAGAGGCGGTCAGAACAGGTGGTCTAGGGTCAAAGGTGTGCTCGAGGAAGCGGCGAACAATGCGGTCGAACATGTGAGAGGGAAAACCATTCGAGTTAAATAACTTTCTGACAACTTCAAGCTGTGTATGAAAATTTTCATAGCTAGAACAAAGGTTGAAAATGCGATGAATCAAACAAGAAACTAAGTTCTGTTTGTAGGCAAGAGGAATAAAACTGTTAAAGTTGGTGAATAAACCAGTAAACGTAGGTTTGCGGTAAACAGATGTAGCGAACTTTCTGTCGGAACGAAATATGTCAATATCGAGAAACGGTAGTTTCCCATCGCGTTCGGTCTCAGTGGTAAAGGTTATATTGGCGTGTTGTTGGTTAAGGTAGTCGAGAAAAAATGGTACGTGGTCTGAGGAGCGGAAAAGAAGGAAGCAGTCATCAACATAGCGTCTGTAGAGTAGAGGTTTGAAGGAAGAAGGGCAGTTGTTTAACCATTTTTGTTCATGGAAGGACATGAAAATATTGGCGAAAAGAGGACCTAAGGGACTGCCCATTGCCACACCGTCAACTTGTTGGTATAGGCGGCCATTAAAAATGAAGTGACAATTTTTGACGGACAGGGACAAAAGTTTTTCGAACTCAGAGCGATTAAAACCGTGGAAGAATTGGTGATCAGAGAATAAAGCATTAGAAATTATTCCAATAGTTTCATTCACAGGGATATTGGTGAACAGGGAAACAACGTCAAAGCTAGCCATGAAAACGTTTCTGGAGTCAATGTCACTGTTTAGGAGTTCCTGGACAAAAGAAAAGGAACCAGTGATGATAAAAGGGTTTGTCGTGAGAGGAGTTAGAAGCGGTATGAAGAATTTGGCGAGTTTATAGGAGTAGTGATTTACAGAGGATAGAATTGGTCGAAGAGGCATGCTTGGCTTATGGATTTTAGGAAGGCCGTACAGTATGCCTATGCGAGAACCTGTGGGATACAGTTCATTGTAGTTTTTCTCACTTAATGCGTTTTCAGCCTTTAGTTTCTTTAACAGCGACTTCACTTGATTTTCACGTTGTAAAGTTACTTTGACAGGATCTTCGTTAAGGAGTTGAAATTTAGACGTGTCTGCTAATATTGTGTCAATTTCCACAGGTTCTCGCATAGGCATACTGTACGGCCTTCCTAAAATCCATAAGCCAAGCATGCCTCTTCGACCAATTCTATCCTCTGTAAATCACTACTCCTATAAACTCGCCAAATTCTTCATACCGCTTCTAACTCCTCTCACGACAAACCCTTTTATCATCACTGGTTCCTTTTCTTTTGTCCAGGAACTCCTAAACAGTGACATTGACTCCAGAAACGTTTTCATGGCTAGCTTTGACGTTGTTTCCCTGTTCACCAATATCCCTGTGAATGAAACTATTGGAATAATTTCTAATGCTTTATTCTCTGATCACCAATTCTTCCACGGTTTTAATCGCTCTGAGTTCGAAAAACTTTTGTCCCTGTCCGTCAAAAATTGTCACTTCATTTTTAATGGCCGCCTATACCAACAAGTTGACGGTGTGGCAATGGGCAGTCCCTTAGGTCCTCTTTTCGCCAATATTTTCATGTCCTTCCATGAACAAAAATGGTTAAACAACTGCCCTTCTTCCTTCAAACCTCTACTCTACAGACGCTATGTTGATGACTGCTTCCTTCTTTTCCGCTCCTCAGACCACGTACCATTTTTTCTCGACTACCTTAACCAACAACACGCCAATATAACCTTTACCACTGAGACCGAACGCGATGGGAAACTACCGTTTCTCGATATTGACATATTTCGTTCCGACAGAAAGTTCGCTACATCTGTTTACCGCAAACCTACGTTTACTGGTTTATTCACCAACTTTAACAGTTTTATTCCTCTTGCCTACAAACAGAACTTAGTTTCTTGTTTGATTCATCGCATTTTCAACCTTTGTTCTAGCTATGAAAATTTTCATACACAGCTTGAAGTTGTCAGAAAGTTATTTAACTCGAATGGTTTTCCCTCTCACATGTTCGACCGCATTGTTCGCCGCTTCCTCGAGCACACCTTTGACCCTAGACCACCTGTTCTGACCGCCTCTAAGAAAATAATCTATTTTTGCCTCCCATTCACAGGGATACATTCTCTACAGATACGCACTCAAATCAACCGACTCTGCAACGCTGCTTTTCCTCATCTTGGCATCAGATTCGTCTTTCGTTCTTCCAGACGAATCTCTTCCTTTTTTCCCTTCAAGGATAAAGTTCCCAAATACTTGAGATCCAGTGTGGTATACTTATTCAAGTGTCGATGCTGTTCCGCGTCGTATGTGGGTCAAACCACGCGCCATCTACACACTAGGATATCTGAACATCTGGGTATCTCTCCAATCACGGGAAAACATTCAACCAACCCAGCTATGTCTAGTATTCTGTCCCATATAAACGCCTCTGGGCACCCTGCTAGCTTTGACGACTTTCAAATTCTTTCTTCCTCCTCAGACTCATACGAATTAATGATACACGAGAGTCTCCTCATTAATAAATACAAACCTAATCTAAACGTTCAAGGCAACTCTATTCCTCTTAACCTCTTCTAATTTGTCGTTTATGTTGTGTGTGTTTGTAATGTCCTATCCACCTTCACACGTCTATATCCTTAATTAACCCTTGTAATTTTACACCTTGTAAATATAACAACACTATTAGCATAGATATATATTTAAACTTTGTATGTAATATTATCCACCTGTCTGAAGATGTCTTAAGTTAAGACGAAACGTCACAATAAATAATTTCTATTTTAAATCTTGTTTTATGGCCTTACTCAAAGCACTATGTTGGGCATTGATCTTTATAATAAGAATACGTTTTCCGCCTGGCACGTCTCTGGCTACAGTATTGAATAACTTCATTAAATAACCGACCGGATTATGTTACATTAATCCTTAATCGATTCAATGAGATATACATACATAACAGTTGTTATATAATCTGAATATGAATATTAATGCCCAGTAAGTAATTCTAAATGCATACATATCAAACAATTCAAGTTTATATTAAATTTAATTTGCTAACGTTTCGTCGCTACATCGCAACATCATCAGAGCTATATATAAGGAATAAACATAAGTTGTATTTATATATACATGATAACAAAGATTATACAAACGGTAAAAAATGAAAAAGAAGGGACGAATAGTAAAAGAGTTAGAAAAAACAATATGTACTTAGTTATCATGTATATATAAATACAACTTATGTTTATTCCTTATGATGATGTTGCGATGTGGCGACGAAACGTTAGCAAATTAAATATAATATAAACTTGAATTGTTTGATATGTATGCATTTAGAATTACTTGCTGTGCATTAATATTCATACTCAGATTACGTTTTCCGCCTGGTATTTCAATTGCCACTATTCTGAAACGAAGTTGTTATATACTTAGCGCCAAAGTTCAAATTGTGATTGTGACAAAGTGCGATTGGACAAAAGAGTATCACGTGCCGGTCCGCAAAACACCGTGTTCTATTATTATCATTTTTATTATTAAAACTATATTTATTCACGCTTGCCCCCTCAGCATTGCTGATTTCCAAGGGGGGGCGTGACAGTAAAAAGAAAACTATGTACATAATACAAATAAAGATAGTAAACTCAAGTAGGATGTTAGGATAGACTAATGTCAGAAATTAAAGAATTAAAGGTATTTATCGATATTGAATTTCTAACATGAGATGGTAAATTATTCCAAAGCTTTGCACCACTATAACTAATACTTTTTTTCATGTATTCAGTTTTAGGTTTTTTTAGATAGAACCCAAAATCTGAGTTACGTAAATTGTAATCATGTTGAGGAGCAATAGGATTTTGAAATGATTCGATTAGAACAGCTGGTGCTTGCCCGTGAATTATTCTATACATGAGTCTGGCTTTCATAACAAGTCTACGTTGCTTCAACGTTTTCCATTGAAGCTCATTTAAGGCTGCTTCCGATTGGCCATGCTCATTTCTGTATCCTAATATAACCCTAGCTGCTCTATTTTAGAGTGACTGAAGTCTATTCGAAAGTGTAGCACCAACTGGCTCACATACAAGGCAGCAGTAATCAAAATACGGTTGAACCAAAGCACAATAGACAGATACAAGTGTTTCACGAGTAACATATGGTTTAAGCTTCCTAATCGCTCAATACCTGACGACACTTTTTTACATATTTCGTCCAGATAGTTGTCCCATAGTAAATATTGGTCGATTGCAACACCTAAAGATTTTTGTTAATCACTCGATTTACAAGTTTGTTAGCTATCTGAATAACAGGATCATTTGTAAGTTTGCTAATCTTTTGTTTACTCCCAATTAATAGGTATTCGGTTTTGATCAGATTTAGACATAATTTGTTTGCTAAAAGCCACTTTTGAACATTGTTTAAATCATGATTAATTTTGGATTCAATTTCAGGTAGTGCGATACCAGAGGCAGTGAGAGTAGTGTCATCAGCAAACATTCTTACTGTTGATTTCTCAATACAGTTTGGCAAATCGTTTATATAAATTAAAAACAGAAGAGGCCCCAATATAGACCCTTGGGGAACACCATAATCTATTTTTTGAGGTTTGGATAGATATCCATTGGCATAACACCTTTGAGAACGATTTTTCAAATACGAGGCAATAAGATTTAAAGCACATGGTTGCATACCAAGAAAACTAAGTTTTCCAATTAAGATTTCATGATTCACAGTGTCAAAGGTTTTTTTTAGATCAAAAAAACTGCAATGTTGAGCATACCATCATCCATGTTTCTATACCATTCATTAGTAGAATGGAGCAATGCGTCGGCTGTTGAGTGCATTGGTCTAAAGCCAAACTGATGTTTGGAAATCAGATTATTGTTGTTTAAGTAAGCAAATAATTGCTTATGAAGCATTTTTTCAAAGATTTTGCTAATTGCTGACAAAATTGAAATAGGACGATAATTATCGGCTAAGTTTTTTGGACCAGATTTATGTAAGGGAATAATTTTGGCAACTTTCCACTCTGTAGGAAATATTTCTGTTTGAATCGAGTAATTAACGAGCAGTAACCGGGGTAGCAATTTTTAAAATTTTGGCTGGAATTTTATCAAGACCTGTAGCTTTTGAGGCAGAAATTGAAAGCAACATGCGAAAAACTGTATGTGTATCAATAGTTTGGAAATGAAATGTATCGGTAGCTTTTGTCATAAATTCATCGTATTTGAAATTTCCTTCACCAACAGAGTTGGCAATATTAGACCCTACACCTGTTCACTCGATTACCGTTGGAACAAGGCAACCGGTCCATAACAAAGTATTTATTGAGGGCGGAGCTCAATAATAACTAGCAAAGACGTGCGTTTGATAGAAATGCAACAAACATATTTACATTAATTTGCGGTCTAATATTTGCCGATATTAGCAGTATCATCCGATTAGAATATCCCAACTCTCCCTGCGTGAACATCCGCTGAGATTCAACCTAGAACACTGCTCTCATGCACACTTCGAGGTCATTTCGCCTTGAGCGAATGCCTAGTTTTTGATGGAGTGAAATTCTTGTTTGCCTCATAACACGCATACGTCAGTTGCATATCAAGAGACACCTTACTTTCAGTAAACGATTTTTATCTTTCAAGGTTTATGCCGAAAATCTAACACGGTTAGAAATCGCTTCTGAAGATATTATACTTAGTCACAAAAAGTTGAAGAAAGCCAATCTTAGTGATGCGCAATGTGAAAAAAAAGTTGCTGATGCAATGTGTAAAGCTTTAATTCCTGCTTGTTCAAAAGATCAGACCAAGGTTGTATTCATCCTGAGCAAGCAAGAGTGTCGAAAAATTATGGGATGGTAAGCACTAAAAAACGTTTGTCCGGACTTAATACAACTATCAATTGGCAATTGTCCCTATATATTCAAAAAAATACTTTCGTTGCACAATTAATTTAAGAAAATTGTATTTTTCACAATGTTTAATTTCTATTTATTACGTGACTATTACTATTGATTCAACAACGATCAAATGAGTTTGACATGTGTATGTCAGTAAAATACAACACTAAAGCCAGACCAAGCTAAAACTGATCTGTAATAGCTAGCCAACTACATGACGTCACAATAACGTCACTGGTTTTACCCTGGCCCAATTAAACTCAGTCTATGAACAGCAAAAGAATTTTAACAATGTCATCAATTTGGTGAAAATTGTTTCCAGAAATAGAACATTTTTTCATCACAGCTGTGTTTGATTAAACCATTAAACAATCTCCTTAGCATTTAGTTTTTCGAAAATACAATTATTACATTGTGATAATGAAATCAAGCAAAAGAATTCATGATTCTGAAAAAAATGATGCCATGTGCACTATAAAACGTGCGTGCCATTTTTCAATGATGAAGGTTTGCGATCATGGCTTCCTTGATTTAGTTTTCCAGTCTAGAAGTCTAGTTTTCTGGATGCGCAGTCTGTAAACTATGAAATAAGAAGCCGCCTCCTCTATCCATCCTTAAACTTAAAATATCAGAAAACAATAACTTTATTTTATTTCTTTTAATATAGTGTCAATCAGACTAACGATGAAACAATGATAGAAGGCGCCCATGGTATATGTGATGAATTACCTGATGGCAATACAGCAAAAAAATATCCACTAGATCATGTTTACAAAAATATTGAAGCAACATCTACTCCAGGAGGCATGTCAACAACATCATCAGCGAATCTCTCCACCAGCAAGGCAGCGCGACTAAATAAAATATGGAATGCAATGATTTTTATTGCTGTGTCGATTTGCTCAGTTTGGATGTAGCAACAAAACTCTGTAAAGGGCCTTATTTTCTTCGGTGACAAAAAATTTTCAAACCCATATTAATTATGTAAAAGTTTGTTGAGGTTAGATATATGTCAAAAAATATATTGCTATGATTCTGACTTACAAGTGACTATTAGTTTAGGTTTGGCAAGTTAGGCGTAGATCGTCTGTAGTTGTAAAGAAAAAACCTCGGAGATCTCTCCCAAATATGAAAAACAAAAAGACATGAAAATATCAAATTATGACACGACATATGTGCCTTGCACGACGCGTATGTTCATCTGTTGTCTCCATTGTGTCATTAAACACTTCCCGGCTGCTAGAATTGTATTTCGATCATACATAATCGATGACTTTGCTCTCGCATAGCGCCGGTTATACATACTTTACAACAACAAAACTACCACTATTAGATTCAGCATTTGACGATCTATCCAGAGAGGAAATTCTGTTAGTTTACACGGCTTTGCAACGAATTTTTCAGCTTTTGCGTTCTTGCAATTTTGCATTGTTTACAATTTAGAACGTGTGAACATATTGAAAATTCATTTGCTTTTCCTGCCTTGTAACTTATTTCTATTTGAAGCCATAAACTTGGCAATACCACCATTAGAAAGCCCATCAAAATATCTACAAATACGTACAGTCTTGCCCTTTTATGAGGGTGATAAAGGGGAAGGGGGGGGGGGGGTGGTTGGATCACGTTTTATGAGAGGAAAAACAGCTATTTCACATGTGACAGGTAAAAAAAATAGTAATTTCACGAAGTTTATTGAACTCGTTTTCAACTGTGTAAATTTAATGCCTTTCTTAACCCGTCAGCTTAATTTTACGTTGTAGAAAGTAAAAAGCACCATTGAAAGCTCAAATTCGGACGAATTTTTGTAAACAGAATAGGCATGTAAATCACATCTCACGCCACAAAATTCGTCAAAATCTCATTTCACAACAACAAATATTGGCAATTCACGGCTCACGAAAAACCCTATACCACGCTCTTTTATAGCAATTTACATAAACATATTGCGCTCAGCCGAAAGTCGGGTCAACTTTAACCACTGGCTTTCTCTTCCTTTGAACACTCGCAATATGGCTACACCTAGTTTTAGCAACCGCATGACAGGTCGATTTGTCACATGTTAAAAGAATTTGAGCATTGATCCCTTGCGAAAATCGTTAATGAGTAATATCTGTATCTTATATAATTACAGAAGAAATAGAGAAAATCGCCTTCTACATTTAATGGTGTGATAATGCACTTGGGAAATGTTGGGAGAACACTTCAGAACCGTTTTGGGAGAATACTCCGCATGTATTATCACACCATAAATACACGTAACTCATTCTCGACTTCTTAATTATTACATTCATTTTAGAATAAAAAGTGTGTCAATACTGCACCATATAAATTAATATACTTTACACATGCATAAATATTCATATATTGCAGGCAATATAGTTTGAATTTATCGTTCAAGACATCCGCATACAACGAAACAAGAGTGAACAAAAATTTCGAAGAGATTATATCAGACCACAAGTTGTTGAAAAGCGCCAATCTTGGTGATGTCCAATGTGAAAAGGATGTCGCTGAGGCAACATGCAAGGTTATTCCTGCTTGTTCTAGAGATCAAACGAAGATCGTATCCCTTCTCAGCAAGCAAGAATGTCATAATATTGTAAAATGGTGAGCAATAAATACATGATCCTTTTTTATCCAGATTTTAACGAAATTGCGATACGAGAGAAAAATTTTCATCCGTTTTTGCGTTTTATTACATAACAGTTTGCTGTTGACTATTTTGTGATATACAGTTGTTACACAGGATAAAGTCGCAATTCAAGTGCAAACACAGAGTCAATTTTAATTTTCTGATTTCATGGTACTAATGATCTTCCAACTATAGTGTACAAATTGTTCCATGTCATGTAGCGAGATAAATAATTAGTTATTAATATTTGACAAATTATAGAGCAAAGAGTCGACCAGAATTGGGAAATCCTCAATAAATGCTAAAGAACTTGTTTATTCCTTATTATTATTCATATGCATAGTGTCAATGAAACAAACAACGAAACAGTGGTGCATGCTGTTTACAGCCTTTGTGAAAGTTTTCCTGATGAAGATGCAGCGAGAAAATGTCCATTAGCGAATGTCTACCAAGCTGTTAAAGCAACATCTCTTCCAAGCTTAAGTACGAGAACAACAATTTCAGAAAGAAATTTGACAGAGAATGATCCGACAAAGAGTCCCTCTAATAAGGCAGGAATATTGGATTCAAAAATACATGAACTGGCGTTCATGGCTTTACCGACATTGTCATTTTCTATGTTGGAATAAACTCACAATTTATTGAATTTTTATTGAATACGGTCAATTATCAAAATAAGCATATCTAATTAAAAGCAGTCTAAGACATATCGCTGTGAAGGAGAGTGTTATCTGTATATTTCTTCTGAGCTACAGCCATGCACGCAAATGGGTGTATCTGCTACTCTTTTTAATTATTTAAAAATTATTCCCGAAAGGCGTAGTGATCTTTGTTGAATATTCATCATAATCAGATACCCGGAGATGAATAATTGTTTTAGCATAGTTTCTAAGCAGAAACTGGTAAATAATTCCTCTTTGTATAATATCTTTGATAAATAATTGTTTTTAAACATTTTGATTGGTTACCAGACTAATAAATATGAGGCATGAGTTGGCATTTTTTTCAAAATAGCCGCCAATGAAAGTTGTTTTGATGTTTTATACTTTTACCAAAACTAACAAATGGAGAAAAATTTCATTAATGCAAAGTTAAAGAATATAAACACACTTTGATGTTAAACTATCTTAAGGTAATAATAGGTCGTCTGCCAATAACTTATTAAATAGTTTTTTCACTGTTTAGAAATTACAAATAAACTTTAATCTTTCCTCACAAAAGAAGTATATTTTATACATTTTAAACTAAAAAAAGTTTACTAAAATAATTATTCGGCTCAGGCTCGATGACTGTCGGGGGATAGTCACCTCGACTTCGTCTTGTTCAATATTCGCTAATAATCACTTCGCCTTCGGCAAGTAATTGTTAAGAGACTCCCACGCAAATTACGTTTCTGTTCCCATTTCGTGGAATGTGCTAGAAGCATCCAGTGGTGTCTTAAAGATAGTTGATATTCAATCTTCTTTGTGCAACATGTGTGCGATCATAAGCTCAATCTTCGTGCTCTACCTATTCTACACAGTTCCAGGGAGAACCTTGGCAACAGAAAACGGTTACATCGTGTATGAAGTGGAAAAAATCGTGTGCAAAAATTCATCGAGCGCCATATCTGAATGTTCAGGTTTCTTAGACTACGACATACCGGATCTAAGTAATGTATCATTTTCCGCCAGCCTTTCTGGCCTTTACTATTTCAGGAAGCAGACTCCAGTCATGATCAATTCGTTAAAGTTACTCGGTGAGCAATGCAGTAAATCTGGTACGAAATATCTTTGTAACGCTTTTTATCCATTTCGATGTGAAGGAGAATATATCAGGGTTGACACGAAAAAGCTTCTGGGTGCATGTAACGACAGTAGGAAAGACTGTTCACGTTTAGACGCGTCTACTCTCGATGCGTTCTTCAATTGCTCTTCTATACTTGTTCACTACAACAAAGTACCCAAAATACCGCGAACGCTCAACTGCAAGGAATTTCCTAAACTGGAAAATGACCCTTACACTTGCACAGCGAATTATAAGGTAGGTCCGCAAAACGTCTAAAGCTCGCCTAGTCACCGACTAAACTATATAAATGTGCAATATGATTCGCAACAAACGAATGATTGGATAGTCACAGCTTTACATGGAAATGTAAAAAATACGACCAGTTAGATTCAAAAGAAGGTAGTCAAACTTTGCCCCGTTTGGTATTATTTTTAATGCATTAAGATCTTTCTTTCACAGTCTAAAAGACAATATCACTAGACACTTTTGTAAAATTAAAAAAAAAATTGCCAAATACAAATCAAATGAAAATAGCGGCCAAAATCACTTAGTATTATCGAAATCTATGTACCGTGTGTAATCCTGCAAGGCCGCTGAGACGTATGGATTTCATTTCAAGCCATACTTCCCAAAATCAATCTTTCGCCGCTCATGTTACACATTTGGCTGTTGTCGATGTCTGCCATAATTCATCGTATTGTAGCTCTATATAATTATGTTAATTATTTATTTGGTACAATGTTGCGATGTGAGATTTAATTCATAAAATTTGTGTGGCGAAGACAGGCCTATAGTAATAATTTTCAAAACATTTTAAATTTAATTATTTGTGCACTTCGGAAGACTCAAATGCTGCAAGATTTTTCCATGCCGAGGTTTTAAATACAGTTCATTAAAGAAATGAAGTGCCTAGAATATAAGCCTGGTTATATGAGCCTGGTTGATATTAATCCAAAAATGGGGAATTTATTTCTTTTTCTCACGTATGTGATTGAGCAATGTCAGCAAACTGAAGCATATATTGATATTTTAATTCTTTTTTGAGTCGGTTTTCTTTGATGTACCGCCGGTTGTATATAAGTTATTTACCTTGAATAAATAATTAGATCAAAGTTGTGGAAAAATCTCGACGAATCTCGACTTAAATTGTTTGAAGTCAAAAGACTCTGTTAGAAAACCTCTTCAAAAATAAATTTAGTTAGTTAAATACCTCCAAAGTCGGGATGTATGCATAATTTATACGGCCCTCGCTGCACGTCCTCGGAGGCGGTATATGACATACATCCCTCCTTCTCAGTATTTAACTCTAACATATTTCTTTTGCAATGGTATAAAATTTACGTAGTCACACCGGCCAGAAGTTATCTCCGATTGTTACGAAAAGTGTTAACTAGGCAAATATCACGAATATGTAAAACTTTAAATTGTATACGTACCTTCAAATTTTGATGTATAAAAGGGATAGACAGTTATTGCGAAATCATTCATTGTGAAATTATGCATTAAAACTACAAAAAGTACAACGATATAGTTACTATAACAATGTTTATTTTGTTTTTTTTCTATATTTTATTTGTGCCCATCAAAAACCTTAATATCTTTCAAGAAAGCACTCACATTGCTCTGTTTAATGTGTAGTCAGTACAAATTTCGTTGCAAGCTATATAATGTGTCTCGAAAAACCTTACATTTTGGATTATGCTTAGATAATATAAGAGGAAAAACTCCAAAATTCAGGTTCGATGAAAAAATATGTAGTTGATATTGGAAATTGTTTTTCACAAAATTGTCTTTCAATAGTTGGGCAACTCGTCCAATTTGACAAAATTTTTTCAAACATCGGTCGTGCTATTGTCTCAAATATGTACTAGCCATCGCATGATTAGCTATACATGCTTATAATTAAGAGACTGTTTACATTAGCCCGGCTGGCTTGCATGTCAAGAATCGACAATTTTGATCTTTTGATCTTTTATTGGCAATATAGCGATGTAGGAAAAAATGTATCATCGATAAAAATATTCATTTCTACAGTGTTTTTCGTTTTATCCCTCAGCGCGGAGCGCTGTCGGGCGTGAGACCGCGGCGAGGGTTACTAATTCTGAGATCCGAAAGACATCGATCTGCTATTATGTGTCGGTTTGGTTTGGTTTGCTTGGACGTTCAACCTTTTGATTGGCTAAGTTAACTTTTTGTTTTTTTGCTGTTCAGGGGCGGATCTAGGATTTTTCGCACGTTATTCAAAAAAAAAATTAATAGTGAAAGCTAATTTTATTAAAAATGAACCCAGATTTCTAGTATCTAAAATCCTTAGCATTGGAATAACAAAATATACATTGCAACATACAGTCGGCTTTGAAGTTTTTAAAACATGTCCAGTTAGCAAACTTTTCCTACTGGGCAATATAATCCAATTGATTTGTTGTAAATGCTATGAAGTATAACGAAGCCATCAGAAGTATGCTATATGAAAAATAGATCGTATTACACAAACCCAGGCCACATTGCCATGATGCAATATGCTATAGAGTTAAAGTTTATACCAGCCAATATAATATAGTATTATTATTAACCCACTCAACTATCTAAGTCTGCAGTTTAAGCGAGACGCAAATAAAATATAGAGAAAAGGAAACTTCCTGCCTTTTTTAGGCCACAGTTTATGTAAGTTGCTTGATATTATGTAAATTTCGTCCCTTATTATTATGCGCGCATTCAACGCCAATTTCCTAATATACGGTATACAACAGCTACTATCACCTATTTAATCAACTGTTGGTTAGAATAGAATATATTTAGTATTTACCTAATCAAGGCCGTACAAAGTTGTTTTTTTATGTTGGGCATGCTTCGAGATGTAAGATTCCGCTGCAAAATTCCGTGCAATAATCTTGTGTTGTTCAAAGCGCTCAACAAATCAGCAATAGTTCGCTTAGCGGCATCGTCAATACGCTTCTTCTAATCAGCTTCAATATCTCCAAGTTACTGCTGATCGTCCTTCTCTAAAGCAGTCTTTACAGTTTCGAAAATACTGACAGACATTGCTCAGACAGATTTTGAAAATTTCCGATTGGCGTTGAGTACTTTGATTAAACCTTCGCGCGTTTAACTAGCAATAAAAAAGGATCAAAATATTTCTGTGCTGATCGCGCATACTATAGCCTGAACGGTATGATCGATCATAAAAATCCAGCCAATAGGAATTCAGGATTTTGTTGAATTAGCCAGTTGGATAGCCAGTATGATTTGTGGTCTGCTGAACTTTAAATGCAATGCACTGCACGAAGTTTGATCACTGCACTGAAATTTTAACTTACCAATTTTTCGGCTCGATTTTTACCTTCGCTCTGATCACCCCTAGATCCGCCCCTGCCCTTCGCCAATATTTAGTTAAAATTAAATTTTGCATAATCCGAGATACAGCACCTAAATGACATGTACGTATTTATAACATTTTTTTTTAAATTAATGAATCCTGTAAATTTTCCAATTGTTTTTTTGCAGTCTTTTGCACATTGTATTTTACTGAGCTCAATGTAGTAATTGTAACAATAACTAAATCTGAGTAAAACGTTTTGCACTAATTTATTCATGTTTGTGCTAATTTTCTTGGCTAGTTACGCTGGGTTGTATAATGTTATACTGAGATATTTTAAAACTGTACCAAGCTTTTTGACTTGGAAATGTGAAGGATTATTGCATGTTTGTTTTTCTGGTAAGCTTTCAACATTACTGGCTCGCGCTGATCGCTTTATGAGCACAAATATGTCGGTTGACCGGTCGCTTCCTTTTTGTCAACTGAGATCCAATTTAAACGGGTAGCCCGATTTAATTACCATTTAAACGAAAAGTGTTTTCATTAAGAAATTGTAATAAAGTCGCGCTCTTCGTTTATAGTACTTTTTAAGAAAAGTGAAAGTCGCAGAAAAGGGAAATGGCAAAAAAATTTTATTTTTTCATTTGAAAGAGACTCTAAAATAATATATAGAAGTTTATTACAAAATTTTTGTATCTGTTTTGCTTCGGGAGATATTCTGACCTAAAAAATCGAACTGTCCGCCATCTTGGATTAATTTTTAACTTCATTAACAATGTTTTGGTGACGTCACCACAGAAATAAGCGATTCAAAGCTTCTCCTAAATACCTACCACCAATAGAATATTTGTGAAACCTTTTCAGTCCGTGCTGAAATCCAAAACATTACCATGTGTGTGGTTATTGGAGAAGATTAATGATTGTGTCGTAAGAAAAAAAATTGCGTGACCCAAGTTGTGACGTATCATGCATAGCTACAAATATCCAAGATGGCGGACAACTAAAGATTTCAAGTCAAAATATCTCACCAAATAAGGCAGATATAAAAATTCTGTAAATGACTTCTATGCATTGTTTTGGTGTCTCTTTCAAATAGAACGATAAAATTTTTTGTTGCCATTTCCCTTTAACTGCCTCGCGTTTACGAGTTTATACCTGAAAGCTAAAAAGCTAGCATAGTGCATTATGGTGTGATAATCAACACTCATTAGTAATCACATTGCAGATTTTACCCCATGCTTAGGCGCTGTTTGCATGAACCCTGTTTGGCGGACTGATCTCATTAACTCATCTGCCAAACGGTGGAAATATTTTTCCGTATTTGTGTCGCTGAACTTTGTATCTTCCAAATTCAGCAGTAGTCGAAATGCTAAAATTAACAACGTAGGCACTGCTTACCATAAATTTGTTATGCCTGTATGTTTTCGATACGCTTTTTAATCATTTTCAATAGTTTCAAACCATTAAAAACGAAGAAAATCTGTTGCCTTGGCTGTTTTTTGTTGGCATCACCGTTTGCCACTGTGTTATTTTCTCCTTTGCTCTAAAGTTCTTCTTGTTGCTAATTAACTGCATGACAGGTCGGTTTGTCACATGTTAAAAGAAATTGGGCATTGATTCCTTGCAAAAATCTTCAGTGAATGATATCTGTATCTTACATAATTACAAAAGAAATAGAGGAACTCGCTTCCTACATTTTATGGTGTGATAATGCACTTGGGAAATGTTGGGAGAACACTTCAGAACCGCGTTGGGAAAATGCTCCACATGCATTATCACACCAAAAATACACGTGACTCGTTTTCTACTTTTTAATCATTATATTCATTTTACAATTAATAGTGTGTCAATACTGCATTACATATACCCTATACAGGCATAGGTATTCATATATTGCAGCTAATATAATTTGATTTTATCGTTCAAGATATCCGCATACAACGAAAAAGAAATGAACAAAACATTCGAAGAGATTATATCAGGTCACAAGTTGTTGAAAAGCGCCAATCTTGGTGATGTCCAATGTGAAACGGATGTCGCTGAGGCAACATGCAAGGTTATTCCTGCTTGTTCTAAAGATCAAAGGAAGCTCGTATCCCTTCTAAGCAAGCAAGAATGTCGTAATATTGTAAAATGGTGAGAAATTTATGATCGTTTTTTATCCAGATTTCATCGAAATTGCGTTCTGGCATTGTCCAAAAATAATACGATACGAAAATAATTACGGTACGAAAATTTCATCCGTTTTTTCGTTTTATTAGATCACAGTTTGCTGTTGACTATTCTGTCATATAGTTACACAGCATAAAGTCCCAATTATAGTAAGAAGACAAAGTCACTTTGATTTTTTCATTTCACGATGATTAAAGGATTACTGAATGGTTTTCCGTGCAGGATAGCCTGATCCATGCACGCGGGATGTTGCGAGATTTTCGGAAAGCGTAAAAATACACGAGCCGCAGGCGAGTGTATTTTAACGCTTTCCGAAAGTCGAGCAACATCCCAAGTGCATGGATCACGCTATCCTGCACGGAAAACCATTTAGTAATTGTTTTAACTAAAAGCTACAATAAAACAACGGTTTACACTTTTTAAGCCATTGATGAAGTATGCAATTCTCCCAAGAATCGTCAACTTTAGCTTTGTCGGCGTTCGACCGTACGCTACAATTTACACAATTTTTAAAACTTTTCGCATAACTTTTTTGTTTTGTGTTCTTTTGCTTTAAAACTTAGTGAAAATATAGTATTTTAACAGAGACATAGACTCGTACTAAACCGAAGAGCAGATATTGTAAAAAACCGATGTTATTAACGGCCAAAAGTGGTAGATATACTAGTTTTATTTTGTAATGTAAGCAAAAAACTAAAAAATTAATGGCATTTGAAGTGACGTATGTGTGTAAGAAAGCATAGCAGACAAATAAAATTTAGTCCTTTATAGGCACCATTGTATGCTGATTCGAGCGGTTGTACTTTTGTCGCTACAGCATAACCTAAAACAAAAATATGCGAGTGCCAAAAATCGTATTTCAGTTAAATTTATAACGTAAACAAAAAAATACGAGTATACAAGACATTATAGACGTTTGACAACATAAAAGCTTATAGTTTCCGTACTTTGTGCTTTAGCATTTGACTTTGTCTTCACTCTTTGCAAATTTCAGACGTTCAAATGTTTTTTGTCGGCAATTTTAAGCCCGTAACAAGCTCGTAAAATGCGAAGCGATGTCAACTTTCAAATTTCCCCTGCAGGATTGGGTCATCCTGCACGGGCATTGACCAATCAGATTGCGTGTTTCACTGTAGTTATTATATAAAACTTCTTCCAATTATAGTGCACAAATTGTTTCATCATGTAACGAGATATAATAATAGTTATTAATATTTGACAAACTATAGAGCAAAGAGCAAACTAGAATTGGGAAATGCTAAATCACTTGTTTATTTCTTATTATTATTCATATGCACAGTGTCAATCAAACAAACAACGAAACAGTGGTGCATGCAGCCTACAGCCTTTGTGAAAGTTTTCCTGATGAAGATGCAGCGAGAAAATATGCATTAGCAAATGTCTACCAAGCTGTAAAAACAACATCTCTTCCAAGGTTAAATACGAAAACAACAATTTCAGAAAGTAATTCGACAGAGAATAATCCGACAAAGAGTCCCTCTAGCAAGGCAGGAATATTGGATTCAAAAATACATGAACTGGCGGTCATGTTTTTACCAATATTGTTATTTTCTACGTTCGAATAAATCCACGATTAAATGAATTTTTAAGTATAGTCAATTATAAAAATGAGCATAACTAAAGCAGTCTAAGACATATCGCTGTGAAGGAAACTGTTATCTGTATATTTCAGCTGAGTTAGAGCCACACACGTAATTATAAGACAGTATACACTTGTAGAATTAAAGTTCGTGTTTGTATTAATTAAGCTATATACATTATATAAACGAATGGCATGCACAAGTAAATATTAAGCAGGTTTTCATTGATAAAATTTTTTACAAGCGATAATTTTAATTTCTTCTTAACTTTGTTGTATGTCAGCATTTTTTGGTGTATGTGCAAATACATGCAAATGCATGTATCTACTATTCTTTGTAACTATTTAACAATTATTCGCCGAAGGCGAAGTGATTATTGGTGAGTATTCACCATTATCACATAGAACTGAATAAATATTTTGGTACATAATTCCTCTTAGTATAATTTCTTTGATAAACAATTGCTTTTTAAACATTTTGATTGGCTACCAGACTAGTAAATATGAGGCATGAGTTGGCATTTTTTTCAAAATAGCCGCCAATGAAAGTCGTTTTGATGTTTTATACTGTATCAAAATTCACAAATGGAGAAAAATTTCATTAATGCAAAGTCAACGAATATATATAAACACACTTTGAAGTTAAGCTATCTTAAGGTAATAATAGTCGTCTGCAAATAACTTATTAAATGATTTTTTCACTGAACTCCCCGTCTTCAAAAACAAGGATTAAGTTGTCACGAAATTATTTCATGCACTTAAAATGGATAAGACTCGCCACGAATCCCAGTTGGCGCGATGGCTCAATAGGCAGAGCGGCGGTCTAGAAACCAGAAGATGTGTGTTCGAAACCCGCTCGAGACAACGAACTTTTTAGTTGTCCCCAGCAGTGTCAGATTAATCTAGTTCTTCATATCTCTGAGGATGGTTCTGAAATAAAACAATTTATTCTTCCAAAAGCTGTTGATCATTCAGACACAACCGTCAGAGACACAACTCACAAGGCCGTCTTAGAAAGCTTTTCCTTGCCAATATTTTGACAGCGAAGCAAAATATTCTGCGAATAAGCAGGCAGGATGAAAACCCAAAAAAGGCTTGCAAAAAATCAAATCTGACGTTCTAGGTCGAACCGGAATTAGATGTCTGTTGTTGTACACGTCATTTTCACGTCCACGTAGACGTCGTGTTGTGTTTTCTCAAGCTCTCTACTCTTGCACTCGTAAAGATTATGAAATTATGAATGCTTGATCCAGCATTATACCGATCAATGGTCACTGTCGATGTTTGTCGAGGGCGGTCATTTTTGCAAATACACATGCGTGTCATTTATCTTTATTTTTATTTGAGTTAATTTTGAGCGAAAATTGCTGAAAATAAACAGTATTTACTAACGCTTTTACCGAAATGGAAAATATCACAATGGAGCAACTCGCAACGGAAGTAAGTAACATTACATCATATGCGAAGCTTGTGTACATTCAAGCAAAAAAAATGTGAAAAATAAGTTCGACAATATTCTGATTTTACACGCCTGGCATTTTTGCATGCGAAAACGCTAGTTTAAAGTGTGACAATTTTTTTGCCACCGCGCGTCAAAATTCGAGAGCTTGGTAGCGAATTTAATTCTTGAAAAATGCCTTGAATTCATCGAGTTATTCCTCATGCGCGTTTTCCTGGAGGGTTATCTGATGGTAATAGGGAGATAGACGGTTTTTCGAGGATCAAAATGATATAAATATTGCCATGGTTACACGCAATGTTTTTCTACGGGAAGGCTTCTTGTTCGAGGAATTTCGCGCAATGGCGACTTTTTGTACGATGTTGTAAAAATGTGACAACTTCGGCTTGTATAGGCTTCTTCGTTCCGGCTTCTTTTCATTTAATTTTTGTTGCCTATACAAGCTAAGACATCTATAAAAATTTGTATGTTTTTTGTTTTTCGAAAAATGTTCGTAAAACGTAGAAAATGGCTTTTACAAAGGCATGAATTTTGGCGAATTTCGAATTGTGAATACAGGCGCAGGAAAAGGTTCGCCACGTTCACGGTTAAACAGAAGGATCAAAAAGCAAAAAATACAACTCAGAAACCTAAGCGATTGCTCCAAAAGGTAGGAAACGTGTAATAGATTTTGTATTTCTAGTGATAACATATAGTGGTAGTAACACAATGTACATATCACAATGTATTATTCATCAAAGAAAAACTCACATATATTTTTGTGTTGATGAATTTTTTTTCGCCTGTTAAAGTGCCTAGGTTTGTTTAAGTTCAGAAAATCTGCTATCTAAAAGTAGATTTAATATATATGCTATATTTTGTGCATAAATATATAGTGTGCATATGCCACATTGGGTTTTAGTATAACCACTACACCAAGCTCAATGACATGGCCTAGGTCAATGATCATTAAAAATTTCTGCCAGACTAAAATTAAGAACTTTCTGAAAGAAAATAAAAATAGATGTAGTTGGTTATGATATGTTTGTGCTATGTTGGTGATTTATAGGGTATAACATTTTGCACTAATCCACTTGACAGGCAAGCTATAAGTACTACATGACCCTACCCAGAGTAATGAATTTATTATAAATTGATAGATGATTATTAGCAAAGAGAAATTGATGGTTGATGATTGCCGGGAGAGATTTTCTTAACAGTGAACAATATGGGCTATATATTTATCGAGAGTTATATATTATTAGTGGTACACCTGTTGTAGACATCTGCATTTAAAGGACTGTTTAGTAGACATCTGCATTTGAAAGGACTGTTTAATAGTCAGCAATTAAAGGTGATTTTGTGTAAAGCTTGACATAGTACAGAATATATTTGAATTCAACTAGGCCTGCACCATTATATATATTGATATTTTTCTGCTATTTATACAATTTCTTATATCATTGTGCTATGTGAGCCAAATTAGTAATTCAAGAATCATAAGAAAAATTGTGCACAGCAAATTTCTTTTCAGAATATATGATTAAAGTTCTAATCATCTTGTCTTTGCCAAATTTTAGTGGGTCGAACAAAACACCTGAAACATGATATATTTGATAGGTTGGTGTATATGCTATAACATTTATCATGTGACCAAACTAACATTCTGCTTGTGTTATTTAGATTGTTTCCACCTGCCTGTATCAGCTGACATGACAAGTCATAAATCATAATTAGGGCAGACATTGTTTCTGTGCTCTTCCCCAAGCGGATATTTGGTAGATTTTAACTATATTATTACCCACCTATATAAGGTTTATTATACAAACAAGTTATAAGTTTTCACAGGAAGGTCAGGGTTTTGCACGTCAAACGATTAATGAACCTATATGTGTCACATTGTATTTGGGTGTAATTGGTCAAATTAGTTAAAACTTTTTTGTAGTTTGCCTAAGCCATTGAGCAACAAATTCCCCTTGGCAAGTAAAATTGGTTTCATAGTGGGTAATACTGAACATGTCCCCACTACTTCATTACACATAACTGAATTATACATAATAGACTATTACTTTTACTTGTCAAGGGAAGCCTATGAATACTAACTGTTTGAAACATTGAGTCCAAAGCAAACTATGGCAATATATGAATTTAAGACAATTTATTCAGTATTTAATTTTAAATTTACAAAGCTTGTGTAACCATTGTGTAAATTACAGTAATTAACTATATAAAATAAAAAACAATTTTGCTTTTTATCTTTTGCTGGTCTAATTCACACCAATGATATAGAGTATTATACATGGCTGCGCAGAAATACCAGATGTATTTCGAGTGTTGAACATGATATCATGAGAAATATCATGTTCAATATGAGAAATAAATCTGGTATTTCCAAGCACCCATGTACTTTTCTGTTTGTTATATAAACTACAGGTTTTCCACCAATATAAAATGTACAGAAGCTATGATTTGTGATTGTTTGAAAAGCGATAATTTTCACATGTGATATCATCATAAATAATCTCACATGTGAGATTATCAGTTTTATCAGTGCCCGAATTCCTTATAAAACACAGTACTTTATATAATAAACTATAATATGTACACCCTAACTAATAAAGCATCAGTTGTTGTATGACGAAACTGTTGAGACTTACACGATGAGAATGTCTTTCATAAAATCTTTCTGCTTTTATATTGTGTATTGCTATGGCCATACTGTTTGATACAAATTCATTCTTGTACTAGTTTAGTAGCAAATGTATTACAAGATAGAATATTGTTTTCATATTTCTTGTGATCACTTCCTGACGAGTAAAAACTTGTAAACAAAGTATCCAATTGTGTACTGTGACACGACAAGATGATTTTGGCAAAATTTGCCAGCATTCAGCCATTCACTGCGACTGTGACTGTCCACTACTCCACTCTCTCCAATATATAATCGAAGAAGCCTTTACAGAAAAGGAAACGTGGCATGGAAAATTGTCCTGCTGTAACATTTGTACAATACTTTCTTAAAAACTTAAATCCCTTCATCTTCCTTGCCATAGTATGGTGCTTCTCTTGTCTTATTGTAATTTGCGATTTCGTGCAAATAAAATTTGTTCGCCATTTTGAATCAATAAGGAAAAATACTTGGTGTAAGCTGAAGTTATTGGATATTTTTTGCGGAATAACCGCTGGATTTGCGTAATTGCGTACAGGCGAACTAGCGGCGATTTAAGAAAATTAAGCTCAAATGTTAAAAGCGACTTAAGGCAACTTTGAGTGATTTGAGGCTATTTTAGGCAATTTAAGAACATCGTGTCTAATTTAACTAGTCTAGGTCCTGTATATGAGCTTGTGTGCTTTTCAGTTGGGACGGATTCGAGACAATGGCAAGTTGACTATGGCAGTCAGCTTGGTAACACTGCATGGTCAGAAATTTGGGACAGCCAGCAGCTACATCCGTGAGGTCAAAAATAACTTCGAGAAAATTGCGAGACTAAACCACGCGAATAACACGCAAGATTACAAAATGTCGTCAAAACAACGTGCTAAACATAGTGAGGGGTATTATCAAATCTAGACAATTTTAGCACGTCCGATTGCTTCCATTACGCTATTAATAAGAGATGAGGAAAGCTTTTTGAACTTGAAAGAGTTATTTCAAGACAGACAAAACTAAGAAAGGTTCGAAATATATGAATTTTTTGTCTATGAAGACTCTAATTTATTAAGTCCAACTATTTAGTCTAGTTATAGCGTAATAAAGTATTTTCTTTCGTTGTTTAAGAAGTATTATCTGTGTCGATGGAAAGGATATGGTCCATTACCTGACTCATGGGAGCCTGAAGAGAATTTGGACGAGCAAACATTGAGGTAGAGTATGGATATTCACTTTAAGTGCAATTTACCAATTGATTGTACTGTGTGTTTGTTTCATTTTTATGAAGTATATCAATTCTGATTTTGCTTGGGATGTAAGAAAAGAATTTTCTTACTATGTTTACCTAGAATTGTATTTTGTAAAATTTTAGATCGCTTGAAAATCCTAAAATATCCTTGGAGAATTTGAGAATTGGGCAAGAAGCTTTAGGAAAAGGAATTTTGATTCCTGATCTGCCATCAAAGCAAGGTGATTCTGACTCGCCAACAACCATACAAATGCATGAGGCATGATGTGTTCAGAAATATTTTCAAAGGAAAAGGCAGAAACAGTCGGCGTGTGGGATGGCAAGAGTATTCTTATGAGGACTTTTCTCGCTGTCAGCTACCAATTGGATGCGACCAATATATTGATCACCTAGGTGATGGGAAAAAAGTACACTTTCCTGTACTGGCAAAACCTTTCTTACATTCAGGGCCAAAATCATTTACCAGAGCTGCTAATGGGCGAATAAATTTATTGCCTCAATATTATACAAAAAAAGTGAAAATTTGCTTCAACACAACTGCATATACTATAAACAACATTGTTTGAACTGCTTTAGAATAATATTGTTATACTGTTAAGAGGAGAATTTTTTCTATGTTGCGTAATACGCGCTCAAAAATCATGACGTCGTTATCAATGAATTTTTCCAACATGGCGGCTGTCAAAGAGCGGTGTTCGTTTTGTTCTACTATGAATATTTAAAAATAAAGGCGTATATGGTAATTTATATGGAAAAAAATTGAACTAATTAGTAAATGTGTTATATTAGGATACTGATTTATTATCGATAGAGAAAGGAAAATAAAAATTTGCGTGAAATTGGCTCGATATTCGACGACGCGATTTAAGTTCAGTCATTCAGTTCACAACACGCGCGAAGATATTAATACCTACAATGGACTTACCTCGGGACTTTGGAGATGATCGAGGTAAGATATACTGTTAATTTTTACTTGTATTTTGTTCTTCAATTTAAAATTTTATTTCTACCGCTGTGTCAACTACTGACAATCTATATATTGCAAGCCAGGGGCAAGCTATTGTTTTATCTTATTGCCCTACTACACTAGTTTTTTCAACAATCACCTAAGCTTATATTTGTAATATTATGAGGAAACAGTCCTATTATGCAAATGTGTATTGGAAATAAATATCTATTGTTCTGCACACTTGGCAGTTGGTCAACTTGTTATGAGATTGTGGTATATGCCCTCAATCCTCATTATTCCCTTTTTTATGTGTTTGCTCTTCTTTCTCAATCTTAAAATGTCTTTAAAAATTAAAATGACTTCACAAACTACATCCAGCTTAAATCTGAAGTCATTCGGAAGTGGACGCCGAAAAGAAAATTGACTTTGAATCCAAGCATTGTTCAACTCATAATATAATGCAATATTTGCAAATAACCTTCCATTATTTCAATTTGTGTGTGCCTGGATGTTTTTCTCAATCCTAAAATGCATTTCAAAATGAAAATGACTTTACAAGTTACTGCAAGCCATGTTACTGTTATGATGTAATATTTGCAAATAACCTTTCCTTTATATCTATTTTTATGCCTGGATGTCTTTCTCAATGCTAAAATGCATTTTAAAATCAAAACGACTTTACGAACCACATCCAGTTCAAATTTGAAGTCATTTGGAAGTGGACGCCGAAAACAAAATTGACATTGAATGCAAGCCATGTTACTGTTATGATGTAATATTTGCAAATAACCTTCCATTATTTCAATTTTTTGTGCCTGGATATCTTTTTCAATCCTAAAATGTCTTTTAAAAATCAAAATGACTTTACAAACCACATCCAGTTCAAATTTGAAGTCATTCGGAAGTGGACGCCGAAAAGAAAATTGACATTAAATTCAAGCCATGTTACTGTTATGATGTAATATTTACCATTTGTGTTACATTGTATTGTACTATTTTATTACTTTCACAGTGACATTTTACAAGTGCCATAAAGTCCAGCAGTCTTGGCAGAGAATTGGAACTAAGCATGAACTAGAAAAGGTATTTTCAACTCAAACCATTATTCATTGATTAGGCCGTTTTTTATGATTTTTAAAACCAGCCAAATTATGTCTGAGTGCTACCAGTGACAGGTACTGTCCACACCAACAATCATGACTCATGTTCCTTTCAAATTAATTTGGGCATTGTATTTTAAATGATAAAAACACATTTTAAACACATGAAAATAAACACATGGGTGGGTGGGACCTAATTATTGGAATTCTGCCAGGCCGGGCATAATTTAAATCATTATTATACAGTGTATCATAATAAATGTGCAAAAATATCAGAATTTTTAAGAAGATCTTTTCTTGCAGGCTATTAAAGAAAACAAAAAATAAAAGATGAAACTGAATATTTATTAAATCACAGATTATTATTTATGATACAATCCATTCTTGTGTGAATATAATGAAAATGTTTATAACTTTATACAGTAGACAAAATATTCCACAATGTGCAGGTTTTTGTCACCCAGCACTGACAGAATGAGGTTGATGTTTTCAGATACTGTAATCATATCTTCAAGATTGTAATAGCAATATCACAGAGATCTATAAAAAAATACTTTCATGGTCAACTAGTAGAGGAATTGATTTATTTCAGGTTACTGGGGGGGGGGGGGTCTGAGTTAATCCCCAGGCAATTATCAAAGAAAAAAAAATATTTGGCCCTTATGACCATATAGGCAATTTTGTTTTGATGTCAACATGCTTGGCTCCTTGAGCCTGTCTGGTATCTTTACTAATAACGCATGCTGCCTCAGTTGACTGTCAGGCCCTGCTTTATGACCAGTCCTGGTTCAGCAACCTTCCTACCAGATTGTTGCATCCATGATGCTGCTGTAATTGAAAACTTTACAGCAAACATAGGACTGAAAATTTTATTTTCATTCCTAAAAAGGGCGTTTCAGATTATATAGCGTATGGCATGAAGTTGTATACTGAATGCCTGTAAATGAGTAAAAAACTGAATGTATGTAAAATCAGTCAGTAAATTGAAGTAAAGGGATTTAAAATTACAAATACTCAAATTTCCTTAAAAATGCAAAATCCTTTAACGTTTTCCATGTAGTTATGTTATTAACGAGTTGTGAACAAGCTGATCATCATCCAGAGGACGAAAGCAGTGGCTTTCAATCAGTTTTATTATTAATTTAAAATAGCAGATAATTTTGCAGCTAAAATATGCTCACTCCTGAGTCAGATACGTGTGCATATTAACATAATAATAATTCAAATAACGTTCATTAAATACGATATTACACTTACCACGTTATCCTTCTTTATATTTAGCAATGTTTTGCCTCATGACATAACCAAAAATCCAGTAAAATTCTGTTTTTCTTCGCAAATATTTTTGGAAAACTTTCAAAACAGATGATGGCGGCAGAGCATTTTTTCGCGAAGGCTTGGTCGCTAAGTTTTGAGCAGTTTTCGCAAAAAATACGCGACTTTCTAAAAAATCTCCTCTTAAAAGAAAAGCATGCGGCTGAAGTGCGTCATACCTTTATTCTTTTATGTAGCATTGTTATTCATGCGATTTGTCTTCAAATGCAAGATAGAAGAAGAGATCACGTACATGGAAAGGTGTTAAGTCAGCTATTAATAACAAGTGTAGGGCTAATAAGTTCTACAGGAAAAGACTTAACCTTACTCAGATTTAATGTTATACAAAATATGTATAAAATCTACCTATCGTCAATCGAGTCTTCCTAATTGGGTAAATTTCCAAGTGTATTACTGCATTCTCACTTAACCAATAAATTTGTTAAAATGAAATAAAAGTGGTGCTAGATCGTTTGTGAAAGCTGAAATGATCAAGACGCTTGCAACGCGTTTACTGGAGCTAAATAGCGTTCTCTGCTCCTAGGGCCGAATAATTGATGGTAAATATATTTTTGGTCAATCAATATGTGTATTTATGCTTGTGTACGGATTATAACTCAGACAATACTAAAACTGGGTTACCTAGGCTACGCTAGTGGCGAAACTACAGCAAATTAAGGTTACATTATATGATACGTGCCTTTGACACAAAAAACATTCACTATTCAGTCAGTTTTAACGGAACGTCTCTCAAATTTGGCAGAAATATTGCTTGATAGCTGTAGAAATACGCGACTTAAAACCATGTAGGTGAGTTTAAAATTATTGCGATAGTCGCGTGGTTTTTGAGAATCGGCAGTCTTGGACGCGACGAGTTTTCTCCTTCGCTAGATTTATGCAGAAACTTCCTAATTAACATTTTCCGAATCTCTGATAATCAAGTTACAAAAACGTGTTCGGATTTTTTGACAGGTTGCGTTATAGCTGAGATATAAGCCAGGCAACTTTAGTGTTCCTTCTGTTCGGGAGTGCGTTGAGAAAAACTATCATAACTCAAAAAATATCACGTTACAAAAAATTTCCGAACACGTTTTTACTCCTTAACTATCTCCCTATATTGTGACAAAATTTGGGCAAAATCGGTTAAAACGTACGAGCTGGAAAGCTCACTTTGTATTGAGAATTGCGCAAAGTTCTCTTTAGAAAATAGAGGCGATCAAAGATTTCGCGGGTATTTTAGCGGCACTTAGCATTTGTACCTCCTACTTCCTTAATCCTTTAATCGCATTTATCATTAACCAATTAGGTTCAACTTTCATAATTGCTATTTGGCAAGGTGTTCTTTCCACCAATGCTTTTACTAGTGCGGCAAAGTGCTTTTAGCATTCGGTAAAGTCAAAACACTGGAAAAATGCCGGCTAAACGCAAGAGCAAACAAGGCAAAGAAACCTCATAATCGTCTGCGCATAAAAGGAGACGGACTGAAACAACGGACGCAGATAGTGAGGACGGAAATACAAGCAAACAAACCCTTTTGGATAAAATGTTTCTTCTCGAGTAAATTTTACTTTGTTGGCGCATAGGCAATATCACACTTGTAAATGTCACGCTGATTTCCTCGCTTGAACCAGAATAGTCCGTTTCACTGTCGCTTGACGCAGTAAAGCTATCATTTAATTACTCGCTTTTAGCTTCCTTGTGCTAGAAGACGGCGAGCTTAATTAAACTTGAAGCCATGCTAGTTGAGTCATTTGACTGCCACTGTTCTTCCTGATTAAACCAAGAACCACGGTCGCTTTCTGCTAACGTTTTCAAAATGTATTCGTATTTTTTTTTATTTTTAGCTTTTCCAGGAGTCATAATCAGTGTTATAGCTACGTATCAGCATGCGAAATAGGATCTGATGTAGAAAGCAAAACAAATGGCCACATACTGTCACCTCGACCGGATAATTTTGATGAACGTGTTAACAGAAAATGCCAATCTTAAATGCAACTTTCGCGGCAAAATATTTAGCAACTTTAATACATTTGCCCATATCTCTTTTGCGTTTTAAAATTTTAAAATTTTTTTGCATATTTCGAAAGCTCGCTAATTAATTAGTAAAAATCGATAAAAAGCTCAAAATTGGTAATTTCAACATTTTTTCATATAATGTAACCTTAATATATTCATATATAAATTCGCCGGCGTGAAATATGCCATCTGTGCTCAGTACAAAACATATCGTATTCATCCTATTCACATCAACATTCACTTTCGATTTGAAGCGCACTGCTATCATTTTCAGTACTTAAGTGAGTATTATTGGGGCAAAAAATTTTTCCCGTATAACTCGATCTCCATAGAATAAAGTTTGAATACTTAGATAGACCTGATGCTGGTTATTTGTATAAACTAGATCCAGTAAATTATACGTATGGCCGTATAGTTGTGTAGTTTTGATCAGGTACACCTAGAAAGCGTATGCCACTTATTTGGACGGAGAACGCAACGAAAGCATACATTCACATACATTTTATCGATTACGCATGTTAAAACGCACGTTTACAATTACAATACAGTTAACAGACCTGTCGTGATCACAAAAACAGGAAGTCGAATGAGAGGAGAAACCTATGTGACTAAAGAGCTGTCAATGAGATAAGCTAAAATAATCACAAGCAATAATCAGATTTGGTAACGATTGAATAATATTAATTAATGACTTGACGGTCCCATGCTGTTTTATCTGAATAGGATAATTATATCGCGCGCAGGAATTGTTAAGCACAAACTGTATTCGTTATTACATCGATCTACACGTTTGCCGACGGCTGCGCTAATTTTTCTCTCCATACATTTGAACCTAGAAATGGCAATCCATTCCAGTCAAGGTTAGATCTAACTTAAAATTACATTTGGTGTTTTCCAGATGTTAGATACGACCATGTTACGTTACACTATTGTATGTAGTTTCTACTCACACATGTCGGCATCACGATGTCTTTTATGAGTTTGGTTTAATAATCATATACAGATTTTAACGTTTTCCATGCAAAGCAAGTTCTCGGGCTCGTTTAAAACATGAAAATTTTCAAGTGCCAAACATTAAAAATTCTTAAATTGCATCTTCTCATGCATTGCTCTTTGTTTTAGCTACACTCGCATAAATTTGTAAACTTGGCATTAATTTTTGGGCGTCCGTTTAAAGTTCGAGGACTAAAGCAAACCCAGCTGAGCTAATTATTTTTTATATGTAGACGTGGTTATATCCTCATGTTTCTTTGACGAAGGCAATATAAGCAATGTACATCTACAGTTACATGCCCATGTCATCAATCAATGGCATCCACCAAACAGTAAATTCACATTGTTCATATCTTAAAACGCAATGGATATATTTAAAAATGCTGGTGGGGAAACCAGAATTATACATAATGACTTTTGAGACATTCTCAGGTTCTCTGGGACTTCATCAGAGTCATGGCAAAGTTTGTCAATGCTAAAAGCTACTTGACACAATGACGTGAAAAGTATCAAAAATCGCACTTATTCAGCATTATATGACATATATTCAATTCCATAAAATGAAACATTGTTTTCCTTCAAAGAATGATACAAACACACAAAGATTTACTTTAAAACAAACCAATTTGATTTTCTTAATAATTTGCTGACTTGAATTCGTCTTACATTTAGATGGCTTAAACACGGGAGCGGACAAGCCTTTAATAAATAACGAACACCCCCCCCCCCCCAGCGTATTTCTCTAAATTTTGGGAAATATAAGACAGTCTAACGTTCTGTTTTAACGAGCTGCGTAATCCTATGAAGTTTGAAGATTTTTATCTATACAATCGCGGTTCTTACAGATTCGTACTTTGAGGTTTAAATTTTGCATGCCGAATGCTGGAGAATTCACAAATTCTCTTTTTACAATTGATTGTTTTACAGATTTTAGCTTAAATTTTACATTTGCATGATGGCTTAGAGATTTCAACTATTGCTTTTACTGTGCCATGATCACCTCATATTTAAAATCCTCTTCCATATTTTATGCCATATTCAACTCTGACATTCCATATGCAATGTTTAATGGCTATTTTTGCGAAATAAATAGGTTGGTTTTTGGTCAAAATTCAATCCAATGATATATGAAATAAGAACTCTTATTTAGCAAGAAACCGTAATTGACGATATCTCTCTTATTAAAAGTAGATTTTGGAAATAACCTTGGTCTTGATTGCTAAATAATTTTGATTTTTAGCGAAATTAATCTTTTATATTTATCGCACTAGCTCCAAGAAAAATCCCGTAAGGAAAACAAGAATGAGTCGCAAGTTTGACTGGGTGACCTTTTTCTTGCTACCGATATTTTTTGCGGATGCACAAGACAGCACAGTTACACCGATGGACTTCTGTTTTGATGCAAGCTATGAAGGTAGGGGTCCTATTAATATTTGGGATATTTGTAATTGTTTTTCTTTTGTCTAGTTGTGACTGGATGCCTGTTTTTTCATAACCATAATATCTTCTGAAAGAACTGCTTCAAAAATACGAATTAAATTTAAGACAAAAAATGCAACTGAGCTGTTAAAATGGCACAGCAATAATTTTTTATTGTTTTGGCTTATCGATAAAAAAAAGATAAGATCTTCAAAACTCTTTGATGTCACAACAGTGTTTTTTGTGAATTAGTAAACAAACATGTTCCGTGTTAGAATTCATCTGGAATTGTCTACTAACACTTGTCAAATAAATTGCGGGAAGTAATGTGTGAAGTAAATTTCATTATTATTTGGCTAATTGACAGTATGCTTTATTGAGTCGACATTTCTTTGACGTTACTAGAATAGCCCGAATGATAAAATGATGAGATGGCAGATGGCTAGTGTTATTTGTCCTTTAATATATCGGAAACTAAGAATCAGGGCCTTTTTTAACATTTACGCTTTTAGACTGGGAGGATTAGCCCAAATGTTTCCCCCTCAACCTCCCCCTTCCCCCCTGCCGCTAGACAAGGATTCTTTTTTGAAAGATACTGACAATATTGCAGAGAGATTTGAATTCAAGACAATGTACTAGCTAAATTTGAATATTAGCTGTTCTTCTCACTATTTTGTAACCCAACTTTTGTTGAATGTAATTCAAATTTCGTCCAGCTCGAAAACGGCTAAATGAACTGTAGTTCTTTGATAAACAACCTAAATTTGTCCTGAGGGAGCGGCGATTTTCCTTTTTTTCCCTCGGTCTTTCAGGCAAGTTTCATGCAAATTGTAGCCAAGTTCAGCTATTTCTGAAAAAATCTTGAATAGCAATTTTTTATGGCAGTTAATTTTCGCATTTGGCAAAGGTCAAACTGCTCATACATGACTTGAACATCTGTATCGAAAAATATGGATAAAACCCAAGAAATAATGGTAGTTTTTAACGACGGTACAAATTTACAACATTTCTCGCAAGGTGCCAAACAAAGTGACGCATTACGTCTTCCCCCCATCCCGCCCTTAATTCTAAGATGATTTCTACACCAGCGTGACGCTATACAATGGGACTTGGCCATGATCGACATTTCTACTTTGTTCCGTTGGTGTGTTTACAATCCCTCCTTCCCACACTCAAAAATCCTTAAGAAAAGCACTGCTAAGAATGCTGGGAAACACATAACAACGGATATTACAGTTACTTCGAATTTAAAGGTTGCTATTGTGATAAGTCAACAGAAAAATAGCACTATGCATTTTTGCTATTTTAATGCAGCTAACAGTCCAATATGTATTAGTAGAATCATACAGGCATAGTAATGCAGATGATGTAATTTGACAATTCTACTCGCTATCTATTGCTCGATAGATAGCGGTTAGCATAACAATAAGTTTTCTAGTGACTTAAAAATCAATTATCTCAAGGCAATGTCACATGGTGAAAAAAAATATTAGCAAACTTGTATTTGTTAATTTTACATCTCTTAAGGCTGAAATATCATGTTGTAAAGTGATAGGGCCTTCAGATTCTACTAGAACAGTTAGATTACTTGCCGCTCTTAATTTCTATGCATTAATAGTTGTTTCGGGCTTTGCCCTCATCAACTATCACCGCATAGAAATATGTCGAACTCGTAATCTAACCATTAAATATCTGATCAGCGTTTGCATTAAGAGGACAGTTCAGCATGCGTAGCGCTTATCACATTTCAACCTCATGAGTTCATGCTGTGAGTTTTTGTTTACAAAATAACGCACGAGCTGAATGTACAATGAAAAAAAAATTTCTATGCTGCACGATACTGCTTGTATAGCATAGAAAATTTCGATTTCATTGTACGTTCATCACGTGCGTTAATTATTTGTAAACAAAACATGAACGTAACAGTCTCCAACACATTTAATATCTAATCTGAGTTCATTGCTTACTCTAATTTAAATATGGTACGTCTTTTGCAAATGGCTAGTTTATTTACCTCTAAATATTGCAATGCTCCGCTTTCTCTGTTTTTTTTTCATACATTTGGGAATTGCCTCATCTACAATCTGAGTAATTTTGTCTTCATTTCATTGATTTGTGCAAAATTCGAAATTACTTTGAATGATTAATGCACGCTTTCCATGCATTATGTCAATAATGCACTCAAACGACTCGTTGTTCCAAAAAAGATACCTGATTGATTTTGACCGATCGCGTGCACAGATTTTTAACAATGTACGAAGATCATATAATTATTAAATATAGGTTATCACAAGAGCTTTTATTGTTCGAGGGACGATACAAAATACGATTTCGTAACGACAGCTATAAAACAGATATTACCGACTATGGAATGTGATAATTTATAACATATACTTGTGCCTTTACCAGGAGCGAAAATCAGATTTTATTTTCAACTTGAAAATCATTTGTCAGTTAATACCTGCATACCTGCAGATATTTTTCTGTCACTATGGCCTTGCATTATAAGAAAATCGTTACATTAGTTGCTTTATTAATGCCGATTCTGAAAAAAAATGATATCACGGGACATATCGTTTTTATGTCACCCTGTTGTGGCTCTGATAAAGGCACAGTAAACTGTATGTGATAACAATTTTTATTCATTGCCCTCTCATTTTCTGAACTAAAAATATCTTCCTCATGAGCAACTTCTTCCCTATTCTCTCACATAATGTAGATATCAGACTTAACACAACGATTTTTACAACTACAAATGCTTCTCAATATATGGCATGTCTTTTGGACTGTTACAAAGAACCTTGTTGCAGATCCATCAACTTTAAAAAGATATCAACTGCAGAAAACGAACCAAAGTGTGAATTGCTACATAATCTTGCCTACAATACATCAGAGGAAATGCTTCAAAAAAACGGTTCATATGATCATGCCTTTTTTACCAACCCAGAGAAGGTGAGATAAGTGATAGCTAGCGTTGCTTGATAATTCTTCTACCGATTTGCTATATCTTAATTATTTCTAACCTATGGGTAATTCCATGTCAAATCATCCAGACAGCGAAACCAAGGTGTCAGGGATTTGCCTCATGTTTACAACACAGTAAGGTGCTGATGAAATAAACAAAATGTCAGAATTTCGCGTCTTTAGCGATCATACTGACCAGCTTAAAAAACTGCTGACAAGAGCATTTTTGCCAAAAAGGGGTCGTGTTATAGACAGGAAGTCATTTTTCATTTCATTGTATTTTCGGCTGCAATTGCCATGAGCTGACGAAAAGTTTATTTATACCATTTTCAATGAAGCAGAAACCAAAAATAATCTCATAAATTTTGGATGTTGTAATGCAAAGTATTTATTTGCACACAATTTAAATTGCATGCAATACTTGCAGGACACACTTATGTTTGGTCTGTGATTTGTGCACATGGCCAACCACTAATGTACCTCATATTTGTAATATCATAAAGGCCGTTGATTCTCGTTCATTTTTATTGAGGATGGATGAACTGTTTTACTGCCACAAGCTGTAGAACTTTGAATTGCTGTGCTACCAATTTTGCGCAGAGATTCCTAAAGGCAAGCCTCAAACTATCCGTCAGTTCAAGACATTGTCCGACCCAGCCGTAAAATTGTTCCTCGAAGTAAATAAAAGAAGATTGACGGTTGTCTTGTGACAAGGTGTTATATAGTTTGTGCTCCGTGAGTCTGGAAGTTAAATCTACTGACGTCATAGTTATATGAGCTAATAACATGGAATTTAGTTAATGTTTAATTAAGGTAGCAAACAGTGCATACATATAACAGAGTGTGTCAGAGCACACGAGAGAGAGAGAGTTAGTGTTATGCTGTTGAAGAGAGAGCACCTCAGAGCACGAAGTCAGATAAATATATGTAAATTGTATAACCTAAGAGTTTAATAACTAAAGAAAAGTTTAGAGTCTATAACGATCTATTTATATTGGTATTCCCTCACAACAGGCAAGAAGTAACCTGTATGGCACGAGGTAACAGTCTCACCCATCAGTGGAATATAACACAAATTTAGGTTATGTTAAGATACTCAGCAGTCGTAGCTACTTCTGCTATTTGCAGGCAAAGTCCAGTTTTGGATTGGAAACGAAATTTTGAACAAAATGCTAACCGCTTAACATTAACCTCGGCATAATTTAAAAAATAGAGATTTTGCACCGAAACAAAGGAAACTTTATCATCGGACGTAACTTTAAAAATGTCCAACCGATTGTGAAAGGCACCGAGCATTTTGAAAGTAGGTAGTACGGAAATTCAAGGTCTACAGCTGTGGCAGTTTTTTTAAACAATTTATCCATCCTCGATAAAAATGAATGAGAATCAACGGCCTTTATGGTATTACAAATATGAAGTACATTTAAAAATTTAGTAGTTGGCCACGTGCACTAATCACAGACCAAACATAAGTGTGTCCTGTAAGTATTGATGTTTTGCATTTAACGTCACGGCGGCCATGTTGAAGGTATAACACAAAAACAAATGTTATTAGTTCCATTGTTGGATCCAGTCGGCGTTGGTGGCTGACATTGTCCGCTGCATCCCAAGAGATTGATTGTAAACGAAGAATTGCAATTTAAACTGTATGCAAATAAATGCTTGACATTACAACATCCAAGTTTTATGATAATATTTTTAGAATCTGCGTCATTGAAAATAGTAAATATCAAGTTTTCGTCAAGTCATGGCCATTGCAGCCGAAAATATAATGAAACGAAAAATGACTTCCTGTCTATGACACATGCGTTTTATGACACGTGCAAAAATGCTGATGTCAAAGGTTTTTTAGCTGGTCACATTCCCTATAGTCTGAACGCTAAAGACGCGAAATTTTGAGATTTTGTTTATTTCATTAGTACGTACCTTACTGTGACGAAAACGTGAGGCAAGTCCCTGACACCTTGGTTTCACCGTCTTTTATCGTATTTTTGAAAATATAATACCTAAAATAGTAACCAGAAATACAAATCTGCTACATTTTTAAATCCACCAACCTTTTTCTTCTCTACTAAGGCTCAACTCTTCAGATGATGATCTTGATCGAGAACGAGAGGGTCTCCGTTCTTTACTTCTTCTACGTCTACTTCTTCCTCTACTTCTACTTTTTTGACGTTTTTGACATGTTCCCTGACTGTGGGATCGATGCCTCTTTGATCTACTCGACGAGCCATTTGCAGTTCTACTCCTAGACCTTGATCGATCTTTCCTTTCGTCATGATCTCGTCCACGGTTACAATGTTTGGCTGATTTCTTTCTATTTGACGAGAAATCTGAATCGCTAAAATCACTATTACTGCTTGAAAAATCGCTCATAATTTCAATTTTTCACATCTTTAATAATTTTGGCGCGCAAAGCCAAGTGTCGTGAAGGTTATCAAAGGTGAAAGGTCAAGTAGACAATCCAAGAAAATCCAGGAAACTGGTATTGGGTTACCACCTGACATTTAAGAATTCTAATTTTCCGACTGAAATTTTGATAACTGAAATTTTGATAAAATTACAATCATAGATTCAATGTCCCCTTTTCCACAAAAAAATGATGTTTGTCATTCTCTATCTCTAAGAGCCTCTGTGTTTTTAGTTCGAACAAAAATTTCAAAATTAAGAAAAAATATCTTCTAATGGTCCAAGCTAATCCAAGCAAAATGAAAAATTTAAAAGGAAATTTCCTGCAAATGTGGAAACGCTTTCAGAACGAGAGCAATCCTGAACCACTGAACCTGCACTGAACTGCACTGAACCCCAGAGGCAATCGAAGTATTGAAGTGTATTGAAGTCACTCGATTCCTCGCAAAACTACGGAAAACTGAAAGGAATTCAGAGGAATTGTGGAAACCTCTGCGGGGGAGAGAGGTTTTGTTTCGATTCTGTAATTCGAGCTGCCACTGCCAGGCTGAATTCAAATCCAAATGCTAATCATAATGCTGCGAAGCTTCCAAGATTTGACGGCTTTTCGTTTCTATTTGTGCCAAAAAAAGTTGGTGAAGCTGCAGGCAGAAATTATATGTAAAAAGATTGGAGAAAGGGGAGGAGTTGTGACTCCTAACTAATACAGTTCATAAATCACCCATATAGTTCTTCCACGTGGTGTAACATGTGAAGATGACTAAAATCAATAGGTATAGATCGAAAGATACTCAGAAATGATGTAAGAATCTTGAGGATAGACTGGCTACCAGAACGTGTGCGTACAAACACCATCGTTCCGCCAACTTTACTCGAGGTAAAAGCAGCTGAAACTGAAGTAAAGCGTCACTGTTTATCACCGCCTTCGAAAGGTCGGAGAAGTGTTCCCACTACGTAAACGTAAGTGTACTTTTGTATATATCACGTAATATAGTTTGCTGTTTGAAATCTACGAACGAACAAAACTACCCATTTAGCGCAAGTTTCGTGTAAATAACTAAATATATATTAAAACAAACAAAATGCTAATTTATAAATTATCAATTTCTATTCACAGATATGAAAATGACACTATCAGGCACAACTAAGCTCCCCCATTCTACTACCCAAAAGCAGACCACTATGAAATGAAAGTTTCAATAAGGGATGTAAATGTAGAAGAAATTTCTGGCATCTGCAGAATTGGAATATTCTTTGAGTTTCCAGAAGACAGTTTGCCAGGAGGTTGGGTGGATACCAAAGGGCAAAGGGTACATTAGCGGATGTGGAACTAATGAGAAAGATATATAGCCATGTGGAGGCATTCATTTCCTCAATTAAAATGGTGCAGTAAACATCATATAAGAACTGTTCATACTGTTTTAGATAAATGGTGCTTGAATGTGTTGAAACCTTTACTCATGAAAAACAATTAGTAACAATGACCTACCAATGTTTGTACATGCCAGTAAGGTTTGTGACACAGTCTTAATATAATATATTTTAATGTAGTTTTTTTAATATATTGTTTGTTCTTGCAAATTCTTATTTTAAACAAAAATATTTTGAGAGGCTTGACTCTTACAAGTCTTAATCAGTTGCAGACAGTGGTGTAGCTAGTGCTATGCATTTGGGGAGAAAAGAAATCACATATCATGTTCTGGCCTAATAATTTCTTTTAAAATTGATTGTTTTTAAGGTTTGTCAACGTAAAGATTTGAATATTCACCCCTTAATTTTTGATACTGGTATGCCACTGGTTGCATGTGCAGGTTGTTGGCTGTTCTTAACAGTTTGCAAATCAAAAATTTGTTGGCAAAAAATGCAAAGCCTTGCCATATGTTTTAGTTGGAATTGGATAAATAATTATTTGTTACTATTAAGGTTAAATATTAACTAGTGTTTAAGTTCATACTAATTGGATAGTCCTACAATGATGAACTATGCATGGTATGCTATGGGAAGTAATCATTGTATGGGAAGCTTAGTTGTCTGTATTCCTTGCTAATAACCAAATAATATCACACTCAATATTACCTAATATTACCCAATATCGCCCAATATCGCCTGATATCGCCCAGTATCGAATGATATCGCCCAGTATCGCCTGATATCGCTTAATATCGCCTAGTATCGCCATGTATTTTAAAGATTTTTTCTAATATCGCCCAATATCGCCCAAAATCGCATGTAATCGCGGTGACATTGGAGCCCAGAGTAGGCCTTTATTACATTTGAAGTAGATTCTAGCTGTTTAAATACCGAAAATATAAAGCTTATATAAGCTTTGTCCAAATTCGAATTTCATGCCGTGTCGGTTATAAATAATTCCTTATCGTTCGACTAATTAAAACCAGACTGAACGCAAATCACAAAAACAAATTTAGCCACAAAACAGTTGAATCACAATGAAACCAACTTTAACTCTTTATTAAAGTGTATCAAAATAAAAATGTAACTTTACAATTTACGTATGAGTTAAATGCAGCATTTGACAGCTGCATTGAAAATATCGTTGTAGGAATATCAAATCATTTTGTATAAAATCTCGATTTACCAAGTGGAGACGGGAGTGGGAGGGGGGGGGGGTGGGTGAGTGATTTCCTTGACGACAAAAGGAGTCCAAGTATATGTATAACCTACAAGGCGGAGTTTAGTAATTGAAAGTGTATATTGGGATATCTGTTTGAGTTCTTTAATTTGTCTATTAGACTAGCCTTGTTCTTAGTCGCCACCCAGACTCCTTTTGTTTTCGTGGGAAACATCGCCCTGTCACTTCGCCAGGCGAGATTTCAACAGAATGTTTTGAGCTGTCAAATGCTTCAAATGCTGCGTTGCTTAAATTGTACGCGTTTAGATTTTTATTTTCATAGCCAAAATAAAGGCCAAAATTTGTTATAGGAGCGATCATAATCGCTTGGATAGAAAATAAACGATACTGAATTGTTGAAAATCTACGAGGATTTAATGGAAAAATAGCAAGGAATTTGAATAAATGGCCATGATATACTTGTAATCTAGGGAAAACGTCTTTGAGAAAATGGAGATGTTATTATGTCTGAGCTGACTAACATATCAATCAATCAGTCAATCAATTAATCAATCAATCAATCAAAACCTTATTTACACACAGTAAAATCTACAGTAATTTACAAATGTTTATAAAATATATATTATACATACTAAATACTGTTTTACAAGATTGCCGTGCGGGAGTCTGTGTATCATTTAGAGAACACGTTATGAATTTCTCTTTTGAATTGTTTAAGAGAGCATATGGCTCGTACACGTTGAGGCAATTCATTCCGTAGCTTTGCCCCATCATGACTGAAAGTCTTTTTACCATAGTTTGTTCGTGTTTTTGGTACAAACAATATGTTCTCTAAATTTCACAAATTTTATCCTGTGCGGCGCAAGTCAAACAATTCTTGAAGATTAGAAGGAGTTAGAGCATGAATAGTTTTAAACATCAAAACGGCTTTGTGTTTTTTTCCGATGTGTTGATAGATCATCCCAGTCTAGTTTAGTAAAAAGTTTGCTGGAGCTGGCATTATAAGAATTAGATTTTGTGATGGTCCTCGCAGCCCTATTTTGTAGTTTTTGCAGTTTGTCATTCAATGTATTATTTACACTATCCCAAACAATGCTGCAATAATCGAATTGCAGTTGAATTAATGCTTCGTATATTTTCAGAACAGTGCCTGTATCTATGAACTGGCGTACCCGTTTAAGTGCTCCTATAGCTGATGCAATCTTTTTAGATATATTTTCAACATGGGGTGCCCATGTAAGGTGTTCATCAATTTGTACACCTAAAGATTTCGCTTCGCTAAATCTATTGATAGGCTTTCCGTCCATTTCTTTATTTATAATCGTATAATCGTCCATTTCTTTATTTACAAGTAATCCTTGACGAGACTCAACTACTATAAATCCCATTTTAGCAACATTAAGGCTCAATTTATTAGTTATTAGCCATTGAGGTATATTTTTCAATTCGGAATTAATTATCAGTTGGAGCTTTAGCTGCGGTTATTCAAATATGATTCAAGGAATCTGATACCATTTTGATCAACACCTATATAATGCACGGGTAAGGCGTTTTATGTATGATAAAACGCGCGTTCGAGTGTATTTAGTCCTGCAAATACGCGCATTGCAATGCTAACTATATAGGACCCCGTTTACACAATACCTAATCAAAATGGTCACAACGTCAAGTACAGTCAGTCAGCGGTAATATTGCCGCATTATAACGCTAATTAGGGCCCCGTTTTCACAGTAGCGGATAGTTATGGTCACGATATCAAGTTCGGTCAGGTTGCGGTCATATTTATTCTTAACAGTTTCTCTATGAATAGTTGCTTTTGAATTTTAATATTGATATCAATTTAAAAGCTACACTCGTCTTCATACTATCCAATTTCATACGGGGTGTAGAAAGTAATATTATTGGACACTTTTTAAAACTGTTGTATTATTAATAAAAGTCTCAACTTTGTTTTTTTGCTACCTGCTGGGGCAGCAGACATTGCTACAGTCGCTGTTTGTGTTGACTGTGACGAAGTTGCTATATATACGAAGATAAGTCATAAAATGGGCTGAAATTTCATACATGATTTTAGGTGTTAATTTTCTTATATGGCGGTCTTGAAAACTAATAACAAAACGAAAGCAGCTGGAAAAATAGCTACTACATGATAGTCATGATAAAAACTATACATTTTTTCTCTTTACCTGTTGGCCCAATAGACATTATTGCATCTGCTGTTTGTCTTGACAGTGGCAATGTTTCTAAAAAAGATAAATTATAAACTGGATTTAAATTTCTTGTCCACACAGGATTTTCTGCACTGTATGTAAATATCATACACGAGTAAAGCGTTTTATGTGTGATAAAACGCGCGTTCGAGTGTATTAATAAGTGACTTCAAATACGCCACATTATAAAATAGCATTTCTAAAAAAACGGGCCCTGATTGTTGGAAAGCTCGAAAAAGCCGTGTTGGTATAGCGCTAGAAACCCGCCCGTGTTTCTATAACGTCACAGAAACACGGGAATTTTTATCGCGTGGGCCGCGTTTATTTTCAAACTATCCAATTTTATATGGTGACCGTGCGGGTCCGGTACCGTTTAAGCATATTGTAGGTTGCAATATTTTATTACATAAGTATAGAGATTTATTCATCGATATGGCTGTGCGTAATAATCGTTCCAAATTAGCAATAGCCAATCGGCATCAAGAACGATAAAATTTCACTCGGTGAAAAATCATCGTTCACGGCCTTTGATTGGACGAACGATGTTTTTTCACCAGTGAAAATTTATCGTTCAGTGTTCTGATTGGCTGACCCGAACGTGCAACACCTGCTCGCAGGCTAGTGTAAACATGGAGTCTGATTTTACAAGTATTTTTTTAACTCACCGAAAAGAGAGATTTAAGACAATTTCACTGATAAAACAACCACCTAAAATCATAACGACGACATTCGTGGCCTCATTAACTTGAAATAAACCTCATGGTTTCATTTTCAGCAAGAAAACAAAGCCATAAATGGTAAGAAATTCCACTTTAATATTTTGCTTGAGTATTTGTTTTTGTCAGTAAGATATATCCGTATCTTTATACACTCATCTTTATACTCATATAATAAACAAATTACTTCATGGTTGGTTCGTTTGTACGATTTTTATTATTCACCATGAAGTAATCTCTATATTCGTCACTTTTTATCACAGTTGTGTTATTAATAAAAGACTCGATTTTTTTACCTGTTGGCGCAGCAGACATTGCTGCAGTTGCTGTTTGTGTTGACTGTGGCGAAGTTGCTGTGGGAAGATAATTGATAAAATACAGGGCTGAAATTTCATACATGGTTTTAAGTATTAATTTTATTATATGGCGGACTTTAAAACTTCATAAAACGAAAGCATTTGAAAACATAACTACTGCATTAGTGATAGTTATGATAAAAAGTACATTTTTTTTTACTTTTATTATGAAATTTCATACATGGTTTAAGGTATTAGTTTTAATTATATGGCGTACTTGAGAACTTCACAAACCGAAAGTAACTGGGCATGGAAAGATAACTACTACGATGATAGTCATGGTAATGTTTTTATCTTTACCTGTTGGTGCTGTAGACATTGTTGCATCTGCTGTTTGTCTTGACTGTGGCAATGTTTCTAAGAAAAGATAATTGGTAAACTGATAAATAAAAGATAAACTGGATTTAAATTTCTTGTCCACACAGGATTTTCTGTACTGTATGTAATACACGAATAAAGCGTTCTATGTGTGATAAAACAAGCGTTTGAATGTATTACAGCGCCTTTCGTAATTATGCGGCCACGACAAATTTGCCGCACGCCTGGCATTTTTGCATGCGAAAACGCTAGTTTAAAGTGTAACAATTTTTTTGCCACCGCGCGTCAAAATTCGAGAGCTTGGTAGCGAATTTAATTCTTGAAAAATGCCTTAAATTATCGAGTTATTCCTCATGCGCGTTTTCCTGGAGGGTTATCTTATGGTAATAGGGAGATAGACGGTTTTTCGAGGATCAAAATGATATCAATATTGCCATGGTTACAGGCAATGTTTTTCTACCGGAAGGTATGTTTGTATGTTTTTTGTTTTTCGAAAAATGTTAGTAAATTTAGAAAATGGCTTTTACAAAGGCATGAATTTTGGCGAATTTCGAATTGTGAATACAGGCGCAGGAAAAGGTTCGGCACGTTCACGGTTAAACAGAAGGATCAAAAAGCAAAAAATACAACTCAGAAACCTAAGCGATTGCTCCAAAAGGTAGGAAACGTGTAATATATTTTGTATTTCTTGTAATAACATTTCTGATTTTAATATTGTTTTTCCATAAAATTTCAAGTAAACATATCACAATATATTATTCATCAAAGAAGAACTCATATATTTTTGTGTTGATGAATTTTTTTCGCCTGTTAAAGTGCCTAGGTTTGTTTAAGTTCAGAAAATCTGCTATCTAAAAGTAGATTTAATATATATAATGCTATGTTTTGTGCATATATATATATATATATATAGTGTTCATATGCCACATTGGGTTTTAGTATAACCACTACACCAAGCTCAATGACATGGCCTAGGTCAATGATCATTAAAAATTTCTGCCAGACTAAAATTAAGAACTTTCTGAAAGAAAATAAAAATAGATGTAGTTGGTTATAATATGTTTGTGCTATGTTGGTGATTTATAGGGCTATAACATTTTGCACTAATCCACCTGACAGGCAAGCTATAAGTACTACATGGCCCAACCCAGAGTAATGAATTTATTATAAATTGATAGATGATTATTAGCAAAGAGAAACTGATGGTTGATGATTGCCGGGAGAGATTTTGTTAATAGTGAACAATATGGGCTATATATTTATTGACAGTTATATATTATTAGTGGTACACCTGTTGTAGACATCTACATTTGAAAGGACTGTTTAGTAGACATCTGCATTTGAAAGGACTGTTTAGTAGACATCTGCATTTGAAAGGACTGTTTAATAGTCAGCAATTAAAGGTGATTTTGTATAAAGCTTGACATAGTACAGAATATATTTGAATTCAACTAGGCCTGCACCATTGTATATATTGATATTTTTCTGCTATTTATACAATTTCTTATATCATTGTGCTATGTGAGCCAAATTAGTAATTCAAGAACTATAAGAAAAATTGTGCACAGCAAATTTCTTTTCAAAATATATGATTAAAGTTCTGATTTCTAATCATCTTATCTTTGCCAAATTTTAGTGGGTTGAACAAAACACCTGAAACATGATATATTTGATAGGTTGGTGACATATATGCTATAACATTTATCATGTGACCAAACTAACATTCTGCTTGTGTTATTTAGATTGTTTCCACCTGCCTGTATCAGCTGACATGACAAGTCATAAATCATAATTAGGGCAGACATTGTGTGCTCTTCCACAAGCTGATATTTGGTAGATTTTAACTATATTATTACCCACCTATATAAGGTTTATTATACAAACAAGTTATAAGTTTTCACAGGAAGGTCAGGGTTTTGCACGTCAAACGATTAATGAACCTATATGTCACATTGTATTAGGGTGTAATTGGTCAAATTAGTTAAAACTTTTTTGTAGTTTGCCTAAGCCATTGAGAAACAAATTCCCCTTGGCAAGTAAAATTGGTTTCATAGTGGGTAATACTGAACATGTCCCCACTACTTCATTACACATAACTGAATTATACATAATAGACTATTACTTTTACTTGTCAAGGGAAGCCTATGGATACTAACTGTTTGAAACATTGAGTCCAAAGCAAACTATGACAATATATGAATTTAAGACAATTTATTCAGTATTTAATTTTAAATTTACAAAGCTTGTAACCATTGTGTAAATTACAGTAATTTACTATATAAAATAAAAAACAATTTTGCTTTTTATCTTTTGCTGGTCTAATTCACACCAGTGATATAGAGTATTATACATGGCTGCGCAGAAATACCAGATGTATTTCGAGTGATATCATGAGAAATATCATGTTCAACATGAGAAATAAATCTGGTATTTCCAAGCACCTATGTATTTTTCTGTTTATTATATAAACTACAGGTTTTTCACCAATATAAAATGTACAGAAGCTACGATTCGTGATTGTTTGAAAAGCGATAATTTTCACATGTGAAATCATCATAAATAATCTCACATGTGAGATTATCAGTTTTATCAGTGCCCGAATTCCTTATAAAGCACTGTACTTTATATAATCAACTATAATAATATATGTACACCCTAACTAACAAAGCATCAGTTGTTGTATGACGAAACTGTTGAGACTTACACGATGAGAATGTCTTTCATAAATCTTTCTGCTTTTATATTGTGTATTGCTATGGCAATACTGTTTGATACAAATTCATTCTTGTACTAGTTTAGTAGCTAATGTATTACAAGATAGAATATTGTTTTCATATTTCTTGTGATCACTTCCTGACGAGTAAAAACTTGTAAACAATGTATCCAATTGTGTACTGTGACATGACAAGAAGATTTTGGCAAAATTTGCCAGCATTCAGCCATTCACTGCAATTGTAACTGTCCACTACTCCACTCTCTCCAATATATAATCGAAGAAGCCTTTACAGAAAAGGGAACGTGGCATGGAAAATTGTCCTGCTGTAGCATTTGTACAATACGTTCTTAAAAACTTAAATCCCTTCATCTTCCTTGCCATAGTATTGTGCTTCTCTTGTCTTATTGTAATTTGCGATTTCGTGCAAATAAAATTTGTTCGCCATTTTGAATCAATAAGGAGGAATACTTGGTGTAAGCTGAAGTTATTGCATATTTTTTGCGGAATAACCGCTGGATTTGCGTACAGGCGAACTAGCGATTTCGCATTCAAAAATGCCAGGCGTGCCGCCAGTCTGAAACATGCGTTTTGGCTGCCATCAATCAAAATTACGATAACTACCGAATAGAATCCGATCGACGACTCGTGCCGTATACTTCAAAAAATACTGAAAAAACAGTCGACCGTCGATCGGATTCTGTTCGGTAGTTATCGTAATTTTGATTGACGGCAGCCAAAAAGCATGTTTCAGACTGGCGCCAAATTTGTCATGGCCGCGTAATTTCGAAAGGCGCTGTAAGTGGCTTCAAATACGCTGCATTGCATTGCTAATTGGGATCCGTTTACACAGTACTGAATCACAATGGTCACGACATCAGGTTCGGTCAGTTAGCAGTAATATTTTACCACTTTCTCTAAGATAAGTTTCTTTTAAATTCTATAATATTATGATAAATTTAAGTGCTACACTCATTTTCAAACCATCCAATTTTATATCGTGACCATGCGGATCCGGTACCGTGTAAATGGAGTGTATAGAATGCAATATTTTGTGTCAAACATTTTCGTTGGTAAATTTTGTTACCATGACGTCACTAGTTTTGAGACATCACTTGTGTGCAGAAAAAGTAATCATAATGTATATAATTATAAGTTGAAAGAGTTTTAGCGTGTGTGAACGTGTGAACACAGTGTGAGAGGGACCAAAAACCATCTGGACGTGCGATTGTGATTCGGGATTTAAAATACTTAGAAAACAATTGATGATTTGTGAATAGTGTTGCGACTACAGATAAGAGTTCCAACAATAGACACTTGTTATCACTGTTGTATTATTAATAAAAGTCTCGATTTTGTTTGTTTTTACCTGTTGGCGCAGTAGACATTGCTGCAGTTGCTGTTTGTGTTGATTGTGACGAAGTTGCTATAAGAAGATAGTTGATAAAATGGGCTGAAACTTCATACATGATTTTAGGTACTAATTTTATTATATGGCGGACTTGAAAACTTCACAAAACGAAAGAAGCTGGAAGAGTAACTACAACATGATATCATGATAAAAACTGTACATGTTTTTTCTATTTACCTGTTGGTCCAGTAGGCATTGTTGTATCTGCTGTTTGTCTTGACAGTGACAATGTTTCTAACAAAAGATAAAATATAACTGGATTTAAATCTCTCGCTCTCACAGCAATTTCTGCACTGTATGTATAATACACGAGTAAAACATTTTGTGTATGATAAAACGCGCGTTCGAGTGTATTAAGTAGCTTCAAATACGCCGAATTGCAATGCTAACTAGGACCCCGTTTAAACAGTACCGGATCTGCATGGGCATAAAGTTCGGTCAGTTTGTGGTCATGTTTATTCTTACCACTTTCTCTAGGAATAGTTGCTTTTAAATTTTTTAATACTGACATGAATTTAAAAACTAAACTCGTCTTCATACTATCCAAATTCATATTGTGACCATGCTGATCCCGTACCGTGTAAACGGCGTGTAGAAAGTAATATTGCTGGACACTATTTATCACTGTTGTGTTATTAATAAAATACTCGATTTTGCTTTTTATTAGCTGTTGGCGCAGTAGACATTGATGCATTTGCTGTTTGTGTTGACTGTGGCGAAATTGCTGTAGGAAGATGATTGATAGAATGGGCTGAAATTCCATACATTATTTTAGGCATTAATTTTATTCTATGGCGGACTTGAAAACATCATAAAACGAAAGCAGCTGGTAAGATAACTACTACATGATAGACATTGCATTATAAAAAGTTTTTTTTCACTTTACCTGTTGGCCCAGTAGACATTTTTGCATCTGCTGTTTGTCTTGACTGTGGCAATGTTTCTAAAAAAGATAAAATTAATGATGAACGGGATTTAAATTTCTTGTCTATACACAGGATTTTCTGCACTGTATGTATATATAATACACAAGTAAAGCGTTTTATGTGTGATAAAACGCGCGTTTGAGCTAGTGTATTAATAGAAAGCTTAAGCAAGTGACGTTTTTGACAACACAAACGTTGACCGGAAATAAATTTAACATTTGTGACCAATCACAGTTCTGCTTTTCGTTTTCATGTCTCATGACGTCCGTGTTGTCAAAAACGTTGCTTGCTTAAGCTATCTAATAAGTGACTTCAAATACGCCACATTCTAAAATAGCCTTTTGAAATCATGGGCGCTAATTGTTGGAAAACTCGAAAAAGCGGTGTTTATATGACGCTATAGAAACGTGCCCGTTTTTCTATAACGTCGCAGAAAAACAGGAATTTTTGGCACACATGCCAATGTCATTTTACCCTAGAACTGTTAAGATTATCTCTCATGAATAAAACGCATACAAAACCCTATACAGGATCTAGACGATCTCTTTTTCCACAAAATCTGTGGTCGTAAATGATAATGTTGATCGTGACTGCACCACAGATGATAATAGTAGTGGAAAAGACACTTCCACCACTACTGTAAGATTATCTGACGAAGCACACAATTCTTGGATAAATTAAAACCTGCGAATGCTGACTTAGCTACATTTTTCATCAAGTGTGAAACAAGAGAGTGAAAACAAAGGACTATCGATACTTTCAAAATGAATGGCGTCAGCACAATAACTGGCCATGGTTGTGGTATCCCCGTGGAAAAAATTCCGCCTTTTGTGGAGTATTATCCTCATTGAGACAACCACACATGAATTCTTGTCGTTCATCTTTATAGAATCAAGATTTTCCAGTATAAATTGCACGGCCTCAGAACGTCAATGCGTCTAATAGTCAAACGAAGCTTGGAAATAGGCGCAAGTGCAAAGACGATATTTTTCATCGCTGCTGTATTATTAATAAAATACCCGATTTGTCTTTTTACCTGTTGGTGCAGTAGACATTGCTGCGCTTGCTGCTTGTGTTGACTGTGGCGAAGTTCCTATACGAAGATAGTTGATAAAATTTCATATATGATTTTAAGTATTAATTTTAATTTATTACATGGCGGTCTTGAAAACTTATAACAAAACGAAAGCAACTGGAAAAATAACTACTACATGATAGTCATGATAATCGTAGTCATGATAGTCAACATTTACCTGTTGGTGCTGTAGACATTGTTGTATTTGCTGTTTGTCTTGACAGTGGCAATGTTTCTAGCAAAAGATAAAATATAGCTGGATTTAAATCTCTTGCTCTCACAGGAATTTCTACACTGTATGTATAATACACGAGTAAAGTGTTGTATGTATGATAAAACTAACCGATCCGAACGTTGTATCCCAATAAAATTACTGGTTACAACGTTTGATAATTCCAATAGTTACTGGAATTGTCATTTCATGCATATAAAATGAACGCTGACCCAAACCCCAACCCTGACCTAACCCTAACAATCCCAATAATTTATTTGAGACAATAATTTTATTGGGATACAACGTTCGGATCGGGTGATAAAACGCGCGTTCGAGTGCATTAAGTGGCTTCAAATACGCCCAATTGCAATGCTAACTAGGACCCCGTTTAAACAGTACCGAATCTACATGGACATCAAGTTCGGTCAGTTTGCGGTCATGTTTATTCATACCACTTTCTCTAGGAATAGTTGCTTTAAATTTTTTAATACTAACATGAATTTAAAAACCAAATTCGTCTTCATACTATCCAATTTCAAATCGTGACCGTCCTGATCCCATACCGTGTAAACTGGGTGTTGAAAGTAATGTTACTGGACACTTTTTATCACTGTTGTATTATTAATAAAAGACTCGATTTTGCTTTTTATTACTTGTTGGCGCAGTAGACATTGCTGCATTTGCTGTTTGTGTTGACTGTGGTGAAGTTGGTGTAGGAAGATAATTGATAAAATGGGCTGAAATTCCATACATGATTTTAGGCATTAATTTTATTCTATGGCGGACTTGAAAACATCATAAAACGAAAGCAGCTGGTAAGATAACTACTACATCATAGACATTGCATTATAAAAAGTTTTTTTCACTTCACCTGTTGGCCCAGTAGACATTTTTGCCACTGCTGTTTGTCTTAAATGGGGCAATGCTTCTAAAAAGGATAAATGATAAACGGGATTTAAATTTCTTGTCTACACAGGATTTTCTACACTGTATGTAGTATATATATAATACACGAGTAAAGCGTTTTATGTGTGATAAAACGCGCGTTCGAGTGTATTAATAAGTGACTTCAAATACGCCACATTATAAAATAGCCTTTTGAAATCATGGGCGCTGATTGTGGGAAAACTCAAGAAAGCGCGGTGTTTGTATAATGCTAGCTATAGAAACATGCCCGTGTTTCTATAACGTCACAGAAACACGAGAATTTTTCCCGCGTGGGCCGCGTGGATTTAACGGGAATTTCAAAAGTCAAAAATACAAAATAGCTGCTCTCGTGCAAAAATATATATTATAAAAGTTTATAGTCGCCGAAAATGCGGAAAATTTTTAGTACTAATGCAATATACAACCAAAGGGAGATGCTTGGCATAAATACCCAAGAACAAGATATTTTTTACTGAATTTCGTCTCGAAATTAACAAGTAAAGTAAGTTTTAATTTTTGTATATTGATTGCTAAAAAAGGTTGAATTTTCGCGGATTTTTTAATCTTAACGAACAAAGTAAAAATTAGAGGAATATTTGAATAAATGTAATCGAAATCAAATGGACTTATACGTTTTTCGTTTTCAAAAGGCTATTTAATAAAGGAAATAGAAAACATATCTTAAGTGTTTCTATCGAGTTTATAGAAAAACCCGGAGAACGCCCCCCCCCCCTTCCGTGTTTCTATAAATCTTTAGAAACGCAAAAAAGTTTTCTCTTTCTTAATTATAATGCTAATTAGGACCCAGCTCACACAGTACCAATCGGCATGGTTGGGACATCAAGTTTGGTCAGTTTGTGGTCATTTATTCTTGCCACCTTCTCTATGATTAGTTGCTTTTAAATCCCTTAATATTATCATCAATTTAAAAGCTGCACTCGTCTTCATACTATCCGATTTTATATCGTGTCTATGCGGTTCCCATACCGTGTAATCACATTTGTATTATTGATAAAATTCTCGATTTTGCTTGTTTTTACCTGTTGGCGCAGCAGTCATTGCTGCAGTAATTGCTGTTTTTGTTGACTGTGGCAAAGTTGCTACACGAACATAATTGATAAAATGGGATGAAATTTTATACATCATTTTACGTATTAATTTTATTATATGGCGCACTTGAGAACTTCATAAAACGAAAGTAGCTGGAAAGATAACTACTACATGAATAGTCATGACAAAAAATATACATTTTGTTCTCTTTACCTGTTGGCCAAGTAGATATTGTTGCATCTGCTATTTGTCTTGACTGTGGCAATGTTTCTAACAAATGATAATTGATAAACTGGTTTTAAATTTCTTGCCCACACAGGATTTACTGTACTGTATGTAATACACGAATAAAGCGTTTTATGTGTGATAAAACGCGCGTTCGAATGCATTAAGTGACTTCAAATACGCTGCATTGCATTGCTAATTGGGATCCGTTTACACAGTACTGAATCACAATGGTCACGACATCAGGTTCGATCAGTTACCATGCAGTAATATTTTACTACTTTCTCTATGAAAAGTTTCTTTTAAATTCTATAATATTATAACAAATTCAAGTGCTACACTCATTTTCAAACTATCCAATTTTTTATCGTGACCATTCGGATCCGGTACCGTGTAAATGAAGTGTATAGAATGCAATATTTTGCGTCAAACATTTTCTTTGGTAAATTATGTTATCATGACGACACTAGTTTTGAGACATTACTTGTGTGCAGAAAAAGTAATCTTAATGTATATAATTGTAAGTTGAAAGAGTTTTAGTGTGTGTGTACACGTGCGATCACAGCGTGTGAGGGATGGAGAACCATATGGGCGTGTGATTGTGATTTGGAATTTAAAATATTTAGAAAACCATTGATGATTTGTGAATAGTGTTGCGACAGCACATAACAATTCCAACAATTGGCCACTTTTTATCACTGTTGTATTATTAATAAAAGTCTCGATTTTGTTTGTTTTTACCTGTTGGTGCAGTAGATATTGCTGCAGTTGCTGTTTGTGTTGCTATACGAAGATAATTGATAAAATGGGATGAGATTTTATACATGATTTTACGTATTAATTTTATTATATGGCGCACTTGAAAACTCCATAAAACGAAAGTATCTGGAAAGATAACTACTGCATGATAGTCATGATAAAAGCTATACATTTTTTCTCTTTACCTGTTGGCCCAGTAGACATTGTTGCATCTGCTGTTTGTCTTGACTGTGGCAATGTTTCTAACAAAAGATAATTGATAAACTGGTTTTAAATTTCTTGTCCACACAGGATTTTCTACACTGTATGTAATACACGAGTAAAGCGTTTTATGTATGCTAACACGCGCGTTGAGGTTTATTAAGTGGCTTCAAATACGCTGCCTTGCATTTGCTAATCGGGACTCCGTTTACACAGTCCCGAATGAAAATGGTCACGATATCAGGTTCGGTCAGTTAGCAGTAACATTTATTCATATACTTTCTCTATGATAAGTTTATTTCCTTTAAGTTCTATAATATATAGCAAATTACTCGAAATTTTTACTCAAGTAAAAGTTAGAAGTAACCCCTCAATTTGTACTTAAGTACTAGTAAAAGTACTGACTGAAAATTTTACTTAAGTAAAAGTGAAAATATTTCCTAAAAATTTTACTTAAGTAAAGTAAAACTATTGCGAGGAAATTTTACTTACCGTAATCTCTCTATTTATCCCCCTCTCAAATAAGCCCCCTCTCTAATAAGCCTTCTTTTGAATGAGAAAATGAAATAAGCCCCCCTCTCTAATAAGCCCCCCCCCTCCCCTTAATACAGACTCAAAAATGATATATATGATATATGATATATGATTATATGCTACATACTGTGTAATGATTTTGAGTTTATTGCAGTTCAAAGAGATAATCTCCATCGCTGGTTTTTGGGATGAATAAATAAGCCCCCCTCCCCTCTCAATTAATTATTATTATAGCATGCGGTATTCGTTGGCTTCAATGGTTGGCATGGCAACAATGTCTTTTTTAACAATGTCTTTGTTTCGTTACCCTGTTTATTTTCTCTGCTTACAATGTGTAATAAAACTATTATCGGATTCGGAATATCGGATTGAAAATTATCAATGTCTCGGTAAGAGTTATCTGCCTCACCTTTGGCTCGGCTGATAACTCTTACCTCGACATTGATAATTCCGCATATCACAAAAACCTCATCCAATAATTGTTTAATATTTCTCACATGATTTTAGGTTTATTGTTATATGCTGGACTTGAAAACCTCTACAGATACGTTATTATATTGTGATTATATAATAATTATATTGCGATTACCTGTCCTATTTTTATTTAACAATTATTCGGCAAAGGCAAAGGGATTATTGGTAAATATTTACCATAATCACTGAGCCTTAGCCGAATAATTGTTTTAATGTAACTTCTTTAGTAAAACATGTATAAAATGCACTTTTTTATGAATATCTCAAAAAAAGTTTATCATCAATGTGCTTTATATTTTTTGACTTTGCATTAATAATAAATGCAATTTTTCTTCATTTGATAATATTGGCAAAAATATAAAACATCAAAACGACATTCATTGCCGGTGTCCCAGGAAGTAGCCCCCCTCTAAAATGCCCCCTTGCAATATTCTTTATAGGAAACTTGGCCCTCCGGGGGCCATACTTCCTAGGAAATACAGCCCTCTCGTAGAAAATTTGGGTTAGGGTTTCCTAGTGAAAGGGGCGGCATATTTCCTAGGAAATATGGCTGGGGGCAAACTTTGGGGGTCATAACTCCTGTTACACCAGCCATTCTGAAAAAAAATCCAAATGGTAAATAATGCCTTATATTTACTAGGTAGGCAACCAATCAAAACGCTTAAAAACCATTATTTACCAAAAAATATACTAAATTAATATATTTTCCCAGACCCAAAACAATTGAATAATGTATTTGGTATCAATTGGTATCATTTCCCAGAAAACTGCAAAACTGATTAGTCATAGTACTTACAGACAAAATAATTTTTGAAAACCGCAACAAATTGACTTTTTGGACTGACCTCATCAGTGCTCTACAAGATGTGATATCAGTATATTATTTCTTTGGTGCCGTCAGCTTGAATTCTTTCAAAAACTTATTTAATTTTAAAATAAATTTTCTTCTCCCATGTCTTTTTTCTGATTCTGTAGCATTAAAATTATTGTAATTTTGGCCCCACTGGCTAGCATAAGAGTGATTTCTAGATTCAAGATTTCTCGATGTATCAAGTTTATTACCGTAGTTTTGTTCATCTCAACATGAGACTGAGGTGCATATTTATTAAGCGAAAGCTGTTGAAAAGACTTACAAGAAAATACTTCATTTTTTGCTTTACCTGTTGGCGTAGTAGACATATGCTTTTTTGTGTTTGTTGTTTGTGCTGCTAAAATAAAGATAATAAATAATAAGTCACGTTAGACTTTTTATCACTGGATTTTATGTATTAATTTTAGTGTTTCCGTTTTCATCTAAGTTCATATTGAGCAGCGAGCGTTGTAAAACGAATGCGTTTTAAACGTGTGTTAAAAGACTACATTACATATTCCTCTTTACGTATACCTCTTCGTGCAGTGGACATTGATCCATATGTTGTTTGTGTTGACTGTGGCGAATTTGCTTAAACAAAGATATGTGCACGTGATAAATAAGTTAATTTTTTTGTAACACACATGATTTACTATTTAATCGCGCACAGTATCTTTAAGAGCTATGCGCTGAACTGTTCATTCAATTGCTCTTTGATTATTTAATTAGCTGAACACGCGTAGACAGCGTCTATACTGCATGCAATGACAATAGTTTAACTTGGATATGAAAATACATAGTTTGCCCTTTATCTCTATGAATGTAATGTACAATTTAATTGTTTAAGGTGTAATATTCACTCGTCATAAATGCTACTTTCATTTGCAAATGGGGCTACTTAATATAGAATTATTAATAACGTACAGTAGTAGTCAAGTTCTATCTCCAGACTTACTTGTTCCTTGCGATGGAGTATTTTTTGGATCTGAATGTTGAGGAATCTATGAATAGGCGAATTGTATCCTGTAAGCTAGGTTTCCTTAGGAAATATGTATTTCGTTTTGAGTTGAAGATATTGTCAAGCTAGTATGCATAACGAGGTTTATACAGAATATTACTGCAGCAAGCAATATAACTTTTTTTCGTGTAAATTTTATCATGTAGGTAATGTATGTGTAGATATAATTAAGGCTTAATGATTACTTGACTAAACTATCCTTGACATGCATTCTGCAAAAGCCTAATTCAATGTCAGCAATCCGAATAATATAGTGCATAAAGATCAATATGTTATATTGCATACTAACTCGTGCGATGACAGGAAGATGGTTGAATTCTGGACGATCTATTTTCTCATCAACATCATCTGTTTCATCAACTGTCTTATTGTTGAGCTCACATCTACCTTTATCGCAACCTTCTGTTTTGTAATTGATCGACGTACACGATTTATTTGCAGCGCAACGAAATGCACATTTTTTTCACTGTCCACCTGTGTTGTTTCCATGACGTGGTTTGCGAGATATTTTTGTGCACTTTTTTGAAATCTGACTTCTCCACATGCCAAGCTTTCTTCTGGTTGTGTTGTTGCGATCCAGACAAAAATTAGCGTGCAAATACTTAAGTAATTCATCATGAACTGAAAGTGACAAGAAGTGCAGTTAGGTAACTTGTTAAACTGTTGTTCAATCGACAATACGTGATGCATATACTATTGTAGATTTTATAGAAACTTTTTCAGACAAGCTAACAGCCTAAATTTGTATAGCTCATGAGTAGCTGGTATCTCCACTCAATTAAGGTGGCTCCGTACAATTTTCATTCAAATCGAAAAATACATAGTTTAGGTCATATTTCTGACAAATAATTATTTGGAGTAACTAAATAGGTCCACTTGAGTCGAGGAACATGTCAAGAGTCTAATTGTGGTAAGTATGAATTTTTAAGTTACGTTGCCATGGCAACAATAGCGTTCCAATATGGCGGCTAAATCATCTTTAAACTGAAATAAGTTGTAAAAAAGCACGGTGACCCCCATTTTTTATACTCTTAAAAGTTTTCTACTGATATACAAAATATTTTTACCGATTTAGAAAAAATTCTGTTGATTGAATTTTTTTTGAATTGGAAAAACATGAATTCTTAGAATAAAAAAATTTTCAATCAACAGAATTTTTTCTAAAACTCTAAAAATATTTCTTATGTCAATAGAAAATTTTTAAGAAAATAAAAAATGGGGGTCACCGTGCTTTTTTACAAGTTATTTCAGTTTAAATCTGATTTAGCCGCCATTTTGAAACGCTACTGTTGCCATGGCAACGTAACTTACAAATTTATAACCATCACAGTAAGACTCTTGATATGTTCCTGAATTCAAATCAGCTTACTCAATTGCTACAAACATTAATTATTGTTCAAATTTGTTATTTAAACTATGTATTTTTTTATTTTATTAAAAAGTGTAGGGAGCCACCTTAAATGGTGAGTAAGTTTACCTAAAAATGCAGATTTTTTGGACAGGAAAATTATTGAAGAGAGCGATCTTAAAATAGTTACATCACTCAAGCCCGTAATTAAACATTTATCCTAAATTAATTTCAAATATAGTCAAGGGGTATATTTGAAAGATGCAAGTGTTTTCATTATCATTTTATCAAAGGGACACGACCTTAACTAAGAGGACGTTAACAAGCTCTTGTCTCAAATGTCACGTGCAGGAAGCGCGGACGAGTTGTAATGCATGATTTTAGCGATGAAATGTGCTTGCTGGAGCCATTAGCACATTTTTGGCATCAATCGTTAGCCATCAGCCATGTTCGATGAGGCTGCTTAATGCACATACACGCAATCTGGCAGAAAAATATCTAACTACCAAAAATCATGATTGTAGCGCAAAAGACTAAAACATCCGTCAGTCTAAAGTTTCAGGTTTATATGAGAATTTTGGCTATCAAGTTTGTATGATTGAAATTGAAACTTCTGTGGTAACCTGCTTAATATGAGTAATAAATAAACACGTATCATATGGTCGGCGTTAGATCATATAGCGTTAACGTACCATGACGTCATTAATTCTTATATTTATTAAACACGTTCAAGTAGTACTATAAATACCGTTTTCAAACACAGTTTCTTCGTTCTTGTGCTATGTCCTAGTGGTCAAGGTACAGGTCTTCCACGCCGTAGTTTGGGGTTCGAGTCCCGGCGATGACTATTTTATACTTTTGAGTCAAATTTTTTTTTTCTAAAAGTCTTTTTACAGTTAGGGTCAGGGTTAGGGTTAGGGTTAGTTTTGGGGTTGATTGACAATAATATTAACGCAAAAATTTTTTTTTCAAGCACCTCTAGACTCTTAAACTCAGGTATTGCAAAAACCGTGACGTCATGGTACGTTAACGCTATATGATCTAACGCCGACCGTATCATATTGCTTGAGCGTAAGCCATTCAAAACGCTGCGCAAACATCCAAAATTAGCTGTGTGCATGCATAATTTATATTCGCTTATCTAATATAATTAACAACTCCCCAGAGGCAACTCCTACGCAGTAGGCCTTAAGAAAATTGCCTTTTTAGAAATTATGTAACCTCGAGGAATGCATCATTTTAATCGCGAAGAAATATATTAACTGACAGTGTAAATAATTACAAAGGAAACATTTTCTAAACATTTCATTTTACATATGGATGCCAGAATCACATCAACTCTTAACACGTTCGCTTGTTTCACTCTAACCTTATGACAGGTTAAAACTTGAATTTAGTTTAACATCCCAAAATCTTTGCTGAAATTTTTTGCCAAGTTTTTCTTTCAAAGGCGGTTGCTTTTGATGACATGTATAATTATGACGGTGAACTGGCGCTGGACTAAACTGTCGGGTAAAAAGTAGAATAGTGGCGTAAAAAACAAACTGTTGTGCGTGAAAAGCAAAACGCTAGAATATAACTTACCAAACTTACACTTAGCCCAAAATCTTTCATTGATCTCAAGTTTTTCTTTAAATAAAAATTGTGTGTAACGACTGTATAGACATCAAGCGCTCAGCTACTGCAAGTGAATAACAATTTTATTAACTGCGTTTATAAATATCCATCTGTTCCTTGTTGCTATATGTAATTATTTCGCTCCCCAAATAACAACCTGAAAACATTTACGAATTTTTACGGGTCATTTTTCAGAAAAAGTAGAAAAAAGTTTCATTATTTATATTAGGTTTTCTAGTAGGTTTCGAGTAAAAGTATGAAAAAGAGACCGTAAACGAAAAGAAAACCACGAATGAAAACTGATGAATTTTAATGAACGTTATTTTATGTTTGCCATGAAAAACACGGAGTTTAGGGTCGGAGCAGATCTGCTGGAGTCTGACACCAGAGAATTGGAAAACACGGAGCACAAATAAAGCAAACACGGAGTCCGTTAATTGTAAAATATGGAAAACACAGACTCTAAAGCGTGCATAAGACGGAGGAGTGGTTTGAAAAAAAAACAGAGTGCGCGTAAAGTAACTGATACGGAAAACAAGGAGTGTCACGTATTGTAAGCCTGGAAGATGTACAAAACACGTAGCACCATGACAACCAATCTCGTATCATGACAATAACGGCGCAAGATTTTTTTGATTTGCAAAGGTCCTTCCCAATCGTTGGGAGATATTATGATGCAGCATATCCAGAAGAACATTGTCAGATACGTCTACATGCAAAATGATTTTTAGATGCAACAACTTGTTCTTTACAGCCAATATGTGGATTGTAACGGCTTTGTTTTGCACATGGAGGCCAGAATGAGATTATTTCTTAACATGTTGGCCTGTTTTACTCTAAACTGGTAATATGTTAAAATTTAAATTTATTTGTTAAAATTGAATTTGAATTATATTTCTGATTGCCAAAATTTTCTTTAAATAACGATTGCTTTTGACGACAGGTGCAATTATGACGGTGGTCTACATAAAAGCAGAGTGCTCACGTAACCGCTGTGCGTGAAAAGCAAAACGCTAAAATTTCAATAGAACTTACGCCAAAGTCTTCTACTGATGTGATGTTATTCTTTAAATGAAGATCGAGTGTAACGACTGTATAGACGTCATGCGCTCAGCTGCTGCAAGTGAATAACAATTTTATTAACTGATTTTTTAAATATCCATCGGTTCCTTTGTTGCCGCATGTAAGTACTGTGCTTCCCAAATTAACAACCTGAAAACAATTGCAAATTTTTCCCGATCATTTTTCAGAAGACGTAGGAAAAATTCTCGTCAGTAGAATAATTTACATTAGGTCTTGTAGCAAGTTTCGATTAAAAAAAGTAAAAATGTTAAAACGAAAAACAACCATGAAGAAAAATTGATGAATGTTAACAAACGTTTGTTTTAACATTTCTTATATATTGCCATGAAAAACACAGAGTTAGGGTTTTGGGGCCGATTTGCTGGATTCTAAAGCCCATAGGCCGCGGAAGATCTTAAAAATTGATGGGGGAAGCACCGTTTTAAAGGGTACCTGTTACAACGGGATGTATACCTATGTTCCTTGCCCCTCCCCCTTCGTCGCAATTCATTAAAGTCTGTTCATTATTAGCGAAGCATGCATGAGAGAAATATCAGATGCAATGCATGAACGGTGTAGTTTTCAATTATATTTTTGTTAATACTTAATAGATGAATCAGGAACAGATGTAAGCTATTATTATATGTATATATAAATGTACATTTGTGTCATTATATATTCTGACATGCATGTTAAAATTTACCAAAGAACCTAATCCTACGTTCTTTTATCTGAATGAATTGTTTCGCAATCAGTTTTAGGTCTATTTTATCAGTTCTGTACCTGACATGCAGGACCCTATGATGGTTATCACGTACTTCAGACATTGTGTTCCGCACATATGTCTTGACACGACCTTGACTTGAAAATGTTCGTTTCCCAGACGCCGTGCTCGTTGCGTATTTCAATAGAAATTATTATGCACTTGTTGCTCTGTTGTGTTCAGTATCATGACGCTTTGAAGTCTCACGTGACTCCTTAGCGACAGTAACCAATCACGAAGTAGAATTGTAAGTTAAACGAGACTTACCTTAAGTTGAAGTTTGACGGTAATTCTACGAAGTGCTTGGTTACGGAGCTAAGGAGTCACCTTCCCACCCTGGATTTCTTCAAATTCTATGCATTTATCTATTTACCCGCCCTAGATAGATGTAATGAAACTTCAGCTTCAAAGTGTGATTTGACTAGCTTCGCGCGCATATCTCCCGTGACTCCTTAACTCCGTAACCAAGCACTTCGTAGAATAACCGTATACTCGTATAACTTACAATTATACTTCATTTCTGAGTAGATTTGGTCATCACTGTTTGCAGAAGTAGCCATATAGGCAATGCTGCGGCCAATTTTTTGGGAATGGCACTAGAGTCCTCATTCGCACCTACACCTATCCTCGTACCCAGGCCTTATTCGCTGCTTGCGTTGCCATAAATTATCCAACAGGAACACCACAAATTCTTGGTGTTTGCCGGGAGTAAACGTGCAACGCCAGACGACTAGAAATGCTGAGTCAGCGTATTTTTTCACAAGGAGTGGAGAAGATATATATTTTGTATTGTGTGTTCATAGCCTTTACGTTCTGAAAAATATATTGTTACGAACAGCAATTGGTGGCTATTCGCATTCTTTACCCTATTTTATATTGGGAACGTATTGTGTATACATAGTCGTCATATACTGTGTTTCATATTTATTTACAAACAGTGATATCGATAATATTCGACGTCGTCCTGTGCTCCTGTACGGACAAAGAACTGTTAAATGTGCGCTTTCTGAATCAACAGAAAAACTTAAAATATTGGATCGAACTTGAAGCGAAAGCAACTCGAAGCTTTGACTCCCGTATATTTCTGCAATGGAAAAATCCGGATAAATCTTTTCAGTGACACATCTGGGAATTGGGATGAGTATGATATCCTTAATCTTGCCCAACAGTCTAACACTAATATTATTTTTCTGACAAGAAGTCAGAAGTTTGGTGTTTGTCATTAGAATGTCGCTGTCAAAGCATAACGAGGAAAGGCAACCTCATTTCATGTAAAATGAGGTTTTAATAGGCTGTCTCACTTTATATGACAGTCCAGCTAGCAAATTGAATTTACATGTGTTTATACAAAAAAAATTTCCCCTGTTTTTTTATCTAATTCATTTATAGCATTGATAAAATTTTGCAGCACTTCCTCCCTATTCATCCAGACTACTTTGTAAAGAATGATCTCACCTCTCTGGTGATAATTCCATGTATGTTTCACATTCACTGACAATGCCGAAAATTAGATCAATTAACCCAACCTCAAAACCCAATGAAGTTCTTAACCTTAAAGTAAACCAATCAACATATGTTGTATGGATCAAAGAGTTAGGGATTTCACTTCTGCTTTACATTAAGAATTAAGATTTAATTTGGTGTATTGTAGAACACAGATTGATTATTAAACAGAAGACTAAACATGTTTGCTTCAGCTGCCACATCTCACATAGAAAATACCAATTTCAGTACTATTGAATCATTTCTCTGTTTGGAGGTGTTTGTATACAGAGTTTTGATTAACGGACAGAATCAATTCAGGTGATATTCTTTTGGTTTACCAAATTTCAATCGATTTACCCACTAACCCGCCTAGTTGGTATATCTCTGTCAATTACATAGAAGAAGGCCTTCAATGCACAACAGAATATTGTTGACTCAGCTACCTCAAATACATTTCACCAGTCGTTGGTTATTATACGACGTATGCTGAGGTAGCAGCATTACCTAATCAAGTAGCGGTTACGGTGACGCGAGCCCTGGAGGACATTTTTGCTAACACGGAATATTCTCGGTCCTGTTGACGGATCAAAGTAGTAATTTTGAGTCAAAAGTGAATTGTTTGGAACTGAAAAGAGACGGACTAAAGTTGCTAATCGGATTAGTTAGGATGAGGCAATCCTGCACGGGAACCTTGAAAGTTGACATCGTTTCGTATTTTCAAGATTGTTTTACGGGTTTTAAATTGCCAACAAAAACCATTTCAACTAGCTTCTGAAATTAGCAGAGAATAAAGGAGACTCAAATACCAAAGCACAAAGTAAAGAAACTATAATCATTTATGTTGTCAGGCGTTTATAGTGTGCTGTATGCTCGTCTTTTTTTATTTTTTATTTACATAAAAATACAAAATGAAAGTTACATATCCGCTACTTTTGTCCTTTCATGATATTGGTTTTTTACAACATATGATCGGTTTGATATTAATTTGTTCTCTGTTAAAGGACTATATTTTTAATAAGATTTAGAGCAAAAGAGTACAAAACAAAAAAGTTGTGGGAAAAGTTTTAAAATTGTGTTTTAGCGTACGTCCGAATGCCGAGAAAGCTAGGCTACATTTGACGACGGGAGAATTGCGTACTTCATAAATGGCTTAAAAAATGTTAAGCGTTGTTTCACTGTAGATATTTCATAAAACAATTACCGAATAGTTCTCCGTGCAGGATAGCGTCAAATTTATGCATGTGGCTTGACTTTCGGAAAGCGCAAAAATCACGAGCCGCGGGTGAGCCTTGCCACAACTCGCGTGCATGGATGACGCTATCCTACACGGAAAACTATCCGGTATTCCTTTAGTCTGGCACGAAGTGCAGCCAAATACTTCGAATAGTAAAGAAAAGGAAGATATTCTCAGGAAACTAGTCGCTAAAAGAATCGAGAGAGGGCAAGAAAAGCAGAAACGAACTTATGATTTGCAGTATAGAGATCAACAAAGCAAACAGTTTTTGCATATGCAACACTAGCTGTTATGTTAAAGAATTACCAGAGTTTAGATGAGAATTATAAGGAAGAACGACTGCGAGATAGAATCATCGGAGAATAAGAAACGGGAAGTTGTACATGCAAACAATCTGGTACGGTTTGTTGTAGATGCTGTTGCTGATCTATTGACTGAGGACTCGGAAGGCATGATAAGTTCAGACGAATCTACGATTGAACTTGCTAACGAGCAAGTTGGAGTATGTTTGTGACCACAAAGAACCCACGATCAAAAGGAACATTTAAATTTACGTTATAATTCAAGTCGTGTCTCAGAAATATCGATATAAACTTAGTAAATCAACTGCTTATGGTATTCTTCATAAAACAGTCAAAAAGATAAATTACACGTTTTCGATATATTTTCCGTTTAAAGTATATTTTTTGGCTGTGTATATTCACGAGCATTTTTATACAAATCGCAACAACATTGTTTTGATGTGAGAAAATATTCGTTTCGCATTTTGGCCACTGTAAAGTACGTTTCGGGCTGTAAACTTCGTTTACAATGAAGCTAATTCAGTTTTTTTCCTTTAGTGTTCTTGGGTTAGGTTTAGCTTTTGGATGCTTTTATTCAGTTTTGAAGTTTTGCTTCCCTCCTGGATTTGCTTCATAAAATAACTCTTTTGGCCCGTGCGCCAAGATATCGTAAAAAGCTACCCGCTTGTGGCAGCCATGCAATCAGGTTGCAGGAAATCACAGAATAACTCTAGTCGCGCACAAATAAAAATAACAATAGTTATGATGTGGTGATGAAGATTTTCTAGCATTAAATACGTCGCATAATATTTATTGATTACGATAAGTCGATAACAATTTGAATAGCTCACAGTTTAAGGTTTTGGAAAAACAACCGTAATTGAATCAGCTGTACAGTAAGGCAGGATTAGCCTGCTGTCGTAACTCGTAAGATTTTCGGTAATATTTTTGCCATGTTGCAGTTAAAAATTATTTCATACGATTTCCTTCGCTGAAAACTGTTGGGTGATATTTAACTTAGCACATCCGCAGGAAAAATTCTATTTCCTGTGCATTGCTTGAGCCCTGGCATTGCTTTAGGCCCCAGATCGTGCTGGTCATCCTGGAGGAAATGAGAGGGGGGAAGTTGTTACTGAAATTATTATGAGGTGATTATAAATAATCAGACTTGACATTCAGCGTAATAAAAATCCTTTCAAGCTAAGCACGTTCTCACGATGTGTATTTGCATCATGTCGTTGGCGAAGTCAACTCTACAGTTTGCATGCAGTCCTGTGCAATTTTAAATCATTTGCCTTTATTTATTGATTTCTTTTTTGATCCTCTATGTTGTCTTCATTACAGACCTGGCATTAAGTTCGGAAAGTCTTGATGGTGATAAACTAGTATACGAAGACTCCTGCCATGCAATGAGGAAAGCTAGATGCAGGGGAAAAATGGGAGTGTTGAATATATATTTTTTGAAACTTTCAATAATGGCATTTCTCTGTAATTACTTTTATTGTAACTGTATTTTCTCTATAGTATTTTATTTTAGAGTTCCATTAGTTCACTTGCATTCATGATGTCATTCGTGTGTAGACGTACCTATCATCTTTGTGATTTGCAATGACGATAAAGTTATGAAATTAAACTAATAAAAACTATACTTAATTAAATATTCATCTATTTAGGTCCAGCCCGACTGATTTCTTTGAAGATAAAAAAAGAAATTGATCAAGCAAAGCTCGAATACATAAATATTTACGTCCTCCTAGAGCGTAGTCGAGCTTCTCAATCGCATTTCGGGGAAAAATTAGAAAGATTTGCATCACCATGCACAATTTATTTATGTCAGCCGACTCGAATTGCAATGAAGAGTACCAAAGAAGTGCTTCTCTAGTAATCAAACCTGAGTAATTGTTAATAATAACACAGATTATTTCTTTAAAAAATGAAATTTCATTACAAATTAAGTGGAATAATAGCAGCAATTCCGCAGTTAAGAGCTCTCTCTGGCTTTGTGTGTGTTCAGTGAATATCAAGAATATCAGGTACATACATAGCTTCATGCCAATATGTTTGTGCTCCATAAAGCGAACTGGGCCAGAGTGACCCTCCTGCTGAGCTGGATATGTAAGAACAACAGTCGCGCAGTGGGAGCATTTACTAGCTAATATAGCAAGCTGCAGCAATCTGAAAGAACTCGAGTTGTAAAATTGAACGACAGCTTAGCATTGGTTGGAGTCCTTTGCTAATTATATTTTAACGACAGGTTAGCAATTGGGTCTAGTCTCTGGGCTGATTTGAATTTTGCAACAGCTTAGCAATTGGGTGTGGTTCCTTTGCTTTTTTTTGAGGACAGCTTAGCAATTTTGTGGGATCCTCTTGCTAATTTTAAATGCGACAACAGCTTAGCAATTGTGTGTGGTTCTTTTCTAATTTTATTTTAACGACAACTTAGCATTTTGGTGTATTCTGTTTGCTAATTTGAATTTGGGGACAGTTTTGGAATTTATGTGGTCTTTTTGCTAATTTTAGTTTAGTTATTGACCCATCCTGTGGGTTGACTTTCCCGAAGTTTGGTTGTGATGTCCAGTTTTCCATGTCAAGTAACTGGTGTTTGATGCCATCTCTAAGGCCGATAGGCACACACTGTGTGGTGGATGGATGACAGGTGGAACTGAGGGCCCTAAAATGATGTGGGATCCCCTCAAATTTACCAATCCCATCGAAACAATTTGGGTATTGTGTAATCAGGTGTGATTTACCATCTATGCTTGTGTCTCATTTATAAGCTTTGCCTTGCCTGTAGTAGCAGAGGAGGATCAAGGGAGAGACAGTATAGGTAGGTGCCAAGGGCTCCGCGCTTGCGAGGGCCCCCGCGCTTTGCGACGGTAGTTTTGTCCAAGATATACAGCTTCTATGTTGCAGGTGCAATCACAAAGGCCCAGCCCTTTTGAGCCCCCCACATTCTGCAAAGCTAGTCATTTTTTCAACGAATATCGCATCTGCTATATGTTGCAGCCTGTAGGGGTAACCATGGCAAGCAGTTCGTGTTTTAGTTGAACCTCATAATATTTAGCAATTGTATTGCCAGATTGCATAAAAGACGTGGAAGGTCTTAGATTTTAGTCTCACCAATACACCAATGTTTTGCTCAGCTGCGCCCAGCGGCAAGCGATTTAATTTATTGTCATTCCGACTTAAAACATCTTGAACTTAATAAGTACGATTAAGCCTCGATAGAAAAATATTCAATTCTAGTTGAATAAATTTATATTAGTTATTGAAACATGCCCTACAAGAATACAGTAGTAACAAATTCACAAAAAACTAAATTCATATTAATCTGACACTGCAGAGAAAAACGAAAAATTCGTTGTCTCGAGCGGGATTCGAACTCACATCTTCGAGCGATTCAAAAGACAAGCGTTAAGTCGTCACGAAAATATTTCGTGCACTTAAATTGGATAAGACTCGCTACCAATCCCAGTTGGCTCGATAGCTCAATTGGTAGAGCAGTGGTCTAGCAACCCGAAGATGCGAGTTCGAATTCCGCTCGAGACAACGAGTTTTTCGTTGTTCTCTGCAGTGTCAGATTAATATGAATTTAGTTTTTTCATATCTCTGAGGATGGTTCTGAAATAGAATTGAAACACTGCGCGTCTTCAAAGACAAGCGTTAAGTCGTCACGAAAATATTTCGTGCACTTAAATTGGATAAGACTCGCTTCCAATCCCTGTTGACTTGATAGCGGTCCCCACAAATACCGGTCCCCACAACTAGCAACACACATAATTATGCAGATTTGTGGGGACCACCAAAAGTGTGTAGTCAATATAATGGTCCCCACAAATATTTTTATTGAAAAATCGCAAAGCAAGCAATTTGCACTCTGTACATTTTGGGCAAAAAGCCAACAATGTTCATTAGTTGAAACAAAAAGATCATTAAAAATACAATAGATATGGAATACTGAAACCAATTTGCTTCTACCTCGCATTTATTTACTGCCACCCATCAAAAATCGCGATTGTTTTGCTTGAAGACATACAACCAATAATACATACAGTGGAACCTTTGCTAACGGACACTGTTAACAACGGACACCTCCAAATAGCGGACAGTTCAAGTCCGAATCGTTTGTAATTGAGATCTCCATTATAAAACCCTCTAAGCAGCGGACAACTCCTAACAACGAACACATTTTTATTTTCAATTGAAGTTCTTGCTAGAAATCTGCCTCCATGTAACGTACAGCCAAAATCAAAAATAATTAAAATACACACTGAAACAACTTTATGTTGCGAAGCTTCAAAAATATCTTTTGCAAATTAGTGAATATCTTTATTTTTCATTTCTCGTTGGTACAAGTTGCTTTTAAAAACGATAACAATAGGCCCATATTTATTTGAAGATGTTATGATAATCGGTTTTTTAAAACTTGATTTAAAAGTAAAATGGGTACATATAAAAAATCACTTCTTTTGTTAACTAATGTTTCTGAAGACGTTATAAAAAAATCGAAAGCTACATAATTGTTTTCACACAACAAAACATACATAGTGCATCAAAATAAGCGAAACAGTAGAAAACCTCTATCAGCGGACACCTCCAAACAACGGACACTGGATGTTGGTCCCAAGCTGTCCGTTGTATGGAGGTTCCATTATAGAATAATCAATAATTTTGAATAATTAAAAAATGTAGATTCGAATATATATTACATGGGTTTCGGCACTTGGAGACCGAAATCCGAATACCCACCTTACTTGCAGTGGGTTAAAACGGTTTCTATCGCTTTTTGTCCATATACACGACTGTTGAGGAGCAACTGCGTAGAAACGATGCAATTAATGAAGTAGTTATTTGTCCTTAATACAGTTAAAAAATATATCCAAGTAGAAATCGGTGGTGCCTGGTCACTTGTAGGGACCAAATTCCCAACACACACCGTATTTGTGGGGTCCGAATTCCAATACACACCGTATTTGTGGGGACCAAACTCCCAATACACACTGTATTTGTGGGTCCGAATTCCAATACACACCGTATTTGTGGGGACCCAATTCGAAATACACACTGTATTTGTGGGGAAGAACATTTGAAGTAATTGTAATATCGGTTGTTCAATTTTGCATAACATGCTTATGTTAATCAAAAGACTGAGTGTCACCGACACAGGGCCTGTCACTTTTACATTTCGTGTTCCCTTAGTTACCTAGAAATGACTTCCTATCGAAAAAAAAGGGGTATACTTTGAAAAGCATTTGATCCGAGCTAAACTACTAGGACTTTTAAAAAATTTAGTGCACACCTAAAAGAGCATTCCTTGTCCTGAACCTAAAAACAGAGTTAAACCATCAGAGTTACCTTTTTAATAGATATATCGAAAGAAAAACTCTAATAAAGTGTTTTTCTTGTTGTTTTTGATGGCTTTGTATAAGATTAGGTTCACACCCTGGCCCTGGCACAACACGTAAGTACCAAAATGGACAAATTTGTAAGGACAAATTTGTACAATATTAGATTTAGAAGCATTTTAGAAGTGTGATAATCCACTTTAAACTTTATGCATATATTAGAGAGCTTAAATACAACAATGCCATTGAAATGGCAAAAAAGGATAAACCAATTGAATACTATTATTTCCTCGGGGTAAAATCATAGTTTTTACTTTAATTATCTTCGTAGCTTAGGCTGGATTTCTCAGCTTTTGATATAGTTTTATGTTTTAAAAATATGCAGATGTTATTAAGACCGGTGTCAGGATTTGCATTATGTATATTTTAAACAATGGCTAATATTAGTAATTTTGAGTGGAAGGCCATCTTAGAGATTAAATAACACTATCTAATTTATTAATCAGGTCTATTTCGATAACGTCACAACATGGTAGACCGCATAAAACGTACTGTCAGTTACTAAAGATAGTCAGGTAGATTAAAGTTCTTTTTGCGCATGTGCGATGAGCATGCTATGACGAGGCTCCACATCTTACAACATAACAGGTTTCTATTCCTACAGCGTAAAAAAAACACGCGCGGCCGCCTGAATCTTTTTTCTGCTATATTGCAAGGTGCGATAGCTGATTCCCGCGCATCATGTCGTGGCATAAAAAAAAGTTGCTTTCAGAGTTTTCGGATCAAGTAATTAATTTTGGATTCCTGAAACTGGAAAATCGCATTGCCTATTACTATTTCTTGTCTCTGTCAGGCTGTGCTAAGAAATACATTGTATTACGTTCAATGGTGATACGCGACTGAATTGGTCTAAAAATATTCGCAATGTGTCTGAAAGTTTACTAGTACGTTTAAGACATGAAACATTACGTAACGTAGAGATTTTTACATGTAAACACAATATAACAGACAACCAATTTTACCAAAACAAAATCGTTAAACGGTTGCTTAAAAGCTCCTACTCGCTATTTTTTGTGATCACCTATCCTGCATGGCACTCAGTATATAGTATATTCTGGATATGATCGATAAGATATAACTATCAATACATGAATTTATCCGATGGTTTACACAGATATTAAGTGGCTTCAACCACTTTTACAAGGTATATAGTAAAGCATGCACCTAATCCAATTAAGCTTGTCCTTCCAAAAGCATAAACTGTGAGCCCGCAAGTGATGATGGTTGATGGTTTAGGTAGTAAGTTTCCGACGTGTCCTCAATACTGTTTGAAAAAAATAATCCCCGTCACCCCTAGCCTACGATGTAGACCTCACCCCTTGCGTGCACACAGTTTACAGTTTAATATTACGGAAGGACAACCTTCATTGAATTAGCCTTATATTTTACACACGTCTTGTACAATATAAATTAATTAAACTGTCGTCTCTCCATTTCACCCTGTATGTCATGATGAGGATACATTAACTAACAGAGAATTTGTTTAAAACATACCGCCCGCTATTGCCGCACTGCATATTGAATAATTGTAATTAGATTTCTACACAACATTTCCCACTTCCCGTATCTGGATAAGAATTAATGTTTTAGTATCTCTAACCTGAGTTGACGACTCTTCATTCTAGCTATAACTTTAAAATTGACATTCTACAGCACGGTGAAGTCTGGTTTTCTCGTTCTTTTCCACAGGCTTCCTAAAATATTAAAATAATTAACACCGTGTACTGTACGTAAAGTTGAAGATGGAAATATGTTAATATATTGACCACAATCTTTCATACAGACACAAGCGTTGTCTAATGGTTGCATTACAGCATGGTGACACATCACGATCGATTATAATCTTTTTAGTGTTATAAAAGCAATATTTCACTAATTATACAATGGCTATTTCACAACACTGTCAGTGACAACTTCGTGAAATTAAAAAGCTTTCTAGTAACAAACCACATGATCCATGCACTTTACATGTTGAAATTAATACTGCTACCCTAAGTGAAAACCACACTGGGCTGGTTGAAAATTTTGTCCAACTACAGTGGCAATCGAACCTGAAGTCGTACGTTCGATTCACACTGTGATTGGACAAAATTTTCAACCAGCCCAGTGTTGTTTCCAATAAGAGTAGCGATTTAATATCACATACACCTGGGTACAATAACGAATTTACAACTAGGGATGTTGCTCAAATCTTACAGCATCTTTATATATGAACCGTTAATAAAGAGGTTACAATTCTCAGGCAAACTACCCCTTGTTAAATCATTTCTTTATCAAAATATTCGCCTTTATACCAGAGGAAAATCAGCCTTACTAAATTATACGGCTCGACGTTTCTTATAAACACATCAGGAACGGCTGGAACTACTTCTATGTGACTGAATAGAAAAATTGCCTTATCAAATATAGGATTAACTATTTCAAAGGTTTCCTACCTTAAGATATACCTGTAGTTCTAGACGAATGGTCACATGCATATTTGGGGATTCTTATTTCAAAATATTGTTTGTAAAATACGTGATGTTATATACAGAATAAAGCCTATTTTCCACTTGGCGACTTTGTTCACGCGACGCGAAAACAAAAATCCGGCAACGTGATTGGTTAAAATTGGCTGGCGAAAAAATTCGCCGCGAACAAGTAGGAACCGTTCCTATTTTTTGTCTGTTCGCGCGAACAAATTCGCCAAGTGGAAAATAGGCTTAATGCTAACAGGACGTCTGCATGAATAGACGTCTATTCCATCTGCATGTGAAGAAAAAAGGGGGCACAAGGTAGACCCTTGTAAAAGAAGAACAAAAAGTCAGCGGATTATACAACTATTCATGAGGTCAAAATCACTGGTTTCCTATAGGACAATGCTATACTCTGTCCTATTACTTTTGGAGCGCGAAATCTGAAAACACACCTCAATTGCAGTGCATGGGTACCAAATATTTAAAAAGGTTCGAATAATCATTTTTCAAAACGGGTTTGTTGAACATTTAGCTTTCTATCTGTAACACACGGCTGTTAATGAGAAACTTCGTAAAAGCGATGCATTACTAAAGTAGCTATTTGTACAAAAGCTTTCCTTAATAATTGTAAAAATATAACCAAATAGAATTCGCTCGTGCCTAGTCACTTGTGGGGACCAAAAAGCTTCTGTGGACGTCTTAAAAGATTTTTCCGTTCCCAACAGGAAATCTGCACGACTAAATTTCAACTTTTCAGAAATTTTCCGAAAAACTTCGAGAAAACTCAACCAGTTCATAAAAGGACACATATAGTCACATCTGCAGGATCTAGTTGGACGAAGCCTGAATTTAGGGATTAACCCGCAAACACGGGCGAGTGAGAACACATGTTTTGTCTTTTCGAAGAGTGAACTCGCGTCATATATATTTGTAATTCGTTGATATTTAAATTTGGACGGAGTAGAAAGGTGTAGCGTATTATTTAGTAGTCAGGAGGATTAACAGTCAGGTATTTGTCCTACGTTGTTTTGTCAATTTGTAATAGTTTGTATAGTTTAGTAATTGTATGTTTTGTAAATTCGTTGTTTAGAAACCACGGTGAATATATTTCGATTTATATTGAGGAGATTCTTATTTGAACGTTCCTTTTATCATCTGCGTATGCATTAGTATAACGTGCGTTTCGCTGAAGTCCAAGGGCGACGGTACTACGAGTTACACAGTTTCTGACTGCCTTCACATTATATATTTGGAATTTGCATTGAAGTAATTTCCGACATTTTGTATGCTGATATAAGTTATCTTACATGAAGTTCTGCTTAATATTCGACGAAGCTTTATGGTTATTTACATGACGTTTTCGTGGTTGAACGCGAGTTAACCTGCTTAAATTGGTTTGTATTTCAAGAGTACTTACATTTTCAATATTTAATAACGATGAATGGAAAAAGAAATTATACAGGGCGTCTGGACGTTGCTAGGGGTACTAGGGCCCACCTTCAATCCGAGGAACAATCGGGGTACTATTCGTCTGAGCAAGTAAGAGGTCATTTTCTGCAACAAAGGCAGGAACATTTGGATTATACCGCAGAATGGGTGAACAGCGCTGAATTACCAGAGAGAGCCCATTCTACTTCCCCAGTCAGGGTCACCGAGCTGGGAACAATAGAAACTCTGCGGGGGGTAGCTAGATCTGCTCCTGCCCTTAGCGTCCGGTCAGGAGGGTCGAACAGATCTATTATCGCCAGAACTAAACTCGAGCTAGAGTTGAAGCATTTAAAGGAAAAACAAAAACTAGACCAGGAACAGAGAGAGTTACAATTAGAAATGCACAGATGGGAGATGGAACAAGAAAAGAAGCTTGCTGAGCTGGAAGAGAGGCGTAGATTGCATGAATTAGAGAGCAGATTAGCGGAAGCGCGAATGCACGAACAGCTAGAACGTGATGGAGATGACCCAAATGCAAGGTCGAACCAGGGTGATGAATATCGTGAAAGATCAAGCCATTGGGAGGAAGTGACTGACGACCCTGTTTATACTAGTGGCGCACGCAATAATGAAGAAACCCCAAGAGAAACAGTAGCTAACCGAATGAGCTTCGAGACTCACAATGTTCAACCCACGGAGTTGCAACAAGCTACCCAAAACGATACGACCCAATCACATCTAAATCAAATGCTACTATATTCGAATCCCCCTCAACTTGGCCCAACACATTCCACGAGGCCACCACCTGCTTGTTGTCATGAACAAGCATTCAATACCGTAGGGCATCACTCCCCAGTGTTCGTTCCCCAGCAACCTAGTGAACAACATCCATTCAATACCCAAGGTCATCAAACCCAAGTAGTCGTTCCTCAACATACTGATGCGCAACAAAACCAACACCATTCGGGAATTCATTTCCTCAACGGCGTACCGCTACCAGAACCCTCAACTACCACCCAGCAGATCCTTGAACATCAACAACAAGCTTTCAACCTAATGGCAAACATTCAGTAAAGGATTTGAAATGCCTCGAAGAGAGTACATGACCTTCGACGGTAACCCTTTGAAGTATCCAAGTTTTATGGAGAACTTTAAAACTAACGTTGAAGATATTGAGACCAGCCCTAACGCTAGACGTAACTTTCTGATCCAACTATGCAGTGGAAAGGCGAAGGAAGCAATAAGTGGAACAGTGATGTTACCTGCCGAAGAAGGTTTTGCTAAAGCCAAGTCTATCTTACATGAGATGTTTGGACAGACACACATAGTTGCAGCATCCCACATCGATAAAATTACAGGAGGAGGGCCGATCAAAGAGAATGAGAACGAGAAATTGATGCAGCTTGCACGAGACATGGAGAACTGCGGGATGAGCTTGAACAGACTGGGCTATCAGGCTGATATTAACTCTAGAAGCAACATGAGTTCAGTGGTCATGCGTCTCCCAAGATATCTTCGTTCGGAGTGGGCCAAGGAGGCACAAAATTCGAGAGATCGAGGTCAAGAACCAGACTTTGCACAGCTAACTAAATTTGTTGTTAAAAAGGCAAAGCTGGCCAACACTGAATATGGGAAACTCGTAAGTGCAAGATCCAATAACGAGAGGGAATCGAATAAGAGATACCGATTTGGAAAGAATGTATCTGCTTATCTCGGACACGGTTCGAACACGGAGGTGGAGAGAGATCGTTCGCAGCAAGGAGAACGCAATGAAGATTATTTGCGCCAAGGAAACCCAGTGGGGAGACCAAAGTGTTTATTTTGTGACAGAGATGGCCATCCTATCGAAAAATGCTTCAAGTTTCAAGGAAAGCCTTACGAAGAACGAAAAAGGATCGCGAATATGAAGAGGCTGTGCCACCTTTGTCTTTGTAGAGGTCACATCGCCAGTCATTGCAAGAAGAGTCGGGGTTGTTTTGTCCCAGGCTGTGGAGAGCGTCATCATCCTATGCTCCATCCAGTGGAAACTACGAAGGACGGAAAGAAGGATGCGCGAGAGAACGAAAATAAAGTTAATAAACCTGATCCACCTGCTGTTTCAACCGGAAATGTACAGACTGGTCATTGCGGTGCCACTGGCACCATCAAGAATCGGGTGTGCTTGAGAGTAATTCCTGTAAAGGTGTTTGGGAAAGACAGAGGTCGTGAGAAAATTACCTATGCAATAAGAGATGAAGGTTCAAATACCACCCTCGTAAAGGAGAGTCTGGTCAAAGAATTGAGTTTGAGCGGACAGCCAATAGATTTCAGGCTGACTACGATGAACAAAGTGTCACAAGAATCGGGGAGATCTCACTTCTTATATGTTCAAGGTTTGGGACAGAAAGACTGTCTCGAGATCCCGAATGCTCTGTCAGTAAAGTCTTTGTCAGTCGCAAGAAATTGTATCCCGAACAAAGAGGACATTGCCAAATGGCGTCACTTCGATGGAATTTCTATTCCTGAGTTGGACGATACGGATGTGACTATTTTGATTGGGACGGATGTCCCCGAAGCGCACTGGAAGTTGGAGGAACGCCGAGGTCGTAAGAAAGAGCCATACGCCATTAGGACTCCCCTCGGCTGGTCAGTAGCTGGTCCCATGGAGAGTGTGTCTACGAACGAAGTAAGTTCCTTCTTTATACAGAGCGAGGATGACCTTTTGACGGAGAAAGTGAACAAAATGTTCCAAATGGACTTTAGTGAGGCCGCATATTGTGAAGATTCGAAAATGTCGTTAGAAGACAAGAAAGCTCTAACCATCATGGAGCAATCGCTCATTGTCGTGGACAATCACTACCAACTGGATTTACCACTGCGCGGAAGACCGAATTTCCCCAACAATAAAGGTCTTGCGGAACGACGGCTAAACTCCCTCAAGACAAGACTGAAGAGAGATCCCGACCTCTACGATAAATACAAGAAAGGAATTGACGACTACGTGAACAGCGGTTACGCATGTAAGGTCGGTCAAGTTTCCCCCGTCGAAGCGAGACCAGATAATGTCAGTGTGTGGTATCTGCCTCATCACCCAGTCGTGCACCCTCAGAAACCGGAAAAACCGAGAATCGTATTCGACTGCGCCGCCAGTCTCGAAGGTGTATCGCTGAATAAGCAGCTTCTCCGAGGCCCTGACATGACGAATAAGCTAGTAGGCGTGTTGCTGAGATTTCGCGAAGATCCTATCGCATTTCTTGCTGATATTGAGGCAATGTTCTGCCAAGTGCGGGTTTCACCGGAACAATGTGATCTTCTCAGGTTCCTTTGGTTTAAGGACGGCGACTACGATAAACCAACGGAAGAGTATCAGATGCTGATTCACCTGTTTGGAGCAACATCTTCGCCAAGTTGTGCCGGGTTTTGCTTGAGAAAGGTTGCCGAGGAGTTTGAAGACGAATTCAGTCCGGAAACAATCGAGACGATACGTAAGAACTTTTACGTCGACGACTGTTTAAAGTCCGTTTCCGATACCAAGACCGCTGTTCAGTTGATTCAGGAACTTTGCGAGGCGTTGTCGAGACGCTCGTTTCGACTAACGAAGTTTATCAGCAACAGCAAAGAAGTTCTAACTGCTGTTCCAGAAACCGAACGTGCGCGGTCAGTCGTCAGTTTAGATCTCGAGGAACTCCCGGTAGAAAGAGCCTTAGGAGTGGAATGGAACGTAGAGAAAGATACATTCGAGTTCCGGGTAATAAGAAGAAAGAGAGTCTTTACTCGTCGAGGGATTCTCTCCGACGTCAGTTCTCTATACGATCCTATGGGGTTCGCCGCGCCGTTTGTTTTGCCAGCCAAGCGTCTTTTGCAACAGTTGTGCAAAGACAAGGTTGGTTGGGACGAAGAAATTCCGCAAGAAGTGCTGGACGCGTGGGAACGGTGGCTCAACGACCTGCCTAAGTTAGTAAAGATCAGTGTCCCAAGATGTTTCAAGCCAAGTTATGACGCTCAACTAAGGTGTATTCAGTTGCACCATTTCGCCGATGCTTCGTTTGATGGTTATGGTGTAGTTTCGTACCTGCGTTTTACGGACACGGAAAATCGAGTCCATTGCAGTTTGGTGATGGGAAAATCCAGAGTTGCTCCGATAAAGCCCACAACCATTCCAAGGCTAGAGTTAACAGCGGCTACTGTAGCGGTGAAGCAAGATGTCCAAATTCGTGAGGAGTTAGATTTGAAGATCGAATCCGTTCTATTCTGGACAGATTCAACATGCGTCTTGCAGTACATCAATAACGAGGCCATTCGCTTCAAAACGTTTGTCGCGAATCGGATCGCCATCATCCACGAGAATTCAACCCCGTCGCAGTGGCGATACGTGAGCTCCAAAGTCAATCCCGCAGATTTTGCATCCAGAGGTTTGCGACCAAGCGACGAGCAGGAGATAAACCTTTGGATAAATGGGCCGGAATTTCTGCAAAAGGATGAACCCAGTTGGCCTGTGCGTCCCAAAGGAGTCAATGTTTTGCCGGACGAAGATCTGGAATGGAAGCGCAAGGTCGAAATTTATGAAACGCAAGTTCGCAAAGATCATCCGCTAGATTCCTTTATACAGTATTATTCGTCATGGTACCGGCTGTTGAAAGGGATAGCGTGGCTCCTCCGTTTCCTCGGTTTCATACAGAATGCGTGTGGTGCAAAGGACTCCCAAGAAGCGGATCCGTCGTCCGATGCTTCGCAGCGCAGAGTGATTGGGGCCGGAAAACAGCCTTTGACAGTGGAAGAGTTACAGACGGCAAAAATACGCCTGATCCGTTACATCCAACGCGTGGAATTTCCCGACGAAGTCGCCCGCCTTGAGTCAAATTCGAAAGGCGCTCGTAGAACCGGTCCAGTCGTAAAGAAATCGAGTAGATTGTCAGCACTCGCGCCATTTGTTGGAGAACATGGCATGGTGAGAGTAGGCGGCCGGTTAAACCGAGCGAAGATAAGTTTTGATGCGAAGCATCCAGTTGTGATTCCAAGGAAGCATCACGTTGTCGATTTGTTGATACGGCATTACCACAAGAAGGAGGGACATTCGGGTGTTCGCACAGTGCTCACAGCAATCCAGCAAGAGTATTGGATCCTCCAGGGGCGATCTAGAATCAGATGGATTATCAATAAGTGCTTTCGTTGTCGTAAAATGTATGCATCACCGTGCGAGCAGATCATGGCTCCACTTCCGACATCACGCGTCACTGCCTGTGAAAACCCGTTCGCGTCAACCGGAGTGGACTATTTTGGACCCCTCATGGTTAAACGAGGTCGTAGCATGGTTAAGAGATATGGATGCGTCTTCACCTGCCTGGCGATACGCGCCGTCCACGTAGAGATAGCACATTCCCTCGACGCCGAGTCCTTCTTGTGTGCCTTTAGTCGTTTTACGGCGCGTCGAGGCCTCCCGACTAATATGTACAGCGACAACGGGACAAACTTTGTCGGAGCTTCTGGAATATTGAAAGATGAATTCAGCAATATCTGGTCTGACAAAGAACAGTCTAAGATTTACAACCGATTAAGACAGAAGGGCGTAACATGGCACTTCAATCCTCCGTTGGCGAGTCACGCAGGTGGGGTATGGGAGCGGATTATCCGATCCATCAGAAGGATTTTGACCGCTCTGACGACTGAAAAAACACTCGACGACGAGACGTTATCAACCCTTCTTGCAGAAGTAGAGAGAATACTGAATGACCGACCACTCGTACGTGGCGAAGGTCAAGTTGACGATCTGGATCCATTGACACCAAGCAAGTTGTTACTCTTGAGATCCAACTCGTGTTTACCGCTCGGCGTGTTCGTGGGCGCGGATCGTTTCGGCAGACGATGGAGGCAAGCACAAATGTTAGCGAATTCATTCTGGAAACGTTGGATCAGCGAGTACTTGCCCACGTTGCAATTGCGGCAGAAATGGCGGAAGGGAGCAAGAGATGTTGAAGTAAACGATTTAGTGCTTTTGGTCGATAGTGGATGCCCGCGTGGACGTTGGCCGATGGCAATTGTAGAAGAAGTTTTTCCAGATGAACATGGAACCGTGCGTCAAGTTAATGTTCGAACCCACAATGGAAAGTTCAAGAGGGATATACGAAAGTTGTGCATGTTAGAAGAGACGAAGATAGATGGTGATCGATGAGTACTTAAGTTAAACTATTTAAATCAAACCTGCTTATATTAAATGTCAGATCCTGTTTGTAGTATCGCATTAGGCGATAGGGGCCGGTGTAGGATCTAGTTGGACGAAGCCTGAATTTAGGGATTAACCCGCAAACACGGGCGAGTGAGAACACATGTTTTGTCTTTTCGAAGAGTGAACTCGCGTCATATATATTTGTAATTCGTTGATATTTAAATTTGGACGGAGTAGAAAGGTGTAGCGTATTATTTAGTAGTCAGGAGGATTAACAGTCAGGTATTTGTCCTACGTTGTTTTGTCAATTTGTAATAGTTTGTATAGTTTAGTAATTGTATGTTTTGTAAATTCGTTGTTTAGAAACTACGGTGAATATATTTCGATTTATATTGAGGAGATTCTTATTTGAACGTTCCTTTTATCATCTGCGTATGAATTAGTATAACGTGCGTTTCGCTGAAGTCCAAGGGCGACGGTACTACGAGTTACAACATCCATGTTGTCTCTAAACAACATTGACGTAGTCAGGGAAAATTTAACTACGTCAACTTTATTTAGATTTACAAATCACCCAATTTGAAAATTATATATCAAATATCACGGCATTGCCATATCTCCTTTCAGTACATTCGCTAATCTAAAAACACCTCGTCCTGCATAGTACCATTATATATTGAATAATTGTAATTAAATTTCTACGCAACATTTCCCACTTCCCGTATCTGGATAAGAATTAATGTTTTAGTATCTCTAACCTGAGTTGACGACTCTTCATTCTAGCTATAACTTTAAAATTGACATTCTACAGCACGGTGAAGTCTGGTTTTCTCGTTCTTTTCCACAGGCTTCCTAAAATATTAAAATAATTAACACCGTGTACTGTACGTAAAGTTGAAGATGGAAATATGTTAATATATTGACCACAATCTATCATACAGACACAAGCGTTATTGTCTAATGGTTGCATTACAGCATGGTGACACATCACGATCGATTATAATCTTTTTAGTGTTATAAAAGCAATATTTCACTAATTATACAATGGCTATTTCGCAACACTGTCAGTGATAACTTCGTGAAATTAAAAAGCTTTCTAGTAACAAACCACATGATCCATGCACTTTACATGTTGAAATTAAACTGCTACACTGTTAATTTGAAGGTGTTAAAATAGCACCTTCGTGGGTGCTATATTAGCACCTACTGGTGGTGTTAAATAACGGGTGTTATTTTAGCACCCATTTGGGTGCTAATTTAGCACAACGATGTTGTCAGTTAGTTTAAAGGTGCTAAATTAACACCCAAAAAATTTGACACCTTCGTAGGGTGTTAAAATAACACCCATTCTTCCCAATTGAAGTGCTAAAATGGCACCCTTTACAGTGTCAAATCGAGAGTGTCAAATCAGCACTACACGAAAATCAATTTATTCAAAATGGCGGATGAAATGCTATTCTTAGCGCTTGATATAGAAGCCTTATCGGTAATTTTAAATCTATTTGAGGGACAAATAACAACTGCCTCCTATAAAAAGGTAAAAGTTCTGCTATTTTAGGCTTGAAAACAATTAAAATGACTTTTTAAGTTTCAACAGGTAAAAATTTTTGTTACGTTAATTATATTTCTCTGTTGCAATACCACAAAGGCATTTACCTTTATATCATAGTTGCCACCACATTACACGCAATACGGCCTTCAACCAAGTCCCTAGCCTATAAAGGGCAGCAACGGGTGAAATTTTCAAATTGTAATGATAATGCAGACCTAAACCATGTTTTGACTGAGTGTTTTGAGAAGTATTGAGTCTGTTCTTTTAACCGCTCTTAAACCAATAATTTACCAGAAATCTGAAAACATATATTCTTCTTGTATAAGCACGTTTTTCACCGTTGCTACCACGTTGATAATGGCTTGGTTAAAGGACGGACAGATCTGAAACATGACAAGATAATAAAATGATGTGGCAGCATTGGGTCATTCCATTCACTATGGGCATCACCCCCCCCCCCGACATAATGGGTCTGGATATCCAGTGTGGGAGGAAAGGGAGCAAGTCAAGGAATTTAAAAAAACTGCAACAAAAATAATATCAAAGAGAGAAAAAATAGTATCCAATGAGAGCTAGTACATATATCCTATGGGATAATTTACAAAAATAGCATGCAGATATCCCATAGGGATTGTGAAAGGGCTCCTCGTGGGGGTTGCTTGTGTTAATGGAATGGCCCATTCTATTTTCAATTTAAAGCTACTTGTACATTATTATTATTATTAAAGTTCAATTTCGTATCGCAAGCAAACATATTTTGCCTGACATCTGAAGGGCTTGATTTCACTCAACGGCAAATGACAAGTAAAATCTTGAGCATAAAATACTTTAGTGTACTCTTGGATAGGTGCATCAATTTTGTACGCCTGATAATGTTCATCAAACATTAATGTGTCCTTTTTTGAAACAACAAACATTGTTTTATCGACATTGCTGTTGACTACACAAATTTGTTTGATTTTCCAAAACTGTGGAAATTCGTCATTGTCATGACCAATGTGAAGGATGGCTCCAATCTTGTATTTTGTCCCAGAAACTGAAATCCATTTAGCTCTACAGAAGATCAAAAGAATCATTATCTAAATATCCACATTTAAAATGTATCTTTAAAAAATGGCCAGGAATATATTTCATTACTACAAAACTTTATAACTGCACCAGTGCAATGCAGCTTAAGCCCGTTTATTCAGTTATGACATATTTCAAATGTTCATAAGCAGTGGACACTGGTGCAAGATCACTAGATTTGTTGAATGAAGGAAGTGACAATTAAATAACATACTGGTATAAAGCAGTGTTTCCAGCAATGCCGGGAACCTCAGTTTCAATGACCTGCGTATAATCCACATCACCAACACACAGCATCTTACCTATCAAGAAGTAAAACAGGTTCAAAAATTCTGATTATACTATTAGCTATTTCACATTAAAACAGAGTGGGCTAATTTGAATTGGAATGGATAGAAGATATATAACACTGTTTAAAATTATGCAACATCCAAGTGTAGATTATACATACTATGCTATATCATGCCCAGCAAAAATCACTTTTCTTCTATAAAGACTTGGAAAAAGCACGGTATATACCAAAAGTGAAATCTTTATATGAAAAAATTGAGGGTGATTTTTGCTGGGTAGGATGAGTAATTAACTCTATATTACAATGTACCTGGACCAACTTCAATTCCTTTTGAAATAAAAGAACTGCATGCACCTTCTGATGTTTGGAGTCGATATGACACACCTTCCTGATGCCGTTTAGATAGGGAATATGGCAAATTAATGAAATTGCCCATGGAGATAGCCAACCGTTTAAAATAATGGTGCTTGGCCTCATAACGCATGCACCAGCTTCGCACTAGTGGCCCAAGTCTGTAAGCAGACAAAAAAGAATAAATACAATTAGTGCATTGTAATATTTTCAAATTATAATAAACGTTAGGGCATAGAGTAAAACTAAAGTTGCCAATGTGGGTAGTAGAGTCAAAATTATATGAAAGGTATTAGGTTCTCTAAAATGACAAAGCAAAATTCAACGGAACAACAAAGGTCTCCACTCCAAATGTCAAATTTTGCTTTATCCGTCCAGGTAGCGAAGGAACCTATACCCTTTTGTATACCATGGAGTACATAATTTTACAGTTAAAATAGGCATATAGCAAAAAAACCTATTAGGTATAATGAGAACAAAAGTTAGAGTACTAAACTTTTTACTTACTCAAGCATTGTTCTAGGCATGTGTACCATGTAGTGCATTTTTGGAATAATGCTGGATTCTGGAAACAACTCTTTGAAGTTTTCTAGAAGTTTCTGAATTAAAACTTGCAAATATGCCACTTGTTGTTTGCTTACAACTGGTGAAAAAATAATTCGCAGAGTCTGGAGCAAGGTACACAAAAGTGGCCAGTAATCATCATCATTTTCAACAAAATCTCCAATCAGGAAAGGCAAATGCAGTCCAAGACACCACATCTGATTTGCTGAAAAATATAAAAGTATATTGCATAGAACATTTTAAATGATGCAACGTAGGGCCTTGCATGGGAGCTGAAGGAAGTTCCTCTAGCACAAGCAATTAGCAAGTCTTAAATATTTCATCTTCATACCATGTTGCTTTAGACTGTTGTCTTGTGATGTCAGCTTCTGCATTTGAATTGGCATTGGCTTATTTGTATCATTGTGGTAACCAAAATCAAACGCTGAAATTCTTCTGTTTAGCTCTTCCAATGTGAAATACTTTTTTTGAAGTATGTAGACTTTCAGTATTTCCTTTACAACATACTGAAGGACTCCTTCCAAAACATCGTGCATTGCATCACAGGGGAGGCCACCGACCACATGGTAATACCTGGATTTGTTTAAAACCGAGGATTGATTCAAACCATACGTTTTTTTGAAATGCTCGCCTTGATGAAGTCTCTGGCACTGTTCAGTGTAACTCTCCTTGGTACGCATAACAAAATCATCTTCATGAAACTACAAGTAAAAGTTTGCTAGCTCATTGAACTGAAAAGTTCAATGGAATAACACCCCAATACATGCACCCCTAATTTGTTAAAACTCAATGCAACTCAATGGGTTAATAATAAGGTACAAGTTCCAGTGTTTTAAATTGTTTTGGTTTCCTTCAACCTATTGAGCTGCAATGGTTTTTTGTTTTGCTTAACCCACTAAAAACCTCAAAATAGTTCAATATGATAATACATACACATTCTGTGATTTTAGACCCATCTCCCATACACACACGACATTTTCGATGAGATTGTCCACCTTGCTTAAATCCACCAAGGTATTGCAAACCAAGGTTATCACCTGACACATAGGCAATAGTACCAGCAAAATATTTCGGTTCACCATTAATAATAAATTCATAGCCACCATCCTACAAAATAAGCAATGAATTTGCTAATGCATAATCTTACTGCATTTTATTAAACACTAAAGCAGTGAATTTTTGCATAGGCTCACTGCCAATGAAACTATATATTTAGTGTATTAATGACTGTGTGTAACAATTGAGTCAACTAACAATAAAATCATTGCAGTACCTGTTCCAATTTGTGAACGTCTTTCATGAAAACATCAAGAATTGCATCCACACCATATGTTTTCAGATGCTTGCTGGTTACAAGTCCCAGAAGTTGAATCGAGTTAATATGCGAACGCCAATCTGGACGGATGTTTCCCAATGTATAGTAAAAGGCAGCTTTATAAAAATATAGTGCAAATTAAAGAATATTAAACATTCTTGTTATATTTCAGCAAAGTCAACAAAGCAATGCTTAATTGCCATTAAATTTATTTTGAGTTAAAATTTGATATAGTCTGGTAATTTGTAACTGTCGTCCAAAAACTGATACAAAAAATAATTTAGAACATTTTAGGCTTAGTTCCTTTTGTATTGACCAGAAGTTGATAAATGCTTAAGTAATATTTAAAATACGAGTAGGAAGGAGTGTTTTATGTGATGTAGCTAAAAAACAATAATTTAAACTTTGTACAAAAACACATCTGTTTTTATATAAAGACACAATTACGGTACTTTATCAGATATAAAATCACTGCTATGGTCGTGATTTCCTTTGTGTTTTTCCTTATGAATGTTAATGAGTGTTTTAAAACATTGACAACTAACAACTGAACATTATATTTTTGTCATTTGAACAACTCATTTTTAATGAAGTGAATTATTACTGACAAGTATACATGTCACATTTGATACAGCACCACAATCACAATTATAATAGCTAAGTATCAGAAAGTAACTCTTCAAAACAATGATAAACAGTACATACCAAGTTTATGTTTGTTAGCTCTTGAGCCCAATGGATTACAGACCTCCACCTCGTCAAAATAAATTAAAAGCTGTAATGCTGTTGGGTCTTTACTAAACAAGGGATGTCTTTTGAAAATATCACCATCACAGAAATCACAAAGAACATCATCATTTCTTCCATTGGAGTTCTCAACCTAAAAAGTATTTAATACTGTCAATCAGCTACATAGGCAAAGTCATAATTAAAATACTGACCTAGTAACAGTTTTAAAGGGATCCTACTGATAGGGCTTGCCAAAGTCACCACAACAGCAGGGATGAATTCAGCAGGATCTGGTGGGGGGAGGGGGGGAGGGTTCTCGCTCAATTGAGATGTTAAGATGTGTTGGCTGCTTGGCAAATTGCTTAACTATTGTTCAATTTTTTTTTGAACAAAGTGGTTCAATTTTTTTGCTTTACTATAAAGGCCCAAGGGTTAGTATTTAATGTTAAGGTTGCTAAATTGTACGCCCAAAAATACTGTAGGGCACCTTTAACCTGAATTACAAAGCGAAGTAATGTTTTCACAATGCAATGACAATTACTTTACATAACAATAGACCTTTCCAGTAATTACATCATAACTAACACTGTTTTCAACTTAGGACCACCTTAAATGGAATGGATTTTCAAGTGTTAGTTGTGATGTAATTACCAAAAAGATCTATTGAGCATGTCCTAATATAATATAGGTTGAAAAGAAAAAGTAATTTGCACAGTACGCAAGCTATTTTCAGCCACAACAAAGAACCAAGATTTGTAGGTTAATTTGCACACACCTCATACGGATGCACATTACAAATAATCACATAAAATCTTGAATTAAGATTTAAACCAAATACATATATAATATATATATGTATGTATATACATTCTGCTAATACTATACCTCATGAAGAATCAAGTCATCATTTAATAGTTGCTGCAGACTTTCTAAAATTGGGACGTAAAAGGCTTCATCTGTTTTCTCGACATTTTTCAACTTGCTCCCTTTCCGCTTCATGACATGATATTTTCCAAGGACAATCTTCTGAGGTTCCTTTTACCAAGAAAAATGTAAACAATTATAGATACAGGTTTTATGTGAATTATAACAGAAGCCATCATTGGTAGACCTGCTAAGCTGGCCAGCAGAATCCATTTTCTCCTAGGGTAGTAATATCTGTGTTTACATTAGAGTAAACAGCCTTTTGTTTGCAAATTGCAAATACTGATTTTGGTATACTATAAGTTTAAAATTTAAATACTACCATAGTTATTCAAACATTTCTGGACAACTAGGAATTGTTAAATGCTTCGACCATGTCCCCATGGCTCAAAAGAATTGGGGGATCACTGCCTGCATCTACCTACATGCACATCATTAAAATATATTTGTAAGCTGACCAAGGTGCAATTTGTCCCAGCACAACCTACTTAATGTACTTGTTTCCAATTTGTCATCAGTTGGCTAATTCTGTAGCTCAAATGGTTTATAACGATAGGGTAGGAGTTCCCCTGAACCATCTTTACTCTAAACTTGAAGCCTAACGTTTGGCATGCATTTAGAAATTTGGAATGTCTAACAAGGAATTGGCTGTCAATTTAGAATGTTGGGGGGGGGGGGGGGAATTTCCCTACCCCCTCCCATATTTCCTTCCCACAAAATTCCTATTAAGCTAAGTCCAGGCATGAACAATGAAATTACATTCACCAGTACTTTTACTTACAACAAGATTAAATTCGTCTTTGTAGTATCTATACTGAAGAGGCTCCTTGTAAATATCTTTAAACGGGTTGGCAATTGAATTGTCTTCGTCAAACAACTCATTCAGTCCATGAACAGTGTTGATGTCAATTCCAGCCTTCTGTAGACAGTTCGTGACTCCTGATCGTAAAAAATCAACACTAGCTCGAGTTACCTGGGTAGCATTATCAACAAAGGAATCGACAACTGTTTGAGGGACGCGAGTTGTTTCCTTAAATTTTAGTATACACAAAGCGTTCGTTTTTGATAAGTCGATTTCTCGGTCAAAGTTGTCTTCTTGCCCTTCTGCCTCTATTTGAACACCGATTTCATTTATGACGTCTTCCTCATTGTGGTCCTGGTTTAAATCTTGGCGATTCCCTCCAATTCCTTCCTTTGCTGTGACAATGCCATGCTTGCGAATAAGGTGATTGCGAAACGACCAGAAATTTTTGTATGTCTTTGCACAACCATTCAGACCACAAACCACGTGGAAATTCGGCTCATTTCTGTGTATACGACCGATATGTGTTAACAGTAAATGTATGGACTCCGCAACAAATTCCCGACATACATTACATCGATAGCGTTCCATTTTAACAAAACATTATAAATTGTACTTCAACAAATTTACAGATCAACAAGATCGAAAAAATTGCCAGTGTGCAATATGGACACTTTAGGGGGCACTTAGGGACACTCCAGTGAATTCTCCAAATCAGTGATGGGTACCGTCGCGCCATATATGGAAATATTGCACCACGTGATCGCAAAACGATAGCTTGTAATCCCGCGAGGTTTAAATTTCTATTCTTTTCTCTGTTGTGTTCGCTGTTTAAAGTCGTTGAGATTTATAAGAGTTATATTGTCGAGAAAAATTATTTTGGAAAGATTCATTGGTGGTGCGTTCCCGTTAAAGCATAATAATTTGTTTATAGTTAGCGTCGGTAAGTATTCTTTAATTAATGTTCGCTTGGCTAATGTTTATTTTGTGTCATGGCTGTGCTCAATTTGTATTTGTCCCATTTCAGAAAATGAATAATTCTTTGATGAGTGCTCTTCGTCAAGCAGGGGTGAAAGACAATGTAATTGAAATACTTGAGGAAGAAGAGGTGAGAAATAAAATTGTTTCAAAAATTCAGTTATCTTTTTGATAAACATTCTTCAAAATGTCAATATAATATCTTGATTGTAGCAAATACAAAAGTATGATGTGGTCTAATTGACTGTTTCTTACTTTTTGTATCAGACCTTTTATCACAAAAATGTAAGAAAAACCCTTCCATGTAATAATCCAAAACTAATTTTTTTAAAATGAGCTAGTGTTGGTATAGGATCGCTTAGATGCACGATGGATTACAAACAGGGCGCTTCGATATTTACAAGCTCTCTTGAAGTCCTTCACGGCACGCCACTGCGTCCTCGACTGCGTCAGCACCATACTGTAAGAATATTCATCACCATTCATACCGCGATTATTAGGATTAGAAATAACAGAAGCTACTGAGTTCAACAACGATTAGGAACGAATTTAGTGCTTAAATAAAGTCTAGGATATAGAGAGTTGTTTTCAACATGGCCTAAAATTATTAGTTGTTCTAGGTTATTGAAAACAGGATGCAGAAATGTTGTTGGGGCAACATCCTCATTGCCAGCAATATTGAAGTAATTGAACCTGAATCAGGTCTAATAATGCAAGACAATAATTTTGAAAACTGTAAAAAATGTTGCCCAGTTGCCCTCACAGCATTGCTCCGGTCTTCAACAACTTATAAATTTTTGCCATATACAATAAATTGGTTCATATTTTTGTTTTAGTTTGACACACATGATATACTAAGAGACACGTCAGATGACCTTCTAAAGGCTTGCAATATAAAAGGGGGACAAATTGTTCGCATTCGGAATGCTTTGGAAGCAGCCAGTGACATAGACTGCAGTGCATCTCAGGTAAAATGCAGCATGTAGTTTGTAATTTCTTTTCAACTCAGAACACTTGTTTTGTATTAATAGAATTGATTAGGAGACTACAATAATATTATTTAATTTGCCATAATGTCAGTACTTTGTAATGATATTATTAAAAATAATCACGTGAGAATGTTGCACAATTAATGATTAACTCTAATTGTAATTTTAATAGGTGGGGCAAATTCTTGCCCCAGTGTTAATCCCTAATTGCACTATCCTGTGTGATTACCCTATACTAAGCTTAAAGGGAAATCAGAATGTCATAATTACTTTTTACTTGCCCAAAGCCAGACAATTTTATTTCCCCACTTACCTTACTTTGTAGTGAGGGTAGATGTGATATATTAGCCCTGGCTATATTTTATTCAAAACTTATTTTCGTCATCATCACAATTGATTTTAAAATTTTGTATTTGTTAATTAGGTTGTGCTCGAGAATGAAGGCTGCAAATTTGATGATTTGTTAGTGCTTTCGAAGCCAAACCAACCTGCATCAGACTTAACATTATCCAGTACATCTACTCTGCACAGCACAAGCATACTTTTAGAGAGTCCACTTAGGCAGAGTACACCTGTTTCATCACCTTCTGCAAAACAATGTATTCCCCTAGATATTCCATCTCCTGAGCCACTAGCTTCACCTGGCTTTGCCATTAAAGAGAAAAAGACTCCTAATGTAAATTGGATGAAGGATTTTAAACTTCCAGCAACAGTGAGTTTTTAATTAGATTAACAAGAGCTTCTCATCTGTATTATTCATATTTATTATCATGTCATATATTATATACCTGTTTCACCATAGTGACCATGCTTGTTAGAACAATAGTCTAGATTTCAAAAAGTCATTTCATACATCAATTAACAACTGTTTACTTCTATTGCAGTTTTCATCTAGAGTCAATGAAGGCCTAAAGAATTCTAAACTAGTTGGGACTTTACGTGATGAGTTCACCAGAGATATTGTGTCAGCAATTAAAGTGCACACAATTTATCCCACTGCCGAGGAAAAACAAAAGGTTGCTTCAATGGTGATTCAAAAGTATCCCTTTTTAGCTGATTCTATTGGAGCTGGCACTGTGAGTTACTTTTGTGTTCTGTATGATTTGTGTAATATTTAGTGCAATTGCCTGTTGTGCCATACTTACTGTATCATTCTGATGTCTTCCATCAGGTTGGAAGATGCATTGTAGTTGTTCATTAAAAGGTATTCCTGAATGTTAGATAGGTTATTGTGATTTGAATATTAATTGTTAATAAGACTGCTCAAATAAATTCCATGTGTCAGGGTGTTAGCCAGCCCATATAGTGTCCGTTTGACGGACTCTTCCCAATTGAGATAACTAAGGAACTTTCCCAATCAGAAATGGGAAGTTTTTATTTTATAAGATGAATGTGACTGTGTATATTTTTGTTTACTTTTATCGTTATTCATCTTATAAAGAAAATACTGTAAATAAAAACAACATTTTCCCAATTTACCGAAAACGGACTTAACTTTGGTTTTCCAGCTAGCACCCTGTGTGTCTTACTTGATCAAGTCTTTTTTAAAGGAGAATACCTATCCCAAAGCTTATCTTATTATGATATCACCTATTCAACTTTTCAATAAACTTGTTCAACTATTTTAACAAAATTTTAGGGCTCCTGGTGTAAAGCCATCACAAATCGTTTAAAAAACCTAAGACGAAAAAGAATTTCCAGTCCCGTCCAGACAAGGAAAAGTGCAACTTTACCAAAACCCAACCCAGAGCCCAAAAGAAGAAAAATTGAAGATTTTCCTGATCTTCCAGAAGGGGAAACTCCAGTTACTTGTGAAGAACACAAGAAAGCCCTTATTACAGAAATGGCAAGATCAAAAACAAATAGAAATTTAGTGAAAGAACTTATGGAATTAACCTATCCCTATCGGCGCCAAATGATTCTGAATGAGCCAAAGAAGGTGGATGTTCTTCTGGAAGAATACCCAGCATTTCAGCTGATTTCAGAGGTATGTATATTTATCATGAAAACAATTAAATACTAATAGCATTGTGCTAAGGCTTCATGTGAAGTTTCAACTGCAGGCCTTATATTGTGTACATAATTCAGGAGATTGTTGTTTTCCAAAGTTTTCCAGCTCGGTTGGGTCTGGTAAAAAATCTGGGTGGCAACACCTTGACATTAATGCTACATGTTAACTACGTGTATTAGCACAAAATAGATATATTACCGAAGGTCATCATGAAAAGCATCAAAGATGACCTTCTACATAATTATGTATTTTGGCAGAGCAGTTGCCTCTACTGTTAAATTGTGTTGCATTTTTTAAAACACCGTGACGTAAGCACTGCTGAAGTCTATTGGAGTTGTATTTGCAGCTGTAAACGCTAATACTGTGATTGTTTCTTATCAGGTAAAGGCTGAATTTGGCCGCATTTTAGCTGACAAAAAGAAAGTGAAGGACATGGTAGAAAATTTTAAGGAGCTTCAGAAAAAACTAATCACTTGGGCTTGTGGTTCATCAAAGAAGAGTTTCGTAGCATTAGTTTCATCGATGAATCGTGCACTGAGAGAGGATCCTGACAAAGAGAATGGTATGTGATCATCTATCTGATTTTGGGTTGTTTTAAGTGCCATGTATTTTTCATAGAAATATCGTGATAATACTATTGAACAGAGAATACTTTTCAAATTTAAACTTTTCCTTCCCTGTTGTGTATTCCACCTGTGTGATAAATGCTGTTGTTTAATGTGTAAACATTCTTTGGCCTTATGACTATTTTATTGTGTAAAATGACTTTGTGGCCATTGGTTAAGAGAATCGTAGTGTTTAAGTGTTTAGCATGAGCCCTTTGCTGAAGCTCGTAGAGAATTCCATGATTAGTAACCACAGACTAAGAGTGTTTGCTAACTGGGATGCATTTGTATCAATGATTTATAATTGCATATGAAATTAAGATGCAGCTGTAAGTCGATAACATAAGATACTGATAGTGTTTTCTGATAGCTAGAATTGTGATCCTATACTTGTTTTATATATTTACATGTGCAATTTATAGCTTATTAATTTCTCTTGACAGCTATAAAAGGCACAGTTACTGCTTTAGTACTGCAAGAAATACTAAAAGAGAGAAGTGCAGAATGTCTATTTCTGAAAATTTGTTCTGTAAGTGTTATTCATCCACAGTCTTGCCTAAAATGTTATTCAAGCATTTCCACGACGAACTCAACTTGTTGATAAAGTATAAAAAGTAAAATATTCACTTTTCTGTGTTAGGAAGATGAATCAATTGATAATGAAATCTCAAGAACATCCTGTCCAAGGCTTCTTGCATCAGGAGACCTGGCAAGTCTCAGTCCACTGCTAATTGCCGTGGAAGGTCAAGTTTTGCTAAATCTGGACCAATGCAATATTCCGCTTGCGGTAGTATTATTGATTGGAGCATTCTACGTACTGAATATGGAGTACACACCTGGTGTGTCGAATGTCTATGCCTTTTTGGAAGCTGTTCTTCTGAACAACCAACAACAAGCGAAAAAAAGAGTTTCAGTGCAAAAACTTATTAAAGAATTAGAACTTGTATGCTAAATAGTAATCTAAATTTTAACGACGAAATAAATATTTTTAAACTTAGTCTTTGAAACTATTTTTGTGTGGGGAACTGTTTAAAGTGTGCAAAGACAACAAATTATTTAGTACCTTGGCCATAAGCGGTAAACAACGGTAATAATTGCTATTTTGACACCATGATGGAGTGCTATTTTGACACAAAGATATAGTGCTATTTGACACCAAGAGGAAGTGCTGTTTTGACACCAAAAAGGGTGCTATTTTGACCCCAAAGAAGGTGCTAAATTGACACCTCTGCTGGTGCTAATTTGACACCAGATGTGGTGGTGTCAAAATAGCACCCAAAAAGGTGTTATTCTGTACCTTTTTATTTGACACCATTTTTGGTGCTATTTTAACACCTTCAAATTAACAGTGTACCCTAAGTGAAAACCACACTGGGCTGGTTGAAAATTTTGTCCAACCACAGTGGCAATCGAACCTGAAGTCGCACGTTCGATTCACACAGTGATTGGACAAAATTTTCAACCAGCCCAGTGTTGTTTCCAATAAGAGTAGCAATTTATTATCACATACACCTGAGTACAATAATGCATTTACAACTAGGGATGTTGCTCAAATCTTACAGCATCTTTATATATGAACCGTTAATAAAGAGGTTACAATTCTCAGGCAAACTACCCCCTGTTAAATCATTTCTTTATCAAAATGTTCGCCTTTATACCAGAGGAAAATCAGCCTTACTAAATTATACGGCTCGACGTTTCTTATAAACACATCAGGAACGGATGGAACTACTTCTATGTCACTGAATAGAAAAATTGCCTTATCAAATATAGTCTTAACTATTTCAAAGGTTTCCTACCTTAAGATATACCTGTAGTTCTAGACGAATGGTCACTATTTGGGGATTCTTATTTCAAAATATTGTTTGTAAAATACGTGATGTTATATACAGAATAAAGCCTATTTTCCACTTGGCGACTTTGTTCACGCGACGCGAAAACAAAAACCCGGCAACGTGATTGGTTAAAATTGGCTGGCGAAAAAATTCGCCGCGAACAAGTAGGAACCGTTCCTATTTTTTGTCTGTTCGCGCGAACAAATTCGCCAAGTGGAAAATAGGCTTAATGCTAACAGGACGTCTGCATGAATAGACGTCTATTCCATCTGCATGTGAAGAAAAAAGGGGGTACAAGGTAGACCCTTGTAAAAGAAGAACAAAAAGTCAGCGGATTATACAACTATTCATGAGGTAAGAATCACTGGTTTTCTATAGGACAATGCTATACTCTGTCCTATTACTTTTGGAGCGCGAAATCTGAAAACACACCTCAATTGCAGTGCATGGGTACCAAATATTTAAAAAGGTTCGAATAATCATTTTTTCAAAACGGGTTTGTTGAACATTTAGCTTTCTATCTGTAACACACGGCTGTTAATGAGAAACTTCGTAAAAGCGATGCATTACTAAAGTAGCTATTTGTACAAAAGCTTTCCTTAATAATTGTAAAAATATAACCAAATAGAATTCGCTCGTGCCTAGTCACTTGTGGGGACCAAAAAGCTTCTGTGGACGTCTTAAAAGATTTTTCCGTCCACAACAGGAAATCTGCACGACTAAATTTCAACTTTTCAGAAATTTTCCGAAAAACTTCGAGAAAACTCAACCAGTTCATAAAAGGACACATATAGTCACATCCATGTTGTCTCTAAACAACATTGACGTAGTCAGGGAAAATTTAACTACGTCAACTTTATTTAGATTTACAAATCACCCAATTTGAAAATTATATATCAAATATCACGGCATTGCTATATCTCCTTTCAGTACATTCGCTAATCTAAAAACACCTCGTCCTGCATAGTACCATTATATATTGAATAATTGTAATTAAATTTCTACGCAACATTTCCCACTTCCCGTATCTGGATAAGAATTAATGTTTTAGTATCTCTAACCTGAGTTGACGACTCTTCATTCTAGCTATAACTTTAAAATTGACATTCTACAGCACGGTGAAGTCTGGTTTTCTCGTCCTTTTCCACAGGCTTCCTAAAATATTAAAATAATTAACACCGTGTACTGTACGTAAAGTTGAAGATGGAAATATGTTAATATATTGACCACAATCTATCATACAGACACAAGCGTTACTGTCTAATGGTTGCATTACAGCATGGTGACACATCACGATCGATTATAATCTTTTTAGTGTTATAAAAGCAATATTTCACTAATTATACAATGGCTATTTCGCAACACTGTCAGTGATAACTTCGTGAAATTAAAAAGCTTTCTAGTAACAAACCACATGATCCATGCACTTTACATGTTGAAATTAAACTGCTACCCTAAGTGAAAACCACACTGGGCTGGTTGAAAATTTTGTCCAACCACAGTGGCAATCGAACCTGAAGTCGCACGTTCGATTCACACTGTGATTGGACAAAATTTTCAACCAGCCCAGTGTTGTTTCCAATAAGAGTAGCAATTTATTATCACATACACCTGAGTACAATAACGCATTTACAACTAGGGATGTTGCTCAAATCTTACAGCATCTTTATATATGAACCGTTAATAAAGAGGTTACAATTCTCAGGCAAACTACCCCCTGTTAAATCATTTCTTTATCAAAATGTTCGCCTTTATACCAGAGGAAAATCAGCCTTACTAAATTATACGGCTCGACGTTTCTTATAAACACATCAGGAACGGCTGGAACTACTTCTATGTGACTGAATAGAAAAATTGCCTTATCAAATATAGTCTTAACTATTTCAAAGGTTTCCTACCTTAAGATATACCTGTAGTTCTAGACGAATGGTCACTATTTGGGGATTCTTATTTCAAAATATTGTTTGTAAAATACGTGATGTTATATACAGAATAAAGCCTATTTTCCACTTGGCGACTTTGTTCACGCGACGCGAAAACAAAAATCCGGCAACGTGATTGGTTAAAATTGGCTGGCGAAAAAATTCGCCGCGAACAAGTAGGAACCGTTCCTATTTTTTGTCTGTTGGCGCGAACAAATTCGCCAAGTGGAAAATAGGCTTAATGCTAACAGGACGTCTGCATGAATAGACGTCTATTCCATCTGCATGTGAAGAAAAAAGAGGGCACAAGGTAGACCCTTGTAAAAGAAGAACAAAAAGTCAGCGGATTATACAACTATTCATGAGGTCAGAATCACTGGTTTTCTATAGGACAATGCTATACTCTGTCCTATTACTTTTGGAGCGCGAAATCTGAAAACACACCTCAATTGCAGTGCATGGGTACCAAATATTTAAAAAGGTTCGAATAATCATTTTTTCAAAACGGGTTTGTTGAACATTTAGCTTTCTATCTGTAACACACGGCTGTTAATGAGAAACTTCGTATAAGCGATGCATTACTAAAGTAGCTATTTGTACAAAAGCTTTCCTTAATAATTGTAAAAATATAACCAAATAGAATTCGCTCGTGCCTAGTCACTTGTGGGGACCAAAAAGCTTCTGTGGACGTCTTAAAAGATTTTTCCGTCCACAACAGGAAATCTGCACGACTAAATTTCAACTTTTCAGAAATTTTCCGAAAAACTTCGAGAAAACTCAACCAGTTCATAAAAGGACACATATAGTCACATCCATGTTGTCTCTAAACAACATTGACGTAGTCAGGGAAAATTTAACTACGTCAACTTTATTTAGATTTACAAATCACCCAATTTGAAAATTATATATCAAATATCACGGCATTGCTATATCTCCTTTCAGTACATTCGCTAATCTAAAAACACCTCGTCCTGCATAGTACCATTATATATTGAATAATTGTAATTAAATTTCTACGCAACATTTCCCACTTCCCGTATCTGGATAAGATTTAATGTTTTAGTATCTCTAACCTGAGTTGACGACTCTTCATTCTAACTATAACTTTAAAATTGACATTCTACAGCACGGTGAAGTCTGGTTTTCTCGTTCTTTTCCACAGGCTTCCTAAAATATTAAAATAATTAACACCGTGTACTGTACGTAAAGTTGAAGATGGAAATATGTTAATATATTGACCACAATCTATCATATAGACACAAGCGTTGTCTAATGGTTGCATTATAGCATGGTGACACATTACGATCGATTATAATGTTTTTAGAGTTATATAGGTAATATTTCAGTAATCATATAATTGCTATTTAACAACAGTGTGATAATTTAGTAAAACCAAATAGTTTTCTAGCAAGAAACCACATGATCCATGCACTTGGGTTGTTGCTAAAATTTTAGAGAGTGTTTATATATGAACCCTGAATGAAGAGGTTAGCATTCATAGGCATAATATCCCTTGTTAATTCGCTTTATTAAAATGTTTGCATTTATTTCAGAGGATAGGGCAACTAAGTGATAGTGCTTGACTTTCCATACAAACATTTCAGGAAGGTCTAGACCTACTTGTATGTCACAGAATAGGGAAAACTGCCTTAAAAAGAATAAAAAGTCTGCAGTTTACACAACTATATTCCAGAGGTCAGAATCACTTGTTTTCTATAGGATAATGCTGTACTCTGTATCTACTACTTTTGAATACAAATAACAGGTAGGAGTACAAATCAGCTCTCAAGTACAAAACACACGTGGTTAATATATACATTATCAAATCTATATGTTTGTCTTGTAATAAGTCTTGTAATCTGTCCAGTCAAATGTCGTGTTGGGCCCCTGTAACTGGTGAAAACTGTAGCGTCCACCCTGCCAATTAAATACAACATCACCCTTTCCTCACAAATGCGCAATAATTTAAACTAAATTGGAACCGTCAAAATACAACTATAAATTGTGAAAATCCATTTTTAAAGCTTTTAATTCGAACAATACTGTTACTAAAAGAACATGTTAAGTGCTTGTAACTGCACATTTAACAATTTTGCAAAACTAAAGTGCCACTGAAATGGCAAATATTCTTTAAGGTTGTAATTTAATATTTTGAGGTTTTCATTATTAATCTCCATTAAGAATCTCCATACCTTGGGAAAAGTAAATTCCAAATAGTTTCAAATTTCATAACCTCTTCGGAGTGTTTTCTGATCCTAACCCCTACCAATCCCCTATTAACCCCTAACCTGGGGGGGGGGGGTGGGGGGTCAGGATTTACATCGACTCATGCATAAGGGACCATTTACAAAGCACATCCAGCAAAATGTTCGATTTTTTTACCCCCTTCCCTGTCTGCCATTGTCCAAATTTGGTGATCCCTCTCCCTCTTCGGACATCTAGCATGTCTCAAAAAATATATGCAATTTTAAATTTGTCAGCATTATAATTGTTCGAATCTTCCTTGAAAACACATTTGGTTAACTTTTAGTGATATCAACAAAACAATTATTAACAAAATTTGCAAGACAAAACAAACTGTAAAATCTTTCTATTATTCAACATTTTATTTTAGCCACTGTTAACATTTGTTTTAATTAAAAGAAAATTTGTGTTTTGCCTTTTTTTTAACTTGGACATCCAGGTTGTTGAGTAAGACCCTCCTCCCTAGTTATCTCTGAGTTTGTCTGGATTTCTGCAATCCCCCTCCAACCCCCACTTTGGACATCATTTTGTGAATGGCCCCAAACTCATGTAGACACAGGGTAATCCAAATGCTGTTTCTTTTTTCAAGGGGAAAACAACAAAGCTTGCCAATTTTTTTACATTTATCGAGAAACACCAGCTTGTTCATTTTTAACAATCAATGCACGGAGGATGTGTCCTGAAGAAAATGAAACCGCCATTTTAAATTTCAAAGTTTAGTTCAAAACCTCATTAAATTCACCCGTTTTTCAAACGTTTGACAAAAAATTGCAATCATTACATGTACTTACACACAGATACCTATGCAAATGTAAAAAAAAAACTTTTGTTAACATTTTCCTTATTTATAGCCGTTATGAACCAGGAAAGCCATTTTTGATAGGGGCTACGTTTTTGTCCACCCATTGTAAACTATGGTAATGAAAATGATAAAATTCAAATGCTGTAGAAATTGTGTGTATAAATATATACGTAAAAATCAATCCTGTTCTTTTACAGTAGTAACAACCATGTCGTTGGAAATGAAATGTTGTTGAAAATGAAGTTGGCTATGGTTTATATACAACATACCCTTTGTTTACTCCGACAGACATGCAATCACCAGCTTTCTATACGTCATACAATCCGTCTAATTCTCGTTTATAAGTATCATTTACAACTTTGACTTTATGTATATTAGTATATATTATGTTTCATATTAAAAGTCATAGTCAATAGCTTTCTCTTCGCGAGGAAATCAAACAAGTGAAGAATCAGAAAACCTATCGATCATACCTGACATTACCATGAGAATGCTCCGTAAAGTTGTTTTGCAATATCCTGCCATCTAAAACTGGATGCTTTTTATTTTTTTATTTTTCTATATTCACGTTTTTTAACTATTAATGGTTGATTTAAAATGAATTACTCGAGCAAAAAAAAAATCCAATTCTCTGTTGCCTTTTTTCCTTGAGCAATCAGAAGCACGACTCGTCGACTCGTCAGTTATTCCACAGGGCGCCCTAGTGGGCGGTTAGCGTTAGATCATATCGAGTTAACGTACCATGACGTCATTATTCTTATATTTATTAAACACGTTCAAGTTGTACTATAAATACCCTTTTCAAACACTGTTTCTTCGATCTTGTGCTCTGTCCTAGTGGTTAAGGTCCTGGGGCCGGTTGTATAAAACTCTTAATCACTCTTTTAATCACTGTTTTGTAGTTAAATAGTGATTAAGTACTAAATACGTTGTTCTGATTGGTCGATGCTTCCACTAATCATAGTTAACTTTAATCACTTTTTTATACAACCGGCCCCAGGTCTTCCACGCCGTAGTTTGGGGTTCTAAGTTTTTTTCATTATATTTAGGGTCAGGGTTAGGGTTAGGGTTAGGGTTAGTTTTGGGGTTGATTGACAATAATATTAATGCAAAAATATTTTTTTTCAAGCACCTCTAGACTCTTAAATTCAGGTATTGCAAAAACCGTGACGTCATGGTACGTTAACTCGATATGATTTAAAGCCGACCCTAGTGGGCGTATCATGTAATTTTGATGCCATAACTTTTCGCTTTGTGATTCCAACAAATGCACAGTGGCGGAAATTCAGTTGAAAAGGTGAAGAGAGGCAAAGCTTTGCGAATTTCCGAAAAATTTGTTTTGATTTTGCATATTTTTTTCATATAATACTTTATTTGGCTAATTGTCTGATACGATGTGTTTGTTAAAAATCGTTTTTGTCATTTCCATACTTTTCCATTTTTTTGGTATGAAAAAATATCAAAGCTCAAAACAAATTTGTCGGACATTCGCCCCCCCCCCCACCCTCTTCAACTGAATTTCCGCCACTGTACATGTTTTGCAATATTCATTATTTTGGAATCACAAAACGTAAAGTTATGGCATCAAAACTACAAGTTATGGCATCAAAACTACAAGCGACGCCTGCAAAATTACAAGTTACGTGTTAAAAATTTACAAGTTTGACAGCTGACACTAATAAGTTTCAACTGACTAACATGCTATTGATAACCTTTTAAATTTAAAACGTTGTTTTGAATGCACGGTTAACGGTAGCTTGCAAATGATTGTATTAAACCAAAATAACTTTCATTAGATAGAGGGAAAACTAACTTAGATTTTGATATATTACAGTTGTATTTTACTGAAAATTTCACCGAGATATTACCTACTGGTACCTTGGTCGCGAAATGTTGTAAAATGAGGAAAATATAGCCCTGCAAAATTTGCGAATTTTGTATACTTTTGTATTACGTTTGAAAATTGATACCGTTTTCTCGATGTTGGTATCAATTTTCCGAGCGTAATACAAAAATATACAAAATTTGCAATCTTCACAGGCTTACATTTTCCAGATTTTACAACGTTTCGCAACCAAACTTTGCAATTTTACTAATTTTAGAATGCTTTTCAATGCTGTGGTAATAAGTTTTCCTATTTAAACTTTTTTCAAAATTTTGCCCATAATGCAATCGGTCCATTCCAAGCCTTTCCGATGCAATTCGTCCTAATTCGTCACATGATTGACGTTGGATACCCAAGGAAACACGCTAAAAATCATATGCCATCACTGTTGTTAGATCAAAAACGGGTTTCATCTAATAACTGAAATCATAATTTCATAACGTTTTCTCGTGTTTGGATCCCCTGATGAAACACTCAAACTCGTTGTTTACATATAACATGCAGCATGAATGGAAGGCTTATGTGTTTACTGCAAATTCATAATAGAAGAAGTTAAACCTAAATCATCAATTTTTATTGGAAGGAAAGATATATTATGACTCCTGTCGCTATCTTAATATGTTTTTACCTATAAACGGCAAATGTATTTACTCGAGTTATGTTCATGGGCATACGTTGGGTTATGTCCACCATTATTGTTAATTGGGAAACGGTATTTGTTAGCCTAATTTCTGATTGGAATTCAAAAACTCGAAAAACTAATACTCAAACAATCGATCAATTATAATATTATGTTAGTTGAATACACAAGACAATACTTATAAACATCCTATAATTTACTTACACAATGCTCGAATTCGAATCGAATGATTAATTGACATTGATGTTAGACAGTTTTGTTTCAAAACTCGTAACAATGTAAACACAGATGTACTTACCCTAATGTGTCTAATAAAGAGCATATCCATTTCAAACGTACATCCCGTTTATATCTACATACACTTTGATTGTATTTAGGCATACACCTTCAGAGACTAGCGTCTATGATTCCTAATTAACTATGCTTATGCATGCCAGCTTAAGGTATAGGTTGCCGGGCAACTGCAGACAAAGTAAAAACTTTCCTGTTTTTTTTACTACAAATCCAGAGAACAAACAAACGAGGAATGTGAAGCGCTGGATCACTATGGCCAGACTGTAAGCAAAAAATACAGACGCTAGGGGCTAGCCTCATTTCAAGAAAAGCTCTCCCTTGGAGAAAAGTTTTAAAAGTGACATAGTTATGTCACACCTAATATGTCAGGTCATTAGTTCCACAGTCATCATTACACACTGAATATGCAAATCATGGCTACCCAGGAACAGTTGCAGCTTTGTAAATTGCAGTGCTACGATCAAAGTATATTATTGTAATAACACTTCGTTACGGGAACACGGATTCTACGCTAGACCAGAAAAACTTTTAAAAATGAGTTCTAAAAATTGATTCCTGTAAAGCTCCTTATGTAAAACCAACTGGTGTTAGACAAATAAACATTTGGTTATATTCAGTGCACATTTATGAGCCCAGAAAACTCTGAAAACCCTTACATGGACCGTCAACTAGGGCATTATTTTGTCAACCTAGGTATTGTAATGATGTCTACAAACCGAGGATTCAGGTGGGGTTGGGCAGTGATTTATTCCATTGAATCTGTGACAATCTGGGAAAACTCTTCTCACAAAAGGCAACAAATTCCTCTCCAGTCCAGGATAGTTTGATACCCCACACTTTCCATCACTCCAGTAAATACACATACCGATGTGGCACCACGCACAGATATACCTCCCCAAACATGAACCTGCAACATTAAATTATTAAATTTACTAACAGAAAGTCTGTATCATAGTAATTACATTACAGTTTCAAGGCCAAGTTTCAATTTTTTTCAATTGGTTCGATTCAATTTCATGAAAAATATTGGATAATCGTTTGGGATACCATACCATACCATACCATACCATACCGTTAAGCCGCGGGTCAACCGCGGTTAACCGCGGTTTTCTGTTAAGTTACTTCTAGGCAATACTGTACAGTCAAACCAAAGCTCCACAAGACATAACATGAAACTCCCAAGAGACATCCAACATTTTTGGAACAAAACATAACAAAACCATACCATACCATACCATACCATACCATACCATACCATACCATACCATACCATACCATACCATACCATACCATACCATACCATACCATACCATACCATACCATACCATACCATACCATACCATACCATACCATACCATACCATACCATACCATACCATACCATACCATACCATACCATACCATACCATACCATACCATACCATACCATACCATACCATACCATACCATACCATACCATACCATACCATACCATACCATACCATACCATACCATACCATACCATACCATACCATACCATACCATACCATACCATACCATACCATACCATACCATACCATACCATACCATACCATACCATACCATACCATACCATACCATACCATACCATACCATACCATACCATACCATACCATACCATACCATACCATACCATACCATACCATACCATACCATACCATACCATACCATACCATACCATACCATACCATACCATACCATACCATACCATACCATACCATACCATACCATACCATACCATACCATACCATACCATACCATACCATACCATACCATACCATACCATACCATACCATACCATACCATACCATACCATACCGTAACTTTGCCCGCAAAGAAAATTGGTGGGTATATAATATTGCAAAGCAGTGGGGGTAATTCCACGGTATATTTGCGGTTTTAATATACATTCGCTTTGTATAAATTGTTTAAGCCAAGCATAAATGTTTAAAAGGCAGGGTTCAAATTTTATTATAAAGGCTAGTTGCGTTGCTATATTTGTAAAAATATTCGCTTGGCTTGACAAATTGTCAAGCGCCGCATTTTATATCTATATACTTGCGCGTTTACATTATTGGTGCGTTGCCATTTATTATTATTGGTAATTAGGAATCAATACAATTATTACGCCCCATTTACATTAAGCTTAATTTTTGGCACGGCACGGATAAAGACAGCCACTTTTCATGTCACCCTGCCTGAGCAGTTGTACACTAATAACCAGTTGGTGCCTATTTTTTTCTCGGCAGGCGGAGCGAACGCCTGAGCAGTTGTCATTGTTTTGGGTTTTATACAAGCATCTAATAACGAAAACCCTTAAAGGCTAAACAGTAAAAACTCTTTCTATCAAGTATCAACTACCATTTGTCGGACATGAATGAGCCGGATGGACGCACAAGATTTGACTACGGCTACGAAAACGAGTACGACTACCAGATTTTTATTTCTTGAATCCTCTTCTGTAAATCCGTATAATTCGTCTTCCCTTTGAATCAACTCCTTTTAAAGATATATTCGGTCAATAACAAGACATCATATACAAGACATTTAAAAAGGACGAGTTTACATGCAGTTGTTGATTTTCAACGGCAAAACAAAATATTAAGTAATAAAAACGCAGTTGATCAAAAGCGAAGACGAGTACAGGTTTGTAGGAGAGAATTTGAGAATCCTGTAACCGAACTCGTTTTCGTAGCCAAAGGCAAAGTCAAATCCATATAGTCACTATATATTAACTATATAAATATTAGCTTTGCGACGATAGGGCATTTCATGTATTTATTTCAGAACCCAGGAATCCATTCATGTGCAATTTCAATTGCACCATTAAAACTTGTGTACAGGTGTACTTTCAAAGATTTTTGCCGCTTCAAGGAAATTAAAATTACTGACCGCATTTTATTCGTTAATTAATTGTAAATATCCTGAGGGCTTCCCTCTCATATAATGGAAACGTTATAAACCATATAAGGAATGATCATTCTCAATAATACAATAATCAGCCGCGGAGGCAGTTTTAGTAGTGTAAACTATTTCTAGTCATTAATAACAGTTTATTTTATATAAGCGCCATTCGCTAGGCATATTGTAATTGCTGGACTGGACTTTCTTAATTTTTCAAATTAAGGCATTTTCTAAATTTAAATTAATTATAACTACGAATTTAAACTAACAAACAAATATTGTCACAAAAGTTCTGCAGTATCTCAGTCAAGTATATTTTTGCCAAATGATTATGCTATATGATTCAAATTTGCAATCATGAACATCGCGGTGTATCCATAAGAATTATAGGGATTATAGGCGAGGGGAAAATCCTAATTCAGACTAAAGCTTATTTTGAAAACTGTATTTTGATGCATGGGCCGTATTAGTTTAATATCTATCAAAACTGAGGAGGAGCACCGGTCGCTCTTTGCTGTTATTTACAGACTTAAATCCTTACAATATGCAATGAGCCTTTAGTTGTTTCAAAACCATCTTCTAAGGTACTAATAGGTTATAATGTAACAAAAGTTATATTATAAGAGCACGCTAAAAGCGTATTGCAGTTATTACGGAATAGTGCGCATGATATCATCCGTCAGCATTAAATCCGGGAATTCGAAAACACAAAAGTTCTTTTTGGAATCGAAAAACACAAAATGTTCAAACATGCAATCATAATAAACTAACTAATTCATGCCTTAATTTGAAAAGTTGAGAAAATCCAGTCCAAGTTCTTCTAAAGAACGAATTCGAATAATCAATCAATCAGTCATCATATTTGTTCTGAGTCCGATCACAAAACATGATCATTTTATTGGTATTCAGTTTACCCGATTTGCAGGACGACATTTTGAATAATTATTTTCTGAATACTTTTACAGTTCTCTCGAGGGGTAGGAGCCTTTGTACATGTGCACTCCCGCTTGTGATGGCCCGGAAAAAATATGCACCCCTTTTAAACTAGTGCAAAGATTTATATATATCTGGAAAACGGAATTTGCAGGGTTACAAATTTAGCCTACTAAATTTGCACTATGTTTGCACTATGTTTGTAACAATTGGCAATTATGTGTAAGTAAATCACTTTTTTACAATGCGAAAATGAATTCGGAACTCGATAATTTATCTTTTTGGTCCGTGCTATAGTTTTATTAAATTTGATCTATGAGTAGATGCACGAAATTTACATGACTGGAAAAGTCAGGCTCCAAGCATCTGGGCTAGCTACAAGCATAATCGAGTTTCGTTTTATTGTGCGTGAACGTTGGAAAAATGATAACCGAAACAATTATTACATATATATCATATACATATATACCTATATAAACATTACATATATGTATATATGTATATATTTATGAAAGTTATAGGAAAAATCTTCAACAGACAAACGATTAAAAAATATTTTATTTCAACTTCCGAACGTTTCGCCTATCAAGGCTTCTTCAGTGGAATTAGTTTTACAGTGATACTAAGATCCTATTTATATACAAGTGCATCTAATTATAAAAATCCATAATGTTCTTCAGGTACGATATAAATATATTAAAATTATTAAAATTAGACTGTTCTATACAAATTGTTCTACCAATGCAACCGTTCATGGCGTTGTTTTTAATTTTGGATTTCAAAAGCTCCTATGCACCTTCGTACCTCGTCATTGCGTACATTTGAATGCAGTATCTTCCAGATGATCTTTTTTTTGTGTTTTTTATGCAATAATAATGCTTGAATACAGTCTGTTTCTCCATTGTTAGGTGTTCCTTAATCCGTGTTCCTATTGTTCTGCTGGTTTCCCTATGTAGGCTGCTCCACACGTTGAACATTTAATTTCATATACAACATTCTTTGTTAGTTCTGTTTGTTCTTCGGCGGAGTGAAAACTTTAGATAACGGTCTGCCGTTCAAGAACTGTATTTTAACGTTGTTCAAACGCGATCTGTTTATGACTGAAAGGGCTCTTCTTTTATATTCCTCATTAATATTATAATAAATGGGAGTTTAAGGTAAAGGAATTTCTCTTGGTTTTCACATTTTTGTCGTCTTTCGAAAAGGGTATTTCTTATAACTCTTTTGACAAATCTATTAGGATAGCCATTGTCTATAAACAATTGTTTGATTAACTTGAGGGATAGTTTTTGAGACTCTGAATCTGTGGAACATCTGATAGCTCGCTTTGTTTCGCCCACGAGGATTGCTCGTTTGCACGCAACTGATCCGTAACATTCCCAAGGTGTAATACATCTGCTATGAATTGGCTTCATATAAAGGGTAGTCGAAAATGTTTTGTTTTGGGAATTAAACGTAACTAAAGTGTCTAAAAATGGCAATTGGTTATTATTCGGTACTTCAAGAGTAACTTTAATAGCGTCATTTATTCCGTTAGCTGTTTCAAGAAGGCGTTTGGACGTAAGTTCCTTTGATGTCAAAAAGGCAAAATAATCGTTCATGAAGCGTTTAAGAATTACACAACCATTAGATCTTACTAGGATTTCATTATCTAGTTCGTTCATGTATATTGTAGCCAGAACAGGAGCCAAGTTATTTCCCATTGCTAAACCCGATCGCTGCTTGTACGGTTTATTTTCAATTAATACAGTGTCACTTGTCAAAGATAGTCTAACTAAGAGAAGAAATTGCTTTGAGAAGAAATTCGTAGCAACAGTAAATACGCTGGGGGTATTATCGTTTAGGTCGATCTTCCAAGGGAATTGAACCATATAGACTATACTCACATCAAGGCTGCAAAATTCATGCACTGACTCCCCGTTCACATTAGATAAAAAATCTACAAACTCTTCTGTGTTCCTGAGCTATAAAACTACAATATATATAAATCTACAAACTCTTCTGTGTTCCTGATATAGCTATATATGCTATAAATAATACTTAAGTGTACGAAGTTAACAACTTTAACTGCGTTGAGGTCGTGAAGGCAATGGGGAAGGTTGTTTTCCAGTTACGCGTTTTTTACACGCACATGCACGCACGTAATAGATTAAACCATTTCAGCATAACATTTGAGGTGAAGGAATGTTTTGATGGAGAGAATTCAGAATTCTCTACATGCCCTAGCATGCTTTAGTGATTCTATTTGTTAAATACAGGCTAATTAGAAGAGTTCAAAATTTCAAGTGCGTGACGTACGTGTAAATGAAAAACGGATAACTGGAAAGCAGCCTTAAGTTTAACTGAATCCTAGCTAGCGTCCCAGGCAGTGGCGTAGCAAACTCGATAGTTGGGGGAATCATAGTCATATATTCGTGCTCACACACCCAAAAAAACAATCGATTTCAAAAGAATTTAATTCTGCTGATCACGAATACATGAATATGTGCCACCCCCCCCCTCCTATAATTACCGAGTTTGCTACGCCAGAGCCCAGGGCATGAAATCCCATTCCGATGCCATTTCCATTTTTCTGTCAGTAAAACCACTCCCACTTATGCATGACTCATGCACATTTCCCAACCAACCGATTCTTGGCAAATCTCTGTTCCCGTATATTTCACCCTCTCACAACCCTCCAAGCTCCCTTTTAAATTTCCTATTGCCAAAACAGTTACAACTACGTTATGTCTTACTAGATTTGATAACTTCAGTAATTATCATTTATGAGTTGATTGACAAGAAATGCTAATCAAGGCGCGACCCAGTCAGGGATCCCGGACATATCCATAACTTCGGGCCTCTCCCTTCAAAACATTTTACTAATTTTCAACTTTTGGGTTCCTGAACAGGGCAAAATTAGTTAGATTACGTGCATTGCAAGTATCCAAATCGCCTAAAGTATCTATACCTGAGATAAATTAGGATAGCATCAGTGCAAGAACTTGTTACAAAATCTTTTCGATTTAACTTTTCAGCTTGTATTTATAGTAAAACGTCCTCTAAATGAGACAAGAGCTGTCTGAAGGGGGAGTTCTTTTCCCATCTCTTACTACAACAGTTACAACATTTTGGAGCGGAAAAAGATCTTCCAGTTGACAAGGAGGGGAAAATAAATGGTAGTATATATTTAACAAAGGTTGCTCAGACTTTTTTTTATAATGCCTTAATTTGCGTCAAGAAAGATGGTGAATTTATTAAAGAATGCTACCCTTGTTTTGGAAAAATATTTCAAGAAATGCCTATTTCCTGAAATTTTCAAAAGCAAAAATGTTTGCCTGGACAAGCAAGAGTACTATTGCATATGCCACAGCCTAAACTTTTATCAAGTGGTTGTCTTGCTGATATTTTAATACTACTCCCATTTTCTAACGAAAAGAGAACGTTAACGGGGGGAGGGGTGTACATTCAACTATTCAGATTCTGCCCGACCAATTTCTTTTGAAATTGACCTTATTTTAAAAGAAGCTAGTCGGACGGAACCTGAATATATAGATATACCGCACCTCCCCCCCCCCCCCCCTTAGGTTCCAATGAATCCCAAATTTTAGTTTTAGTGCAGGGAACAAATGGAATCAGATTTTCCCAGCAAAAAAGGCTATTCCCAGTTCCCATTTTACCTGTTCAGGGCAATCATACAAGTACCGGTATAGTAATGAAAGGATAAAATTTTAAGGACTTTAGTTATAGCTTTTGGCAGATTAATACATACAATAATTTTGAATATCAAATTTTCAGAAAAACAAAAATACTTGTCAACATTACCAGCTACTTAGCAAACATTTTTAATACAAAAACATACAGATTGACTTTCTATTTTAATGCAAAGAAAGTGATATTTTTGAATTTATGGTTGTTCAAAAATTGTCAATCATTTGTATTGCCTATTTACAGTGTATGGAATGAACTAAATTAGAAAATTAATATGTGTATTTTCCAAAAATTTAAATATTTAGCATTACATGAATTATTCTTCTTATGTTTTTTTACATTTTAAGATTAATGATTGTAAAATGTAACAATTATACAATGTATAGTAAGTGAATATCTAACACTGTTTTGGTCCAGTATGATTATGAATTAATATAAACAAGAGTTTCAATTCTGAAAAAGTTTTAAGTGAAATTAGGGACTCCCCTTTCTCATGAGCAGAACTGATGCACAGAACGGGCTGCACACTATCTTTAATAGATACTCTAAGTGGATATTAATTTTCAGAAATTGATTGTTTTCACTGTCAATGAACATGAAAATATTTGTGTTGAATGGCAAGAAGGTTAATTTATGCAATATGCTGAAGTGTGATGCTAATCCAAGTACTGGTAAAACAATTCCATAGAAAACTGAATTGGGACATTGGTGTGAATTGAGACAGAAATTTTAGTCAGGGCGCTGGATGGACAAAAGTACATGTTTACTTACCATATCAAGGGGCAATTTCATTTTTTGTTTACTTTGTACCTTTGGGCTTAATAAGTATATTTCTGTATGTTGGACGCGATCAAATTTCTTGTGGGCGCCTGCCAACACACTTTTTGTTTAAATTTCCCTATAAAACTGTGAATGTCAAAAAAAGATAAAATTTCAAATTCACTTATACGAAAAACTACTTGTGTCATTGAAAAGCAATAAAAAACTACATATAACACATTAGTTTGGTTACTTTGATTTTTGGAGTTTTTGTTGGGATATGAGCGTTTGAAGACGTTTATAACTCAAAAACTGCTTGAAAAACCAGGGTAACCATAATAATGTCTTATGTGTAGTTTTTATGAACTTTCTGATGATGTAAGTTATTTTGCAGATAAACGAACTTGAAAGTTAGCGATTTTTGACAGCATAATAGTTTTATAGTAAAACAAAAGAAAAACATGTTGACCAAAACTCACAAGAAAAATTCGACCGGCCAACATTCAGAATTGTTTTTTTTTGGACATCTTACGGACAATTTAAGAGCAAAATGAATTTGCCCCTCAAGAAGGTACGTAAAATTCCACGTGGCGCCCTGACTATTTAGTGAATTGTCACCTTTGCGATTGGTTGCTAAAATTATAAGCATTAATGAGCAATTGCAAGGACTACAATTCACTAAGTGTCTGTGCCAATTCACACTAGTGTCCCAATTCACCCCATTCTACAGTAGCCAAAAGTGTGATACATAAAATATTTTATTATATTGAATTAATTTGTAATTTAAAGACTGGGGCAGTCCATTTTGTCTCCATGGTAGGTTCCAATGAAGCTCACTCATCTGGGCAGGCATTACACACAATTACTCAACATATTCTTGAAAATACATTTCATAGGATCTCATAAGGACATATCAATTGCAATGTTTACACTTTTCCAGTTTGTTTATTGGGCAGAGAACATTCCACATGATAAACAGAAGTTGTTGATGGAATATTTGCTGCTAATTAAAATTAGAACTAATAGTGAAGAGAAACGATAATGTAAGCCGTGCAGTTTTAGTTGGGGGGGGGGGGGGATGGAAGGTTTATTTTGAAAAATGCTTATACCATTTTCTTTCGCCGCTTCTTTTTATCTTACATTTTACAACCTTATCTATACGAATACCACTTTTTATCACATCACAGTTTCTTATTCCATTGTACAAATTAAATTAAAATGATGTTTTTACAACAAATGCCAAGGTATCCCTATGTGTCCTATCTAAACAAAAACCATAATCTATATGAAAAAAACAATTGAAAGTAATTAATCAACCATTCCTTATATTTTCAGGATCCTTCTAATCTGGCAAAATCAGACAATCAGTGATTGACCAAAATCCAAACAGTGTTAATGGTTTAAATCCTATTCGTGAGACCCCCCCCTCTTCCTCCAAAAAGGGTAGGTTGCATGAAAAATTGTGTCTCTGTCAGCTCCTGTTTATACACTGATTGTGCATATCAAATTGGAAGAATTTTGGCTACTTTTTAATGCATTTTGATACAAGTAATTTCTGACGGGAAAAGGAAAAAAATACCCTAAGGATGATTAAAAATAAAAAATCTGGTAACAAACATAGGGAAGGGTGATAGAAATTTTAAAATATATATGGCTGATTGGCCAATAATTGGCCAACAGCCCAAGTCAGAGAAATGAATTTTAATACACGGAAAAAATACTTATTTAATTGATTGATAGACCTTGCAGTAGTATTATCAACCATCTTGGCGATCAGTAAGCTTTTATGGAAGACTCGTCCAAGATTCTTAATAAAAGTTCTTAAATCAAATCAAATTATAATATAATCAAATTCTGTTGGATGAACATACCCGACTTACATGTCTTAAAAGCGTATCTCCCCCCCCCTCCCCTGCGTCACAGTATTCCCCTCATAAACAAGTAAAAGCTATCGTGGAAAACACTCTTTCGGATAATATTTTACTTTTCCAGCAATAATTCATGTAAACAAGTGAGAAAAAGTAAAAATTGACAAAAAAAATGTGCGCGTGTCAGTGGTGCCATTGCTATCTGCTGTCGACTGAGAGCAAGGACAAAGCGGCGGGGGGGGGGGGGAGGAGTAAGTACATAACACCAAAATGCTGTGTAAATAAATACGAAGTGGCTATCAGTGGCTATTCGTACGACACACGTATACCAACATTCGTTTGCTGTTCGTACGCCATTCGTACTGCACATGCGCAATAAAGCAATGTTTAATTTATTCGTACGGCAGCCAAAGGCGCCGCACAATACAGACATATAGTCATTAGTCGATCATTATTATTGCCAACTAATGACGACGAGATACGGGAATGCGGCTTTTAAAACTATTCTCACTCACTGGGACTGTATTTACCTCACCAAATTTTGCTAAAGGGCGAGCCCGAAGGGCGAGTAATGATTGTCGCGCTACGCGCTCCCTCTTTAGCTAAATTTGGTGAAGTCTATACAGTCCCAGTGAGTGAGAATAGTTTTAAAAGCTGCATTCCCGTATATATCTCGTCATTAGTCGGCAATAATAATGTCGACTATATGTCTATATTGTGCGGCGCCTTTGACTGCCGTACGAATAAATTTTAAAAACATTCCAGTACGAATAAATTAAACATTGCTTTATTGCGCATGTGCAGTACGAATACCGTACGAATAGCAAACGAACGTTGGCATACGGGTGCCGTACGAATAGCCACTTCGAAATAAATACGTAAAAAGAATATCAACTTGCTTTCGCTGCGAAGTTTTATCCATCGATTTTGCAATAGCACTTATGCGGGTTTTCCCTGAGGCTATTGTCCTCACCACCAAGCCTCGTATTGACGCATACGTTCTCTTTACATGAAAGTGAGACCTGGTGGTGAAGACAATAGCTTTAGGGAAAACCCGCATAAGTGCTATTGTTATCAAAGTCGTGAGAAAGTTACAAAGAATGTTTACGGCGTCACTTTGTCTTGCATGTACATGGCTTCGACTCTTCGAACCCGAATCTGATATGGCGATAACCTTGAGAACTTGACCAAAAAATGTAAGAATGTATATATATATATATATATATATATATATATATATATATATATATATATATATATATATATATATATATATATATATATATATATATATATATATAAATATATATATATATATATATATATATATATATATATATATATATATATATATATATATATATATATATATATATATATATATATATATATATATATATATATATATATATATATATATATATATATATATATATATATATAAATAAATACGTAAAAAGAATATCAACTTGCTTTCGCTGCGAAGTTTTATCCAGCGATTTTGCAATTGTATCAAAGTCGTGAGAAAGTTACAAAGAATGTTTACGGCGTCACTTTGTCTTGCATGTACATGGCCTCGACTCTTCGAACACGAATCAGTATGGCGATAACCTTGAGAACTTGACCAAAAAATGTGAGAATGTTATACCAGAATTTTATTTTTAATAATATAACATTAATGAATTCTCTGAAACCTTGTCAGCATATTTAAGCCTGGTCCTTGCTAGCGACATAAGCATAAGCAAAATAACAAACGATAAATTTCCTCTATGGATTTATACGGAAAAAAAGCGGAAAATAATTGCTTTCGAATTTGCTTTTGTGTGTGTGCTTTATATGTCGATGCTTATGTCGCACGCTTTTATGATTTCTTTGTTTCGTCTTTTGTTTTACCTTATGTCGCTAGTGATGATGACCAGGCTTTACAAGTACTATTAACCAATACTGACTAAATACACAAATTGGCAGGGCTTCGCAACAGCAGTGTGAAAGCACATACAGTGAGCCCAAAACTAATTGTCGATTTAATATATAAAATTGAATAATGAATATAACAGCTCAAAAAGGCATTGAGTTACATGACTTATATCCCTTTTGTAGGATTGTCAAGTTATTAAAAAATGTTTATAAAAAATAAAGACATGCAAACAACAATCCTAATATAAACCACAAAATATTAAGCAACTTTTGTTTAGTGACACTAAATATTGTATAGCACATTGTGCCAAATGAGTGAAATGACCTAGAGTTGCATGTAGTCCATGGAGTCACGTCTAATAATTTACAGTAAATACTGTACTATATAGTTTACACTGCAGTTTAGTTTGCTTTTAACATTGTTTCAAAACCGTAAATATATATATATACCGAGTATACAGCAGATTGCACGACCTGAGCCGACAAGACTTCATAATGCCTATATATGTGATAAATGCCAGTACTCTGCTCAGCCGACAAGACTTCATATAAAACAAACAGAACGACTATGTTTCAAAGAAGTTTATTACAAAATATATATATAAGATACAAAAACTAAATTTTCGGCTGCATGCCACAGCCTTCTTGAGAGTCCCAGAAGGCTGTGGCATGTAGCCGAAAATTTAGTTTTTGTATCTGATATATATTTTTTAATAAACTTCTTTGAAACGTAGTCGTTCTGTTAATATATATATATATATATATATATATATATATATATATATATATATATATATATAAAATATTATATATATAAAATATATGTATGTATGTATATATGTATGTATATATGATAAAAAATGTCATTGTTTAGGACTGATGATGGTACAAATTAATTGTTCATCTATAGAGGATGTAGGTCCATTATTGCAAAAGCTTGTTCAGGGTCTTAGGAACCATTCAGCTCTGCTCAGGAAGCTCGATAAGTTCATGGGAGGGGACTGCCAGGGGGGCAATCTCAGTTGAATATTTTTAAGATATCTTTTGCCAAACATTAAATATTTTATGATTTGTCATGCAGTATGCGCAAATTTCAATTCCACTTCTAGTTTTTAATTATAATATTTAGTTCCAATTCATTTGACATCAGAATAATATACCCTCAATCACACATTAAAAGTCATGAATCTTTGATAAAATTACTAGTCTGACTTATATATTTTGAAATCGTTGACTGGCTGATAGTTTCAACATATATAAGATTAAAGTTATTCCAAATATATGCATGATTTAATACACAATTAAAAATTATTAATTGGGTGTTAAATTATCCATATTTTTGGAATAACCCTGACCCTACCTTTGCTACAAACATTCCTGTTGTCCTGTCGAATCCTGGGGCTGCCTGTATCAAACTCTGAATAATTTTTTAATTAATGTTTCAATCAAGTACAAAACACGTGGTTCTGATTGGTCAATGTTTCCACTTTAATCACTTTTCATACAACTGGCCCCAGGCTCCACCACTTGTTTTGCAAACTGCATATTTTCTTTTACAGGATTGTTGGACTCTTTCCTTTTGGTGAGTCCAACACTCGTGTGTGCCCAATAATGTGCCCCATTAGTTTTCACTGGTACATTTTCAGCAAATTCACGGGATTCTCGTATAGAGGGAAATATCCTTAAGTGATGTTTGATGGATTTTAACGATCAGAAAGAGTAAAGAATATGCACATGCCATTGATATAAGACAGAGCATCTTTGGATCCAGCGTTTGTAGTGCAGGACATCCACATAAAGAGATTCTACAAGGCGAAAAGATACATAACCAAGGATAACAGAAGATACTAGTAAAGTTTACATATCAAAGGAATAGGTCAGTATGGTAGATATAGATCTATAGCTAAAAATAAAGAAGACCTCCACTGAGAATAGAACTCGGAGAACGCCCTTTATCTTACCACTTTCAGGGAGACAGCAAAGCTCCATGAAATCATACCTCTGACCTTCCCCACTTTGGCGGAAAGAGTTGTAGTAGTCTTTGTTATACTGTTTTCATAAATGAAGGCCCTGGCCGTAACTGATGACCCTGGCCATTACGGAGGGGAAAATTACGTCGGTAACAGGTGTTCGTAAACAGCGTAATGCGTAACGGCGTAATCGCGTAACGAGAAACATCGTAACGGCTTAAATTCGTTATTTACAAAGCTACACTCTTTAAATGTTTTTACAAAGTATTCTGAGAATCCTTTTCATACAGTGTAGTAGGATTCTTTAAAACTTTTTTTGACTGATTTTTCTTCAATGCAATTCATTATTCATTAACTACAGTACTTCTACTACTACTAAAAGGAAAAGAAAGCGAACAGCCCTGCGCTTACCTGCCTTCATAACATACTGCCTATTATTCGACAATCAATTCCTGTATTGACTAAGAATGAAACATTTCCTTCGAGGCAAGACTCTTACACGAGGGTACCAGCCAAAACGTATTCTAAATATCTTTATGAGCTATATTATATCGCAGTCCAAGAAGCGCTGATTCTATTCTATGCTGCGGCAACAAATTTATGCTGCGGCATGCAATATAATATTTTCAAATAACCTTTCGACTCCAACTGATTAAGAAAAGATGAAACATTTTCAAAGCCTGAAGCAAAAGATAGCACATCTTTCTGACACAAGGGTGTCGGTCAAAAAGTATTTGAAATGACACGTACGTAGCTATAAAATACTGCGCACAAGCAAATTAGCTGATTCTTTTGATGCCGTATGACTTATTCTTCTTTAATGCAAAGATTTTTTGAATGTACAGTACCGCTCGCGTATATCTTAACATCTTTTTGCTTATCATACGCGTATCATACGCGTATATGGCTTATACGTGTAGCATATGCACAACGTATGTTTCGAGTATTCGTATAGGGATTACGTTGTAAATTTGAAAGCATTTTCTCTTTCCTATGCCATTTATATATGCCAATTATTACGCGATCACGCGAAGCCGAAGAGACGCTGTATTTTCCTCCTCTGGTCGTTAATATAAGAAAGTAATTCAAAATTACAGGCAAGAGAATTCCACCGTACGCAAAGGAACGAATTTTGATGCTAAGGAAGAAAGGCAGCACCTATTCGAAGATTAGCAGAGAATTAGAATTGTGTGGATGTCCAGTAAGCAGACAAACGATACGCGTATTTCCTATTTTAGTATGATACGCGTATATTTGATACGCGTATTGGCATTAAACGCGTATCATACGCGTATCATATGTTAAAAGACATACGCGAGCGGTACTGTAAGGATGCACACAACTTCGAGAAGCATCACATATCGGTTTTGTCCCACGAGTAACCGTCATATGGACGTTGGGGATGGGGGTCGTTAGCGGTTGTGACGTTTCTGGCCGAAAAATCGTGGAAAATGTCGATGGTTCGTTGAAAAGTTGACATAATGTGGAATCATTTACAAATTGTAATAAAATTGACTACCATAAATTACTACTGTTCGGGTAGGTTTGTATCTTGGGTGCGTCAACTTATAAGGTACCTTCTAGTAAGTATTTAAACAGCATTTAAATATAGCTTAGCAAATGAAGAATTTTTAAGCCGTTACGCTGTTTCTCGTTACGCGATTACGCCGTAACGCATTACGCTGTTCACTAACACCCAGTAAACCCTTTTTAAGATGGTTTACCAAATTCTAAATTGGCTGTTAGTAAACAGCGTAATACGTGATGCGTAACGAGAAACAGCGTAATAGCATAAAACTTCTTTATTACAGTTGGAGATAATACATCATTTATCGTGAATCGAATTGTTTGTAAATAAAGAAAGAGAAATACGTTAAAAAACGGAAAAAACCTTTAAAAAAACTCTAAAAAAAGAAACAAGTCTTAAAAAAATAAAACCCGGCACTCAAACAAATCAATCGTTTTGTAACGTATTCTTCGTTCTTTGTTTACAAAAAATTCAATTCGTGATATGATCATCTCCAGCAGTAATCAAGATTTTTATGCCATTACGCTGTTTCTCGTTACGCATTACGCTGTTTACTAAGACCCTTCTAAATCACCTGTTTTCATAAGAACTAAAACTTATATATTGCTTGTATAGGCTTTCCAAAAAGCACTCTTTTTTAAGGAAAAGTACATTGAAAACGGAGAAATCCGTTGCCTACCCCTTCGCGCTCGGGGTAAAGCCGTGGCTTTAGCAAACCACACGCTATATCAATGCGCGATTAGTTCATTCTTAGCAGTACTTACCCGCCCCTATGGCGCCGGAAGTATTTAGTATGCAGGACATGCGCTGACGTCATGATAACGTTACCAGTAACGTTACCAGTAACGTTACCGGTAACGTTACCGATCAGATGGCGGCTAACGTCAGCATGATAACGTTATGGCTTGTAGGGATATGCCTAATATGGTTGAGTAAACATATAAAAGAGAACTGTGTTTCCCCATGCTTATTAAGATATAGCCTTCTCATTACAAGCATTTACTTAGGGCGTGTATTAGCTTTGCTATTCAAATTGTTTAAACTGCAATAAATCTTTCACCAAGCCAGTAAATTTTATAAATTGTCTATTTTGAAATTCGCAACCATGTATTCTTTGCATGCTATAACGTTCTACAAAATCCTGGGCCACTAGGGAGTTAAAGAATTCAAATTCAAACATGCGGCACTCGCGCTTGAACTTAAAGGTGGCATTTTTTGGTATACACTGTATTAGCTTCTAAAACATACAGCAACACAATGTACCCAGAGGATAATCGACTAATTTAGGGCCTGTTCATATGGGCCCGGTTACGGGGACATCCCACCAAGCGGGACAAAATACGGCCCGGTTTCATATGGGAGATTTCATCCAGTCTTCTGAGACAAAATCTACCATTAAATTCGCGCCAAATTTGGCCAAATTAACTCGCGAAATTTAGGCATAACAAATCATAAGTGAACAAAACATTTTTATCCCGGGTAGGCGGGATGTTGCGTTCATGTGAAGAAATTATCCGCAATGCAGTACGCCACATGCACAAACATGTTGAAGGGCATGGTCCAAAGCTTTAAATTTCATGTAAATATTAAACAGACAATCATTTAATTGTGCAATCGTTTTTGTTACATTGTTTTGACGAAAGGAAGATGAATTCATGTCCAATTCACTTAAATTCCCAGAGGTATAATAACTCACGTTTAACAACAGTAGAGTGATTTCTAAAGGGGACTTCTTTTTTGGACACCATTTCAAATTCTTGAATTCTCAGAATGCTTCGAATTAATGATCCGCAAAAACACACGGTCTTGTACACATGGGAAGTTTATGAAGTTATTTTCAATTCCCATGTATATACAGACCTTGTTTTTTGAGGATCGTTAATTCGAAGCATTCAGTTCTGTCAAATTAATACAATACGTTATATTGTCGCTACTTTGAATTTGAGAGGGTTAAGTTTTTTTTATACACACTGCATTGTTTCTTGTAAATTATTAATACCTGTATATATATATATGTTTTCATACAGACAAAAGAGAAGACAAGATAGAACTGGCCCAAGATATCGTAAGTTTCAATAATTTTTGTGCCTTTATCTTGCAAGACTAATTCGCCAGGCTGGTAACGCTATACTGTATATTGTGCATGCATGCATGTACTGCAAAGATGCAAGGATGTTTTACTGTACTCCAGTAAGGTCCTACCTAATACGAACATTTTTGTCAAGACAATAATTATCAGTGTTTATGATTTTTTTAAAAACATAATTTCTATATATAGTTTTATTGTCTTTTAGTCAGCCAACCACAGGGGCTGTTAACGGCTGTTCATACAGTTAGCGACCCGCCCTTCTACAGTGTGTATAAAAAAACTTTACCTTTAAAATTTAAATTATCTCCAAGCTATTGTATTAATTTTACAGCTCTGAATGCTTCGAATTAATACCGTAAAAACACTAGGTGTTGTACACATGGGAATTATATTACGTTATTATTTATTTCCAATGTGTACAACTACAAGACCTTTTGTTTTTGCGGATCATTAATTCAGCAATCATGCAGTGCTGTCAAATTACTGCAATAAGCTATAGCTAATTTTAAGTCCTTTTTGATACACACTGTAGTTATACAGCTAATTTGATAAAGGTTGTCCCACAAGCTGGCCTGAAAACTTACAACCGCAAAACTTCAACCTTTAAGCTCTAAAAGTATATTGGACCTGTTTAGTTGTTATTCAAATATTATGCATGCAGGGTGAGTAAAAAAAACTGACATCTTTCATATTCAAATTAGACGCACAACGGCTGTAAAGACCTGTTTATATGATCCCACTCAGCCGGGACGAGATGTGAGGTGGAACATTTTGATATATAGACCCATTGCACTTGTTGACCCGTAGCAAAACTTTGTATATAATGAAAGAATTTGGAGTACATTAATTCACATTCTGTTGAGCGGTTTGTTTCAAGTTGTCCTCCAGATCTCATGCATGAGCTCATTTTAAGGTCAACTGAAATGGGTCTATAGAGATATGTATAGAAATAAGTCACCAGGCTTAAACGACCAGGCTTAACATCACCAGTAAAGAAACTAAAATGTTGGTTAGAAGATCTCGTAGTTGAACAAGATTATTGTTACTGCTTTAACATCCTTTGAGTTCGAAGTATAGTATAATCTACCCCTAGAAAAATAGTAATATTTTGCTGAATCATGAGGCGTGACTTATTTTAATACACCAAAATGATCCCACCTTTCTTCTCTTCCCGGCTAAGTGGGATCATAGAAACAAGTCCTAATTTGACAGAAGTTGCCCAAATATCTCATTAGTAAACGAAACATATCAAATAAGTGAACCATTAATCAATTTAAAACATGTAAAATTCCATGTGGGAATTAAAATGCATTTTAATTATAGAAACTTGAATGGAACTGTGCTTTTACAATATTAACCACCTCATGTTAGCTGTAGACTTGGGAACAGACAAGTTCCAGCAATAAGTTTGCTGCTAATTTGAATATGAAAGGCATTATTTCTTTTTACTCACCCTGTATATCCTATACCACGGTTGTTTTGTTTTGCTAATTTAATGTTAGTTATATTTATGTTAATCATTTGAAAATTCACGACAGTGCTAAGTATGCTCGACAAACGACTTTTTTCAGCATTTTGAGAGGAAAAATCTAATGAATTTTGACTGTTTAATTTGAATTATGTTTTGATTTCGACTGTGTAGCAAATGGAAGCAAAAAAGGGTAAAAAGCACGAGAAATTATGAATCAAAAGCCGCTTTTTTGTGTGAAAACCCAAAATGGGTGATAAACAGCATGCAATTGTACACACAGAGATTCAAAACGATGAATTATTTATACCTCTTTGCCATTTAAACGTACTATACGTCACAATACATATACTGTAACATATAATAATAATAATAAATAATAATAACAAATAACAGAAACAACATGGCAAGGTCACGCAACAGCTTTCGCCAATTACAGCGGCCCTTTACAAAGACACTAAAGCTACAAATTTATGAAACACGTAGCTAATTTACATGACAGGTTACGAAAACAAAACATGTTGCAAGACAAACATAGATTTACAAAGAGATATATAAAACTACAAACTAATAACAACACATAATTTTACATGACAGGTTACGAGACATGTTATAAGACAGACATGGATTTCCATGTTCGTGGATCGTTCACATCATACACATTCCTTAGGGCTAACTTGTAGTACTCAATAAGTCCATTATAGTATACGAACCCATCATGCTTTCTCATCGCGCTTAGAGGTAGAGTTTTTGCGGTTTTGATTTTTGACATTCATGGAAAACGTTAATTGAATTAGCTGTACAATCGAAGATCTTCTTACATTTAGGTTAACAAGTCCAAAAAAGATAGGAAGAAACGCAGAAAAAAGAAGTAGCTATAATTGTATATCAATGACTGATAGATGAGTTGTTGTAATTTAAACTATATATATATAATATAGAAAAAAGCGTCGTCGTAAAATTGAACAAGCATGACTTTAACCTAGTTAAGAAAATTGTATGTAGTGCGTATCAAATGCTTTCCTCTTTGTCAGACAGTAACCGTTGAAATGCACATGCATACATATCTTTATGTTAATCCTGTATCTGACGAAATGTACAGTACTTGTAGGAAAATCACAGACTGTCAAAGCAGTCGTGTAATAAAATAGATACCTTAGTAAGACATTTATGGGCTAAGTTAGGATAAAAATTTCGTAAATTTCTTTTTTCTGATCGGTCTGACGGTGTAAATGGAAAGCATCCATAACCTGGCCCTCACTATGATGCAAGCATAAGCGAAAGCAGATTCAATGACATAACGCCCGTCTTAGAAGTTACATTTTGGTCACGTCTAATGCAACTCAATGGATAATGAAGCGTCATCTCATCTGTTGTCTCAATCGCATTCGATGCGATGAAAATGCGACGTATATAAAGGCCATTTTCCATTACGGTCGCTTTGGCTGTGCGGACGGTGCATGCATAGCTTGTGAAACCCGTCAGGCCCGCGTGAGCGCATGTTCACAACCCACTCTGCCCGCGCTCGCGAACCGACTGTAATGTAAAATAGCCTTAAAGCGAGCCTAAAAGTAAAGACAAGGAAGAGTCTTTTAAAGTCTAACTAAAGGACAACTTTTTATTGCTGTACACGTACGTTTGCGTCGTAGTGAGGGCATGGCTTATGAATATAATTTCAAAACTCTAAATTGTATGTTTTATTGCAGAAAAACGGTAACAGCTAAGATATATATATATATATATATATGGCATGCATGTATACCGTATTTTAGTGTTCATATTATGTGCTTGTGAAAATACAATGAGGGAATTGAATAATTAGTTGTCGTATATTTCTGGCTGTGATTATAAAATACTGATGAACTCGTAGCTCTGTCAGGGCCGTAGCAAGCTCGATAATTGGGGAGGGGGGGGGGCTGATGTTCATATACTCGTGTTCACACACCATAACAATTAATTTCAAAAGTGTGCAGAACACGAATATATAAATATCAGCCCCCCAATTATCGAGCTTGCTACGGCCCTGGTCTGTTTAGACTCTAAAGGATAAATATGTCCTAATCTCGATTTGAGTCATGAACATGTCAAAACCGACCCGGAACGGTTAAGCAAAACTCTTCGATCATAGGTCCTTTGGCAGGAATCGAACCTACGCCTGTGCGATGGCGGTGTACTGCTCTGACTACGGAGCTTCCTCACAAAAGCAAGCGTGTTTTTGTCCACTTAGGTTGGTAATGTGACTAACAGTTATGGGTGACATATCTGATATGATTTCTACGCGCGCCAGATGTGGATTACGACACATTTGATTTCATTAACATGAAGTAAAATGCCATAGAAATTATTCATTGTTATACAAATAATGAATGTTAATGATCCAATGGTAAGAATATTTTCATGAGGTGAAAGATGGAATGTTCCAATCAACGAGGCGAAGCTGAGTGAACTCCAGTGAACAAGTGAACTGTATAAATACTGGAACGATAACTTCAGGTAAAATCCCTATGTTTGGGTGAAGCCAACATGGCGAGAACAACTATAAATGTCGTAAACAGTTTTAGTACCATTTTCTCAAGCTATTTGCTCTTTTTCAAAAAGACTGTATCGAAAACTAGGCTATAAGTTCATAGACCATAACATTGCTTCGTAAATCAGAATAGAAAAAATCTCGGTGCATTCCCAGAAAAATGGTGTCAACCGCGCTAACAAATACAATAGAAGGGGACTAAACTTGATAAACTTGTTGATAACCAATTTGGCTTCAAAGATGGCGGCCATGTTATCGTTCCAGTAGTAACCCTAAAGGCAACTGCCAATCGCATATGTCACCGATTGTGCAACTGCAAGGGACATTATTTTCAATTATGCATCAATAGCTTTATAACTTTTGACGGGCAAATCTTACCAGATACCAAGCAGTGGCGGATCTAGCGTAAGTCAAAATAAATTACCACAGCTCATTCTAGGATATATTTACATTTTAAAATACCTTCAAAGCAACTTCATTGGTTAGGTTTTATTGTTTTGAAATTCATAACCTATGACATTGTTATAAAGTTATTTTGAATTTGAATTTAAAGTTATTTTGACTTAGCCTGGATCCGCCACTGATACCAAGACACCCAGGCTATCCAATTTCAACAGACTTTTTACAGTTTGCCTTGGTAGGGAAGACCAAGAGTATAAAGATTTACCAAATGCTGCACAAGACATCCTAATGCGGTTATATTGGTCGAGTATGTAAAATAAATTTTTGTTTATAACAGCTTTTTTCATTTCATTCAACGGACTTGAAAGATCTTAACATGAATTTAGCAAACTGTCAAACTACACAGCACGTGAAACACTGATGTGAACTTCATTCTGTTTTAAGATGAAACATTATTTCTTTACGTTGGCGAGGTAAAAACACTGGAAAGCAACCCGCACGACTTTGTATCACTGAATAACTACAGATGCCGATTGTTTAAAACTAAGTTAGCGCAACAACACTAGGTCTGTATCAAAATATTGCAGTTGGTCTGATGGAACAAATTATTTAATCATCAACTAGCGAATCTTTCGACCCAATAGACCTTATGGTTAATGACGTCATTTTGTGGTCACGCGATTGAAAATGTTTGAAAATGGTTGTATTGTTGAACATTTTAAAGACGGAAAGGTTTAGTTGTACAATAAATATTCTAACTTATTTGTTTGAATTGTTATTTTAAGCCAAATAAGATTGTCAAAACATTCAAGAGAAGCCATTTTCACATGATTTTAGACGTCGTGACAACAAAATGACGTCATTATGCATAAGGTCTATTAAACTTTAAGTTTTACGTATTCCTGACTACGACCCAGCACAAACGTCGCTCTTTTCATATGCTAAGCCTAATACAATTGAGTTCGACACTAGAGAGACCAAGTCAGATGTCGCTCCAAATGTATACTGTAACAATAGTTTAAAGTAAAGTATTTACAATGATCGGGTAATAATCAATCAAGATATTTTCAAGCATTAAATTTAGTGCATGACAAGACTTGTTGCCGCTCAAGTGTCGCATAGTGCGATAGAATATGTCACTCTGAACTGTGTCCATCGCACTTAACTCATTTGTCGGGTCGAATGTCGCTCTCCTGTTAAATCTAATGCAGCTATTAGGCTCGTCGCTCATGAAATGAGCGCTGTTTGTCCGGGATCCGGGTCTAACTTTAGATTATACCAACTGTAGCTATACAAGCGAAAAAATTGAACAGGCCAAATGAAAGGTGTCAATTCGCAAGTATAAAAATGTACTATACAACTTAACATTTCGACCATCCAATTGATTTTTGTCGACGACGAGTTTGCCTTTCGAGAATTAATTGAGGGTTTAGACTGTGGTTTCCTGATAATCTAACAAGTTTAGGGATCGGATCGGTCATTATTTGTGGTAAGGGTTGAACTGAAGAGAATTCCTATAGGGTGAAGTTTGAGTAAAAATCTTCTAGATTAGCCTAGTTTCTCGGCTTTTTGTTTCCGCCTTACTAATTTAGGGTGGTATTTAGACAGGATTTGCAGGTTGACAGATTTGATGAGTGGGAAGCGAGAAGGCCAAGCATAATCATAGGGCGAATATATTCTAAATATTTATACAGCAATGTTTCTGTAAAACTTATGAAGTGCATCTACTGGCAAGTTCAGGTAAGACCAAGTAAGGAATTTCGCTAGGCCTTCTCTGGCGGTCTAAACCGATCCACTCATGCACGCGAGAAGACCTGAAACTGGGTTTCTCCTAAATATCAACTGGGACAGTTTCGAGCATATCTAAAATGGTATCGCTGATTTAATAAACCACAGTATGAGCACATAGATTTTTCCGTTCCTTCTTTTTTCTTTCAAGGTGCACATGCAGATTTCGGAGACTTGATATATTTGTGATATTTAGTACATTTTAAGGCGAAATGTAATATTTTTCATAGGAAAAGCTTCGTCTTTTAAGACTTTTTTGCTGCTTAAGTTACCGGAATTGACTCAAAAATGACTTAAATGACGTCAGTTCCGGTAACTTGAACATCGAAAAAGACCGCGAAGATGAAAACGACATATATTTTTCGTCATAAAATGTGCTAAATTTTACCAGTACTGTATGTCACAACCAAAATGATTGCATGCGCACTTTAAAACAAGTGTGAGAACATGGGGTAGAATTTTTTTTAGGACTTTTTAAAGGCGGGTTACTATTATTTCTCTTCAGCCGTTACCCTGGTCACAAATAGCACCCGATCCCCCATGACGTCAATGAATATTTGCAGTGAAAGAAATATACAATAATATTAGTTCACTAGATTACCTGTCACAGTCTCGATTAATACTTGCGCGACTAACTTTACAGCATTAGCTGATTGTAGAAAGTCAGATTTCCTAATGAAGCAAGTAAATGTGTCATCACGTCCAACCAGAAGCGGGATTTTCTACCAATCACAGGTCACATCCAGTGAACTCAAACTCAAACTTAGAGTTCATTGGTCACATCTAACAAAAAAAGTATCAAACACGACTTCAGGCAGTGCGTTAACAGTGCGTCCGAGGAAAGGGCATGATATTCCGATAGCTTTGCCGTTGAATTCACACTGCTTCAAAGCCAGGTGCCGTCAGGAATTTTGTATTTGATAGGTATGTAAATTGGTTTGCCAGTATGCAATTTTGCTATTTTAGAGAGTAACGTTGCTGTATAGTTAACCATAGTTATATTTTTTTGCTTCTAAGTTCTATGTTTCGACAGAGACAAGTCTACGCCAGAGACAAGCATAAACCAGGGCATCAACCGTAGAGCCAGAAAATCTGCGACGAGGTCTGTGGCAAGTAAGTTTATAGTTTAGATAACAATTGTTGTAGTATGTAAAGTGGAACTTTACACAGGCTTCGTGGATATCAGCTTGCCTTAATCATCCTACAAATTGTTCGGGTCTACCTTTCGCAAAAAGTTTTTTCCTCAATGCCCAGAAAAAGAACTGTTACAAAAAATATACTAAACGACTTTTTACATGATAACTAGGAACATGCCACATTTTTAATCATAATTTATCGTATCAGATAGTCAAAGAACCTCTACCTTTTGTGTACTTATGTGGATTCGGACACGGTATTTTACGTTTAAGAGTCTTATTAGTTTTGATACAAGCAGTTTCGAGTAAACAAGTAAACAAGTAAACAACGATCTCAGACACATTTGAGCCTCACAAGTATAGGGCTCAAATTATGTACATTCATAGGATACCAACTTATAAAATTACGAATTTTATTTCTATTAGTAGCATGATAGTACAGACAAAATCAATTTTGTGTCGTAACCTTCGTCAAACCTTTACCTTTTTACGGCGCTTGTTTGTCTGACAAGTAGGTTGATACAACGAAGGTCATGTAGCATTTTTCTGAAGCTTGTAGCAGCACAAATGATTTTTTGCACAATGATTTGTACTTCTTAACTGCTTTTGGACTCAGTAACCACGTTAACATGTATATCTGGGCTAGTTTTGCCCACTGAGATGAAATGGTTTTTTAAGCTTGACCCAGGCCTGACCAGGGTTGGCTTTGACCAAAGCAGTTTTAGATAAACCGTTTTGAGTAAACAACTTAACAAGTAAACAACGATGTTAGAAAGTTTGACTTAATCCTTACACGTATAGTACTGAATGATGTACAGACATAAGTCGACATAAAATGACTTAACGTCTTTTGTCTTGCAACCAGGTTAAATTACTTATGTCTGAGGTAAATTTGAATATTTTGGGAAACTCTCAGGTGAATAGATTTCCTTAAAGCCTGACAAGTGTCGGCCTTGGCCATGTAACAAGATCGATCATGTAACAAGTAGACTAGCTGTCAACACTTTTAATTACCATATTCTGTGTATTTCACTTTGTTATTGGCACATTGCATGATTATTGTTTTAATGACACAGTATATACTGTATGTTCAAGATTTAGATTTTTATAGGCAAGGTTGAGAAACAAGGTTAGGAATTACTGGATTGGGCTTAAAAACAATTCGAAACATGTATGCATTTGATTAATACGGCAAAGTGTGAATCCCCTGGGGAACATTTCAATGGGTTCTATTCTTCCATATTTTTGCTCTTCAGGTTCACAAGTCAAAATTAATCAAGTTACATTATGATACCAAGTCCATTGATAAATTTGTTATTGAGCAGCCCTCAACTTATTAATAAGTATCTTTGTCCTGCATACACAACAGCTCAAGTTTCTTTATCATAAGATTGTACTGTTTTATGAACTTACAGTAAAATGGCACAGCCAAAAGAATTTCCTTCAAGGAGAAGACAAAAAGTAAGTATACACATTACCTTAGGACATTTTTGCCAATCAGAACTTTTTATGAAGAAATGTACAGCATTTCCAAACTTATTTTGTTGAAGTCTAAAGAAAGTAAAAAAAAAATTGTGTTTAAAATTAATTTAAAGACATGCAGGTTATAACAAAGTTCACACTCAGTCATAGCATACTGTAAGTTGTAAAAACCTGCAAAGTGTGTGGAAGCATGCAAGTACTGCATTATAAAGGGCAATGTAGGCCCTCTGTTATTTTTACTGTGCACCACATTTATTATGAATGCACAATAAGTTTTTAAAACCCCTTTACAAAAAATTCGGGATTTACATACAGCCCTAGCTTTATGACATTATGACACGATGGTATACTTAAATTGATGGAATAATTAACGTAAGCTGATATGATTAGTGGAGACATGTAGTAAAGTTAAGTAGTAAAAATTATCAGCAGCAGACATTTCAATTTTGTTGAGGTTACCTATAGGGTTACTTAATGACAGCAAAATAGTTGTGTCACAAAAATTATTATTCCAAATAGCAAACTGTTAAGCAAGACATTTAGAAATAGCCTGTTGTTATTAACCAACTCCAAGTCTAAAGACCCTGCCATGCCTTGTTGCACCATGTGAGAGAGAAAATACCAATACTTGATTTAGTGATAAAAGATCAGGTCTGTACATAGATACTCTCTGATACATTTAAAATATGATGCAAGTGATTAATATATACCCTGGATAACACATTTAGTATTGCATAGCTTGAAAAACAATTTGCAAATTATTAAGTAACTGATTCTTTAAGTACCTAATAGCATGCTACATGGAGTCTGAGCCACTAGACTTGAAATTTAGGTGTCCAAATCTGGATTTCAAAATAATACAATCAGCCACTAATGTAGTAAAATGCAAGTTAGCAAGCAAAAAATAAAAATATTTTAATCACTTTTTTCAGGCAAATACTTTTTTGTCAGTTTGTTTAGACTTGATTTTTTAACCAATTTATTGTAAGAATTATTAAAACATTCAAGGCCATAGGAAGATGAAAAAAGTTAGGGGGGCTCTTCGAGCACTGAAGGCACAAGTACTGCTAGAGGGCCGGGGACACACCCACCGGAATTTTTTTCTATTTTTAGCACGCTCAAGCATGTTTTTCTGCACATTCGAGTACTTAGTTTTGCCATAATCATTAGATTAAGACATGTATAAGACTGTAAACCGTTAAAAACGTGTATTACTTTGAGACTCAAAGATCATTTTTAGGGGGGCTCAGCCCCTCTGCCTTTAAAGTTAGGGGGGCTCAAGCCCCCCCTGCCCCCGTGGTTCTTACGGCCATGAAAACATTTATGGTAGTTGTCCAGTTATATGATTGTGCTCAGCTGTATATTTATACTGCTAGAATGCTAAAATAATCAAAGGTACCAACAGGTGTCAAAAAGGGGCAAGTATTGTAATCAACACTCTAAAAGACTAGTGGCATGTTAAATCTGGGGGGCCCCAGGAAAAAGTGATGAGGGCCCCCTCCAATCTGTTTTATCATTTTCTGTGTAATGTTTTTTAAAGTTTTTCTTCTTTTACGCTTCTACATTCTAGCTGCCCCTCTCTAGGCTTGGGGGTCCTCAGGGTTTCCCTAAAAGGCTTTTCTCAGCAAATGTTTAAATTCAAATCTGGCAGTCCAAAAGATGACCAATACCCTATTGCTACGTTCTAATTTTCCATCATGCCAATTGTACAATAAGCCTGTAAAAATTGTACATTATATAATTGTACACTATATAAACAGCTTGAAGTACTTTAAAATACATGAGACCATAATGCATACAGGCATAATTAAGATCCACCTAGTTATATCATATTTTACAGCCACTGTTCTTATAAATGAAAAGTGAGAACAATATGAAGTAATCTGAAAATTGAGAAAAGACAGTAATTTTTGTAAAACAATACACATCTTCACTTGCTTCCAACATATAAAATATACCATTAGACTACTGGTATGGCCATTGACATCAACAAATGTTATACCTATTATAAAGTCAGCAAACAGGGGTACAAATTTAAAAAGAATTAAAAGACTGCCCTCGATTCTATGATGGTGGGGACCCTTGCTGATATATGCTAGTGCTTTATGGGGGGGGGGGGGTCCAGGGGAATTCTTTCCCTGGAAAATCTTGAACTTAGCAGACTATTTCCCATCATCTGTCACATTGATTTCTCCTAGAATCTTAAGTTTATTATATTTTAGAACAAAATCAATCCCATCCGATCCAATCCGAAACAAATATATCAGATCCGATCTGACTAGACGTTGAAGTTCAGTTGAATTAGAGTTGAATTTCAAACTTTGAACCAAAGACACGTTAAACAATGTACAACATGTTTGTGTCAAATGTAATTGCATGAAAAAAAAGGGACAAATATGCTCTGAAATGTGAGCCCAGCATACAATTAGTAGCAATATTGATTAAGTCATTTAATTTGTTAGATATTTAAGATGGTATGCAATGAAGAGTGAAATCTGAAGTCTATAGAAACAAACTGATCAGATTCGCACACATCTAGTGGGAAAACCAGCTAAAGAGTACTACCATGCTAAAATCACTAAATTATTGTAATTTGAACAATTAAATATACAATCAGTCATACTTAGTTATACTTACATCACAATTATATTTCATAATAATTGTAACTTGATGTGATGCTATTACAATAGCAATTTGAAGTCTGAAACAAAAACGAAATAGTTAAAAGTGCTTAATTTTTTAAATATTTTTTGCATGCTGCACACTGTAGACACAAGTATTACCAGAGAATCTGCCACTAAAAGAAGACCAAGAAGGGTTGGCAGAAAATTTCATAAATACATTTATTGGTATGTAAAAGTTGCAGTATCAATACTTTCACTAGCTAAATATGACTTAAGATTTGTTCAAAAGTTGATTTTTTGTTATTTAGGTAAAGGAGTATTTGCAACAAAAATGTTCAAGAAGGGAAGCTTCCTTCTTGAATATAAAGGTGAGCTGATTTCCCAAGAAGAAGGTGAAAGACGGGAAGAAGAATACGATGAAAGTTTGGGAAGTTTCATCTTCTTCTTTAAAATGGGAAGACAATGTGGTGAGTTAGACTTAGTTAGTACTTAGATACACAACATTTTCAGTGATCATGATATTTCATTTCATACTTCAACAGTCATTAACTGCAAGTCTCAAGTTTCTGTGTAAATGGACAGAAAATCTAGCATTAATTTTCCTCATCTTAGTGTGGATGCAACATTTGCTCATGGTTTGGGGAGATTAGTGAACGACTCTCCCCAGAAAGATGCAAACTGCATTATGAGGAGAGTTGTTATCGGCAATGTACCACACCTGCTTCTCTTCGCCAAGGATGATATCCAGCCTGGAGAGGAGCTGAGGTACGATTATGGAATAAAAGGTCTTCCTTGGCGAAAGAAAAAAGGTATGTCTTAATACTGCAAATAATCCAAACTCTTTCATTGTTTTATAAGAAAAACCTTTACCAGCAGACAATTTGATAAAAAACTTAGAGAACAGAACATTCAGAAAAGTAACACCTGGAAAACTTAAGATATGAATTATCAAAAACAAGCAACACAAATCAAAGTAATATTTTGGCCTTTTTCCAAAGTCTCTTTGTGCAAATGATGTAAGGTTTAGCAGATAAAAAGTCTGATATTTCAAACAGGCCTTATCAACATATGTGCATTATTTCTGTTCTCTTCGTCACAATAAAAAACACAGAGAACAACATGCAATAAAAATTTAGGGAGCAACCCATTTGCCCACTTAGGTGTTTCAGTGGGGGCACGGCAGGGACATGCATCTAGAACCCCACAGCTATAGCCTTATTCAGTCAACAAGACTATGGCTCAGAGGCCAGGTTGCAGACCCAAGCTGGGCCAAGTTTACCAGCTTGTTGCAACTTGTCAAAAGTTTCAACAAGCTGGTCAATTTCATCAAGTTGCAACAAGTCTGTTAGGATCAGGCTTGTTGCAGCTTGTAACTTGCAGACTTTTTCTAACGCTACAAGCCTGTTGAAATAATCAACCTGTAACTTGTAAGTCTGTTGACAACTTGCAACAGACTTGCCTGTCACAAGCTGTTGCAAGCTGTGCCAACGCCTCCTGATATCAACCGACTTGTTACGACTTACGCGTGACAGTCTGTGTAGTTTGCTCACCCCTGATTTCGCTTTAAAGAACGAAGGTAACGAACGATATATTAACCAAAAATTGTACGTACTTCGTTACAAAAGATGTGGTTAGGATTTTCTTACTTAAGTAAGGTAGCGAAGAATTAAATTAGCTTGTGGTTGCCTAACTTTTTCGATGTCAACTTTTCAAAATGAATTACTAGCACTTGCCACATATTAGACACAATATATCCCAACAACAACATCCCATAGCAATTTATAAATAACACAAGAATTTGGTCAAACTTACATTTTCGATCCTTGTATACGGCATACTGTAATTTTTTTGAAACAATAATCACTTCTCGAGGAACAACCACGCGGTCGGTCTGAACTACAAAATTATCTGAACTGCCCAACGATGCACACGCCACATGCATTTGAGACCTCGTTCACACGGGACCGGACGAATTTGGGACCGCATGAATATTTGTTCCGTTCCACCTGTTCACACGGAACCGGACGAATTTTGATATGGAAAGCGTTCACACGGAACCGAATGAATTGTAGCCCCGGAAGTATATACGAACGCATGCGCAGGGCTTACGCGCGAAACAAAACAAGATGTCTGAAAAAACTAACTTTATTTGGACAGACGAAGAAGTCACTCTATTGTTGAGTGTGGTAAATGATTTTAAGACGCAAAAAGCTGCAGAAGGCTCAGACTGGAGAAGCGTAAAAAATAAATACGAAGATTTGGCCAAAAAATACATCGAAAGATATCCAAAGAGTGCAACAAGCGAGTTTCCAAAAAGTGGTGAGTGTGCGAAACTCTTTACCAAAGAAAGATTGTGCAGCAAATTAAAGCGAATACAGTCAGGATTTAAAAAAGCTATCGATTCTGGGAGAAGAAGTGGTGGTGGGAGAATTGTTACGACATTTTATGAGGAATGTTCTGCAATTTGGGGTGGCTCTCCTACAGTTGAATGTATAAAAAATGGAATAGAGAGTTGCAGACAACAAGAAGTCGAAGAACAGGGAACTAGTACACCAGCTCCTGACACCTCAAATCTGATAAATACACAGGACTCAGAAACTGAGGATTTGCTGGAAGAAAATGAAACAAAGAGCGATGAGGGAAGACGAAGTCTACTAAAGTTTTTGCATGACAAAAGAGATTCGAAATTGACCAAAAAAGTTGGCACAGATGTACAGCTAATGGCGATTGCAAAGGAAGAATTGATGCTGAAGAGGAAGGTAGCAGAGAATATGGAAGAATCCGAAAAAAAACATCAGAAAACCATGGATTCGTTTGCAACAAGTTTAACAGCTCTAACTACAACAATCAACAGTGGTTTTAATATGCCACGCAAACTGTTAAATCAAGCAAATGAAGTACACACAACACCAACCCGCCATAGTCATGACAGTTTATACAACTTCCATCAGCCTCCGAACTTCAACCAGTTTCAAATGCTAGATAACTATGAAGATACTTTACATCCAGTTAGCTCAACTGAAGTGAGGAGACTGACAGATTTTTAAAGGCATCAAAATATAAGTGCTTAAGTGGTTGCAGTAAAAACTGTGTTTAAGTGCCTGTTTTCTTTAATACCTGCATACACATTCATAAATATTTTCAACCTTTTCTATTACATATAATATAGTTTTAATCAAGAATTTATTTAAGAATGAAAGTATTTACATACAATGTTCAACATTCAATACATTTATTTAAATTATGGATGTAATTATTCATTAATTGTCATTTTAACCTGTTTCAATAAATATGTTTCAATATATATCATGATTGAATAAAATTTTAATAAATTTTTAAATATACAGTGGGGGTCAAAAGTCTGAGTCCAGTTGGTATTTGCCCATTTTTTGTCATTTTTTCAACATTGTGGCTTTAAAAAAAAACTAGAAATCTTCTTTCTATGGAATAAAGTTTAGTAAACTATGATTTTACTATTTTCTGCCCTAAATAATTGCTTTTAAAATATTTTGTGCTGTTTTTTTTTGCATTTATTTCATCGTAGATTATGGATTAAAACAGGTGTAATTTGTTTTTAACAAGGAATGATTTTATCTCAAAACTTGTCCTGGCTGCTGGCTGTCTACTTCATTTTTTCTTTAAAATGGCCCCATAAGTTTGCAATTAGATTAAGGAAAGGAGATTAAGGCTGAATCAAATGAGCACTAAATCAACTTGCTTTTCATGTCTTTGTTAAATGCAGTTTACATAAAAGTTGGAGTGGACTCAGACTTATGACCCCCACTGTATATTTTACAGAGTTGCTACACACAACTTAATAAATATACATAGCAAAATTTCCTGTCGCTCTCCTCCATACAAGGGAAGGTCATTATTTATGGTTAGGAGGAGATGGTGAAAATGTTGAAATGATGTCTAACAACATGTCAACCATAAATAATGAACCTCTCCTTACAGAAACTCACTAGTCAAAATATTCTACAAATGCATTTCGTATTTGCTTACTAAGTGCTTCAGTGTTTTGTTGTCGTGCAGATGTGCGACTGCTGGCTGAAATTCTCTTTCATATTTCATACCACTGTCAACATATTCTTGTGCCAACAGTTCTTTATTGATTTCACAAAAATTATGTAGAACAAAGCAGGCATGAATCACATGTGGCAGATCATCAATGTTAATATCCATGTCTCTACGAAGGGCACCAAATCTGCCTTTCAACCTCCCAAAAGCACACTCAATGGCCATTCGTGCAGAACTCAGACGATAACCGAAAAATTGCTCTTTTACAGTGTTCCCACCTCCAGGGAATTCTTTCATTACGCGGGGAAGTAATGGGTATGCTGGATCTCCCAAAATGCACACAGGCACTGGTACAGTACCTGGTACAAGGGTGGTGTATAAAGGAGCTATCGTGTCATTTTGCAACATCTCATTCAGCCTAGAATTGTAGAACATTCGAGCATCATGGACACTCCCAGGCCACTTAATGACCACATCAGTGAAACAGTATTTGTAATCACAAAGAGCTTGGATATTCATGGAGAATCGGTTCTTTCGGTTAAGATAATCAGTTGGGTTTACTTTAGGCTGTTGTATGAAAATATGAGTTCCATCAATTGCCCCTAGGCACTGGGGAAATCCATGTTTTTCATGAAACTTCTCTATCGCTTCCTTCACCTTATCCTCAGTTTTTGGCAACTTGATATACTTAGGACCTAACACAATGGATATTACAGCACAAACTCTTCGAACAATTTCTGATATAGTACTTTTCCCTAAACCAAATGCATTAGCAACTTTGCGATATCTTCCTTCATCCGACAAATAATACAGAGTTACAGCAATTTGCTTTTCAACAGAAACGGGCTTTCTCATATTTGTTGTCTTCTTGTGTAGATATGCTCTCAACTCCTCACACAACTTAAAAAAATTTGCTTTTGAAAGTCTAAAATTTTCCCGCCATTCATCATCCAGCATCACGTTGTCCATAAAATTGTCCCACCACATTGATGTACGTCCAGGTTGCGTCCATCTTGTTCTTCGTGCTATTTTTTGTTTGGGCTTGAATACGTGTTTACTACATCGTACAGATAAATCATTAACCAATTGACGGTACTTCTCGCAATTTTCTCGGTGAACGCACGAGCAAATTGCTAATTGAATAACAGACAATTGCAGCACTCCTGTCAATCCTGTTAAAATTGCCAACAGCGCTGATGCCACCAATTGAACATTCATTTTGTAATCTTATCAAAGATAACAACTCGAGCGACAAAAACTGTTACATTTTTGTTGTTGTGTTTACAACGCAATACTTCGTGTTAGTTTGTTTGATAGCATTATCTAGCTCATTCCAGTTCAATACCGTGCAATCAGTACTGAAAAAGACCGGTTCTGCTGTTCACACGGGTTCGTCAAAATTTGAGAACGATACCGTAAAAAGCGAGACCTAATTTTTTTCGGTCGCGAATTGGTCCGGTTAGCGGTGCTCGAATTCGTCCGGTTACGCGGGTCTTGTGTGAACGCAAGGCGTAATTGAACAAATATTCATCCGGTCCCAAATTCGTCCGGTCCCGTGTGAACGGGGTCTGAGACTATTTCATACGCGCTCGTTCGTGCTAGACTAATAAGGAAGCTTCTGATTAGCCGCTTAATCAATCTTGTTTCTAAATTTGTTACTGAGCAGAAAAAAATGTCTGGAACTTCTGCTTAGTGCGACAAATTTTCGCTTTTTACGAAGTAGATCATCGAAAATTGAACTGTACTTAAAATGCTACGTAATATTCTAAAAGTATATATTCACCAACTATAGGGCCGTAGTTACTATGCACCAGTTAGGGGGGTGTCGAGAAGAAATTTCCGAATGACGAAAAAAAATTCCGAATAGTTAATGACCATTAATGTGCATCGGAGGTTTTGCTACCCAGAAATTAAGACGCAATGAACTATAAACACTAAAACTGTTATATCTGTGTATCGTAATTACATCAAAATAAAAAAGTTTTGGAGTATGTTTCACACTAATGGCTATATTGGGCAGCAACAATTGACATCAATTGTGTATACGAAGGTAAAGGTTCTCCCACTACCAGAAACGATGAGGAAAAATCGACTTTCCGAGCGAATGCCCTTCGTCGGGAGTTAGTAGTTATTACTAGTTATCACTATTAACTCCCGACGAAGGGCCGGCGCTCGAAACGTCCATTTTTCCTTTATCGTTTCAGGTAGTGGGAGAACCTTTACCTTTCGCGTAACATTGAATGCACTACCCACAATGGCAACGTATATAATCAACAAAAATACGCATATTTGCGCATAGATTATTACCGAAAAATATTTACGATTTGAAAATTGTTACCTATGCAAATGTTATAGTTTCTTAAATTTTGTACTGACAATACAATTTAATAATATTACGTTTGTACTGTCAAGTCTGTTATCGCCCTTGTTTTCCGAATGACCAACCCAAACTTCCGAATATGTTAATTTTAAAAAAGTTGGGGAGTTAACCACACCCCCCCCCCCCCAACCAATACCCCCCATCACTACGGCCCTGCCAACTGCCATTCTGAAGCCAGCGAAATAATTGCAAAGTCGATATTTTTGACAGTTTGTGATCATGGGCGTTCAAAAATTTTGCTTTAAAATTCACAATATATAAGAAATACTAAGTCTTTGTAAATTATTGGAGGACACTTTGAAATTTAATTCGTGTAGGAAAGATGCAGTAATCACAGGAGAAGCATTTGTATTGAGATTAGTGTAATAGTCTTTTATCTTTTTCATGCAAATTTTCAGCATTCCTAAAAATAATTACGTAAACGCCCATGTGTCTACAATGATTTAGGTCTGATGAGACTATAGTTACTGATATAGAAAACATGGTTTGGAAACTCATTAGAATAAAAATATAACTCACTAGAGAGGTTAATATACGCTGGTTCCGGTTTACGGGTTCGCCATTTTATTTTTCAATTTTTACTGCATATTTTGTCAGCATATTTACCCGTAATTTGATTTTCTACGCGTTTTCCCGGGGTAAACCATCGTCTACCCGTACAACACAAACGGGTAAATCAAATACGAACTTTTTTACACATAGAGAAGCTGTGAGTATTTTAAACAGACTTGAGCTACACGTATAACTAAATCTATTCTTTAGGAACAATTAGTGTGTGTTATTTTCATAACATTGCAGATATTTTAACCTTTAAAATAGCCAATATGTTCTTGTATGTGCTTCGCATGCAGTGAATATGTTATGTTAATAATATGCTATATACTGATTATATTGAGCTAGATCATGTAAAATAACCATGCTAATTATCGAGAAACCAACAAAGACAACAGAAACAAAAAGCTACAAGCTGTTCACAAACACCTTAGTCGGCCGGCCAAGTTTTGAAATACATCGTTTGATGGCACCTTTGAGTTAGGAAAGTACATTCGCGATATTTGTCTTTCTATTGCTTGTGTGATATAGGTTTGGGGTGTTACCAAGTCTAATTCGGGATTTTTATGGGAAAAATCGATAGACTGTGGCTATCTACTATTAAATTGTATTACAGCAAAAAATGTAAAATTTTATATTTAACAATAGTAAAAACGACTGCTAGCATCAGAAAGATCAGAAAAAACTGCATATAAGACTCTTAAACCGTTTTTTATTCTCCAAATAATTCTCAAGTTATTTGTTCTTAAACCCTCATTTTTAAACTAGTTTCCAGTTTTTATTGTGCGATTTCGGGTCAATTTTCCCCTTTAAAACACAAATAACACGAAAACTATTCGAAGGATAAAAAACTGTTTAAGGGTCTTATATGCAGGTTTTTGTGCTCTTTCTGAGAATGCCAGTCGTTTTTTCTTATCGTTGAGCACGAAATTTCATATCCATGACCTTGTTGTTCTATCAAAATCAAAAAACGGTCTCCAAAACTGTCTAAACAAACTTTATGAATGGAGCAAAAAATGGTTAATGGAAATCAATATGAAAAAGACAAAAATTATGATTCTCCAAAAACATAACTCAAAAAAGAGTCAAAATTTAAATTTTCTCTTAGGCAATTCATCTGTTGTTATCACAAATGAATATACATACCTTGGTATAAAACTAACGTCAAATGCAAAATTTTCAATAGCACAACAACAACTCAGTGAAAAGGCAATGCATGCCTTATACAAAATACGAAGACACCTCGATCTCCATGCTTTAACTCCCAAAATCGCCATCAAAATTTTCGACAGCATTATATCCCCTATCTTATTATATGGTTCAGAAGTATGGGGAGCATATGCCAAAAACGATTTTAAAAAATGGGACAAAACACCTATCGAAAAAACCCACCTAAAATTCTGCAAATTATACTTGGGAGTTAACAAAAAAGCCAGTAACCTCGCAAGCAGAGGTGAACTCGGTAAATTCCCTCTACTTATTCCCATGCTCAAAAGAACATTGAATTACATTAACCATTTGAACCAACTCCCAGAAAAAGCAATCGCAAAACAAGCTTTTCTACTTTCAAAAGCACTGCACAATCAAGGTAAAGAATCTTTTTATTCAAATATATTGAAATCGATAAATTCCTATTATGACACAAATGATAAACCAATAACAGACTTGGAAACAAAAATAGAAAACTCGGGCTCTATAGAAATTATCAAAAACGTAAAAGATACTTATATATCATTGTGGAAAAAGGAGATTTCAAAATCAACCAAATTATCATTCTATTCTACTTTTAAAAAAGACTACAAACTTGAAGATTACCTAACCAAAATACCGCTCAAAAATCAACGAAGAATATTTACACAATTCCGCATCAGCAATCACAAACTGAAAGTTGAATACGGACGCTACCAAAACTTACCTCGTGACGAACGACTGTGTAAAAACTGCAACATTGAAGCAGTTGAAGATGAATACCACTTTATCTTTGACTGTCAATGTTACGAAGCAGAAAGAAACAACTCCAACAATATATTAAAAATATACTGAAAATGGAACTCACAAATGAATCAAAACAAAATCTATCAGGTCACTTAATGTCCTCCAGTGACCCAATATTACTCAACTTATTTTCAAAATTTCTTTCGGACTGCTTCACAACCAGAGACAAATTCCTTCAAAGTACAACATCTTTGCAATAATTTAGTAACCAAAAATTGTAAATAGCACGAATTCTCGTAGATTTAACTTCATTTCCATATTTAGCACTTTCTTATAATATCCGCACTTTCATAATACTATAGCACCATTGTAGTACGCACACTTTGAGAGCTTTGTAATACCTGTAATTTGGTCATACAAATAAAGCATTTATTATTATAGTAGATAGTCACAATCTCTCGGTTTCCCCCATAAAAATCCCGAATCAGCCTTGGTAACAACCCAAACCTTGCTAACCAGTCTATAACCTATACCTTTCCACTTGTTACCGGCTTCTAACACGAAGTTTCCATCAAGCTATTTTAGAAGCACTTTTTGATATCGTGGCCGGCCGACTACCTTTCATCTTTAGTGTTTACATTTTATGGCTACCATTTGCTCGGCCTTCATACCCGGAATATACCATAAGTTAAAGTTGGGGGGGGGGGTCTGGCTTTCAGGGGCACTTTTTCATAAAAAAAGGGCACCTTCAAGTAAATTCATTTATGGTGGCTATATAACGCAATTGTCTTTGAAATTGTTAAATAGTGAGTGTTTGTAATTCATGCACCGAAATTAGGCAGTCCAGAGAAAAACATATATTTGCAAATTTCCATAAAACACTGTAATATAAAATTAAATAGTAATCTAATTGTGTCCACATGGTGCCTATATATATGTTGTATGCCGTCAGTCTATTTAATTCTACGTTATAAACTAGTTTTAAAACTTAAAGAAAAACCTTTAACAAGAAAATGTTGTAAAAATCCTCGAAGTATATTGGCAAAAACAATATTTCAAGGGGCAATTGGATTGGTATAAAACCAAAAAATTTTGCAGTTTATATTCACGAGAAAAAAACAATATATTTCTAACGTATTTTTAGCAACGTTTGTTATATGGTTAAGAGTCCATACACTTTCATAAAATTTCGAGCAACAAAAATTACATTACCGGACATAAAAAAGCGCCTAAAAACTGTTTTAAAACTGATTTAAAGCACCTAGTACTTGAACTTGGAAAAACAAACGATAGTAAGGAAGAACTGTCGTCTTTTTTGTGTGTAGAAACACAAAAATATCGGCAAAAACAATGTTTTCAACTCTGAATGTGAAAAATTTTATTATAGCTGGCCACGAACATTCCACGCGTGATTCGTGCGGACAGCGTCTGATCTCTATAAATCCAGTTATAACTGAACAAAACCATAGGGAGCCGCCTTAAGCGCGATTTTGCAACTAAAACACCTCGTATTGGTTTCAATGAAGACGACAAAAAATCCATGCACCACTAGCATCAACTACGTTCAAATATTTATAATACATGTTTTCGCTTTAAAATCTTTAAGAACTTTACTATAACGCATAGCAAATTATATTTCTGCTGCAATAGACCCGTTACTTGTTATTTCAAAACCATAGCTCCACGAGTTAATTCTTTTATACAATTTTACGTACGTGAAGACCCGGTTTTTAAGACATCGATATTTCGCATTCTAAGTCGAATTTTAAAAATCCCCACGAGCAAATTAAAGAAAAAACCTCGCTCTATCACAAGATAACAGATTTGGAGTTCAAGGGTTCATAACGAATGACACGGAAGACGTAGAACAATGTGCTATTTTCTCGCTCGTTTAGTTTACATGTTGTCAATTTCACGAATTCTGATTGGTCGAGAACGCAAAATGTAAACAATCGCGCTGATTGGCTGACATTATTCACTCTTGCTGTTAGTTAAAAAGTTAGTAGTTATTCAGACTGTATCATTATTCAGTCTAAAGTTAAGGTCTAGTAAATAATTTCAGGGTGAGGATATTATTGTTGTACAAAAGAGTCACCGTTTGGGCGACTCATTTACAAACATTTGTATTTCTAATATTTGTTTCATATCAGTTGTTTAATGTTTAAGGTCGAGTGTACAATGTCACTAAAGAATCAATTGTATCTATCTAAGGCCACTAGTTCAGTGAAAGGTGAGGGTTCAAATTTTATTTTAAAAATCAAGTAAATTCATTTACGCAGTGCCGTCGGCTGCAGCTGCGCAAGTCCAAAGGTTGCGTCGCTTAGGCTTGTTAGAATATTCGCTTGCCAAATAACGAAAAGCTTTAAAAGGTTAAACAGTATCACAAATCAAAACAGGAGCTAAAAGACTTGGTTCGCATATGTCAAACACATACAAATATAAAAAATCGTGCAAAGCTTTAATATCATTAAAATTATGTTTTAATGATAAGACACACAACGGTCACAGGGCCCATTGTTCCATTATACCCCCTGCATTGAGAAGCGGCATTTCCTCAGTCGGATAGACGCGCAAGGGTCAAGTTTCATGTGGTTACTGTTTGACTTTTCAAGTTCTTTGTTTGCAAAGATGTGGTAATATTTTTACAAATTATCGAGAGCGATGCGACCACAGCGAATTTGATTGTATTTCATGAACTAATTTTCTGAAAACCCAGGAATTTAATTATTTCCAATTGATTGTTTTCTCGAAGGGTCAAGATATATAATTATTTCAGTCCGCATTTTTTAACTTGCCAGTTAGATCTGAGTTCATAGACTTGTCTTGTCTTGTCAGAATATTCGAATGTATCTAAGCAACCAGCAATTATTTGCCACAGATACGTTAACCAGCATTTTTCAGAGCTCTGGCAGCGATACTAAACGAGGACGTCTATGAGTACAGAAACAGCGAAGATAAAACGATTGACAAACTTCTGATGCTGGAATCTACAGACTTTTACTTATCGCAAAATGGAAGACTGGTGACTAAAACACAGTCTCATCAATGGCGCTTTGACTATACACCATTAACAAGAAACAATACGATGCACATGCTGAACATAAGTTTTTTTCTTTTTTCATTCCCTTATATAACAGCACTCATGCGGGTTTTCTCCAAGGCTATATTGTCCTCACCACCAAGTCTCACTTTGGTGTAAAAAGAACGTATCGGTCAATACGACGCTTGGTGGTGAGGACAATAGCCTTATAGGGAGAACCCACATTAGTGCTATTGTCATCACTATCTGCTGGTGCTCTTGCATCAACAACTGAACATAATTGACTTTTTGATAAGCTTGTATAGAGTATACAGGTTGAATAAAAAAACAGTAGACCCTTTGAAATTAAAGTTAGTCGGAATTTGCTGTATTAAGTCGTGCGCACACGACTGCGGGGGGAAAAATCATTCGTAAAAATTATCACCAAAAATATAAATGTATATTTATTTATAAACACTCATTTTTCCACGGAAGTCAACATATCAAGTTCAAACTAGTGGCGAATAAAGCAGTCTTTTAAAACTCCCGGTTAATTAGCCGTTCTCTTTCTCAGGTACAACATTTCATTTCCCATGAAGACCGCAGTCAAAATCGTGTTACACACATGTAATGTTCTAATTATGTGTTCTGAAGATCTTACTAGATGAAACAAAAACGTTGGTAAGTGTCTAATAAATTAATACAGTTTGCTCAATGGCTTTAAATATCAGAATTAAGTAGCAAAATAATTAATGTAGACTTCCCATAGACTACGGACAATCTCTTCCTTTCCAACGGTTTACCAAGTGAATCACCACAATGTAAATTTAGTGATCATGACAACATATGATTTTTATTTTCGTGTATATCAGTAATACAATGCAACATGTTAGCCATTTTAGTGGAGACAAATACAATTTCAATTAACAGAAATTAGGTAGGAGCATAAAATTAAGAACTAATTGGGCCTATTGTGTTCAACTCTAAGTTGTAAAAGTTAATTGGTGACATCCATTATGCGCAATTACAAGCTTCCTCTACAATTGCATCTACGATTGTGTCAAGCTCGTCAAAATTGGCTTGAAACACGAGCTTGTCACCCGTGCCCTCGCATGAAGGACTGGCCATTTTTTTAAGGCTATCCAAGTCAGCGTTGTTGCCAAAGCCGACACAAATTATCTTGACACCATTTTGCTTAAGCTGCTCTGCTTCGTCCAAAGCTACTGCTTGGTCAGTTGCTGTTCCATCCGTGTAGAGGATAAGAATGTCTGGAACGTTTGCTCGATCACCTTTTGCAACTGTTAGCATCTGAATAAATAAAATATATTATCATGCAGTGGCTGTAACTAATAATATAGGCTTGGTGTTATTATTGCTTGGGTTTACTAATGCGCAAAAGTGGGCGCCTCAAAATGCATGGTTTGAGTTATGAAACCAAACGGGTCAATTTAAACCTATAATAGACCCTTTCAGCTTGCATGCAAACTAACCCATTTCAGACCACATGATTGCTGAATGGCCAATAAAAGAAAACCATTTCAGATCACATGATCTAAAATGGGTTAATTTGCATGCAAACTGAAAGGGTCTATTATTGTAGCTGGGACAGGGATTATATAGCGTTTGTTCCTGCATCCATGTTTCATTTAGGATATATGGAATGATAAGTAAAAGTCATCCCAAGAATACATTGGACGAGGAGAAATTATTGGTCTAACTGTAAAGGAATACTTTTCATAACATTGTCTTAAATACTTTATGCATGGCACAAAAAAGATTTATTATTTTTTAGATATTTGGTTTGATGCTTTTATATCATTATAAATTACAATAACTGTACACCGAAATCTCAGAAATATTTAATTTGCATGAGATGAAAATTAAAGAATTTCTATCAGATAGTAACACGAAATGCACTTCTACTCGTTCCATGCATGCATCCAAATATCTCAATAAAGTTAAGAGTCTCTTCACTGATTGTTTCTTTTTGGAAAAAAAACTGTCTACAGATGTATACTGTACAGTCTGTCTAGAATTATTTCCCTCCCCTTACTAGAATTTTGAGGTGTTTTATAACTAAATTAAGACTACTTAAATTGCTAATATAGGTGCCAGACATTGCGGAAAGTGGACAAAACATTCTCTTACCACAGTCTTTGCCATTTTTAGTGCTTCACCAGTGAACGTAGAGCCCTCCAGGTATGGTATATTTGCAACAACACCATTCAACAAATCAATATTGCCATTTTTATCTGCTTCGCCGAGATGAACGGGAAATATGGAGATGGAATATGATGAATATTCTTGAATACCAACACGAACGTCGTTAGTACCGATGACAAATTTTTTGTTTAATTGTTGAATAAAATCTTGAATGCGTTTGAAATTATCACCACCAATACTAGAAGATCCATCGATCACATAAACCATATCAATTTCGGGATTTGAACACATTTTTTCTGTAAAAGAAACGTTGATTTTTGTACGTACATTGTTACGCGCGATATATAATGCATGCATATGAGAACAGTTCTCGGCGTTGCTGCATGTCAATTTCTCATATAGTAAAGAGGTTTTTTAATAAATGATGAACCTAAAAAGGTTCAAAGTAAATCTCATGGCTTGCAAATTCCGTAATGAACTCTTGAACTTCGCAACGAACGTGCAAACTTCACAACAAACTTCGGAATGTTGTAGTGAAAAGTATAGCAGAAATCGACAATAATATTCTTCAAAATTTGAAATTAAGAGTTACTGAATTCAAATGGTTTACGTATGGTTTTTATCTGGTTATAAATGAGGCTATACTATATATGTGGCTACAGTATAGAAAATAAATATTGAAAATAACGGGCTGCTTGTGTGCATGTTTCTCGCACTTATATATGCACTCGTTGGTCAACCGGAAATTCTGACCGCGTCGTCGACGTAATAGCGTCGTAGATTTCTGTTATCAGCATAATAGGTCCACGTATTTTGTATCTAAATTGTTATAGTGGTTGCATGAGTTAGCGCTGCAGCTTCCATTTTTAAAAAAAAATGGAAAAAAACATAAATGAAGATCACAGTATATAGAAACCAAGTTGAATACAGAACCCAAAACAGATCAAGCAGATCTGAAGAGCTGAGAATATATTCGTAAATTGCTATACCCATCTGAGCACTATACCAGCTGCTAGCTAGGAAATAAATCCTCAGTGCTGTGTTTTGCGGAGAAAGTAATAATGTTTGAGCCGGAAAAGCAGTTTTGTTTGAATCTATTCAATAATCTGACGGAAAAAGATATACATTCAAATCACGTTGTGTAAAACAAGAAAGTGATACAAGTTCAGTTTCCGTAACACTGAAATTACCATTCTAACACATTGTAGAATTGCAATTTTTTTCTATCCTAATACGCGTATTCTGGTCGTTATGATTTTTCAAGGTCAATGAAATTTAAACCCAAATGACAACATCTTTACCGTCTTTCCCTGGGGTATTTTTATGCACTTTCAACCACTGACTGCATAGGACATAAATTTATCATACAAATCCATTGTTATTATCTAACTTGTTATTATTAACATACTGACTAGACGAGCTTCATGTAAAATTATTATAGAAATCACTGAGTATTTGATACAAATACTAAACAATATTAATTAAAATTAAGTCGAAGAGTAATGTACACAGATTTTCAAATTCTTCCAAAAAATTTTGCTTTTCCAAGATACATAATTGTACATTTTTCTGCTGTAACTTTATACAGTCGTAGAAGTAGCTTCTCAACTATATTTTCTTTCCTGGATTAGAATCGGTTGCTGCTTTTGCAGACCAGTACATAGTCCCTAAATGTGTTTTCAATACACTGTAAAAACAGATTGGTTAAAATGACCAAAAAAAATTGGTTGTTTGGATGCACCTGAGCAAACCAATTTTTAATGGTCGTTTTAACCAATAACACTTGATTATATTGACCAATAAAAAATTGGTCAAAATAACCATAATAAAAGGTTAATTTAATCAATTTTTTATTGGTCAATATAACCAAGTGTTATTGGTTAAAATGACCATTAAAAATTGGTTTGCTCAGGTGCATCCAAACAACCAATTTTTTTTGGTCATTTCAACCAATGTTTTGTTTCAAAACTGAAGTCCTGCCTAATATAGTCAATCAGAACCTGAAGGTTTCAATGAAAAAATATTTTAATACAAAGAAGCAAGAATATAAAATATTTAAGTACATATATAATTACAGTAGCAAGCCACAGTATAGAAAGCATATTAAATTGAAGAATAAATATATACAGTATAAATTTACAGGAATACTATTTATTTCATTGATGAAATTAAATGGTACACAGTCATTGGAAAAGCTGTCTTTGTGCATGCACCTGACATCAGAACATGTTCCAGGAAAATGAGTACATTTTTGCTGTGCCCAGTCGTACCAATGTTTTGGGGTTTGGCAGCTAAAACGCCTGGTTTTAGGCAACAAGGACATTCAATGTTTGTAACTAACCTAGTAAATTAGTTACTTCTATAATATCCAAAACTGGAGTTGAAAATTGTGTTGGAACTTCCTGTCTTTCATAATCTGAATACTTTTGACAGCGATCAGCAACCAATTGTTCGAGCCTTTTATTCAATGACGGAAGCATAACCAAAGATGTTTCCATGCATTTACATGCAACATACACTTGAGGCCTGCAATTTAATAAAATCTTATGTTAGAAAAACCAAATAGCTATATAGCATATGACATAGCATATATAACAATAAGACATAACTTTGTTATTCATTGCAACAGTACAAACAAGAATCTAAAATCAACTTCGAAATAAAATTTTCTGGAGTTTTGCCAAAACTAGAAGGGAAAATAATGCAATGTTGGTGACACTCCCTTGCTAAGTGCAATAATCTGACATTAAACAAAATATAGTAATAAAATGGTATGCTTTGGTCACATTGTTATTTATAAGCTTTAGAGAATTGCATTAACAGATTGTTTTGCTAAGTTTTGAGAAGTACACATACTGTAGCACTTCTTTTGATGAATAGAATTGTATGGTCTGGTATAGATACACAAATAAAACTAATCCGGCATAAGAGTTTGTCAAAAAATACATATTCAAACAAGGAGTTCATTACTTCTTTTAAAACAAGAACTTGAAAGTCGAGCATGTAAGACGCTTTACATCCAATACGCTTTAAAACTAAATACTGTGCTAACACTTGATATCAAAATATAATAAGTGTCACATAACTAATACAGGGCAAATACCCAGAAAATTTGCTGAGAAAGAAAAAGATATAAAGTTGGTAGATTCAAACTGCATTACTGCATCTTTGACTGATTCAAACTGCATCGCAAACCTTTGACTGATGCATAGTGTTAATATACATCCTTATAATGAACACTACCATCCATAACAGATATTTAAATAAACAGTAACTTATATGTAAGTGGCAGGCTTGATTTATAAAACTATGTATGTATATGTATTGATTGCATAGTCTGATGGGCATTCAGACATGCATTCACAGACATTCAGTATCAGTCTGCATATAACCACATCTGGCTATCTACAGAATACAATTTTTACCGTTTTGTAGTTCTTTCCGTTCACATAAAACCTTGTATCAAGGCAATGTGTGAACATCAACGTTTTATTTCAAATACTGTCGCGCGAAATTCAAATATATATAAACTGGAACACGTGTTTGAAATACATGACGGTGAAACAAAGTAAATATTACACGTCAAAAGGGCTTTATCGACACAAAAAGTATAACAACTATCTCACCTGAGTATTACGCTGTCTTTCCTGATGTATGAGGAGTCATTTCATTCGTCATCACGGTTATTATTGCAATTTTGTTTGCTATAAAGCGACATCATAATTGAAAGAATGAAAAATATGGCTTCGAAGCATGTGATGTCGCTTCCCGGTTTGCATTGCGCGCGGAGTACTGCCACTGATCTATATAATTGACTGTACACCATCATTGTGTTTCTCCAAGGAATAAACTGAGATATTTCCTGTGGTAAAAACATCCATTGATAATGAATACGCCTTATACTATAAATATAAATTCTTAGTTCAATGCTGCTATTATCAAGCCAAACGCAAGAGGGTTTTTTTTGTACATGGGTCTTTGCACTGCCTGTTACCAACAGGTGTAAACCCAAAATTCACACGAAAAGATCATAAACAATTTGTAAATATGTTTCTGACGATTGTGACAAAGGCTCATATATAATTTGTTAGAGAATTCATAAAGTTTACCAATCAATATAATTGGTTGCAGATTTGACCTATTTCTAATTTTGTTATAAATTTGACCAATTTATAATTGGTTGTGGATTTGACCAATTTTAAATTGGTTAATTATATGATCAATTTTAAGTTGGTTATGTATTTGAACAATTGGAAATTGGTTATACAAATGACCAATTTGAAATGGTTATGTATTTGAACTATTTTAAATTGGTTATATATTTTACCAATTTTAAATGGGTTATGTATTTGACCAATTCAAAATTGGTTATACACATGACCAATTTCAAATTGGTTCAATTAACCAATTCAAATTGGTCAAAAATTGCAACCAATACAGAATTGGTCGAAGCAACCAATATTTTATGGGTTATGTCGGACTAACCATTCTTTAATTGGTTATAATAACCAATTTAAATTGGTTACAACCAAAAAAATTGGTCATTTTAACCAGTCTGTTTTTACAGTGTATGTTTACTCGAAATAATGCACCCATGTATCGTTGAGAGCCGTTCCGAATAGTCGGTCGGCCACGATATCAAAAAGTGCTTCTAAAATAGCTTGATGGCAACTTCGTGTTAGAAGCCGGTGACAAGTGGAACGATATAGGTTATAGTCTAGTTAGCAAGGTTTGGGTTGTTACCAAGGCTGATTCGGAATTTTTATGGGGGAAATCGAGAGATTGTGACTATCTACTATTAAATTGTATTACAGTAAAAAATATGAAATTTTGTGCTCAACGATAAGAAAAAATGACTGGCATCATCATAAAGAGCACAAAAACCTGCATATAAGACTCTTAAACAGTTTTTTTATCCTTCAATAAAATCGCGCAATAAAAACTGGGAGCTAGCTTAAAGATGAGGGTTTGAGAACAAATAACTTGAGAACTATTCAGAGAATAAAAAAACGGTTTAAGAGTCTTATATGCAGTTTTTTCTGATCTTTCTGATGCTAGCAGTCGTTTTTACTATTGTTAAATATAAAATTTTACATTTTTTGCTGTAATACATTTAATAGTAGATAGCCACAGTCTCTCGATTTTTCCCATAAAAATCCCGAATTAGACTTGGTAACACCCCAAACCTATATCACACAAGCAATACAAAGACAAATATCACTAATGTACTTTTCTAACACAAAGTTGCCATCAAACGATGTATTTCAAAACTTGGCCGGCCGACTAGAAGTGAATATTGATTCAGAAAAATGCGGGACACCTTTAATAACATAAAGAAGTGCCTAAATACAAATAACTTGAACTTAAAGGAAACCTGAGCCCTAACGAGGCTCTTACGCATGCTTCACGTGTAGCGTTATATTGATTATTAATGAGTCACTCGTGCTAGATATACAAATAATTTAATATTTAATGAATATGTGGCCTTGCAATTAATGCGGTGCTCTATACCGCCATTTACCTTCACATGTTGGTCCTTGAAACCCTTCTGGACACGCACATTCAAATGAGTCTGTACCAACATTAGTACACGTTCCGCCGTTTTTACAAGGGTCTGAATTACATGGTTTTTCTCCTGAAACAAAAAATATACTCCGTATTAGTGGCGGATCTAGAAGTAAGGTCAGCTGGTAATGGCATAAGTATGTTAAAACATGCTAGACTTGCGACAACTCGCTCGCTAAGTGAATACTAGTAGGGAAACTAGGTGCATACTAGTACACTTTACTTAAGCGTATCCAGTATGGGACCCTTTTTCAGTTCCCTACTAATTTGCATTTGGCAAGCGACTTGTGGCAAGTCTAGAAACATGCCATAGAATTACATCTTCTTGTATGAAATACATACCAGCACAACAAGGCTTATTAGTTGTCTCTGTGCAATAATAGTCCTCAGAACATTCATTGCTCCAAGGGTCCTGACACTTATCGTGAATAAAGTAACAAATGCACTCTGGCTGATCGCAAAACTCTTTGTTTTCTAGAATTAGAATGTGACAATATGTTAACCAGGAGTTCTCTTAAAGGTTCTTCAGCTAGGGGCTGTATATAGATTGAAATAAAAGCACAGAATATGAAGGAAATATAAAAGGTAGTTGACTCTTTTTTTAACAAACTTTAACAGGAGAGACAGTAAAAACATAGTAATAGCACTCACTAGTAATCAAAGTGTGATCGTTACAACAACAGTAAAAACGTTACGATATTAAAAACACGGCTATGGCACTGTACTGCATGTATGTGGCTTTTCCTGTCCCCTCCACCAAGCCTCGACTTTACGCAACGCCTTCTGTTTACACTAAAGCGAGGCTTGTGTTGTGCACAGTAGCCCTAAAAAGCCCTAATAAGTGCTGTCAATGTGCACTCAACCCCACTGAAGAGGGAACGAACTCAACGAGATACCAATGTGAGAAACTGAATCCCGAGCTCTGGAGGCGCTTTACAATAAAAATTAAATAATAAATATGGGATGACAAAATCAGTGGAATTTACATAATAAAACCCGAGTTCGAATGTTTTGAATACGTCAAATTGTAATGCTCAGATTTAGAACAAAAAATTATTTGAAAAATATTTTTGAACGTTAAAAATTATACAATGTGCTTTTCTATTAGTTGACCAGCATCTAAGGACATATATACAGACTTATATTCATTTATGCGATGTCTTTCGTCAAAATCAAAGATCTGATCTTAGTGGACTTAATTAAAGCTACAATTCAAATTGACGAAGATTTTTAAGTTTTAAATTCGGTACTTAGGCGTGTATTATATAAAGTCAATAAACAAGCAAATTCGTCCCAATGCCCCGTCAACTGGCTTTACTCCATCAAATGTTCACCATCATTAACCATGTTCATCCATTGCTCTGGGGTGGGCTATTCAAATAAATTCCTGAAGTAAGTTCATAGCTCGGAGAACAACTCATTGTGAATCCGTGGCCTTGGCAACAAGCCGTAGGTGCACGTTGCGACCAAAGAATTAAGTTGATAATATGCTTGAAAAATTAGATTTTCTACATTGGAAACTAGCATGTTTAACGGTAAGAAAATGTAAGAAAACACTATGAGTATGACAAGTAAGAAAACACTAAAGAAACATGCTTTACTGCAGTACCTGTACTGCAGTACCTCGGTCTGATGCAAAATGTTTTTCACTTTTCAAGGAGATACATTCATTACTCTCCGAAAATCTACGTAACAGATGGATGTAATCCAATGTAATTTGTAATTTAACTTTTCTAAATGCATGATTACTTCACTGGAAAAAAGTAGGATCTTGCTATCCCCAAGAGCATTCGCAACAAACAGGACAAATTGCTCAGGTCTAGAGGCCTTTGAGCAAAAAATGTGGCCTCACTTCTTGGGTACCAACAACATGCTATATATTCTATCATTCCTAAGTGGAACAGCCTAAATTTTTCTGCAATGAACTATAAACTTAACTCATTGTATTTAAGAGGAGATTTTTTAGAAAGTCGCGTATTTCTTGCGAAAATCGCTCAAAACTTAGAGACCAAGCCTTCGCGAAAAAATGCTCTGCCACCATCTTTTGTTTTGAAAGTTTTCCAAAAATATTTGCGAAGAAAAACAGAATTTACTGGATTTTTGGTTATGCCATGAGGCAAAACATTGCTAAATATAAAGAAGGATAACGTGGTAAGTGTAATATCGTATTTAATGGACGTTATTTGAATTATTATTATGTTAATATGCACACGTATCTGACTCAGGAGTGAGTATATTTTAGCTGAAAAATTATCTGCTATTTTAAATTAATAATAAAACTGATTGAAATCGTCCTCTGGATGATGATCAGCTTGTTCACAACTCGTTAATAACATAAGTACATGGAAAACGTTAAAGGATTTTGCATTTTTAAGGAAAATTTGAGTATTTGTAATTTTAAATCCCTTTACTTCAATTTACTGATTTTACAGGCATTCAGTTTTTTACTCATTTACACGCATTCAGTACAACTTCATGCCATACGCTATATAATCTGAAACGCCCTTTTTAGGAATGAAAATAAAATTTTCAGTTATATGTTTGCTGTAAAGTTTTGAATTACACCAGCATCATGGATGCAACAATCTGGTGAGAAGGTTGCCGAACCAGGACTGGTCATAAAACAGGGCCTGACAGTGAACTGAGGCAGCATGCGTTATTAGTAAAGACACCAGACAGGCTCAAGGAGCCAAGCATGTTGACATCAAAACAAAATTGCCTATACGGTCATAAGGGCAAATATTTTTTTTTCTTTGATAATTGCCTGGGATTAGCTCAGACCCCCCCCCCCCCCCCCAATAGCCTGAAGTAAATCAATTCCTCCACTAGTTAACCATGAAAGTATTTTTTTATAGATCTCTGTGACATTACTATTACAATCTTGAAGATATGATTACAGTATCTGAAAACATCAACCTCATTCTGTCAGTGCTGGATGACAAAAACCTGCACATTGTGGAATATTTTGTCTACTGTATAAAGTTATAAACATTTTCATTATATTCACACAAGAATAGATTGTATCATAGATAATAATCTGTGATTTAATAAATATTCATTTTCATCTTTCATTTTTTGTTTTCTTTAATAGCCTGCAAGAAAAGATTTTCTTAGAAATTCTGATATTTTTGCACATTTATTATGATACACTGTATGCATGATTTAAATTATGCCTGGCCTGGCAGAATTCCAATAATTAGGTCCCACCCACCCATGTGTTTATTTTCATGAGTTTAAACTATGTTTTTATAATTTAAAATACAATGACCAAATTAATTTGAAAGGAACATGAGTCATGATTGTTGGTGTGGACAGTACCTGTTAATGGTAGCACCCGGACATAATTTGGTTGGTTTTAAAAATCATAAAAACGGCCTTCGACCGTGCACTCAGATTTTGACCAAAACATATTTTTTGTACACTTGCATACCCCTGCCTTAATGTGAAAAACAATTTAGCTTGTTCAGGTTTAACCTGTGATTTGAACCTGTGAAATTTAGGTAAAGCAGTGTAAGGACAACCCCAATTGGACCAGATATACTAACATGATACAAACACTTAGGATTCCACTAAAAATCTTTCAAAATCAAATATTCATGAACTTGAGCTTGAGAAAAATAGTTGAAAATATGTTTATATAGTTTAAAGTATCATGACTGAATTAATTTGAAAGGAACATGAACCATGGATTTTGGTGTGGAGAGTACCTGATAATGGTAGCACCCAGACATAATTTGGTTGGTTTTAAAAATCATAAAAAAACGGCCTTCGACCGCGCACTCAGATTTTGACCAAAACATTTTTTTGTAGACTTAAATACCTGTGGCTTAATGTGAAAAACAATTTAGCTTGCTCAGGGTTAGTTTTAGGGCTCATTTTAACCTGTGAAGTTCAGGTTGAGCATTACAGAAATAACCCCAATTTGACCAGATACACTAACATGATATAAACACCCAGGATTGCATTAAAAATCTTTCAAAATCAAATATTCATGAGTTTGAACTTGAGGAAAATAGTTGAAAATATGTTTATATTGTTCAAAAAACAATGATTGAAATAATTTGAAAGGAACATGAACCATGAATGTTGGACAGTACCTGTTAATGGTAACAGAATTGGACAGTTCTGAAAATCATGAAAAAGGCCTTCGACCGCGCACTCAGATTTTGACCAAAACATTTTTTTATAGACTTGCTATGAAGGTGCTTGGTTTTTTTTTTGCAAAATTAGACTTAATCCATAATTTTAGTTTTGAAACAAATGAATGAACTGGAGAAAATCCTAAGTCTTGGAGTTTTTAATGAAGCAATTGATAAGCAATAAGAATTGCCTGCCTACAATCCAAATTCTCTCAATTCAGGTAATTTTAGTTAACTCAGAGGTTACCCAAGGTTTAATGCAACCCAAGGTTTAATGTACATGCTAATGAAAGTGCTCTAAGCCCATAATTAGCCAATATATTCCTGTTACCATATTAAAAATTAGCCAATATATTCCTGTTACCATAGCAACAACATGTGTACAAATTATTACATACAAAATGCACTTTTGGACAACTGTTGGTATCATTTTAGTGAGTAGCAATCATGAAAGTCTTGCATTTTTAACACATAATAGTTTGCAGCTAGCAAACTTCATAGAGCCACCTTAATTAAATTTGATAATTTTAAAAAACAAATCCTGACAAAAATGGGAAAATTCTGCAAGGACCAACCACCTAAATTTTTTTAAAACTATGTTAAATTTAAAGTGCAATACATAAACTTGATGCCTAAATATGCCTTACGGTGTGCCAATCAATATTAAAGCAATATTTTGGCAATTTAGTAAAGTGTTCAGTCACTTTTTGCTGACTTGGTAGAAATTTGACATTTTGATGATAAAAAAATCCCATAATTTTTTTCTATGAGTTTTCAGCTAGATTTTAACCAATATTATAATGGTACTTGCTTTCAAAGCTACATAGTCAGCACATCAATTAATGTTAAACCATAAGGTAGCAAATATTAAAACCAACAAAACTAAAGCAGGGCTCCAAAGGAACTTTTTCTAGTGCTTGTGAAATTTGAGTAACCCAATAATAGGGATAAGTGAGCGGCGGAGGCGCGCGAATTCTAGGGGGGTCCGGCATGCTCCCCCGGAAAAATTTTGAAATTTCTGCCTCCCTGAAATGCTTTTTTCTGCATTTTGGGGGTCAGTTTTACAAAAAGATTACCCATGCAATATGTCCTGCATGACTATAGTTAGCATTAAAAAAATTGAGCTTTTTAATAATTATTTATAGTCCTGATACTTAATCAATTCTGACAATTTCTAAAAATAGTTTAATTGAATTTGAATCTTACATGCCTATAAGAAAACTATAAATTATATAAAGACAACAAAGCCATTCAGCTACGGCTACACATTACACGCTTGGCATAAAATGACGCTAAATCGGCCAAGTTCGCCATTCAGCGGTTGTCCGCAACAGTGTAGGAAAATTCAATATGGCGCATTTAATGAGTGGAAAAAAGAATGTTTTCGCGATTAAAAATTTTTGTTAGATTGCACCCCAACTTTTTCCCGAAACTATTCAAGCATGTGTGAATTTTGTTTGCACATTGTGAGTCGTACTGTTCTTAATACATTGAAAGGATGAATGGCTTATTTGTCTCGTAAAGGAATTAATATAAATTTATTGGACATCGTATTTAATGGAACTTGTCACGGACTCACTGGTTTGAAAAAAGCATATAAGGGGCATAAAAATTACTTGTTTCAGAGGAAAAGATTACTCACATGCTGGCAACTGAGGATACTTTCTTCAACTGATTTAAACGTGGAAAAGGAAAATTAGATAGGCTTTATCAAGTCATCAAGATTACAAGATACTTGATCACTCCATTCACTTGATGTATCTCAAGTGCTTTAATATTTTATCATTAGTTTAGCTTGTATATGAACTTATTGGCCAGGTTTGACTTTTTTGTTGTTACATTATTCGCCTTGCTTCTAAAAAGAATTTTTAAAAATTTGTTTATTGCTATAATTAGGCCAGGTCAGCATATTGCATTTATAAAGCTCAAGATCTGTCACTGTGTAGATGTATCAGTGTTTTATCTATATTGGATAATGTTTTGCTTATTTATTGATGAGTGAATATGTACAAACTAGAGTTGAATTGTAGCTGTCACTATTTAATAAATGAATAAATTGAGTTTATTATACCAAAATCTTCTGTTATGACTTTTTACAAATACACATTGTGTTATGTTTTCATATTTGATACAAATTAGTTTCTGCACCATTTTAATATTTTATTCCTGTTATTACATCATCAAATACTTTTATGGTATCAAATGTGGAATCATTGCAGTGGTCACAATGCCCATTTGGCTTAATAACACCATATAAAGTATGTTTCTGTAACAGCAAATCTAGCAGCTACTCAAGGTGAGGGTAATTTAATGATACTGAAAAGGCCTGATTAGTGACACAAACTGTAGTACAAAAAAAAATAACCACTTGGACAATGTTTGTTGCTTTAACATCAGTTTACTCTGTTATTTTGCTGACCACTTAGCTATCAAGTGATAAACTAATGATGTTTGGTCAGTAATTAGAGGAAAATGTGTACTCAAAATACATTTTGTTATTTCACTAAGTCTAATTCTACGCAGCTAATGCTGTGAGAAGATGGTCCTGGACACGGTGTCCTCTTGCAACTCTTACTCAAATATTGCTTATACATACTGGTTGCTAAACTAAAAGGTTAGTCAGATATATCTCTGGCTACTGTGCACAAGCATCATCTTGGAATAGAATTTCCTAAATAAATGTGACACACATGTACAGTAAAACAGAAAAATTGGGTGCATGCCCTTACCTCATCGGTTGTCGGACAGTGAGAAAAGGTGACAGCTTCTATCATTCCAAATATTGGAATAAAGTCATGTGCATTTGAGCAGAATTTATAGCTTGGACACTAAATCATTGACAAAAAGAACCTATTTTTGTTGTTAACCAAACTTACTCTGGTGATTGCTGCTTGATGAAGTAACTAATGATATTGCACATGAGATTAATGACTTGTAAGTTTGGTAAATATCTTTCTTGTGTCAGTCAGTATACCAGTATGTGTTGTTTGCCAATGTTTGGCAAACAACAAATATACTGACTGACATGATTGGAAAATGCTTGTTTTGTTCTTAAATTGCAATTTGTTCTTAAATGTAGTTTAGCATTAGGGGCACATTAGAGCAAGAGGTGGCAAATATTTTCTAAAATAGGTAACAGTAATTCATAATTAATATGACAACTTTAAGAAGGGCATGTTTATTCTGCTTCAGGCTAATCAGTGAGAAATTCAGTAGTGACACCAAGAATGCATTTTTTGCTGGAGCAGGAAGTCACATACTCTTATTTTATGAACTTGTAATCCATGATCAGTCAGTTATGTTAAATTGGGGAAGGCAATTAGGCAAACTCAACTACAGTACACTAAACAACATACTTGCTTATTTGTCTACCTTGACACTATAATTAGTATGCTATGCATGACCGTAGTCTGACAACAATTCCTTGTATTTTTAGTGTATACGAAAGACATGATTTTTTAATCAAAAGCACTTCATTACATGGCATTAAGTATGTTGAGTTGCACAAGGCATGTCACATTGCCCTGACACAAGGCTGTCAAAGCTGTACTTTGTAAATATGTTGTTATAACTGCATTAAAAACTTTAGTTGTCACTACTTACTCAGTGAAAACATTAAAAAACAGTTAGTCAAGAGGTATAAACGTTGTATTTATGCAATCAGTAGACATAATTACACCTAAACCTTGGATTTTTACATTTACCATGAACTATGCAATATACTCAGTAAAAGTTATTCTAATTCTAAACAAAAGCAAGAAGATTTTAAAATCTTCTAAACCACAATAACAGTTTATTCCCCTCGAAATATTTAGCGGCTAGATAAAGCAAAAAAGAAAATATAAAATCCTAATCTCACTATGAAAAAGTACAGCGTCGTCTAGTAACATATGTTAACATGTATATGTACATTCTTTTGAATGAACAGATACTAGTATTGTTTACAAATATTAATATAAATATAGCCAGCTCGAGGAGATAAACAACTGCCCGATCATCCTATAAAGTACTGAAAATAGATCACTGACTATTTTGTAGTCATTTCGCTTGTCTAGTCGATAATTCCACCTTTTTCCTCGTCCTTTGTAACGCCAGCATGTTGTAATCTTTAAAGGTCCATTTAACAACACTCGCGTGCGGCGCTCCTAGTTCAAAGCGCTTTGTCGCCGTATAAATACCAAATCCGAAAAAATAAAAACATCCGTTTTTAGATAAAAGCCACAGGCTTGTTACCATGAAAAAATTCTGAACGAATTGATTAAAGTACGAAAGTTATTTGAAGCCAAATTTCGGCAATTTTCATGTTATCTACTTCGACGCGCGATTCTCAAGATATAGTCCTCAAAGAATGCTCAACCGCTGCATAACAATTCGTGTAACTATGGCAACCTTGGTATCATTTTGATCCACTCGTCTCATTCTGTTGATCACAATTGTTTATATTTATCTAAAGATAACCTGCAGTGCCCCGCAACGGTATTAAAATGACGCATTTTTTAAGAAATAATTTAGGTACCATTCTTCCTAAAAATACGCGCGCCGTCAAGAAAAAATTGTTACGCTCGAGTTGGCCGAATTCGCTACATTTTATGCCAAGCGTGTTAGTACTTTTGTGAGTTTGTTTGAGTTGCGGCCTAAGACAACGAACGTTGTATATTATAACTGTGTTACATGTAGCTATATGTATAGACTCACTGAAGCAATAATTCTAGCCAATAATCTTTGGAAAATCGTATGTAACAATTTTTATGAATACAACAGCATTTATAACGATTTTGCCAAATCATTCATGCACTTGACATTCCACATTCCCCGTCTTTATAACGCAATTAATTATAGACGCTGTCGCCGCTTTGTTGCTTTATACTTTGCAGCTAGAATACAATATATACTGGCTAGCAGAGAATAATTGTGCGAGGAAATATTTACGCAATTTTACCGCAAGCAAGTACTACGATTACACTGTGCGTGAGAAACAAGTCTTGCATACCTACTTATTTCAGCGTATAAAATAATCGCAGATATGAATTGTTGTTAAAACAGACTATGCAATGTATGGAAACATGAAACCACAGCACTTGAAGTCAAGTGGGTAATTCGCACAGTGGCAATTTATTTGCCTAAATTTCTGACGGAGCAGCTAGGGGAGATTGAGAACAACCTAGTGTTTTAGGCGCAATGGCCTGAGGACAACCTAGTTTTTGAAAACTAGGTTGTTCCCAGTTTTCTTCGGCTAAAAAGCTAGGCTATGACGTTGTGGGTTGCGACCTAATGATGGGTTGACAGACGATAGTATCTCTTGAGACCAACCACAATGAAATTGTGAAACATGAGAAATTGCCTCAAGCTACCAATGTTGTGTACTGTCTGAACATGAAAAGTCCAGAGCAAAGCGCTTTATTGTAGCTAATTAATAGTACGCTTAATAAAAGACCAACTCACAAACATGTTGTGTGTCATGAATTTTTTAATTTCTATCGTATGTTTATGAGCCCAAATACGCTTAACTGCTTGCCTAATTTTTAACAATTTGGAGATTAATTGCCTAAATTCTACATATTCCGAAAATGTGATTTCCAGGCTTAAGAGGGCTTATTTGGAACACTGACTAAAGCCATCCTTTTTACCAAAAAGTAAACAAAATTGGAAGCCAAAATAAACACTTTAAAAAATTCTGCGAGGACCAACCACCTAAAAGTTCTTGAAAGAGGTATTGTTTTTATCCTCATACACTGTATTATAATGTACAATTCATCTCACAGTGTGCCAATCGCACTGAAGGCAGAAATATCCAACATTTCCAAGGTAACAGATTTCCTAGGTTAGAGGAAAAAATACCATACAATTACAATCTTTGCTGACTAGATATTGGACATTTATCATCACCATATGCTTCCATACAAGGGTAAGTTGAGAATTATTCGAGCATACGGTAATGCTCTTTCACATGCAATTATTTTTTTTAAATCAACATAAATTTCAAGTCGCATTTTAAGAATAATTTGCGTGAACACACATCAATAAGGCCTGTAAACGTTGGATAATGGTCGCTCACTTGAAAGGGTAAATGTATAATGATCTGAAATCAAGATCAAACCGATAAAGATAGGACACAAAGTTTACGCATGTGTGTTGCTATGAATGGAATTATTTTTAGATTTAACCACATGAAAACAAAACGAAAGCAGTTAAAATATCCGTACCTTCGTGTCTTTGGCTTTCGAATATTATAGCCTCAGAGTTCGAAGCACCTTGTTATTGTTCAAAACGCCATCCAGGCGTTTTATCAACTTCTAGTACAGGAAAATATGCTGGACAAACTATTTCTCATCTTAGATATAACATCGAGCTGGTATTTATGAGAATATTGCAAAATTCAAACACGTACTTCACTCCTTTACCACCATGTTCCAAAAAAACAACAAAATCACTCATTTTATCGCAAAGCATCACGGTAATTTTGAGCGCGAGTTTCTCAATTTTTAAAAAAATCTCCTCTTATTTAACACTTGCATGACTGTGACTGAGGGAAACAGTATGTCGTGTGGACCCGAGACTGTCGATTGTCGAGTTGTACAAAATATCCCGGAAACAAACATGATGGCCTTCGTTCTCAAAGCTCCTTATACATACTGTATATATATAATATAGCTAACAGTAGAAACCGTTATTATTTGCTACTTTTCATATCCTTAAAAATGTGAAATATTTCGTCATATCATGCATATTTTTGTAACCTATAAGCATCAACAATTTCAATTACATAGTATAATTGGTATCTGCACCGGTAATACAGCGAACAAATTTCGCTCTTTCATACTATTCTTTGGTTACTAGTACTAATAACAAGGCCACCACACTTGCAGGAAACCAAACTCTGCAATGAAATTATCAAGCTGTTGCTACAATGTGCAATCTGCAATCATGGACAAAATTTACAATTTTATTGCAAGTGAATATAAATATATGAAGCTAAGAGACAATACATCGAAAACTATATACTCATGCAGTACTGGCTAATCACAATTACCATTTTTATTACTAATCTTGACTCTCAGCATTTCCTCGATATCCGCGTAGCAGTAATTGCATAACCCCAACAAACAAATGAAAGCGAAGAACATACGTCCTGCCATTTCAGAAATTCTGAAAGAATAGTAATTGATTATATAGTTAAAAAGTTAGTCTTTATATCAAGAGCCTGTCATGGATGCTTCGATTGAAAATTGGGTAAAGTAAATCTTCAAAATGTAGCTATGTAATTGTGTTATTCAGTGCTGATTTCAAACATTTTTTTTAATTTACAGTCGCAGAATTCGTTGACAAGACTGAATATCGATCGGTGTTAGACATACTTAAAAAAATCTGCTTAGTAGGTGCAAAACTATTTGTGTGGGAAAACTAGCCATACAGTGCAAAAATGTCTTGTTTTTAAAGCTGGAACTTTTAACTTTATCTAAATTTTTAAGCGGTGTTTTTTAAATTTGGTGCCATTTGGTGAACTTTAGCCATAATCGCAAGGAATTCAAAATAATACCTACTGTAACCGCGTTAATTTTAAAATAGTTTTTTAAAAAGCGCATATAGAAGTGGGTATCTTATGAAAACGTCTGAAAGTTTATAAGAAGGAAGTCACTGACTAACTATACACATATGGAATTCGTTTTCTTTACCAAATGCTAATGAAGTAAATCGCAGCTAATTAATTGTTCATTGTAGAGACCCCTTGAACTTATAAGACCCTAGGTAATAATGTTACCAGTTTATTGAAATGAGAAAGTTATTATTAAATTATATAAAATATAGTGAGATGCAACTTACTTTCTTCAAACAACAGTTTCTAAATCTGAACCTTACTGTGCAGCTAGCTTCTTTACGACTGAATGGTGGAGAACAGTCGCCCGCTCATTTTATAAGCTCTTTTCAGGCATCCAACCAAGGACAACGTTTCTTGCACGACTGGATTATCAAGTGGGCCATTGTTATTCAAAAATAGTTATCTTGATGGCTTCAATATCATGCATTTGTTTATTTGGCCATGACACAGCTCTTCATTGAATCAAGCCACACCTTGATTTAATGTCAATATCGGATGAATGTCAGTGGAATCCAGCAATTAAGAAATTCGTGAGTGCATGCTCAACAAAATAAATTATTTTCACGGCAGCTTCCGAACTTGATTTTGTGCGCAGTTAATAGTAAAGCACAAACTATAATTAATCAATTGCATGCAAGTAATGCTTTATAACGATTTTGAAAAACAACCTCATGATATATTTTATGAACCAGAAAATCGTAGACTTAATTAAACATGTATTCAGCTCAACAATCAATAGGACAGTTTTTTCCTCTAGTTGTACTGACCTGAATAGTTTTGATTATAATGGTTTGGGCTATCAATGGATAAAATTTTTTAACAAAACTTCAAACAATGTACAACAATCCACAATCATTTTAAACTTATACAGAGAATCGGACTAGCTTGTTTATTAAAATCTTAGTCTCTAATTCAAACCTTCAGATCAGACGACCAGAGTTGGCTCTACTGGCTAAATCTCAATTTAGAGTTGCAAGTAGCAACTTTATATGAGTACTGCATCTAAGATCAGAGCTATTAAATTTAGAGAAACCTTTGAAAGTTCATGGGTTGTTACCTTTTTATCAATTCTAAACTGAAAATTTCGGCATTTTTTAATTTAATTTTCGAGGCGCAGAATATATGACGTGATCGTATTCAAACCACTCTGTACGATTCGAAGCGATATGCTACAAGCGCGTGAAATCCAAGTAGCGACGAACAGAAACATATTTCTTATTCTTATAAGTCTTAAGCGTGTTTGTCGGAGTGAGCCCCATTTCTCGTGGCCAGTCGAGCTGCACCGCAATGCATTATGGTGCGTACGTAAACGGAACTATTCTACAGTGATTAAAATCGTATCGGCTTTTTGCATGCAGTTATATCACGCGGAACTTCTTCCCGCAACACAATATTATTGGTTGGTTACGAAATTGAAAATTTTATGCACGCAATAAAGACTGTTGCAGAACTTCAGGTCTGTAATCAGATTTTGCGCAGTCAAAAGTACAGCTGAGGTCTGAAAATACAGTATCTAGTAAATTATGTAACTTAGGTATAGCCTTTTGAAAGTGAACAAGCGACGGCCGAGTGAGCTGATTGAGCTAAGTATTCATAGTTCGTTCTATTACTAGTGAGATCGAAAATGTTATATTACACGATGAATATATTCGCGAAGATGATCCCATAACATAACCTCTGTGAATTACGTGACGTTAATAATACAAAAATGGTGGTCGCTCAAATGTCACTTTTATGTCATATTGACCGCTAAAAATGTAAACAAGAGAGATAGTAAATCAAAATAGACTTGCCAATAAAAACAAACTGCAAAACATCAACTGTGAAATATATATGGAGAATGACTTTTAAATTTGAAAAATAATAATTTTTGATAAAGTCACTTATCAACAAATTAAATTATTAAAACTTACAAATTAAAACTTTGCATTTCAGCCGCGTCGATCGAATGCAAGTCAAACAATAGTTAATGAGATGTCTCACCGTTCGACGCGCCTGAAATGCGACGAATAAAACAAGCTTTACTTTATTTATTAACAACTGCCTTATTAAATGTGTGTATTTTCGTACAACACATCGATGGATTGTTATCCCACACTACCGTTCTTTGACCTGTGCTTTGGGCTCGCCCCATGATGCTTCACATCTCACCAGTATATCTGTATATTATATATTCTGGTATTTTACCAAGCAAATTTTTCTCATTTAAGACCCTAAATAGTAAGCTATCCATCGTCCCTTGCGCGCTTAGAATTTGTAGCTTAGTAATTTTGGTAATATATATGTATAAGAGTGTATAATATCATCTGATTCGTTAATATAACTACTCATGTGTAGCTTGAAAATGTAGCAGTTGTCTCTTTCAAATAGAGGATTCTTGAAACTGATTACTTATCCGAAGGGTAGTAGAGCCCCAACGGCCAACGGGGAGTAACTGATTTAAAATCTTCACCCTATAGATATATATAAGACACATCACACGCAGCGAAAACATTAAACCGTTCTGCAGAATTGAAACATGCACGATAACAGATTAAAGTATTCATCGCGAAAGTATTCATCACTGAAATTGTATGTTTTCACATTCACAGCCGTTGTTTGAAAGAGTAATTGTCAATATTAAAATAAATAACCGACGCGAAGAGACCCATTGTAAAGTTTTAACATTGAAAACTCGTAATAGGTGCTTGCGTTCTTAAAATAAACAAAAAGAACTAGAAAGCGTTCTCGACTATGATTCTCAGCATTGGCCCAAAACACTTGAAAAGTAAAGGGTACCGTCAAAGAAGAACAGCTGCCACTTTTTAGGGCAATATTAATTTTTATTTTTCAACTGTAAATTTTTAATTAACAGTTGAAGTCATGACCATGTCAATATCGCGATAAATAACCGATGCGAAGCGAAGACGCGTATATTGTAAAGTTTTAGCAATGCAAACTCGTCACAAGTGCTTAATTGTGCTCTTAAAATAGACGGAAAGAATCAGAAAGCGTTCTCGACTATGATTCTCAGCATTGGCCGCCAAAACACTTGAAAAGTAAAGGGTACCGTCAAAGAAGAACAGCTGCCACTTTTTAGGGCAATATTAGTTGCTATACATGAATTATACGGAAATTATTTCCGTTATTATCTGTTTCTGCCCAATAGTTCATCTATCTTTAAGCCAACTCATAGAATAAAACATTTCACTTTCGAGAATTTTAAAAATCAGTTGGGGACAATATTTCCTACGCTACTTTTCAGTTACTTGTTGGAAGGTCACTAGCGCGGGCCTGCTATGATACTATAGGGCCTAACCCGGCTAACTATGTATATACTAATTCTATTTTCATATTATTCTTTCCTGAATGATCAAGACAGATCGTTTGAATTAACTTTAAGGAAAGTTTAGGGCTTTAACTGCGAGAGGTATTCATCCCTGGTAACAATCCATCGCTTAAGAATTTCTCACAAAATCGCTTCAACTTTTACAACTGTTGTTCGAAAAAGCCATTCCTGAAATGCTCTTGATACATGCATAAAATTTGCATGAATTGAATAGGCAATTTGCATGTTAGACTAACTTTCAATCTAGCCAAGGCGAACAAAATCGTTTACTACAGTTAAAAAGAGCACCCCAAAATTAGAAGAATTGCCAATTTTGGTGGCGAAATGTTGTAAAACATGGAAAATATAGCCTTGCAAAGTTTGCAAGTTTGCAAGTTTGCATATATTTGTATCACGCGACGAAAAAGTTACCAATTTTACGACAATTTCAGCTGAAAAATGGTAACTTTTTCGTCGCGTAATACAAATATATACAAATTAGCAAACTTTGCAAGGCTATATTTTCCATGTTTTACAACATTTCGCCACCAAACTTGGCAATTCTACTAATTTTAGGATGCTCTTTTTAACTCAGTAGTAAAATATTTTGTTCGTCTTGGCTAGATTGAAAGTTAGTCTAACATGCAAATTGTCCATTAGGATGTTGCTATATTATTGAGGTTATTTAATTATGCACAACAGTACATTCTATCTTTAGGGCACTTCATGCAATAAAACACTTCATTTTGAATTTGATTGGGAACAATATTTCCTACATATGGTAATTTTTGTAGTTGCTTGTTGGAAAGTCACTAGCGGCGTAGCTATGATACTAGGCCTAATTAACCCGCTATCCGTATATATTATACTGTTATTGTTTCACATAAACATTTTTTTAGCCAGGCGGATCACTGCCAAGTTATATAAAACTTTAAATATAAACCGACTATTTGTTTCAACCTAATTAAGCGCAAGTTTTGAAGCATCTAACATGTATTATTGATATATGTATCAGCCAACTTAAAACGGATCTCGACAACATGCAATATTGAGTATTCTTTTATAATTATTTGGTGTGGTAAACTGAAGTTTGCTACAAATTTCAGCTACATGATACTTGGACATGATACATGAACCTGGTCACTCTTATTGTGTCCCGGTTCCATATATAGGGGAGATTTTATTTCGCCTATACTATATCAACTCGATGTTAATTTTTCAGTAAAAATATGGACATAACGTTGTTTTTTTTCTGTAGTAAAACTATAGGGAGGCGAGATTATAGATAGATGAGACATTTCACTATTTGGGCTCGTTTGGAAAAGCCCTTGGTAAATTTAATGTCCAATCGGAACCATGCATTGGATTTTTAACCGGCCTTTAGGCAAAATTTTGAAAAAATTGAAACTAGACAAATATTTCATGGCAGCTTGAAAGAGCATCCTATATTTAGTGTATTGCAAAGTTTCGTTGGGAAATATTTTAACAAAGTTGACAATTTTTGTATACTTTTGTATTATTTTGTATTCTCATGAGAACTGATACGTTATGGGGGTGAACTGGGTATTAATTCCCCGCGCGTAATACGAAAATATAATACGAAAGTATAATTCAAAAGTATAATACGACATTACCAGAAATTTTCGACACGGTTGTCTTCAGTTTGTGAATAAATTGACTGTACATGTCATTATGGTGCCGTAAAAGTTACTATAATTTACATAGCAGAGACATAAAAAGTTAAAATCTCTCGCCATACAAGCGGTGTTATGATTAATTTGGCCGCGCGCCCACGTTTCCTACTTGTTAGCTAAATGTTGGCTAGTTTATTGGATCTTTAACCTTTTACACGAATTTTTCAAAAACTAGGTAAATATTTCACTAAATATTTCGCGTTGCGAAAAGAGGAAAATATAGTCTTGTGATGTTGGTAAATTTTTTTATACTTCCGTATTATACTCATTACCAGAAATTGCAGACACGGTTGTCTTCACTTTTTGAATAAATTAACTGTACATGCCATTATGGTGCCGTAAAAGTTACTATGATTTACATACCAGAGACATAAAAAGTTAAAATCTCTCGCCATACAAGCATGTGTTATGATTTGCCGCGCTCTCGCTGTGTAGAACAATTATTATTGCACCAGTTGAGACTTTGTTTATCGCAAAAGGCCGTGTTTGTTTTCTGCCAGTTGCAATTTTATTAAATCTGTTTATTGCCTGGTTAAAACCATACAATTCCATATAGAGCAACTAGTCTTAATAAAATTGCAATTGGCAGAAAACAAGCACGGCCTTTTCTAATAAACAAAGTCTCAACTGATGCAATAATAATTTTTCTACACAGCGAGAGCGCGCCGCCAAATTAATCATAACACCGCTTGTATGGCGAGAGATTTTAACTTTTTATGTCTCTGCTATGTAAATTATAGTAACTTTTACGGCACCATAATGACATGTACAGTCAATTTATTCACAAACTGAAGACAACCGTGTCGGAAATTTCTGGTAATGTCGTATTATACTTTTGAATTATACTTTCGTATTATATTTTCGTATTACGCGCGGGGAATTAATACCCAGTTCACCCCCATAACGTATCAGTTCTCATGAGAATACAAAATAATACAAAAGTATACAAAAATTGTCAACTTTGTTAAAATATTTCCCAACGAAACTTTGCAATACACTAAATATAGGATGCTCTTTCAAGCTGCCATGAAATATTTGTCTAGTTTCAATTTTTTCAAAATTTTGCCTAAAGGCCGGTTAAAAATCCAATGCATGGTTCCGATTGGACATTAAATTTACCAAGGGCTTTTCCAAACGAGCCCAAATAGTGAAATGTCTCATCTATCTATAATCTCGCCTCCCTATAGTTTTACTACAGAAAAAAAACAACGTTATGTCCATATTTTTACTGAAAAATTAACATCGAGTTGATATAGTATAGGCGAAATAAAATCTCCCCTATATATGGAACCGGGACACAATAAGAGTGACCAGGTTCATGTATCATGTCCAAGTATCATGTAGCTGAAATTTGTAGCAAACTTCAGTTTACCACAACAAATAATTATAAAAGAATACTCAATATTGCATGTTGTCGAGATCCGTTTTAAGTTGGCTGATACATATATCAATAATACATGTTAGATGCTTCAAAACTTGCGCTTAATTAGGTTGAAACAAATAGTCGGTTTATATTTAAAGTTTTATATAACTTGGCAGTGATCCGCCTGGCTAAAAAAAATGTTTATGTGAAACAATAACAGTATAATATATACGGATAGCGGGTTAATTAGGCCTAGTATCATAGCTACGCCGCTAGTGAGTTTCCAACAAGCAACTACAAAAATTACCATATGTAGGAAATATTGTTCCCAATCAAATTCAAAATGAAGTGTTTTATTGCATGAAGTGCCCTAAAGATAGAATGTACTGTTGTGCATAATTAAATAATCTCAATAATATAGCAACATCCTAATGGACAATTTGCATGTTAGACTAACTTTCAATCTAGCCAAGACGAACAAAATATTTTACTACTGAGTTAAAAAGAGCATCCTAAAATTAGTAGAATTGCCAAGTTTGGTGACGAAATGTTGTAAAACATGGAAAATATAGCCTCGCAAAGTTTGCTAATTTGTATATATTTGTATTACGCGACGAAAAAGTTACCATTTTTCAGCTGAAATTGTCGTAAAATTGGTAAATTTTTCATCGCGTGAAAATATATGCAAACTTGCAAACTTTGCAAGGCTATATTTTCCATGTTTTACAACATTTCGCCACCAAAATTGGCAATTCTTCTAATTTTGGGGTGCTCTTTTTAACTGTAGTAAACGATTTTGTTCGCCTTGGCTAGATTGAAAGTTAGTCTAACATGCAAATTGCCTATTCAATTTATGCAAATTTTATGCATGTATCAAGAGCATTTCAGGAATGGCTTTTTCGAACAACAGTTGTAAAAGTTGAAGCGATTTTGTGAGAAATTCTTAAGCGATGGATTGTTACCAGGGATGAATACCTCTCGCAGTTAAAGCCCTAAACTTTCCTTAAAGTTAATTCAAACGATCTGTCTTGATCATTCAGGAAAGAATAATATGAAAATAGAATTAGTATATACATAGTTAGCCGGGTTAGGCCCTATAGTATCATAGCAGGCCCGCGCCAGTGACCTTCCAACAAGTAACTGAAAAGTAGCGTAGGAAATATTGTCCCCAACTGATTTTTAAAATTCTCGAAAGTGAAATGTTTTATTCTATGAGTTGGCTTAAAGATAGATGAACTATTGGGCAGAAACAGATAATAACGGAAATAATTTCCATATAATTCATGTATAGCAACTAATATTGCCCTAAAAAGTGGCAGCTGTTCTTCTTTGACGGTACCCTTTACTTTTCAAGTGTTTTGGCGGCCAATGCTGAGAATCGTTGTTGAGAACGCTTTCTAATTCTTTCCGTCTATTTTAAGAGCACAATTAAGCACTTGTGACGAGTTTTCATTGTTAAAACTTTACAATGTACGCGTCTTCACTTCGCATCGGTTATTTATCGCGATATTGACATGGTCATGACTTCAACTGTTAATTAAAAATTTACAGTTGAAAAATAAAAATTAATATTGCTCTAAAAACTGCAGCTGTTCTTCTTTGACGGTACCCTTTACTTTTCAAGTGTTTTGGGCCAATGCTGAGAATCATAGTCGAGAACGCTTTCTAGTTCTTTTTGTCTATTTTAAGAACGCAAGCACCTATTACGAGTTTTCAATGTTAAAACTTTACAATGGGTCTCTTCGAGTCAGTTATTTATTTTAATATTTACAATTACTCTTTCAAACAACGGCTGTGAATGTGAAAACATACAATTTCAGTGATGAATACTTTCGCGATGAATACTTTAATCTGTTATCGTGCATGTTTCAATTCTGCAGAACGGTTTAATGTTTTCGCTGCGTGTGATATGTCTTATATATATATATCTATAGGGTGAAGATTTTAAATAAGTTACTCCCCGCTGGGGCTCTACTACCCTTCGGATAAGTAATCAGTTTCAAGAATCCTCTATTTGAAAGAGACAACTGCTACATTTTCAAGCTACACATGAGTAGTTATATTAACGAATCAGATGATATTATACACTCTTATACATATATATTACCAAAATTACTAAGCCACAAATTCTAAGCGCGCATATATATATATATATAAAAGATATGTTACGAAAAGTAGCATATATATGACTGGAACTAAAAGAGCGCTCAATACCGGAGAAAGTAGAGCGTAAACACAAGAAACAGACAAGTTTTTGCTGCTGTCGCTACCCTTGGTTTCACGCACTAGGCGATCATAAGGCGACTGACAGATAAGTTTAATTTATTCATCGTATAGGACACTGGAAATGTATCAGGTATTATGTTACGTTACATGACTATTGGTGATATGTTTACATAAAGAGAAAAGCTCTGAACGTTTATTCAGGAGGTTGTTCGCTTTGCTTCCTTTCATGATCAAAATCTTTTCTTCGAGACAGAGGTTGCACACAAAGTCCATTGAGAACGAACGCCATGGCAATGAAACAGAATTGTCAAAGTACATTTGGAGGCTGAAACGCGCGAAACGCTCATATGACATAAAATGGTCGATTGTCAAACGCGTGCCCTCATGCAAAGCTGGTTCCCGAAAATGCAACCTCTGTCTCGAAGAAAAGCTTTTGATCATGAAAGGAAGCAAAGCGAGCAACCTCCTGAATAAACATTCAGAGCTTTTCTCTTTATGTAAACATATCACCAATAGTCATGTAACGTAACATAATACCTGATTCATTTCCAGTGTCCTATACGATGAATAAATTAAACTTATCTGTCAGTCGCCTGATGATCGCCTAGTGCGTGAAACCAAGGGTAGCGACAGCAGCAAAAACTTGTCTGTTTCTTGTATATATATATATATATATATATATATATATATATATATATATATATATATATATATATATATATATATATATATATATATATATATATATATATATATATATATATAATACACAAGTTAGTCTCTACCAATGTCAAAAAAAAGTAATCGAACTTTGATGTGCACTAGGGCGTTCAATATTTAACATACAGAAATAATTCTTACGTAGTTGGAAAGACCAGGCTTTTAGCTTTTAATTGCCATCGTTTTTATAAAATTTTAAAAAAAATAAAGCAAATACAAAGGCGATAAAAATTGCAGGTCGAAATTGCATTTTTTCATCGTTGGGAGTAGTTTATTGAAAATCTGTTGAAATTTAATCCCACATCTCACTAGTATATCTGTATATTATATATTCTGGTATTTTACCAAGCAAATTTTTCTCATTTAAGACCCTAAATAGTAAGCTATCCATCGTTTCTTGCGCGCTTAGAATTTGTGGCTTAGTAATTTTGGTAATATATATGTATAAGAGTGTATAATATCATCTGATTCGTTAATATAACTACTCATGTGTAGCTTGAAAATGTAGCAGTTGTCTCTTTCAAATAGAGGATTCTTGAAACTGATTACTTATCCGAAGGGTAGTAGAGCCCCAACGGCCAACGGGGAGTAACTGATTTAAAATCTTCACCCTATAGATATATATAAGACACATCACACGCAGCGAAAACATTAAACCGTTCTGCAGAATTGAAACATGCACGACAACAGATTAAAGTTTTCATCGCGAAAGTATTCATCACTGAAATTGTATGTTTTCAACATTCACTGCTGTTGTTTGAAAGAGTAATTGTCAGTATTAAAATAAATAACCGACGCGAAGAGACCCATTGTAAATTTTTAACATTGAAAACTCGTAATAGGTGCTTGCGTTCTTAAAATAGACAAAAAGAACTAGAAAGCGTTCTCGACTATGATTCTCAGCATTGGCCCAAAACACTTGAAAAGTAAAGGGTACCGTCAAAGAAGAACAGCTGCCACTTTTTAGGGCAATATTAGTTGCTATACATGAATTATATGGAAATTATTTCCGTTATTATCTGTTTCTGCCCAATAGTCCATGTATCTTTAAGCCAACTCATAGAATAAAACATTTCACTTTCGAGAATTTTAAAAATCAGTTGGGGAAAATACTTCCTACGCTACTTTTCAGTTGCTTGCTGGAAGGTCACTAGCGCGGGCCTGCTATGATACTATAGGGTATAACCCGGCTAACTATGTATATACTAATTCTATTTTCATAATTATTATTCTTTCCTGAATGATCAAGATAGATCGTTTGAATTAACTTTAAGGAAAGTTTAGGGCTTTAATTGCGAGAGGTATTCATCCCTGGTATATAACAATCCATCGTACGCTCAGGTGTATTAATGCCTGGCTCTCCTTTTGCCAATACACGAAAATAGGTTGAAAATTATTTAAAAATTATTCGAGCCCTTCATGACCGCGGTTCAAGTGTTTTAACTTTTGTCTCAATAGTATCTTTAATTTACCATACATTTGGTTGCCATGGCAACGATCACGTGACATGTATGGCCAAAATTAGCATGTAAATTGAGCAACCTATTTCAACAGAGCTGCAGCAGTATAAATTGTTCTTTGAACTTGGCGAAATTGGTACAAAGAGATGCACTAGGTTTCGAGGATTATGAAATGAATCAGGAAAATTGTCGCTTGACCTTGGTTAGAGTAATATTGGAATGAATATGAAGAGCTTTCGCTGATAAGAATAGTTCATCGGAGAATTAAGTAGTGTTCTCTTTTGAAATGAACACTTTCCCGATTACATTAAGATACTTCCAAGTCTCGTTTAAGCAATTCGGCTTTAAAATAGTGCGAACGCATACAATTTATGCTGCTGCAAACCGAACGTGTTTTTTGCGTGGAGAATATCCACAGGCCATATTGAAAACGTCTACCGTTTACTGTAAAGGGTATCATATTTCGAACAACAGCATTGCGTTTTCATCCAATAGATCAAACAGAAACATGCTATTGTACAAATATCGAGCCTAATGTTTAAGAAATAGATTTTTGGTTCGATCCGTGTTTTTGTTCGAGGAAAGCTGACAACGATTCAACAATTAATACTGAACAACACAGACGTAGCTCGCAATAACAAGCTTATTATTTATCAGAAGTTCAAAGGTTAACTGTCTCACTCGGATATTGTATATGCAATAAGTATTTCAAAGTAAGAACGAAATTTAACCCAAAAACATTGCCCTGTTTTTGTTATACATTCTAGTTATTCATGTAGCTCTGATACGTTTTACTCCTACTTGGCTCAAACGCCTGAATTGATTCAAATACCCAAACAAATGTTGCAACGCGTAAAAATTCAAATAGACGCATTTCCAAAAGATCAGGCGTGAAACACTCGCGCATTATATCATGCAAATGTGGGCAGAGCCAGGCATTAAGTTGCCTGAGGTTTAAGAATTTCTCACAAAATCGTTTCAACTTTTACAGCTGTTGTTCGAAAAAGCCATTCCTGAAATGCTCTTGATACATGCATAAAATTTGCATGAATTGAATAGGCAATTTGCATTTTAGACTAACTTTCAATCTAGGCAAGGCGAACAAAATCGTTTACTACAGTTAAAAAGAGTATCCCAAAATTAGAAGAATTGCCAAGTTTGGTGGCGAAATGTTGTAAAACATGGAAAATATATAGCCTTGCACAGTTTGCACTTATTTGTATCACGCGACGAAAAAGTTACCAATTTTACGACAATTTCAGCTGAAAAATGGTAACTTTTTCGTCGCGTAATACAAATATATATTAGAAATACATGCATACAACAACCCCTCGCCACTAACTAAGAGCATGCAACTAAATTTTCGGAATTACATGAAGTACTTCGATAGGTTGTTGTCATAGCAACACGGCAATTGTCTTTTTTTTCTGTATATTTTTTCAAAATTACAAAATATTGAGTTTTTAATCCTTGTTTTTTTGACAATTTTTTTAAATGGCAAAACATTTGTCATCGGTATGTTATTACGCCTAATGTAAGCTTAAATTTGGTATAAAATACGACCTATTAATTACATTAATAATAAGAAGACAGTCTTGCATTTACAAAACATAAACTTACTCTGGAATTTAAACAGTGAATTAATAGACTGGATGAGTACGGCTACGCCGGCCTTTATAAAGCATTAAAACACAAGTATAAATACGCATTATCAACAAACTTACCTTGTGTTTCACGCCATAGTCAATTCTTGGCGCTTCTCTGTATTTTCCCTGAATTAATCTCTCTTCAATCTTCTTCGGCAGTCTCCTCGAGCCTTTGTCGTCGTCTACGCTCGTTTCGCCTTGCTAAACACGCTTGGCATAAAATGACGCGAAATCGGCCAAGTTCGTCATTCATTTGATTCAGCGGTTGTCCGCAACAGTGTAGGAAAATTCAATATGGCGCATTTAATGAGTGGAAAAAGGAATGTTTTCGCGATTAAAAATTTTTGTTAGATTGCACCCCAACTTTTTCCCGAAACTATTCAAGCATGTTGTGAATTTTGTTTGCACATTGTGAGTCGTACTGTTCTTAATACATTGAAAGGATGAATGGCTTATTTGTCTCGTAAAGGAATTAATATAGATTTATTGGACATCGTATTTTGAATGGAACTTGTCACGGACTCACTGGTTTGAAAAAAGCATATAAGGGACATAAAAATTACTTGTTTCAGAGGAAAAGATTACTCACATGCTGGCAAATGAGGATACTTTCTTCAACTGATTTAAACGTGGAAAAGGAAAATTAGATCGGCTTTATCCAGATACTTTATCACTCCATTCACTTGATGTATCTCAAGTGCTTTAATATATTTTATTGTTAGTTTAGCTTGTATATGAACTTATTGGCCAGGTTTGACTTTCTCGTTGTTACATTATTTGCCTTGCTTCTAAAAAGAATTTTTAAAAATTTGTTTATTGCTATAATTAGGCCAGGTCAGCATATTGCATTTATAGAGCTCAAGATCTGTCAGTGTGTAGATATATCAGTGTTTTATTTATATTGAATAATGTTTTGCTTATTTATTGATGAGTGAATATGTACAAACTAGAGTTGAATTGTAGCTGTCACTATTTAATAAATGAATAAAATCACCACTTCAACAATGTTTGTTGCTTTAACATCAGCTTACTCTGTTATTTTCTTGACCACTTACCTATCAAGTGATAAACTAATGATGTTTGGTCAGTAGTTAGAAGAAAATGTGTACTCAAAATACATTTTGTTACTCCACCAAGTCTAATTCTATACAGCTAAATTTGTATGGAGATGGTCCTGGGCATGGAGTCCTCTTGCAACTCTTACTCAAATATTGCTTATACATATTGGTTGCAAAACTAAAAGGTTAGTCAGATATATCTCTGGCTACTGTGCACAAGCATCACCTTGGAATAGAATATCCTAAATAAATGTGACACACATGTACAGTAAAACAGAAAAATTGGGCGCATGCCCTTACCTCATCTGTTGTCGGACAGTGAAAAGGTGACAGCTTCTATCATTCCAAATATTGAACTAAAGTCATGTGCATTTGAGCAGAATTTATAGCTTGGACACTAAATCATTGACAAAAAGAACCTATTTTTGTTGTTAGCCAAACTTACTCTATTGATTTCTGCCTGATGAGGTAACTAATGATATTGGACATAAGATTAATGACTTGTAAGTTTGGTAAATATCTTTCTTGTGTCAGTCAGGAAATGTGTTGTTTGGCAAGCAACACATATACTGACTGACATGATTGGAAAATATTTGCCAATTTGATTTTAAATGTAGTTTAGCATTAGGGGCACATTAGAGCAAGATGTGGCAAATATTTTCTAAAATAGGTAACAGTAATTCATAATTAGTATGACAACTTTAAGAAGGGCATGTTTATTCTGCTTCAGGCTAATCAGTGAGAAATTCAGTTGTGACACCAAGAATGCATTTTTTTGCTGGAGCAGGAAGTGACATACTCTTATTTTATGAACTTGTAATCCATGATCAGTCAGTTATGTTAAATTGGGGAAGGCAAGTAGGCAAACTCAACTACAGTACATTAAAACAACATACTTGCTTATTTGTCTACCTTGACACTATAATGATATGACATGCATGACCGTAGTCTGACAACAACTCCTTGTATTTTTAGTATATACGAAAGACATGATTTTTTAATCAAAAGCACTTCATTACATGGCATTAAGTAATTTGAATTGCACAAGGCATGTCACATTGCCCTAACACAAGGCTGTCAAAGCTGTACTTTGTAAGTATGTTGTTATAACTGCATTAAAAACTTTAGGTGTCACTACTTACTCAGTGAAAACATTAAAAAACAGTTAGTCAAGAGATATAAACATTGTATTTATGCAATCAGTAGACATAATTACACCTAAACCTTGGATTTTTACATTTACCATGAACTATGCAATATACTCAGTAAAAGTTATTCTAATTCTAAACAAAAGCAAGAAGATTTTATGATCTTCTAGACCACAATAACAGTTTATTCCCCTGGAAATATTTAGCGGCTAGATAAAACAAAACAGAAAATATAAAATCCTAATCTCACTATGAAAAAGTACAGCGTCGTCTAGTAACATATGTTAACATGTATACATTCTTTTGAATGAACAGATACTAGTATTGTTTACAAATATTAATATAAATATAACCAGCTCGAGGAGATAAACAACTGCCCGATCATCCTATAAAGTACTGAAAATAGATCACTAACTATTTTGTAGTCATTTCACTTATCTGGTCGATAATTCCACCTTTTTCCTCGTCCTTTGTAACGCCAGCATGTTGTAATCTTTAAAGGTCCATTTAACAACACTCGCGTGCGGCGCTCTTATTTCAAAGCGCTTTGTCGCCGTTTAAATGCCAAATCCGAAAAAATAAAAACATACGTTTTTAGATAAAAGCCACAGGCTTGTTATCATGACAAAATTCTGTACGAATTGATTAAAATACAAAAGTTATTTGAAGCCAAATTTCGGCAATTTTCATGTTATCTACTTCGGCGCACGATTCTCAAGATATAGTCCTCAAAGAATGCTCAACCGCTGCAAAACAATACGTGTAAATATGGCAACCTTGGTATCATTTTGATCCACTCGTCTCACTCTGTTGATCACAACTGTTTATATTTATCTAAAGATAACCTGCAGTGCCCCGCAACGGTATTAAAATGACGCATTTTTTACGAAATAATTTAGGCACCATTCTTCCTAAAAATACACGCGCCGTCAAGAAAAAATTGTTACGCTCGAGTTGGCCGAATTCGCTACATTTTATGCCAAGCGTGAAACGTTCTGCTTCCTCGTTTTCCTTTCGCTGCTTGCTTGACTCCATATTTGTTGACCTGATAAATCAGCTTTTTATTTAATTTTTACAACAATAAATTGTTGTTAAAGTTCCCAAAACTTTTTGCAAAAATACAAAATGTTATAGTGCAAAGAGCTAACTAAAGTTAAATATTTGCTGACAGTTGAATAACTTGAATTCGTGATTAATCAATCAACAATAAATTTTAAATCTGGCCAATCAGTGTTAGCCATTCATGATAGTCCGCCATATTGTTGAGATCAGTGAGGATGACGTCATGACATACCATTTTTACTACCTAACTACATTGAGTTCTATTATATCTGGAGAGAGCACGCCAATCTCCGTTCAGTCAAACAGTTGAAGCCAAAAACATGGCGGATTTCTGACGAATCATCACGCCATTTGACGCCATCTCACGCCATTTGACGCCATATCTATGGCAACGGCTAAAGGTAGTAACCGCTAGCCAGGCTCAATTTTGAGCCCGCGGCAGTTTTCACACCCCCCTGGATGTGATGTTGATCTTTTTCGCAGTAAATTTTTTTGTCCATGAGAATGATTTTGATGAATTTTTTGGGACTTTTACGATTTATTCAAAGATGTACAAGTTATTCATTGTATACTTGGCCTTGGACAGGAATGGAAAATTAATAAAGTCTTGACAATGTCGACAATTGCAAGATTTTTGAGGTGATGAGGAACACCAGCCTGAACTATTTGAAGTTTTGTATTTTAATAACAGGTATTTGAAAATTAAAGTTTCTTTCTTTTAAGTTTATTTTTTCAATTTTCATGTTCAATGTTGTTCTATATAAAATTTGTAAGCTTGACGACTGAATATACTCTACAGTCTTACATTGAATGTACAGATTTATGTTATGTATAACTTGGATCAGTTGGATGTAGAAAGTTGAAATTGCCTTCTGGTATATTTTGTATCTTTGAATTATAAAAACAGGGTCCTGAAAGGCTACTAATCCCGTTGTCCAAGTGCACAAAGCTTTCTATTGTTTTGTGCGAAGTCCCAGTGCATGGAATCTTATTTTCCTTGCAAAAATATATGCAATTCCCAGCTCCCAGTTTACCCTTTCCAGGACCCTCTAAAAATCTCATATTTCTGCCAAATTAGCTCTTTTATTCAGGTACATTGACACACAGTTTGTAAAGCTAACCACCCTGTATGCAATCAGACAGTAAAATACATAAATTTTCTACTCTGGCACAAATTGACACATATGTCTGCAAAAAAAAACACATCTCACCTTGATTTGTGGGTCCTATGCCTTTTTAAGGAAGGGGAGTCAAAGTCATCATTTTCCTAATGCAATTTTCTACTGATTTCAATGAATCCTATGTCCAACTACCATCCCCTGGGTGATACCAATGTGTATCATCTCACATCCTTTCTTGTCAATGTTATGTAATTTTGTTTTTAGTGAACACTGTAAATTTGACACCTGGTTTTTACAGACTCTTACCTGTTGTTTTTGTATCCTAGGGGAATGTCAAAAATGCATGCAAAATGTGTCTTGAAGATAGCATTTATGAAGGAAATTGGAGACAGCATTAATGCAGGACTAATTTTGAACTTTTTTAATTTGGCTTTTTACATGTATCATTAGTAGCTTAACATTAACAATGTAACTTTAAGAATAATAGTGACTACTGTGCAATATAGAATTTGACATTTTATTAAATTATTCATCATATCATAGATATGACATGATAAAATTTCTGCCTCTGTTGTTTTACATATGTATGCTTTATGCCATGTTGAGGTGAGGTTCTTACAGTAGACAGGTCCTACAAAATAAGAAAACATTAACAAGTATATTAGTATATTGTGGTACATTTTTGCCTTTACAACACAAGGATACACAAAGAAAAGCAAATGCCTTTATTCTATAAGGGTGGAACTATCAAGGACTCTCTTAAATATTGATAAGTCAATGATATTGACAATTATAATTACACAATTTTATTTTTAGAGAGTGACCCCATTCAATAGTGGCCCCCTGTATTTGGTCTTGAAATGTCTAATTTTCTGTGCACATGCAATCAACTATTGTATCTTTAAAAGGCATCAATGGCTAATACAAAACTTAACAATGAAAACATGCAGTTTTCTGGACCCTGTCACTTCTAAATTTCTTCTGATTGTTAATATAAAGTGTGAGTTACCTTGGTGCATTTGGAAAACAAAACCTCTTATGCCCTGTCTTGGATATTTTCCCTTTTCTATAGCTGACTTTTTTCTCAGGTATTGGATTTGCACATATACTGGCAGGTACAAACCTAAAACAAAGCCAGTGTGTACTTTCTTTAAATCTTCTGGTAGTATCTACTTTCTACACAAGCAGCTTAGCCGAAACGAGTTGCATAGAGATGCTGCTGAGTCCTGGAAAGTTAGGCTAACATATGCAAGTAATGCAACAGCCTTCACTCTTCAGCAAAACAAAGCTAAGCTAGCAATAAAAATACAATGCTCAGAAGAAGAAAAACTATGTCAATAATCTTTAACCGTTTGTATTTACGATCTAATGGTTTGTGTGATCTAAAAACACTTTATTATCAAACAAGATAAACATCGAAGCGTGTTGCCGTGTCTGTATTAATATCGTACGCAAAATACAAAGTATATGTTGTGTGAAACATACCTTAAAGAGGAATTCCCCTGCATTTCACGCCTGGCATTTTGCACGCGAAAACGATCATTCGAAGTGAGACAATTTTTTTCGCAACCGCGCGTATAATTTTGGAGCCTGGTAGGGAATTTAATTATTGAAAAACTCCTTAAATTCGTCAAGCTATTTCTGCTGCGCGTTTTCCTTGGTGGGTATTTGAGGGCAATAGGGAGGAAGAGGGTTTCTCGACGATTAAAATGATACCAATATCGCCATGGTTACGCGCAATGTTTTTCCATTGCAAAGCTTCTTCTTTGAGGCATTTTGCGCAATGGCGTATTTTTGCTTCGTTCAGGCTTCTTTTCATTTAATTTTTGGTTCCTATAGAAGTTCAGACATGTGTTAAAGTTCGTATGTTTTTTGTTTTTTAAAAAATGTGGTATAAAGGATCAAATTGTTCCTTTAAAAAGGCGAGAACCTGAGATATCCGAAGTTTTTTAGTATACGCGAAAGAAAACAAGGTTCGACACGTTAGCGGTTGAAGACAACGGCCAAAAGCAAAAAATGCAACTCAAAAGCCTGATGGATCGGACTAGAAGGTAGGAAACCTATTATAGACTTTGTGTTTAGTTGTGATCGCGTTTCTGATTCATACTTTGCACTGTTTCAAATTTTGTATATATCAACTTAACCACCATGATGCAACAAGAACTCACGTTTATTTTTGTCATTTTGTGATGATCAATTATAAAGTGCCTATGTTTGTTTACAGTTTTGCAAATATACTATCCCAGATTTAATATTGTATTTTATATATTGCTCATTTATTCACTCATGTTTATTAATGCTCTACACTAAGTTAGCCCAAATGGCCAAGATCAGTACTCATTAAAAAGTTCTTGGAGACAAGTACTTAATGAACACCTACAAAGCACCATGAAAAGCCATGTAGTACCAGTATATGAATATGCTTGCCGACTGCTGGTAGTAATGTTTACGGCTTAAACATTTTGCACTAGTCACTAGTTAACAGTCAAGCAATAATTGTAGTTTGAAGAAGTCCCAACCCAAAGCAATGAATTTTTTAAAAATTGGTACTTGATTATTGCCTGGGAGAAAATGATACTTGATGATGGCCTGAGAGGGTTAATGTTGTCAATAGTGATTGGTATGGGTATGAAGGGTGAATGATGTCAAAAATACATTTACATCGTCCTTCGTTATCATCGGGCAATTTGTTCATATCATCTTGCCAAGTAATCATGTCAAAGGGTTTTATCTTTGTATCAATGGGCGAAAGTTTTACACCATTACATTACACCATTATACATTATATCATTACGCTGTTCTAGCCCGATGACATGAAGTGCAAAATGTTTCGTTTCATTCATGTCATTGGGCTATGAGCCGTGTCAGCGGTCTCGCGCTTTAAATCAACCACTATATTTGATATAACTTGACGTTCTTGTAGTTCAACCTCGTGTCAATGTCGTGTTTTTCGCGCATTTTCGAACTTTTGCAAGGCTGGACGTCAATGTTTTTCTGTCTATTAAAGATTGGTAATTTAAGATAATAAGATTAATAAAACGAATGAGCGAAGTAACTATATAAGCAGTGCCACAGCTATATTAAGAACAGCAATCAATGAGATTGATCGACTCGGCGCAGAATCGGCGACAACAAGTACAGACATAGGACCGTGCTCATCACAGGCACAGCCATCTACGTCGGGAATGAACACAACAAACAACGTCTCTTTAAATAAATTAAATGAAAGCATTCAAAGCAGAGCTCAGGATAACTTTCGGTAAGATATGGTGCAAGTGAGTATTTGCTTTCCAATAGTTTGTTTTAATGTGAAAACGTCTTTCCAGGGGAAGGGGGGGGGGGGGGCTGAGTAGTCCCATTGTATGTCCCTTCAAGAAACCCTGATAATTCTTTCACTTACATTGAGGATCATTTGGTCAAAAATAGAAGTAAAAAGGCACAAAAAAGGTTATTAAAGTGTATAATAAATGCAAACTAACAAAAAATGCTCACTGGGGCATGAGAAAAGAGAGAATTCTGTGTGAAATTTGTTGATTGTTGTAGTATATGTATATATTTTGAACAGAAGTACAAAAACAGGGTATTTTTATAATTAATGTCTGTGATAACCGTAAATATTAAAGCATGTGTACATTGTCTTATTGGCAATCTTATTTTTTGTGATAATAGGAGGGCATTTCCAGGGTTGTGTGGAAGGAGCTTAAAACGGTCACCAACAAATGATGTGAAAGGGAAAGCACCAGCTAAAAAGAATAGATATGTCCCCTTTTTTCAGCCTAAGGAGACATGGACTCACAACTTTTGTTTACTTGGATGTGTATCAGATGATATTTCTCCATCTAAAGATGAGATTGTCCTTCTTCAAAAGGCAGGATTAGGGAAAAGGAAAATTGTTTTCCCTAATAAGAATGCAGATCATGATGGTTTTATGAACATTCTTGAAAAGGAATATCCTAAAATAAAGCAAGGAGGAGGTATAGAGCTTCTTCGAGCAGTTGGTGGAGGGGGAGGTCAAAGAAAGCTTGAAGTTTTGTCACCTGGACCACAAGGATATTCGATAACATACCTGCGAAACATTATATGTATAGGACAGGCAACAATATATTTACGACCACTGCAAAAGGATCTGGATCTAACCCCGCTACCTATTGATGTAAGTGTTTATAAATATTTTTTTATTCAGTATTAATTATTGTACAATACAAGCACATTTATCTTCATATGTATACTTTAATGTAGGTAATGTGATTTACTTCTTAGAAGCTAGGATTTGATTGACTGCTGTGTGGAAGGCTTAACCTACTAAATATGTTTGTACTATCTCCTGATGAGTAAGATCATCTGGGTTTTTTACCCGAGAGAAGTAATAAAGTAGGCATGTGAGTGCACATTTGCCACTTAAAGGGTTAAATACCAGTACATTGTTTATTATTTTCTTTGCTCAACCATTTTGTTGCATTTTATTTCCATCACAGATCTCTAAAGAAGGTACAATTAGCAGTCCAAAAGTAACTTGTCTTGCATGTGGAGAAAAATGTAATTATGGTCATCTGAAGTACCATCGAGAGAACAAATGTAAACAATCCACATTGATTGTAAAGGTAATGAATTTTAGAACTGTATGTACTGTCCTATTTTCATAAGAATGTGGACTAATAAAAGGGGTATACAGTTGTCTGTACAAGACAATGCTCACTTCAAGTTTAAATTAATGTCTGATAGGATGAAAAAGATAATGGTAGTAGTGCTGATGAAGTTATTGAAGTTTCTGAAGAAGCAAAAGCTGTTGTTGATGGTGAAACCAATAAATCTAATGTTCAATCAGATTACGAAACAGAGGTGTGTATACATTGTATGTCATGGCTGTTCAGAGCGGACATTTTCTCAAAATAGACCATCAGTCTTCTTTACAGAATATTGTTATCATTGTAGGATGATATATTCAATAACTTAAAAGAACTGTTTGCAAAAAGTGATCAAAAACATTTGCGAGAAGTGGCAGAAAATTCAATTTCTACCAATTAAGCAGTGAATTCCATTCTAGAAAATAATGACTCAACTGATAAAACAGGTACATACAAGGCTGTATGATTGTGTACTAGCATAAAATGGGCTGTTGGCCCAACCACTTGATCTGGAAAAGATTTGGAAGAAACAGTCTGTTTGGAATGTTATTTTAAGTTGGCTTTCTTACTGTTTCTTTTAAATAAATTGCTATAGTTTCTTTTTTATTTAATGCATGAGTGTGGGATGTAAATAGTCTGGAAAGGTACCGTATTTAACAACTGAAGGATTTTTTAACACTATATTTTTATAGTCTTCTTATATTTCAAAAGATCCATTTGGTGAAAATATGCATTTTTAGTAAAATGGTTGGAGTTGATATTTTTTGAATTCAAAAAAAAATAAAATTAGTCGGCTACAATTTGTTAAAAATGCCTATATCAAAAGAATGAAACACTAGATTCTGTAGAAATACAAGAAGAAATCTAAAAATACACATCATCCCATTTCGAAGTTTGTTGTTTAAAGTAAAAATACTTTTAGTGCCTGCACATTTTTATTTACAATTTGAGATAAAATTTGATGATGGTACTAACTTGGTACTAAGAAAAATTTTGAAGCTACTTGTTTTGTGTAAATGTGATTAACATATATGTGAGATAGCAATCTATACCAGTAGCATGCATGTGTTATAATGTCAGTCTATTATAAAATTTTAGGGCATATAGAAATACAGACTGACATGAATAAAGAGGAAATTGTCCAACAGTTTAGGTTAGACAAAGTCATTCAAGGATCACAAATTATAGATGTGGATCGAATGTCTAAATCCATCCTAAGCCAACTAATGCGGATTTACAAAAACCCAGGATTATCCATTAGGAAAGTACCTGACATCAGTTTTACTGGCGAGACTGCAGCTGATGTTGGGGGACCAACTCGAGAGTTTTTCCATGTAGCAATAGACAGCCTTGTCAAAGTTGATGAAAGATCTGGCATTCAGCTATTTTTTGGAGTGGTAGGCCACATGTTACCACTCTGCAGTTTGGATGCCCTTTCTGGTGGGTGCTTTCTTATGGCTGGCAAATTATTAGCCCACAGCACATTGCATGGTGGTTCAGGCTTGGTTGGTTTAGCGCCAGCAGTTGTCAAATACATTGCCACAGGTTCAGTTGATATCGCCCAGGCTCTTGTGACAATGGATGACCTTGGAGACATTGAGCTGAAAACGTTACTTACTCAAGTAAGTTGTACAATGTTATACATAACTGAGTAGAATTGATAATCGTACATGGTGCTTAACTGGTTGGGTGCTATCTCAGAGCTTAACCTGTTAAGCAGCAATGCACCCCCAGTGTGCCCACTTACTTTTTACTTGTCTAATTCCAGCTTAATGGGCTAAAATTATAACAATCATTAACCTAGTTGTTTTTCTGAAACTTTCACTTCTGCATTTTCCCATTATTTTGTGATTTTTAATATTCAAGGATACATGTCACGAGAACTTTTCCAATAATTAATTATTTGAAAATTTATCGTTATAACATATCCTTGAATGTTCAAAATCAGAAAATAATACATTTACTTCTGTTTCAGCACTCGTTTTAAAATTACTTTTAAAGATTTTTACTTCTAATCACTAATTTTTGTTGGTATAGTATAACCATTTTTATATTGCTACTAGGTTTTCTACTGTTCTTGCATGGTACCAACATGTTCACACCACTGTACAACTATTCAGTGTACTTTATATTATTTTATCACAGGTGCTTGATAACAGCTGCCACAACCTTGATGAAACTGATCGAGACAAGATTGAAAGTCTCATGGTGAGACATGGATTAAGTGATCTTCCCGTGACAGATCAAAACAAAGAAAAAGCAGTTCAAGATATTATTGTTGCAGAAGTGCTGACAACAAGAACAGCCGCACTTGATGCTATATTTAAAGGCATGAACAGTTGTGACCTTGGCACATTGATGAGGTCCAATCCACCTGTTGTATCTATTGTGTTCCCTAGTCTGGAAGATACAGAAGTTGATGTGAAATTAATGAAGGCCAGGTTCAAAGGAGTTGACTCATTTGATGCTAATGAAAAAAGAAATGCAGTGCAGTGGTTTCTTGATTTTCTGGAAGATGCTGACAAAGAATCAGGTATTGGGCCATACACAAAAAAAAATGTCACAAAAAATATTTGCCGATTTTTTAACCCCACACTCTCTTGTGACAAATGGTGACAGTTGGCAACAAGGTTTCTCTTTCTAGGCTTTTACTCTGAGCTACCCGCTATGAAAGAATGTGCCAGATGTGCCTTTATTTTTCCCCTAGTAATACTTTTGTATAACTTACTGTCATTTGACTTAACATACGGTACAAATTGAAAAAAGTTGATTCAGAATCAATTCACTGCTTTGTGAAGTGGCAGTCCTTTGAGATATCCCTTCTCCCTCTGTGACATTATCATTATGTAGTTTGACAAGAAGGGCTATTTTAGTAGTATAGTAGGAGGTTTTCGAGCCGGATTTTTAGGGGTGTGCAGGGATGTGCAGAGGGGTGTGCACAAAGGGATGTGCAGAGGGGTGTGCAGAGGGGTGTGCACAAAGGGATGTGCAGAGGGGTGTGCAGGGATGTGCAGAGGGGTGTGCAGGGATGTGCAGAGGGGTGTGCACAATGCGTTACGTACACAAGCCGTTACGTACACCCCGTGACGTACACACCGTGACGTTCACTATAGCCGTGCTCTGATTGGTTAAAACAGCGTACGTATACCCCGTGACGTACGCCATAGTCGTGCCCTGATTGGTCAAACTGCGTACGTACACCCCGTGACGTACACACCGTGGCTGCGTGAGGCTGCGCGAGGTTGCGCAAGCCTCCACAGGGTGCCGCACTAATTAGTGTGCGAGAATGTCGCGCGCTGATTGGTCGAAAATCGTACGTACACCCCGTGACGTGCGCACCGTGACGTACACTATAGCCGTGCTCTGATTGGTTAAAACAGCGTACGTATACCCCGTGACGTACGCCATAACCGTGCTCTGATTCGTTAAAACAGCGTACGTATGCCCCGTGACGTACGCTATAGTCGCGCTCTGATTGGTTAATGGGTGGTGGCATAAAACTATATAAATTCACCGATGCGTTTGGACTATATAAGTTTACCGTCGCGTTGTACTCACTACGATCACTAAGCTGTTTAATAGAAACTTGAAGACAAGAATGAATAACCGACGCTCTGCAAGAAGAAGACGAGTTTGTGGTTGTGGATTTTGTCAGGACGATGTGGATAAAATATCCGCTGTTGAATATCAGAAGTTGTTTTCCCTGATCGAAGTGATATATACACACGCTGTTTTTACTGAAATCGAGCGGCTCTGTGAAGAGAATTGTTGTGGTTGCAAGATTGATCACCCAAGTCAAATACAACATGACTGTCTGATGCTGACTGAAGAAGAAAAATGGGAATTATATTACAAAAAGGCTGTCGCATTACTGAACGAAAATCGATCGGTTTGGGACGAATTTACCGAAGCAACAAGGGTATTAAAACTGAGTTGTCATAAAGACGCTCTCGAACATTTAAGACACTTAGAGAGAGAGTCTGAAATCGCTTTGTATACTTTGTGGCAACTGCACAGCAATAAGGAAGACCGTGAAATGAATTGTATTTTAGGATATCTTGCTTATTGGAGAGGAAGTAATAAATAACTTTTACTGTCTGAGACATTGTGGTGGTAGTGATTTTGTTTTAGTAATTTTATTTCAGCGCTTTACTACGAACAGTGTTACGTACGCTATAGCCGCGCTTTATTTACATTATCTGCATTCTTTCAACAATAAAAAGGGTTCATATTTTATATGTCGTGTTTGTGTTGTGTAATATAGTCTAGCTATTATGTGTCGCGTTATATGACCGTGTATTTTGTTTGGTTATCGCACAGTATTGTTTATGAAACGGGCAAAGATATCGATATCTTCGGATACTAGTCAGAATATGTTTAGCACTGTAGTAAAAAATTTAAAGAAAGAAGTACAGGTGATATTTTGTGAGTAAGAAGGATTTATATCGTCATTTTAGTATACGCAGCATAACAGACTCTATCACTATTGCATCATGTAGTTATGTGGCAAGGGATGGTTAAAGCATGTAAGATTTTGAAGTATCCAGAGTCATCGGCCATGCACGGAGACTACTTTGAAACAATGTTTGATATGTCTTGTTTCATTTGGTTTCAGCTGTATTCCGAATCCCAAAGAACAGAGTGTATTAACAATCTTATTGACTATATTATTCGCGTGTGTAAATTGAAATTCACATCAACTGTATGATGTATTATAAATCATTTTAAATCTTGTTATATATACTATGCATATTCTCTGTGGCTGTAGTATAAGCAAAATCACCCATTGGTTGTCGCTATTCAATCAAGAAATTATATCTTCGGATACTATTCAGAATATGTTTAGTACCTTAGTTAAAAATTTAACGAAAGAAGTACAGGTGATATTTTGCGAGTAAGTAGGATTTATATCGTCATTTTAGTATATGCAGCATAACAGGCTCTATCACTATTGCATCATGTAGTTATGTGGCAAGGGATGGTTAAAGCCTGCAAGATTTTGAAGTATCCAGAGTCATCGGCGATGCACGGAGACTACTTTGAAACAATGTTTGATATGTCTTGTTTCATTTGGTTTCAGCTGTATTCCGAATCCCAAAGAACAGAGTGTATTAACAATCTTATTGACTATATTATTCGCGTGTGTAAATTAAAATTCACATCAACTGTATCATGTATTAATAATCATTTTAAAACTTGCTATATACTATGCATATTCTCTGTGGCTGTAGTATGAGCAAAATCACCAATTGGTTGCCGCTATTCAATCGAGAAATTATGATTTTTTTGAAGACATTGCATAAGTGAATATAAGTCCTACGCGATGTGCATCATAACAACTGCTCATAACAACTTTTAAGCACATCCTGGTATACTCATACGATCCGAATTATTGGGATTGCAATAGCATGGGCCTGGGCGTTTTGCTGCGACGGGACTCCCGGGACCTGATTTGTCCCTCCACGGGACTTTGTGTCCCTCCACGGGACTTTTTGTCCCTCCACGGGACTTTTGTCTGGAAATAAATCTTTATGAGCATATGCTCAAACAGCATGAGCACTTGCTCATATGCTCACAATTGCTCATGAGCACTTGCTCATTTGCTCATAAGGTAGATTAATATATATATAGTTCTTTGAGACCCAAACACAAACATTATATCTTCAAATTATTTTAAGATCCTAAGGCTGGCCTGGGTTCGTTTTGCTGTGACGGGACTCCCGGGACTTTATTTTTCCCTCCACGGGACTTTGTGTCCCTCCACGGGACTTTTGTCTAGAAATAAATGTTTATGAGCACACACCCATACGTTATGAGCACTTGCTCATACGCTCACAACTTCTTATGAGCACCTACTCATTAATTTGCTCGTGAGCCATCGCATTAATATAACCCTCGAGGGATGACACCAGACTTAGATATGTATTTGATAAATTTATTAAAAATTGAAAAGAGAAGGAGACTTTGTCCATTAACTCTACAAAGTATACTTTATTAACACGCTCATGTAGAGAACAGTTAATCGGCCGCATCATCATTTTCCTTTGTAAAACTATAATCTTTTAAAAGTCTTCTTATCAGAAACTTTCTCTTATCAATAGCAGCTTCCATAGCTTCTTCTGGGTTTCATCAATGCATTTTTTAGCATGATTTAGAGGTAACGCGTGTCTATCAAGTGATAGAGTATACCCCTAAACCATGTTTTAAACCATTCGGTGATGCTGTGTCTAATGCCCGCCGCGCTGGGGACGCCGACCCTTCAAAAGCTATTATCGCGGACACAATGAAACTCGTGGGCAATTCATCCTATGGGAAAACCATTACTAACAAAGAACGGCATCGGCAAGTTAAATTCTGCGACGACGACGAAGTACCGAGCTTGATCAACTCGCCATTCTTCCGCGAACTAAACCCCATTGACGACAACACGTACGAAGTGCAAAGCAGCAAGAAAAAAATTAAACTAGACTTGCCTCTTCAAGTTGGTTTCTTTGTGTACCAATACGCCAAATTACGCATGTTACAATTTTACTATGACTTTTTAGATAAATATATAGATAGACGTGATTTTGAGTATTGTGAGATGGATACCGACAGTGCCTATATTGCCATTAGCGGTGAATGTTTACAATATTTAGTTAAACCTGAAATGATACATGAATTTGGAAACGATAAATGTAATTGGTTTCCTCGAACAGATACAGTAGAGCATGCTAAGCATGATAAGAGAACACCAGGATTATTTAAAGTAGAGTGGGAAGGGGATGGGATAATTAGTCTATGTAGTAAGACGTATTATTGTTTTGGGGATGGGAAAGACAAATTTAGTTGCAAAGGGGTGAACAAGAAAAATAATGTAATTAATAAAGATAAATATTTAGATGTAATTTTAAGTAAACGTAGTGGGTCGGGTGTAAATAGGGGATTCGGGGTTATGAACAATACAATGTGCACATATGTTCAAGTTAAAAACGCTTTTAGTTACTTTTATCCAAAACGTAAAGTTTTGGAGGACGGTGTTTCAACCATCCCATTTGATCTGTAAATAGCTATTTTGTGAATATATCTTTTCAACAACTAACATGTGTGCGTGTTATTACCATCTGTGACGGGGCAATACCCAATCGTTTCTATTTACTTTGTCCGAGGCGAATAAAACCTTGACAACACGGGGAATCATATATCATGGGATATGTGGTTTTGGCAATATGAAACCCAGAAACGAATTCGTTTAGATTCTTTCATAGATTTGGTGGCCCTTAGAAGGGCCGGTTTTTTGTCCGTCTTTAAAAAAGACCAGGGATTTGGATCTCTCCACCGAATATCGAGTCTTCACAATCTGCATTAAGCATTACATCTGCGAAGAGATCTTCATCCCATAGCAAATTCTTTGGTTCCACCAGATGATTGGTTGGTTCCTTAGTCGTTTTTCGATGAAGAATCGGCTGAACAGCCAGCCAATGATCCGGAGCGTTCGCTCTCAAGTACTCCAACACAATTTTCAACTTTTCGCCTTCCCTCTTCAACTCTTCGACCTCAGTCTTTCTTCTGGCTCGGTGTTTTGCCGAGCGTAACCTTGCCTTCTCTTTCCGTGTCTGGTTCATGGCTATATACCTTGAATGTGCTTATAGGCCCCCCGTGTTTTATACATTCTCGCGACCTTAGGTGATTGGTTGAAAGAAAAAAAGCGCGGCAAGCTCACCGTTACGTGCGCTATTGCAACACTCTGATTGGTCGGATAGCGTACGTACGCAAGACTTACATAATATATGCAAATCAATTTGAGAACCTACGGTATGGGTTAGTTTTGCTGAAACGGGACTCGCGGGACTTAATTTGTCCCTCCACGGGACTTTGTGTCCCTCCACGGGACTTTTGCAAAACCTAATATCACTTTGCAGGACTTGCGGGACACAATTTGTCCCTCCACGGGACTTTTACAAAAACAGTATTTAGTTTTATGTTTAACAATATTTAGTTAAATCTTTAAGTTCAATACTTTTAGTTTGTACCACGATTCCTTCATCTTCCAGTAAGTCAAAAATGGTTTGTGGCACTTTATATGCACCACCAGGGAACACATGACGTACAGTCGCTTCGCAGGTTTTCTCGTGCCTGTTAAGCGCCCAGGCTGTTTTCCATAACTTGTCACACTTTGAACAACAGTAAGACTTCGAGTACATGTTTAGGTTTTTGATATAACTGAAATGACTTCCGTATAGGTTAAGATACATGCTGTTGGCGTACGTACGGTGAGATCTTTGAATGAGTTGAGCTACAATACCCGTCTTGTCGTTATCCTCATCCTCATATTCCACAAGTCGGTATACATAAATATTCAATTCAAATAATTTCTCCAAGTCTGGAAGTTCTTCGAGTGTAACACCATCAAAATCTTCAGAGTCGTCAGCATAGCGTTCAAAATAATGCTGAGTGTCGCGTTCTAAATTGTGTGCGTGACATCCACGGTGTAGAGCCAAACAACGGAAAAAACACAGTTTGTCCTCGTACGGTAAGCCAGTATTCTTGTCACAGTCTAGTGAAACAACAGCGGGATTTTCCAACACGTATTTCGGCAAACGGGTACTACGACCAATAGGGTGATCGCGAAGTTTTGTCACGTAGAATGTAGCGTTTGTAATATCCATAACAATCCATTTTGAGTTCGGACGTTTTTGCCGAGCCCATTCAAACACATCCAAGTTCTCCAACGCCAAACGTACTTGTTGTAAATCTTCACGACTGCGAATCAGAAAGGGTGCCTCGAACACCCGGTTGTTATTTGCAGAGGAGTGATGGTACTGCGCCTGTTCCGTATCGTTGTTGAACAGTACAAAGCCAAAGGAAAGGTTAAGTTTAAATACGGTCGTTTGGTCTTGAAATATACGTTCGACATCACTAACAAGTTCGCCCATATTCAACGAGTTTAAGCGGTAATTGTACCAATCCTGAACTCGATTGCCACGACTTTGTCTGGTTCGGATGGTGCGCCAATGATCTCGATGTAGTGTAGACGGTACATCAGCTGGTGGGTAGACGGGATCTTGAGGAAATGGATTGGCCGTCGAAGCCCCTAGATAAAAAAAGAACATTGTTTTTTTAAACATCTGCGATTCGCAAAATTGACATAAACTGCACCCGATGTTGAAGTTCCTAGGAAGAGAAATATTTGAATAATATCAATTTTTATGCTCACCATCATTAACTCTCGCTCGTTTCACTTGGGTCGATGTAGTTTCAGTCACCTTACGTTTACGACTGCTAACTGGTCCGTTGGAGGTCTCTACAGAGGTAAAAGTTTCAAATTTCAAGTCCCGATTATTTTTTTGATTAGAGCTGACACAACTTACCTTCGCTTACTCTTGCCCGTTTTTCTCGGGTTGTAGTGTCTGTCCTCTTTCGTTTCCCACCACCGACTTGATGCACATTCCGCTGATGAGCCTATAGCGGAAATATATTCCGAAACACCTCGCCACAGATGTTACATGTATATTCACGTTCGGCTCCTCGTCGCTCATGCATCTTTAGATGTTCGTTAAGCTTGTCCTTGAAATAGAAAATAATCAACGTTAGTAAACTCAAGTTCAAGTTTCAACCTTACGACAACTTACTTCCACTCTAGAACAAAACTATAACTAGATCATACCTTTCGACTAAATTTCTTATGACACCTCTGACACTCGAAGTTTTTTTCTTCATGGATTTTTTCATGACGTTTCAACTTATCTCTTGTAGCAAAGGACTTCTGACATTTGTCACAAGTAAATTGTTTTTCATCAGAATGAAGTGTTTGAATATGTCGTCTCAAGGTGGTAGAACGCGTAAACCTTTTACCGCATTGATTACAACAATGGTCAGGCTTGTTTGGCTCTTCCCAATCATTCCACTCGGCAAGAAATTGTTCTTGAATCTCTGGCGACCATGACCCAAACATGTCGTCCACCGCCAACGCACACAGTTCACGATTCAACTCCTCATTCTCCAGCTCTTCCATAAACTGATCTCTCCTAAAACATAAAACCAAATTCATAAGACTGCTTTAAACCCAAAATTTAATACAACATATCAACTTACCAGATATTTTCCTGATGTTGTTGAGCCATATTATCCAAGTAAAAGATTTCGTACAAAAGACTCTTGTGTTTCTTGCCAAGTTAAGACGCGCGATAATAATGTAAGCTCGATTCGACGGTGGATTTATATAGTTTTATACCACCACCCATTAACCAATCAGAGCGCGACTATAGCGTACGTCACGGGGCATACGTACGCTGTTTTAGCCAATCAGAGCATAGCTATGGCGTACGTCACGGGGTGTACGTCACGGGGCATACGTACGCCAACCATTAACCAATCAGAGCGCGCGACTATAGCGTACATCACGGGGTGCACGTAACGGCTTGTGTACGTAACGCATTGTGCACACCCCTCTGCACATCCCTGCACACCTTTCTGCACATCCCTTTGTGCACACCCCTCTGCACATCCCTCTGCACATCCCTTTGTGCACACCCCTCTGCACATCCCTGCACACCCCTAAAAATCCGGCTCGAAAACCTCCTACTATACTACTTATTTTTTTAAAACAAAGCCATGCCCACATTATATGTTTAACCAGTGAAATAATCTATTCAAAGCTTTTTATTATTATTACTGATATATTATTTTGCTGTTATTTTTTACTACGCCCTACTGTTTGTATACTATTTTTGAACTTTCATTCTTTGCAGACCCAGTTTCAGGGAAACGACTGACATCTACATTGCTCATGTTCATAACTGGTACACAAATCTTGGTTGATGAATTCAAAATTGAATTTAACAACGATCCCACTAAATCTCTTTTGGAAGCCGACAGTTGCTTCAATAAGGTTATTTTGCCAATTTGTCACGACAGTTACGCTAAGTTCAAGGAGGCATGCAAGTTATCTTTAGCTTGGGGTAGTCAAGGTTATGGACGGTTTTAGGTTTCAAGTGAGAGGTTAATGTTTAATGTTGTGTTATATCTGTTCCTCAAAAGTTTAGAATATTGTGGATCATATTGATAGGGGTGCACTAGATAAACAGTGTAATTTTAGTAAAACATGGTCAATACTGTATTTTAGTTGAAAAAAACGTGGTTATAAGATATACTTAATATAGTAACGTTTGTGATTTGTTAGAGTGCGCGTAAACCACGATTTATTGTGCGAAAAAGCGTGGGAAAATTTTTATCAGCAAATATCTTTTTTAAAAAATAATGAATTTAATTTTTTCACTTGGGAAGTTGAGAGGGCATTATCAAACATTTAGAATTGCAGTATGTGTAGCTTAAAATGTCTTGTTAAATTTACTGCAAATAGTGCTTTAGAAATTTGCACAGAGGTTCAAGTAACATACACATCATTTTGTTTAGCTCAAGTATATTTTTGCTGCCATCAAAAATATTTAAAAATCTTAAATTCACACAACTTACATACTCCTAGAAATTGCAGCAAAATTGCAAACTAGGTAAACATGTTTTTAGGGATTTATGCTATGCTAAATAATGTCTACATGTTCCATGACAAAGGCAACAGTGTTCAGGTATATGTCAACTCCATGGTTTACACTAAGTTGCTTTGGATCAATGCATCTTTGTAACTCTATAATTATGTGCCTCTTCACTTAGTGGACACTCTGTAATTGGTACAACAATTCCATCAGATTTAGGGAAACTCAGTCCCATGCTTTCAAAATCAATTCCATAGCTTTCTTGTTCTCTCTGTGGACGTTTACAAGAATGCCAAAAGTTAGATGTGCTACCTACAGTGCTGTAATGTCGGCAAAGTTTCTTACTGATTTTGCCATGACATAATAAAAACAAGTTTGTTAACCAATTGAGTGTTAGCACTTCCCCCCCCCCCTGATGAGTAAAATTGTCTGAGATTAGTCAGATTAAGATAATAAAGCAGGATGTATCCTGAAAATGACCTTCATGATTTTGTGACAAGACTCCTCCCCACTACTGTTTGCAAGCTGGTGTTAACGTAAAAATGGTTTGTTTATATTTGTCAAGATTTTATATGACTAATACCTTTTGCAAAAAATAATTAACAATTGCTCAATTTCTAAGACTTAAAAGACTTGTATGTTATGAATTTAAAGTCTCATGGTATAACTAAAAGTTACACTAATTACAAAACATGCACATTACAAATGTACACAAACACATTTTTATGTTAAAAGTTAACAGTACAGTAGCTTGCAAATGGTAGTAACCAGTGGATGTTGTTATAAAATGCAAGTAAAAAACCAGAATTACATTCTGTACCCACCTCATTTAGAGTTTCCCAAACTTCCTTTGCAATTGTTCCATGATGATTAGCAATTCTAAACAAAACCTCTGATCCAATGTTGGTTTGGAGTTAAATTTCCGGATCCTTCAATAGGATGATTATCCCATCCTTGAGTGAATTTTTCTAAGCAACTGTTAATTCTTGGTGTGAAGACATATTGCAAACAGAACATATGAATCTCATTGTCGATATCAAAGTACCCCTCACTTTCAAGAAAATTAAACAAGCAGTAAAATGTGTATACACAACAAACATAAACATCAACCCAAAGTCGTTCAATACGCTGGTTGTGTACACTTTTTCCACTGATAAAAGAGCCTCTATCTGGACCCCTTCCAGGATGGTTAAACATGAATCGAGCCACATCGACGTTTTCGACACCCTGGTCTCCTCTGACTCTTGAGGGCAGTCCATGATTACTTACAGCTTCAACAAAGGCTTCAAGCACTGTTTGGGCATTGTTGTTTGTATTGCATTTTAGGTACATGATCTTCCTGGAGTAGCCGTCAATGCATCCATGTATTACAAATCTCCACCTATTGAAGAAAATGATATGCCAGAATGTATAGCACATTGATACCAATATTAGCACTTGTAACTAGCACATAAAAACATACCTTATTAATTTATGATGACCATCTAGGTGCCAAAGAGCAAGTGGGCTTATCACATTGTAGACTCTTCTAGAAATTGGTGTAAGTTGTAAAGAACGCAACAATACACCTTCAGGATCTGATCTTTTTATCGCTTCTCGTACACGTATTTGTTGTACATTTATACCACGTGCTCGCAGAAAACCAATCATTCTCCTGTAACCACAGTTGGGAAATTCGAATACTAACTGCCGCGTAATTTCATCTAACTCGGTATTGCTTATTGTAGAATAGGTTTGTGTGACTGACAGACCATAGTCCTTTAATCTTCTGGTAACGGTGCTGAGGCTTACTCCAAGCATTTCACTTATTTGTGGGAGGGAAAAATGGTACTCCAAAAAGAGCTCGATTTGCTCTTTGGGAATATCAAAACTCGGCCTTCCTCTACAGCCGGAATAAACTTTTTTTGGACTATATCCCATGATAATGTCGTTGTCAAGCTGCGCAACGATTGCCTTTACTTGTTGGAGTTGGGCAATGAGACGATCTATTACAACCTCATCTTCTAGTTTTGTTACAGAAAACCTTTCCAAAACGCCCAAAAACCAGTCAAGGCGAAAGGTTGTGTTATCAAATTGGTTGAATACATCATTATAGCTTTCCAACTGTGAAAGTACGTCGACTAAAAACCTTTTCCCGTACAACTTCAGAACCTCCATTCAGCATGAATAAGTTCAGTGAAAAACGAGAGAGAAAACCGCCAGAAAAACATTGACGTCCAGCCTTGCAAAAGTTCGAAAATGCGCGAAAAACACGACATTGACACGAGGTTGAACTTCAAGAACGTCAAGTTATATCAAATATAGTGGTTGATTTAAAGCGCGAGACCGCTGACACGGCTCATAGCCCAATGACATGAATGAAACGAAACATTTTGCACTTCATGTCATCGGGCTAGAACAGCGTAATGATATAATGTATAATGGTGTAATGTAATGGTGTAAAACTTTCGCCCATTGATACAAAGATAAAACCCTTTGACATGATTACTTGGCAAGATGATATGAACAAATTGCCCGATGATAACGAAGGACGATGTAAATGTATTTTTGACATCATTCACCCTTCATATATGGGCTATTATATATAGTCAATATAGTACACTTGTTTTGACACAACAGCTACATAAATCACCTTTTCATATTCATTATGCAGGGGCCCTAAGGATACCAGCCTTTGTGCTGATTGAGCTACCATGCTAAAAAAAGTTTTCTATCCATCTAGCAATTAAGGCTGCCTTAATGCCTAATGAGATGGTATAAAGTATATTTGACTTCAACTATGCTTGCACCATCAAGTGTTGTTGTTTTGTATGTCATTATTTATAAAGAAATCATGCATTACATTGCTATTAATAGGTGTCACCTTACCAACTAATATTCAAGAGGAATTGTAACTGCAAACTACATCCCATATATATAATAGAGTTTGGCATTAGTAGTGCAGACATTGTTGACATTTTAATTGCTGATCATGAACATTGATATGGCTATTGGTATATCTGTCTTGTCTTCTTCAACCATTGAGTTGAATCAAACCTCAAAAACAGGATGGATATATTGATAGGTTTTTTACACATTGGCATATCAAATATATGCTATCAATATTCATGATCAGACCAAACTGAGATTGTGCTTGTGTTCTTCAGATTATCTCCACATGCCCATATCAGCTACCCAGACTTTAGGGCAAGCTTTGTGTAGTCTTCACCCAAGCATATTTTTGGTAGTAAATGGTGTAGTAATGCCTACATTTTTATTTTAGGTTCAAAACAAGTTGAGTTGTCACAGGAAGATCAAGGTCTTGCACATCAGTGGGTTAATTAGACTGTATACATGTGTTAATGTATTGCATTAGTTCAGGTCCAACTTTTATTTACCTAGTATAACCATCTAGCAACAAACTCCCCTTGGCAAGTAAAATTGGAATCATAATAGGTATACTACAGTACACCTGTTCCCACTATGTTCTACACATAATGAATTTATTATAGACAGTTAACTTTAATTGTCAAGGGAAGACCATGGTACCATCAAGAGCCCCCCAAAAAATATAACAATAAAAGAAAATATATTCAGTAATTTTAATTTTACAAAAATTATAACCACTATGTTAATATTTACATTAATAAACTATAATAAAATTTTCTAGATACATTTGTTCCTGCTGACAATGGTTGGGGTGGTAGGATAATTTTTTAAAGCTTAGAATACATAAGGAATGCTAAGAACCAGAATTACATATAGCTTGGTCCCCGACCCTTGTTGTGACAAACAGAAATTAAGCGAGTGAGGTTGTAATCCCATTCACTCAGGTTTACGTTCCTTACAACCCTTTTTTTGCTTTACATAATTTGATAGAAATTTCATCTTTGGCTAGTGTAATTTACACTACAATTTTAATACCCTTATACCCTAATTAACAAAGCATCACTGCATCAGTTGTTGGATGACCAAACTGTTGAAAACTACATATCGAGAATGTCTTGTTGTACACATCTATTTTCTAAAATCTTTCTGCCTTATTGTCTGAATGCCCTTTAAGGCAATTATGGACAAATATTGTTGACAAATTCATACATGTAATTTCAATTTGGTTTTATGTCTTCAATGCATTTTATAGCAAGAAATTTGTTTTCACAGTTTCTTGTCATGACTTCCCGACACATAAACCTTGTAAACAACACATTTCCGTTTGTATACCGTAGCTTGACAAGCAGACTTTGCCAATATTCGCAAATATTCACTGCAACTGTCCAACTCACTTCAGTTTAATGCAATCGAACCAGCCTTTACCAAAAGCAAAACGTTGCGTAGCACAAACTCCAGGTTAGATTCTTGCACAAGCATCCCTCAAGAACTCAAATCTCCTCATTTTCCCCACCAGTTTTGCTTCTTGTTTTCCTTATTGTGATTTGTGTAAATAAAAATTTGTCCGCCATTCTGCATCAAAAATGTTGTGTACTTCGTGTAAGATAACTATATCGAATACTTTTTGTGGAACAACCACTGTATTTCAATACAGGCGAAATGATCGATTTTGCATGCAAAATGCCAGGCGTGTTTATAGTAGATTCTTGCTCCGACAAGTAAGGCAAGCACCTTTTTTCACCGTTAAGCAAATGTAGTATAAAAATATATTCAAAGAAATCAAAATATTTTAAGATTATTTCCTTTTTCTCGCTATCTCGTAAACAATTTTTTGTTAAAAACCAGGGGGGCGAAGAGCTTTGTCGGACGTATAGCATCGCATCTTGGGTCAGTGGTAGCTACCTGTAGCCGGGAACCAATCGGGAACCAATTTTGCAAATCGCCGCCATTAAAATGGCTTCAAAGATGGCGGCGCGTGCTTTCTCCAGATGTAATAAAGCTCAGTGCCTAACTACCACGAGCAACGACAACTGAGCTATAATATTACTGGAGAACCTGCTCGTGGATAAAACTTGAAGCCGAAAAAATGGCCGACTTTGGTCCTTGCTGATGCCATCTCCATGACAACTGGTCCACTATTCTCATGCGAATTACCACTGACCAGGCTCGTTTCTTGAGCCCGCTACTATTTTCAACCCCCCTGGTTTTGTCTATAAAAATATTAGCTTTTTTGAAGTTTTTGTTTTAACGAAGCTGGTTTAGCACTTCAGCGTTGTTCTTTTTATAAGTGATGAACCATTTCTGTAAAAAAACCAAGTTATAGATCAATAAATCATTTACACAACAAGAAGTTTGCGAGTAAAATTTACGAGCAAGATTGTTTTTTGGCATCTTCAAGTTTTCATGTCGTATTGAAGGTACGTGTTTTGTCATGTTTTTAATATTTTCTTTTACATCTGAGACTATTATGACATTGGTGTTATGGTGTAGACACCTAGATCTTATTCAAAAACCAGTCACAAGTTTTCTAAATTCCAATTTTGTACAGACACTATGACTGAAACACAGGGTTTTTTGTCGGCTTTCTGTATAGTGTATATTTTGAATTATGCCAATGTCTGCATGCTTTTTCTCATCTAATATCTTTCAAGTCATCATTTTTCATGTGCAATTATTATTCGTGGCTATTGAAATACGGGAAGAAATATGTGTAAGGCTTTTAATATGAGGAGTTGCTCAATTAATTAAAGCAAACAAGCAGTGTATTTTGTGCATCAGTATGAACTAGTCACTTTTTTTACTGTATAAATTTGTATGTGTTTTAAATTATTTGGACCAGCTACTAATATGACTGTGAAGAGTTTTATCTTTGGGGTGTTTACTATTCTTAGATATACTTTGACTTGTTGCATCCAATCAAACTGGCACAGTTTATACATACAGATATTTTGTATTGAGTGAATATGTAAGAGTGGGTATGCAATTGCTGGTTTAATTTTTTACTGGTTGCTTTCAGAATCCCATCCTCATTTTCTTCTTATTTCATGATTCATAGGTAGGCTTAAAATACCTTTACTAAATTAACCTATGTATTGTGCTTTATCAATTCCCATTGGCCTTGCTAAAACCCTGCATAGCAATGTTGTGTGTTTCATGTGCATGCATGCATGCATAATTACCTTTCCCTTGGAGTTTAAATTTCTTGTATGTTCTCTGTATTTTTTTAGATCCATGTTCCATTGATCATTACCAATTTGGTTGAAAAAGAAGTTGCAAACTACAGTTCATGAATTTTATTACACTTTCATATTTATATATTTTAAATATCCCATTATTCATATTCAAAAGTAATTATTAACTATTGCAAATTTTTACTAAAGCTTGAATACATATATTTATATACATAACAAATAAACAAATAAATAACATTTCTCCATTGTCTGTAAGATGTCCCCTAATAACCTTCCACAAACTTGATGCTTCATCACTAAATTTGTCTTGGTTTGTTAATATTATTTGCACTGGACCATGAGACATGCCATTTTGTTTATCCCCTGTCAATATCTCAATCTTATTCTTTCCTACCAAAATATAAAAATATTCAATAATACAGGCAAACATTTCATGTACTATTAGCAGCAAACTGCATTGGGTATTTGCTGAAAAGCCCCAAATTCCCTCAAAGAAATTATATTAGGAAATTGAAAATTATGGCCCTCCCCCCCTTCAAGACAACTCATAGAAAGGTCTGGAAACTTGGTTTTAGATTTCCCTCACCCCAACTTTGCACACCTTAGTTATTTTTTTTGGTTTAAAGATTTTGTATTACATATTCTGATAACTGCAGACAGTCAGTTTGTAGGCAAACAACTTTACTAAAGGAAATTCATTGGTTTTAGCAGACTTTGGTGTACAATGTACAAAATTGTATGCATGCATGCTAAAGCATCCTTATATATTTTGCTTGATCTTTATATACATCTAATTACAGCAGGATTTAACCATCTTGCATTGAAAATGGCAGATATTCCCTTATAAATAGGGCTGGCAGGTATATATGAAACTTCTCTTAATCGCAAAGCTGAGAATATAGTAAGATTGTACCCTCTGCATTTTAACCCAGTTTAACTCTGATATGTGGTCAATTTCTGGATGTCTTGCCATTATTCACTTTGAAATCAATAATGCTATTGGTGCAGACATCCACCAAGATTGAATGAGGGGGATTTGTATTATGACATCTTCAATGGACCATTCCCCTTTTAGACAAAATTTTGAATTAGGAATATTCATCAGCACAGCTAGAAAGAGCATCCTAAATTTAGTAAAATAGTGAAGTTTGGTTGCAAAACATTGTAAAATGTGGAAAATGTAGCCCTGTGGAATTTGCAAATTTTGTATACTTTTGTATTGTGGTCGGAAAAGCGTTTACAATATTTTGCAACCAAACTTCACCACTTTACTAAATTTAGGATGCTTTTTCCAGCTGTGCTAATGATCGAATATTACTAATTCAAAAGTTTGTCTAAAAGGGGAATGGTTTATTAGAGCAAGAGACAGACTATTAAATGGGGTGCAGTTTACAGTTGTGTAATACGTGATGTGCAGTGTTACTTTTATAGCGACTTTGAATATTTCTTGTAGTACCGTGCAATTCCCTATACAAACTGCACTTCACCCAGTTCAACAGCTATTAACTAATAGTAAAACTGGTTTAAAGTATCTGCATAAAACTATGGAAAAACATTTTTAAAATAAGACATAGTAAAACATACATGTTTTGCGGCTTTATATTTTAATACGACAAATTTCCGTCCAGTATCCAATACTTTGGCATTTTTTGTAGAGATAAATTTTATAACACAGTAAGAAGAAACATTTTCTCTTGTCTTTCTTCGACAGCATCCATACACCAGACAAAATTGACCCATTTGTTGAACTGCAAATTTGTTTTTGAAAAACAAGCAAAATCTAAAGTAGAAATTATACTTGTTTTCGGGAGGGGAAAGCCTCTGTGAAATCGTTAGGATCGCGGTTGGTCAGTGGTAATTCGCATGAGAATAGTGGACCAGTTGTCATGGAGATGGCATCAGCAAGGACCAAAGTCGGCCATTTTTTCGGCTTCAATTGGTTGACTGAAGAAAGATAGGAGCAAGTTCTCCAGTAATATTATTATAGCTCAGTGGATAAAACTTGAAGCCGAAAAAATGGCCGACTTTGGTCCTTGCTGATGCCATCTCCATGACAACTGGTCCACTATTCTCATGCGAATTACCACTGACCAGGCTCGTTTCTTGAGCCCACTACTATTTTCAACCCCCTAGTTTTGTCTATATTAAGAATATTAGCTTTTTCGAAGTTTTTGTTTTAACGAAGCTGGTTTAGCACTTCAGCATTGTTCTTTTCAAAAATGTTATAAGTGATAAACCATTTCCTGTAAAAAAAAACAACTTATAGATCAATAAATCATTTACACGACAAGAAGTTTGCGAGTAAAATTTACGAGCAAGATTGTTTTTTGGCATCTTCAAGTTTTCATGTCATATTGAAGGTACGTGTTTTGTCATGTTTTTAATATTTTCTTTTACATGTGAGACTATTATGACATTGGTGTTATGGTATAGACACCTAGATCTTATTCAAAAACCAGTCACAAGTTTTCTAAATTCCAATTTTGCACAGACACTATACTGAAACGCAGGGTTTTGCCGGCTTTCTGTGTAGTGTACATGTATATTAATTATACCAATGTCTGTATGCTTTTTCTCATCTAATATCTTTCAAGTCATCATTTTTTATGTGCAATTATTATTCGTGCATGGCTATTGAAATGCGGGACCCGAGTCTCACGAAATATGTGTAAGGCTTAAAACAAAGCAGTGTATTTTGTGCATCACTACGAACTAGTCACTTTTTTTACTGTATAAATTTGTATGTGTTTTAAATTATTCGGACCAGCTACTAATATGACTGTGAAGAGTTTTATCTTTGGGGTGTTTACTATTCTTAGATATACTTTGACTTGTTGCATGCAATCAAACTGGCGCAGTTAATACATACAGATATTTTGTATTCAGTGAATATGTAAGAGTGGGTATGCAATTGCTGGTTTAATTTTTTACTGGTTGCTTTCAGAATCTCATTCTCATTTTCTTCTTACTTCATGATTCATTGGTAGGCCTAAAATACCTTTGCTAAATTACCCTATGTATTGTGCTTTATCAATTTCCATTGGCCTTGCTAAAACCCTGCATAGCAATGTTGTGTGTTGCATGTACATGCATGCATGCATAATTACCTTTTCCTTGGAGTTTAAATTTCTTGTATGTTCTCTGTATTTTTTAGATCCATGTTCCATTGATCATTACCAATTTGGTTGAAAAAGAAGTTGCAAACTACAGTTCATGAATTTTATTACACTTTCATATTTATATATTTGAAATATATATTATTCATATTCAAGAGTAATTATTAACTATTGCAAATTTTTGCTAGCTTGAATATATATATTTATATACATAACAAATGAAAAATAAATAACATTTCTCCATTATCTGTCAGATGTCTCTCTAATAACCTTACACAAACGTGATGCTTCATCACTAAATTTGTCTTGGTTTGTTAATATTATTTGCACTGGACCATGACACATGCTATTTTGTTCATCCCCTGTCAATATCTCAATCTTATTCTTTCCTACCAAAATATAAAAATATTCAATAATAAAAGCAAACATTTCATGTACTATTAGCAGTAAACTGCATTGGGTATTAGCTGAAAAGCTCCATATTCCCTCAGCCCTCCCCCCTAAAGCCCTCTCCTCTTCAAGATAACTCATAGAAAGGTCTGGAAACTTGGTTTTACATTTCTCTCACCCCAACTTTGCACACCCTTAGTTATTTTTTTAGTTTAAAGATTTTGTATTCCATATTCTGATAATTACAGACAGTCAGTTTGTAGGCAAACAACTTCACTAAAGGAAATTCATTGGTTTTTGCAGACTTTGATGTACAATGTGCAAAATTGTATGCATGCATGCTAAAACATCCTTATATATTTGGCTTGACCTTTATATACATCTAACTACTGCAGGATTGAACCGTTAACTTGGAAGTGCAGGCCATCTTGCATCAAGAATGGCAGATATTCTCTTATAAATAGGGTTGGCAGGTATATATGAAACTTCTCACTTCACAAAGCTGAGAATATAGTAAGATTGTAGCCTCTGCATTTTAACCCAGTTTAACTCTGATATGTGGTCAATTTCTGGTTGTCTTGCCATTATTCACTTTGAAATCAATATGCTATGGGTGCAGACATTCACCTAGATAAAATGAGAGAAATTTGTATTATGACATCTTCAATTAGAGCAAGAGACGGACTATTAAATGGGGTGCAGTTTATAGTTGTGTAATAGATAATATGCAGAGTTACTTTTATAGCGACTTTGAATATTTCTTGTAGTACCGTGCAATTCCCTATACAAACTGCACTTCACCCACTTCAACAGCTATTAACTAATAGTAAAACTGGTTTAAAGTATCTGCATAAAACTATGGAAAAACATTTTTAAAATAAGACATAGTAAAACATACATGTTTTGCGGCTTTATATTTTAATACGACAAATTTCCGTCCAATATCCAATACTTTGGGATTTTTTGTAGAGATAAATTTTTATAACACAGTGAGAAGAAACATTTTCTCATGTCTTTCTTCGACGGCATCCATACACCAGACAAAATTGACCCATTTGTTGAACAGCAAATTTGTTTTTGAAAAACAAGCAAAATTTAAAGTAGCTAGAATTTATACTTGTTTTCGGGAGGGGAAAGCGTCTGTGAAATCATTAGGATCGCGGTTGGTCAGTGGTAATTCGCACGAGAATAGTGGACCAGTTGTCATGTAGATGGCATCAGCAAGGACAAAAGTCGGCCATTTTATCGGCTTCAATTGCTTGACTGAAGAAAGATAGGAGCAGGTTCTCCAGTAATATTATTATAGCTCAGTGGCAACGACTTTGAACTCCCCTAATACGAAATTAGTAACCCTCGCCCCGGGCTTACGCCCGGAACGGCGCTTCGCGCCGTTGGCTCGGGGACAAATTTGCAAACTTTGCGACGCTATATTTCCTTGTTTTACAACATTTCGCCACCAAACTTGACAATTCTACTAATTTTAGGATGCTCTTTTTAAAGTAGTAAAATATTTTGTTCGTCTTGGCTAGATTGAAAGTTAGTCTAACATGCAAATTGTCCATTAGGATGTTGCTATATTATTGAGATTAATTAATTATGCACAACAGTACATTCTGTATCTTTAGGGCACTTCATGCAATAAAACACTTCATTTTGAATTTAATTGGGAACAATATTTCCTACATATGGTAATTTTTGTAGTTGCTTGTTGGAAAGTCACTAGCGGCGTAGCTATGATACTAGGCCTAATTAACCCGCTATCCGTATATATTATACTGTTATTGTTTCCATATATAGAGGAGATTTTATTTCGCCTATACTATCAACTCGATGTTAATTTTTCAGTAAAAATATGGACATAACGTTTATTTTTTCTATAGTAAAACCATAGGGAGGCGAGATTATAGATAGATGAGACATTTCACTATTTGGGCTCGTTTGGAAAGGCCCTTAATAAATTTAATGTCCAATCGGAACCATGCATTGGATTTTTAATCGGCCTTTAGGCAAAATTTTCAAAGAACTGAAACTAGACAAATATTTCATGGCAGCTTGAAAGAACATCCTATATTTATTGCAAAGTTTCGTTGGGAAATATTTTAACAAAGTTGACAATTTTTATATACTTTTGTATTATTTTGTATTCTCATGAGAACTGATACGTTGGGGATGAACTGGGTATTAATTCCCCGCGCGTAATACGAGAATATAATACGAAAGTATAATACGAAAGTATAATTCAAAAGTATAATACGAAAGTATAATACGACATTACCAGAAATTTTCGACACGGTTGTCTTCAGTTTGTGAATAAATTGACTGTACATGTCATTATGGTGCCATAAAAGTTACTATAATTTACATAGCAGAGACATAAAAAGTTAAAATCTCTCGCCATACAAGCGTGCGTTATGATTAATTTGGCCGCGCGCTCTCGCTGTGTAGAAAAATTATTATTGCATCAGTTGAGACTTTGTTTATTACAAAAGACCGTGCTTGTTTTCTGCCAATTGCAATTTTATTAAGACTAGTTGCTCTATATGGAATTGTATGGTTTTAATCAGGCAATAAACAGATTTAATAAAATTGCAACTGGCAGAAAACAAACACGGCCTTTTGCGATAAACAAAGTCTCAACTGGTGCAATAATTATTGTTCTACACAGTGAGAGCGCGGCAAATCATAACACATGCTTGTATGGCGAGAGATTTTAACTTTTTATGTCTCTGCTATGTAAATCATAGTAACTTTTACGGCACCATAATGGCATGTACAGTTAATTTATCCAAAAAGTGAAAACAACCGTGTCTGCAATTTCTGGTGATGAGTATAATACGAAAGTATAAAAAACTTTACCAACTTCACAAGACTATATTTTCTCTTTTCGCAACGCGAAATATTTAGTTAAATATTTACCTAGTTTTTAAAAAATTCGTGTAAAAGGTTAAAGATCCAATAAACTAGCTGACATTTTATATATATATATATATATATATATATATATATATATATATATATATATATATATATATATATATATATATATATATATATATATATATATATATATATATGTCACATACTTGTGCCCTTATATATCTGGGCTATTACACGGTGACATAAAAACGATATGTCCCGTGATATCGTTTTTTGTCCCGTGATATCGTTTTTTTCCCCGCCATATCGTTTTTTGTCCCGCTCAAAACAAAGATGGCGTCCGACTGAGGGATCGATAGAGAGATAACAATAAAAATATAAAATAATACAAAGAAAATAACACAAAGAAATTTGCAGCTATTAAAAAATAAGTTATTTTTGGTTTGTGCTTGTAATTTTTACCTGTTTAGCGTATTTTATACAATAATTTTGGATTCATTTTGAAATGTACTCGAAGTATAAATAATTTGAAAATATAATCTGGTTTTTGCTCTAGATAAAGGCACAAGTATGCGATAAATAGGTTATCACATTCGAGACTCTGTAATATCAGTTTTATCGCTCTCATTACGATATCATATTTTGTCCCTCGTTCGTGACAAAATATGATGATGATGATTTAATGATTTAATGAGATTCGGCTACTATTACATGAATAAAAAGCCAGGGAATACGCCACAGGTTTCCCCAATTACGGCGACCCCATAAATAACATTACAATACAAATAACAATTACATTATAAATAACATTATTAACTAATAAAGAATGCGTCAATGTTGCAAGACAGCTAACAACAGTTGATAACCTCATTAAGGGACCTTGCCCTTCTACATTTTATACACACGGATTTCCATGTGCGCGGATCGTCCACATCAAATGTGTTTGAAAGAGCATGTTTGTAATAAGATTTAAGTCCGGACTTAAACGAGTATAAACCAATATCTCTATTACGGAGGTCACTACTTAAAACGTTCCACGTTTTGCAAGATCTTATAAAATAAGATGACTGGTATGTTACTGTTTTAGCGTATGGAATTACAAATTTAATTAGATTGTTTGTATTATTCCTGGTAAATCTTGATTTAGCTATTAATGGTAGGTCGGATTTGTCGAGGTAAGTGTGGCTGTTAATGATCTTGTACAGAAAAACCAGATCCAAATATTCATGCCAGTATGAGACAGGTAAAATGTCAAGTTGAAGGAGTCGAGCTGTGTACGAAACGCTGGTGACAAACCCTAGATTTAAAATATATTTGGTTGCTCTCCTCTGCACTTTTTCGATATCTTCAATTAGTTTAACAGATTGTGGACACCAGGCTTGTGAACACTACTGTTTTGGCGGGAAATTTTTAAGTATCAAAGGGAAAGAAAATATAAATTTTTATAACATATGAAAATTTTAGAAAATCCTATAATATAGTGGCCGAGAAAATTTCAGTTTATTCCAGTTGACTTAAGTTATTTAAGTTACTTAAGTTGAGTTATTTTTATGATATCGTCTCTCGAGCGATAAAACTGATATCACCTCGCCTCTCATATGATAACCTATATATCTATCTATATATATATATATATATATATATATATATATATATATATATATATTGTATTGAAAATTTGTAATCCAGGCATATTTATGTGTTCGTATAAGGTTCACCGGATTTTTGTTTTCTTTTAGGCAAGCTTTCGACTTATTCCTTCAAGTCTTCGTCAAGCAATGCGGGATTGTTTGGTGTGGTGTGATTTTATTTTGGTCTTTTTGCGGAGGCGTAGTGAGCGTCTGATTGGTTGGATTTCCGGTTTGTCGATTGGTAGGTTTTGGATGATGTTGATTGGTTGGTTTTGTTCTGGTTTTTCATTGGCTGTTTGTGATCCTCTGGTGGTGTTATGGTGGTGTTGGAGTGGCTGGTACGCTATGGGGATGTAACAACGGCTGAACACAAGGATAAGCGACATACCGACCTAGAAAGGAAGCTCAAAAACTCCCGCCACTACCACCAAACATACAAAAATAAAGAAACCAACTGGGTAAAAAATATCTCGTCCAGAGAATTGACAGAGAAAGAAATAGACATACTTGCAAAAGGACTCAATTACAACACCAAAGACGCCACTCAGTTAGACTTCATCGCAGACCTTGAACATGCCATCAAAACCAACAACATTGAAGAACACGCAGCGAACAACATACGACACGAAGTCACCACTCACCTAAGCCACAACAAGAAGCCCACCGACTTACCCAAAGCCGAAAGACAAACGTTAAAAGCACTTAGGAACGACCCAAACATAATCATCTTACCGGCAGACAAAGGGAGAACAACCGTTCTAATGGACAAAACTGATTACTCTAACAAAACCAAAGAACTACTTCAAGACAACAAAACGTACAAGAAGCTTGACAAAAATCCAACGAAAACAACGATAACCCGTATCAACAAGAGACTTAAGTCATTAAAAGATGAACAAAAACTCGACGACAAAACCTACCACAAGATACGACCTTCTGATGCCACCACTGCCCGTTTCTACGGATTGCCAAAAATCCACAAACCAAACACACCGCTTCGCCCTATCGTCTCACTCCCGGGATCACCGACATATGAACTCTCAAAACACCTCGCCAGCATCCTCCAACCACTGGTAAAAACATCAACCCACTCTATATCTAATGCTGCTACATTCCTCCAACACATAAAAGATCTCAAAATCGAACCCGATGAAACGATGGTATCCTTTGACGTCGTATCCCTGTTTACATCCATCCCCCTATCAACAGCAAAACGTATAACAGACGACCTTCTCACAACCAATTTATCTTGGACCGGCAAAACAAAACTAAGCAAATCCAACATACTCGACTTACTAGACCTCTGCCTATCAACAGAATTCCAATTCGAAGGCACATTCTATCAACAAACATAAGGTACACCTATGGGCTCTCCCCTCTCCAGCTTCCTGGCCGAAGCCGTTATGCAAGACCTAGAACGCCCATCAATCAACAACGATGGAAACGTAAAACTGTGGGATCGCTACGTCGACGATGTACTTTCTATCATCAAAACACACCACATCGACAGCCTCTTTAAGACAATCAACACCACCACAGACGGCATCACATTCACAATGGAGAAGGAAACGGAAAGAAGAATTGCATTCTTGGACATCGAACTCGCAAGAACTGACAACGGCGCCATCGAAACAAAAGTACACCGAAAAAACACCCACACCGACCAAATACTGAACTACAATAGCAACCACCCCACACAACACAAAGCCAGCTGCCTTAAAACACTTCTCAATCGCGTAGACACACATTGTAGCACAGCCGAGGCAAAAAAACTCAGTCACCTCTACAAAACCTTCAGAAAGAACAACTACCTAAAGCATTTCATCAACTCTGTCCACAAAAGATCCCAACGCCCACAACCATCACAAAGCAATAACGCAGGAGAAAACAACAACCCGGAATTCAGACGAATAACCCTACCCTACATCAATAAAATTTCTGAAATAACGGCGAGAATACTTGAAAAATACAACTTGAAAGTGGCACACAAACCAACAAACAAAATGAAATCTCTCTTCAACAAACATAAAGACAAACCGAACAATGAGGACAAACAAAACGCAGTATACCAGACACCATGCCAAGATTGTGAAAAAGTATACATCGGCGAAACATCAAAGACCATCAAATCACGCATAACAAAACATAAGAACGCCATCAAACGAGAAGACGAACGATCCCTCCCGGCAAAACATGTCACCGAAAACGACCACAGATTTGACTGGACAAAGATAAAAATATTGAATCATGCCAAAACAAGAGAAGCACGAGAATTTAAGGAAGCATGGCACAGCTTACGAAATCCCGCAATAAATAGACACATTGACATCCCCATAGCGTACCAGCCACTCCAACACCACCATAACACCGCCAGAGGATCACGAACAGCCAATGAAAAACCAGAACAAAACCAACCAATCAACATCATCCAAAACCTACCAATCGACAAACCGGAAATCCAACCAATCAGACGCTCACTACGCCTCCGCAAAAAGACCAAAATAAAATCACACCACACCAAACAATCCCGCATTGCCTGACGAAGACTTGAAGGAATAAGTCGAAAGCTTGCCTAAAAGAAAACAAAAATCCGGAGAACCATATACGAACACATATATATATATATATATATATATATATATATATATATATATATATATATATATATATATATATATATATATATATATATATATATATATATATATATATATTGCAGGTTACCTTCGAGACGTATACTGCGCGGAATGTATAAACAGCAATAATTACAAAAGCGCCTTCACGTCAACTCTAATAAACCAAAATTTTCTCGGTAGACATTCTATAGGATTTTCAACAATTTTCATATGTTATACCAATTTATATGCTCTTTTCAACGTTGGTAAACTCGTAGGTGGTGCAAGCCTATAACTAGCCGAAATTCCAAGTAAAATTCGAGACGCATACTGCGCGGAACGTATAATCAGCAAATAATTACAAAATGGCCCTTAAGTCAACTCGAATAAACTGAAATTTTCTCGGCCACTATTCTATAGGATTTTCAAAAATTTTAATATGTTGTAAAAATTTATATTTTCTTTCAGTTTGACACTTAAAAATTTCCCGCCAAAACAGTAGTGTTAACACCTACATTGTTTAGAGACTAATGCAGATTCTCGAATAGAAAATCTTGTGTGGGCTTTCACTGATCTGACCACCAAGTCTGAAAGTCATTTAGCCATAAATGATGTCGGTAAAGACAACCGCAACGCATTAGCGAATTACAAGTGTGCACCTAAATCCAATCGGTGGGAGCCCAAAGGAAGCAATTAAAATCACTTGTGGGCTTTTATGAACACTTGCCACCAAGTCTTATATCAAGGCGCAAATAGTACCGCAAATGCAAACAATAGCGCATTAGAAGAATTCTTTTGCGACACTTTCTAATATGTCTTTATTCGTCCCGATACACCTAATTGCTCTAAATGTTTTAATGTTTTTTTTTCTTTCGGTGAGGTCAAGCTACCTAAAGTATCACAATTATCATTATTACAATTATCATAGGTGCTGACAAGTTCCAAATGAGCATTGTTTCGGAAGCTATATATAGCCCATAACGAATTTGGCTGCTTCACTTGCATTCAAGCTGAAGGTGCAACATGTACTACTATCCGGTATATGGTTGCAGTAGTGACAGCCAAAAAAATCCAAGTGGAATAAGTTTTTTTCGTTTCCGAGCGGAAAATCTGCGGCCCAACAACGCAGAAGAAAGGCATGCGTTGAATTTTTCAAACGCAAAGAGTTTGATTCTTCGTCGAGCAGTAGAGTCTGTTCACATTTCAGCGAAGACGCGTACTAGCCAGGGCATTCGCCGCAGTTCCTCGAAAGCATCGAGTGCAAGAAAACGTTTCGTCTGCGGTTAAGAAGTGATGCGTTGCCAACTTTAAACAAACCACTGCTTGAAGCTAGCACAAGCAAACCAAGAACTGCTACAGCAATACTCATATTTAGGCAAGTATATCAAATAATCACACAAAAAAAAAATTTCAGCGTCTAAATATCAAATACTTTCAAGCAACACAACAGCAAAATATATTTTCATAAGTAATAGCATGTTATTAAATGCAGTTTGACTCATTTTTCCCTGTTTTATCTGTACTGCAAACTACCATAATCATGGAATACTTGTCTCTTATTACATGAGTATAGAGATTTATTCATCGATATGGCTGTGCGTAATAATCGTTCCAAATTAGCAATAGCCAATCGGCATCAAGAACGATAAAATTTCACTCGGTGAAAAATCATCGTTCACGGCCTTTGATTGGACGAACGATGCTTTTTCACCAGTGAAAATTTATCGTTCAGTGTTCTGATTGGCTGACCCGAACTTGCAACACCTGCTCGCAGGCTAGTGTAAACATGGAGTCTGATTTTACAAGTATTTTTTTAACTCACCGAAAAGAGAGATTTAAGACAATTTCACTGATAAAACAACCACCTAAAATCATAACGACCACATTCGTGGACTCATTAACTTGAAATAAACCTCATGGTTTCATTTTCAGCAAGAAAACAAAGCAATAAATGGTAAGAAATTCCATTTTAATATTTTGCTTGAGTATTTGTTTTTGTCAGTAAGATATATCCGTATCTTTATACACTCATCTTTATACTCATATAATAAACAAATTACTTCATGGTTGGTTCGTTTGTACGATTTTTATTATTCACTCGTTGTGAAGGATCGCTAAACTCACTCGTTCGCTGCGCTCACTCGTTCGTTTAACGATCCTTCACAACTCGTGAATAAAAATCGTACGCACTCACCAAACATGAAGTAATCTCTATATAGCCTGGTCTTTATTGAACATAGGCAAGCCTTATCCCTATTTAACATTTCCTTTGAGGATTTTTGAATTTGTTTCTATAGGATTGCTAAATTAACACACATGTCCAATCAACAGATATCTATACTACTGACTTGAAAACTATATAATTATTCATTCTTTGGTCTATGCACAAATGTTAACTGTTTATTACACTAGGCTTGTGCACAAATCATAGTTCATTGCTGAGATTAATTATATGATGTCTTTTTAAATTGTCACAAAAAAACAAGTGAAAGTTAAAACTTTATATACAAAATATACCGGGTGTCCCAAAAAAACTATACACTGTTTGATTTTATGTAACATAAAATCTATAATAGCTATTTCAATAAAATAAACAGCATTCCATTCACAGAGGATTAACTTAGATTTAATATTCATTTTCCATGCGACATTGACGAAGATACAAGCGTCACATATCGATTTAATTTGTCCATGAGAGTCATCATATGAACGTGGGGGGTTGTCCCTTTTGACGTTTCTTGGTGAAAAATCGTAGAAAATTCCGATAGTTTTATAAAAAAATTTAATATTTCGAAATCATCTGTACAAAGCATACAAAATCAAGCATTTTCATTAGTGTATTTACGTTTTAAGTATATTTCTATGCTCATTATCAGCTCCTGGCTTTGCCCCAAGTGTACCTTTATGTAGGTTAATCTCATTACTGGTGTCAGTAGTAGGAATTTTTATTTATGATAACATTTCTTTTACATAGCTTGTGGTTGTACTAGTATGAAAAAAGATCTCAGTGTCGTAGAATATGGACTGCAGCAGCCAGATCCTTGAACACTAATGGCCAAGATTCCAACACTCGCAATCAGGCATCAACATTTGTCCCTAATTTGCAGGAATATAGTGATGCAGAAGCACAGGAACGTGCATATGAGCCTAGTCTAAAGCGCCCACGATGCTCTTCACATTGTCCTTCTGATCAAAGTGAGGGTATTGATGTGGATCAGGGTTGCATTTCAGAATTTTAATAGGTTGCTCTTTTGATGATGATGATGATGATGATGATGATGATAGATAGATAGATAGATAGATAGATAGATAGATAGATAGATAGATAGATAGATAGATAGATAGATAGATAGATAGATAGATAGATAGATAGATAGATAGATAGATAGATAGATAGATAGATAGATAGATAGATAGATAGATAGATAGATAGATAGATAGATAGATAGATAGATAGATAGATAGATAGATAGATAGATAGATAGATAGATAGATAGATAGATAGATAGATAGATAGATAGATAGATAGATAGATAGATAGATAGATAGATAGATAGATAGATAGATAGATAGATAGATAGATAGATAGATAGATAGATAGATAGATAGATAGATAGATAGATAGATAGATAGATAGAGAGAGAGAGAGAGAGAGAGAGAGAGAGAGAGAGAGAGAGAGAGAGAGAGAGAGAGAGAGAGAGAGGCTGCTAAAAATGAAAAACAGTTTCGGCGAAAACTTTGTCACGAAATATCTTTTTTAAACAACTGATACCTTTCGAGTTTTAACAATTAGATGGAAGAGGCTGCTAAGAACTATCCGTAACCGAAGTTTAAAGCTTTAAAACTAATGCTATCTGACGATAAATATATGTTTTATACGTATTTTTAAATCAACCATACAAATACACCACTTTGAAAACCTCGATTTACTCACGTTTTAGAAGGGCTACAGCATAGACTAAAAGCTCAAAATAAACAACGATACCTGGACTTTAGCACAAGATAAGTTTTGGAAGTGTTGAAATGTTTTAAAGCAATATATTTTTGAGTTGAAGAGCGTAGTTTGCTTCGTAGTTTGCTTCGGCACGTTGAAACTTTCGTCATTTTCCAGAGTAAAAAACTGATAGCCCTCAATTTGTGCCGTAACAAAGTGTAGAACAGTCAGGACTATCCAGAAAACCAGGATCGAATCTTTAAAATGGAAGTCTTGTGATGAAAATTCTCATTTTTCATTTATATTTTCGCTCAAAAACAAATTTTTCACTCCTCGTAGCTTTCCCCAGTCCTTTCGAACAAGCCATTTCCCCCGCGCGGTTCCCGCCTTTTGCTTCAAATTTGGCTTCATCCGATCATAGGACGAAAACATAGGAGTTATCGTTCCAGTTGTATTAGAGTTCACTGGTTCACACAGTTAAAATTCAGCGTCACACGGATTCGCACGCTGACGTCATTGCACGCCATCAAAAACAACATTAATTATTCCAAAAATAAATTTAATATACAGCAGCCAGTACCTTCGCGGCGTTTTCAATACAAAACTATAGGGAAAATGCAGTTCGAAATGCGAAAAATGGCATTTTTAAGAAAACGGTGCTTTTTACCTTCTAATCTGGACAGGATTTTTCAAGAATAACAGTCAGTGATCTTTTTTATTCTCGTAAGAAGTTCGGGTGAGTTTTTTAAAATGCTTTTTTTTATTTTGAAAGTAGAAGGAGCGGCCTGCCATCGCAGTTCGGACTCAGACAGCCATGCCGTGTATGTTTGTTTGCTAATAAATGTTTGTTGTACATTTTATTTAGATATTTTATGCACAAAAAAGCATGGCACAAAAGAAAAGAAGTTGCAGGCATCAATGATCGACAGCAATATATATATATATATGTGTTAAAACGGATAAACTCGGTGGATTGAAAAGGATTGAATATCAAACAGTTGGTGTTGAAAATGTACTGCGCAAGTACAATTAATATAAAGATGTTTGGCAAGCAATTTGTACAATATAAGGAATCAGCTATATAGTATTACAATGCCACTCCATTATATCTAGATTCAACAAACTATTTATCTATACTAGAATATTTGTATCATATGTAGTCATTCGAGACACGATGGTCTGTAAACTTGACTAAATTGGTCTTCGTTCTATCTTTTTAATTGTGTTTTATGCAGACACGTGCACGGTACTGTAAGTACAATAAATTTTTGAAGCATCATGAAGTAAGAGACCAACTATCGCAGGGAAATTTTGCAAAAACCCATGAATGGAAGTTGATATGGGAAATAGACAACTTCCCGTTTCAAACCCACAAAACCCACACATGGGAAAGTTGTACAAATCACATTATTAATGAATATTACCATTAATCATTAATGGCATTTAACATGTACATGCATGGGATTTTTAAAAACCATTGATGTGTTAGATCATAAATCTCATTGTCGTTTTTCTATTTAATTCATATTAATGGAATGATGTTAATGGGAATTAAGTTTTTTCTATGGGAAATACATTTTACATGGATGTAAATATCCTGTCAATTCCAATTATATATTTAGTGTGTGGATTTACATGAATGGAAAACACTAACATAACACATAAAAATCCCATGCATTTAAATGTTAAACACCGACAATGGGAATATCCCATTAATGTGATTTGTGGGTTTGAAATGGGAAATTGTGTATTTCCCATATCAACTTCCATTCATGGGTTTTTGCAAAATTTCCCTGTGTCGAAGGGGGTGACTTTGAAAAAACCCCGCCGGCAAGGCTATTCAGAACAGATTAATATGCTATTTGGGGCAGTTGCTCATATCTGGTTAACCCTGGGTTAAATTTTCTGTTTTAGTTTGTGTATTTAAATGCATTCCTTTCATTTAAAACTTGAAAAACTTTGATAAGCTACCATGCTTTTGAGCAACTGTGTCTGTTTGTTGTTTGAGAAACTGTGTCTGTCAAAGAATAATATTTTATCCTGAGATATTAATCTCTAGTTTTGACTGACACCATAGAGATATATTTGCGTCAACGTATTTGAAAAGAAAATGCTATTATTACAAAATACCAAAATAGTTCGTTTTACACAATTTTATTATTAAAATATAATACATTTCATAAGGTTTCAATTACATTTAGAATTCTTACAGCGTATACAAGGTCAATTGGACATTTTTATGCTCCCTTAAAAAATGAACTAAATATGAACGATTTTAGACTTTCTGGATATTTCCTAAAGGGGATTGTTTGCCAAATAAATTATTCTACCTGGGGCACATTGCACACTTCAAATTTTTGTTATTATTTTGTGTGATTAAATAATTTTACTTCTCAAGGAGACAGGGTGAAATGTGCCTTGGTGAACCATTCATTGCCAATTTATCCAAAACACACGCACATCTCGAAGTTTGTTTTATGCCAAATATTTTACTTGTAGGGAGCCGAGAGAAGGAGACTTGCTATTTAATCTCTTTTATAAGGGTTAACCCTTATACTACAATATTAAGATTTAATAAAATGATAATCTGTTGCATGCATTCTTCATGATTGTCTGGTGCTTCACTAAAAATAAAACAGAACTTTACAGCAGAGAAAACAAACAGCCAATATACATGTGTGTTATTAATATATGAATTTATATATGGACTGTTCTGGCATATGGTTTTGTTTCCTTTATGTACACTGTAAAAACTGGTAGGTTAAAATAACCTATTTCTAGAGGTTACAACCAATGTTAATAGGTTGTTTTAACTAAGTGAATAGGTTAGAACTCCATTTAAATAAGTTAAAATAACCTATTTTTGTTAGGTCATTTGATAAAACCTATGTAAATAGGTTAAACTAATCTATAACTAATAAAAATAGGTTGTTATAACCGATACTAAAAAAAGTTAAAATAACCTAATGATTGTGATTGAATGAACTCATGAACAAAGATGGGTTGTTTTGACCTGTTCTTTTGAATATGAACTAAAATAACCCTGCACTTTGTAAATGACACATGCTATCCTTATATGTTATCAGTGGATGACTCATGAACATAAATACGATAAGCCTATATATAATCATCCATCTTCAGACTAGAATAAATCTATGCATTGTGAGACCAGAATGTAAATCCTATTTCAGGACTACATGTATTCATGCACCAACTACACGAAGCATGCAATTTGAAGTTTCTACCTAATGCGATAATGCAGTGCCTTTGACTCCCCAGCTATATCTCAAAACCAGAGACATAGAATATGCTCTGGATTTTACATGAGACTCGAGCCCTTGTCCTTTGGCCTTTAACCTGCCTTCGAGTGTGACAAGGGCTCGAGTCTCATGCAAAATCCAGAGCATATTCTATGTCTCTGGTTTTGAGATAGCTGGGGAGTCAAAGGCACTGCATTATCGCATTAAGTAGAAACTTCAAATTGCATGCTTCGTGTAGTTGGTGCATGAATACATGTAGTCCTGAAATAGGATTTACATTCTGGTCTCACAATACATAGATTTATTCTATATATAATCAGCAGTGTTAACAGTTAAGTACAGCAAAACAGCTTTATAATTATACAGTGTTTATATTTGCAATAGAATACCACAATAGGATCTGATATTAAGTTATATGGCAGAGCAACGGAGTAAAATCGTTAAACTTATACGCACATAGAGGTTTCGATAAGCTGCGTCAGTCTATTTACAAACGCCTAATTGTTCAGATTGACGTCACCGCTTCCTCTCACCGGGATCAGATTCACTACACGACCGCTTCTCATTGGTCAAACGGGTATTACTTGTCAAAAATTTGCATTCATTTTGAATTCGAATGAGGTTTTACTTTACTCGACAAAACGGGTTTCCTCTTGGTTCTTTGCTGCTTATTGCTAGCGTAAAAGAATTTGTTTGTGTAAGTACTCAGTAAAATCTTGTTAAAATGTCGAGATGAATATCAAGAATGAATCGTCAAACGCGGATGGTTATAGCTTGGCTAAACGAGCGTGGATTAAGTGCGGCTGTGTCATGTTTCAAGGTAAGATACGAGATTACTTCCACACTATTCTTTACATAATAAAATTCTAATGCGCGCTTTAGCTATTCCTTAAGTGGTTTACTCCAAATCATTGAGTTTTTATATCTCCAACCACAGTTGCGGCAACAGCCACAAACACTGGATAAAGCTAAGTTAGGAACATAAATGAAATGTATTGTTTTTGTATAGCGTGCGTTATATGCATCGCGTGCGGAACTGTTTGTTACATGATATTTACTGACATGAAATTATGATTTTTTTAGGGTGACTCTAAACTTTACGCTGCGACAAAAATCAAAGAATGATAAACATCATAATTATTTGCCACTGGATCACTTGAGGAAATGAATCCATAAGCATTGCATGGTGGAAATATAACCTGTTCAAGTCGCACAACATAATTATTTCGGTCATCTGTTTACTACCGTGGTATTATGTCTTTAATGCAGAATATATATCCAAAGGAACCAAGCGGTCACAGTAAGAGCATGAGTGGTCAAACTTTGCTAATTGTAGTAGAGAACTTCATTTCTAAATCCTAGGTTTTTTGTTGATATAAAGGCTATAGCTATGTTAGTAACGTCTTGTCTTAAATTCATGCACTTTAGACAATGATCGAAGTGCAGGAACAACGTATAGCTGTCTTTTAGAAGTACAGAACGCTGTGCAGTTCTCAGCTGGGCTGTCTTTTTCAGCTATATGATCATATACTAGTTTAGCCTGAAATTTTGCCAAGTTTGTAAATATAATTATATATCGCATGGCTATAACTGGTGTAATTATTTTTAGAAAGGAAATACAATATTTTTACTAAACGTAACATATCCTTCAGTCTCTTTGTGTTTCACCTATATTTTTCAGTTATAACTAATAAACCTGATCTTATTGGTTAAATCAACCAAAATTATATTAGTTGAACTAACCCATATTTTAAATAACCTATTGGTTGAACTAACCTTGTTTTATCGGTTAAAATAACCAATTTTTATGATTTATTTTAACCCATTAAATTCAGGTTATTTTTACCTATTTAACTAACCTATTTTAATTAGGTTGTCTTAAATAACCTATTTTAATCGGGTTGTCCTAGACCAACTCAAACAACCTATTTTTTTGCGTTGTTTTAACCTATCATTTTTTACAGTGTAGGTAACTGAAAGTTATTAATGTGTACATTTCCAGAATCATAACATGATATCCTGTATGTGATAAATATGGTACCATTTTTTATCTTAATAACCCTCAAGTCCCTGTTTACTCTACTGTACATTTTTGGGGTTGCTGAGATAAAATTTGGGAGCATATTAAAAAATGTCATGCTGAATAAATGTGAATATTATTTTGTGACTTGTGATTATCGCATTAAGGAACAAAATTTTTTGCCAGAATATATTCCAGTACAAACTCGACTTCTCAAGCAGCATAACAGATAGCTACCCTCCAATCCAAAATACATAACAGCACACATAATGTGCTCTAAAGGATTAAAAACATTTGACCAAAGACTTTTGGTTATGTTTACATTCGGCAGTTCTGTGTATTTTAAGAAATGTGAATTGCGCGCTTACTAGTACACTTAAACCACAGCATTGCAATACCAAATAAACCGGATTGTCAATTTTCAACAATGTCAGAGTTTTTCCCGCAGCAGGAACGACACAATGTAGTATTTCTACCCATGTAGAATAACTTTTTGATCTGTTTTTGACTTTGTCAACACTTGGTTCCTTTCGAACTCCACTCCGTCGAGTACAATTTTCCCTTTTTGCGGCGTTCAGATGATCTTTATTGCCCCATTTTTTGTTGCAAATGTACAGACCAATCTCCTTTCGTGATATCAAAACGAAGCAGCAAAACGCCCCGATGGTTTCGTTAAAATCGCTGTTTTTATGACAAAAAATCTGTTTTCCCTATTGTTTTCTTAATAAAAATTTTCACAGTACTGGCTAGGATGTTGCACATGCACAGTATGGCCAATCTATGCGTGTGACCATTTTTGGCGTGAGTAAACCCTCTTTGTATACCTACTCTATGGTGTGAGCGTGAGGTCGCGCACGAAAGTGCTCTGCGATTTTTTCGCATTTTAAGATAATTAAACAAAGTTTTTCTTTAAAACAACATCTCCAGCGCCTGGGAAAAGATTTCTCTACAGGAATTGGAAGTTTGTATAATGTTCTGTTTTCTTCTGTACACATTTCTGGACGTTTTTTGTTGTTTGTCTTGTCAACTTGGAAACTGAAATTAAAACTTGGACGGTTGCTGCTTACGTTATGCAACTTAATATGCGAGGAGTATGCTGACGCTGCGGCGCAGATTTGAAGGTTCGAACAGTATCACAGCGCGTGCGGCGCAAGTCAAAACAAAAATTTACGCACGATATAATTGGAAAAAGGACAGAATTAAACATATTGCGCTTGTATTGACAATTTTTTGGTTGTGCTCCAAGTCCAAGCTGAAGCCATTAAGTCAACTTTCAGAGCAAACTACTCTTAGCCAACTGTTATTAACTCCGAACTTGCAATTCTGCCCGAAAAACCGTGTTTGATTTGGACGACGGCTACTTGTGATTCTAAACAGAGAAAATTCAACTTTCCAGCTAACTATCGCTATGGGTTAAACTTCCGAATAAATCGGAAATTATTTCATGTCTTCTTACTTATTCTTTTGGCCGGTGATGTGGCGATAAATCCTGGTCCGTGTTCTTCTCGAAATAGTGTGATCAAGTGCTTGGCCTTGAACGCAAGAAGTTTTAGGAGTATTCATAGAGATCCTGAGTCCAGTCGAACAGTTCGTAATCTCGAGTGCTTTCAAAACCTGGTGTACAATGAAAACTCTGACGTTATATGTGTCAACGAAACCTGGCTTACTGACGAAGTTAGTAACAAAGAAATTTTACATTCTGAGTTCACTATTTATAGAAAAGATGGAACTAATCGGTGTGGTGGCAGAGTTCTCATTGAAATTAAGACAGAGTCTTTTAAATCTGTTAAAGAATACCAACCTGACATTAAAGAACCAAAACAACTAGAAATCGTGTCAACTGAAGTAAGAACAACTAACAATAAAAAATTCTCTATTGTTGCTGTTATCGTCCACCTGATGCCGATCTTTCTTGCACAGATGCATTTAACACTTTTCTAAACCACGCATGTGAGCGTCCAATTTCGATCCTACCTACCCTTAGCAAAATTTTGGAAAAGGCAGTGCGTTCACAACTGTATGAATATCTGAATTCAAACAATCTACTTTCTGATAAGCAGTTCGGATTTAGACCAAAACGTTCAACGGTTACTGCCTTGTCTAGTTTTACAGATGAAGTCCTGCATAATATGGAAAAAGGGAGGTTTTGTGGGGCGGTTTTTTTAGATTTAACAAAGGCGTTTGACACTGTAGACCACGACATATTGCTTACCAAATTATCAATACTCGGGATATGTCCATCTACCCTTCAGTGGTTTCGGTCGTATCTCGGTAACAGGAAACAGCGAACATCATGTGACCACGAACTCTCAGACGAACTGCCTGTGACACTTGGCGTGCCCCAAGGAAGTGTATTGGGTCCGCTATTATTTATTATTTACATTGATAGTTTGCCAGCTACTGTGAATCATTGTGAAATGTCACTTTATGCTGATGATACGGTATTGTACTGTTACAACACAAACCTTCAAGAACTTGAAACGCAACTAAATGAAGATCTTTTAATAATAGCCAAATGGCTAAATGAACACAAGCTGACTTTAAACTTAGATAAAACAAAATCTATGCTTATAGGCAGCAATCGTAAGCTTGGAGATATTAGATCGTTATCCGTATCTATTTTTGATTACAGTATAACTAGTGTAAATAATTTCAAGTATTTGGGAGTATTTTTATCTAGTGACCTTACATGGGCTCACCATGTAGATTACATAACGTCTAAAATTAACCAAAGGTTAGGCCTTTTAAGACGAATTCGGCACTTATTGCCGATTAGAGCACGTCTTTTGTTTTATAACGGCTTAGTCCTCCCACTATTTGATTATGCAGATATGGTATGGGGTGATAAAAATAATGTAACACTTATGAATAATATTCAGGTTTTGCAGAATAAGGCAGCTAAGATTATTGTAGATCAACCTTTATATTCATCCGCTTCGGAAGCACTGGCCAAGCTTAATTGGATTACACTAGAACGAAGAAGATTTTATCACCGATGCATATTTATTTATAAATGCATAAATGGTTATGCAAATCATTCCATGGAATTATTAACTTATGGTGACGTGCATAGGTATAATACTAGAAATAGGGATAAGTTAAGATTACCTCAGACTATAAGAAACTGGGGTAAACAGAGAATGTGCTATCATGCGATTAGTGATTGGAATACATTAAGTAAAGATATCCGAAATTCTTTGGGGATTGATGCTTTTAAACACAAAATTTTGAATTTTCTACAACCTATTTAGGTTAATAAATTAAACTTTTTTGTCTTATAGTATAGAACAGTATTGCATAGTTATATAATATAATTAGTATATTTTATTGTTGCTTGTAATAATTATATTGATGCAGGTCCTTTTTGAAAATCATGTAATATGGAAAAGTTTCCTGATTAAATATTATTACTACTACTGTGAGCAATATCATAACATTCTAATTTCTGGCGACTTTAACTTTTCCAAAATTCAATGGGACGAAATGGACAAAACGAATGGTGTTAACGAACTTCTCTTTGGGGAACTGCTAAATTATCACTTCCTATGCCAACTCAACAACACGCCTACACGCGGTAGCAATGTATTAGACCTGGTGATTACAATGTCCCAAATCACGTTCGTATGAAAGATATTTTATCTCAAGAACAATCATCTATCTTTACTGACCATGATGCTACTTTGCACGATTTTACTGCTTTTATTAAAGCTCCGCGGAAATATGTTGGAACTATTTAAGACTACGCGAAAGGAGACTTAGATGGTCTTCGCGCATCATTATGAGCAACAGATCTTTCTTCATTAATATCAGATTCTGTTAACATCGACAATGATTTGCAACGATGGAAGAGCACTTTTCTTAAGGTAGTTTACGCTTTTCTACCAAGAAAAAAATCAAAGGTCGAAATCTGCTACCGTGAATTAACAGCGACATCCTTCATAATATCAAAAAGAAGGAGTCTATTCGGCGAAAACTGAAAGTTAACACTACTAAATACTTAAAAGAGAAACACAGGAGTCTCCGTTCTAAAATCAAGAAACTATTGCGTGAAAGCCGTGAGATCTACTTTGGCTCAATCGACAGTAGTTTTAAAGTTAACCCAAAGCGATTTTGGTCCATACTAAAGCAAACGTCTAAATCTGGTTACATTCCTGACCGTGTTTCCTTGCCTCCGTCACCCACTACTACATCCTTGAATGGTAAACGCAGTTTCCTCAATCAAGCACATATCGACCAGTCAAACCTCTCTTCCAGACCAATTGCAACAAACCCTACTAAAATAGCTGACTTCTTTAATACCTACTTGTATTGTATTGTATTGTATTGTATTGTATTGTATTGTATTGTATTGTATTGTACTTCGCCTCCGTATTTACATCTGAATACCTTCCTGACGAACATCTAAACACGACAGTTGATCCAGATTTAACTGAACTCACCTTAACAGAGCTAGAGGTCGAAACTTTGCTAAATTCCCTGGATATTAACAAAGCTACTGGATCGGATGAAATCCCGGCCAGACGTCTAACAGAAACCGCCACAATAATGGCTCCCTCCATCTGAAAGCTATTTAACAAATCATTACAACAAGGAACAGTGCCACTAGATTGGAAACTGACGTACGTGGGACAACGTTCATAAGAAAGGTGAGAAAGAATACACAGAAAATTACAGGCCAATCACTCTCCTACAATTATTTAAAAAGTTTAGAACGGTGTATTTTCATGAACATTCGACACCACTTTTCTCAGATAATTCATGACGGCCAGCACGGATTCCTTCAAGAAAAATCTTGTTTGACTAATCTGTTAGAAGTATTAGATTACGTCGGCGCGTGCCTGCACAAGGGAGGACAGATAGATATGTTGTATCTTGACATGTCAAAGGCGTTTGACCGAATTAACCATAAGCCTTTGATGCAGAAATTAGCAAATTCGGGTGTTGGTGGTATAATCTACTTCAATGGTTTCAATCGTACTTGACTGATCGTCGTCAACGTGTAACTGTACTTGGCGTAACATCGAAGCCACTACCAGTTTGTTCGGGAGTTCCACAGGGATCAGTACTCGGTCCTGCATTGTTTCTTCTTTAAGTGAATGACCTACTCGAAGCACCTACATCCAGTCGTGCTGCAATGTTTGCCGATGACACCAAGATATTTTCCTCAATAAAATCACAAGACGATGTTATTGCTCTTCAAACTGACCTTGGAAACCTAGAACATTGATCAACGGTATCTGGGCTGTCATTCAATCAATCCAAGTGCAAACGTCAAATGCTCACGCGTAAAAAAGTGCCAGTTGCTTCCTCGTACAAGTTGGACGACTCTATCGTATCCAGTACTGGCAGCGAACGAGACCTGGGCGTGAGGGTGTCATAAACGAGCAGGCAGCGAAAGCCACTAAGATTCTGGGGTGATCCTGAAAACTCCCAAACCTTTAAAAGTGTAGGCCTATGTCTTAAATGTAATTGTGTTCGTAGTCTGCTACATCCAATATTTTGTTGCTGTTGAACTTTGTGAACATATGTAATAATAGTTAACGAGTTAATGTAGTTTTGTGTCGGGCCCGCAGTAATTGGCTAATCGCTGTTGCAGTCACCCAGCCGTGTTCATCTTTTGTAATATGTGTGTAATATGTATGTGTGTATATGTATGTTTCGTCCTGTTATTATGTAATTATAAATTGTTACTTTATAATTACTACAGTGTTATTATATATTAGGCAAAGTTTATAAAGTAAAAAAATTAAATTAAAAATGTACAACTAGACAAAATGACATGCACGTCCGTATTCATGATAAAGTCATAATCAGTAACGAGGATTTATTTCATTCTTTGCCACGAAAATACAAGAAATGAAATAGATACAACAAATTATTTGATATAGTAATGCAGCCTTTTTTAAAGCCACCGATCATTTGAAATTTTAGATTTATATCGGTTTGTTACCGATTCATATGCTTCGTGTGTTTTATATAAGATTTCTCGGAGTTTTATCTCAGGATATGTGACTTTAAGCAATATTTTTTTTCGATGTTACATCGAAACAGAAGTATGATTTAAATAAATCCCAACATACTTTAGCCCGAGCACAGACCTACGTTTCGCCGCCTGACAATTTTTGACAGGTTAGTGCGAACCAAAAAATAGTTAGACTGACATGTCAGTTTTATTGCAAAATACTGAAAGTAGACGGTGGAGACTTTGGCAATATTTTTATCAGACCTACGTCTCGCCTTTCAAACCGAATCAAGAATTTTCAGGTGGTGTAACGCAGGTCTGTCATCAAGCTAATGACAGCAATACCGTTAAAGTCTGGCGGGATAGAAAATTTATACAAAAGAATTTAATTTGAAATTACGCAAAATGTCGCGCAATTTTGAAAACGGGGGTAACATTAGAAAGTTACAGATTGACGCTCGGTTTTTCAACTTCAAATCCCAAAGCGCAGTTAGAGGTTAGTGGTTTTGTCTTTTGAAGTAAAAATAAAAATGCGCTCCAGACTGACGTTTATGATAAACTGTAGACTATTTGTAAAGGCGCGAAAATTCAAAATGGCGGCAACAAAAAGGTAAAATATCTGCTTTTTTTATTTTCGTTTTCGCCTTGAACATATCTAATGCCGGCGTAGGCGTGTTGAAATATTCTTTATTTAAAATCAATCAATCAATCAATCAGAACTTTATTTAAAAAACACACAATCTTTTCAACATTTGCTGATTTCCAAAAGAGGTGTGCACCAATCCCACTACCATAAAATTAATCCCTAACACCACCCCCCCCCCCCCCTCCCCCTTAAATACTTATGTTAAATACATCATATATTAATATCAACTACCACACGAAAAGGTCGAGGAAGAAAGCTTTTGACAAAACGACTTATATGATGCCGAAGTTCTTATGTCTTCCGGAATATGATTCCAGACGTAGGCCCCATTATAGCTAAAACTTTTTTTCATAAATTCTGTTTTGGGTCTTGGAAGGCAAAGCCTAGTTGAAGACCCTCTTAAATCATAATCGTAAATTGTATTTGAATTTTGAAAAATGTTACTTAGTCTTTCAGGAGCTAAGTTGTTAATCGATTTATACATAAGTTTAGCTTTTATATGTGCTCTGCGTTCTTCAAGGTTAATCCAACCAAGTGAATTACGCGCTAACAAGGATTGTCCTGATTCATTTTTGAAATTCATAATTATTCTAGCCGCCCTGTCTTGCAGTTTTTGAAGACGATCGCTAAGTGTTTTACCTAATACGTCCCAAACCTCACAACAGTAATCAAAGTGTGGCTGAACTAGAGCATTATAAATCAAAACCAGAGTGTTTCGGTCAACAAATTCCTTTGCTTTTTTTATAGCGCCAATTCCGGATGATATTTTACCAGCGATAAATTCAATATGTTTAGTCCAGGCTAAATGCTCGTCAACTTGAACCCCGAGCACTTTGGAATGTTTGACTCTTTTAACAGATTGTTTATCAATATTGATTGATGGTTGAATATCCAAACTGTTTATCCTATGTCGTGATCCAATTAAGACATACTCAGTTTTAGCAATATTCAAATTTAGTTTATTTGCAGATAGCCAGTTATGAACATTTCTCAGGTCTTCATTAGCCCTCTTCTCTACTTCACTCAATGTCTCTCCCGCAGCTGTTAAGCTGGTATCGTCAGCAAACATTCTAGGTGTTGTATGTTCAAGGCAATTTGGCAAATCGTTTATATATAGAGTAAAGAGAAGTGGGCCAAGTATACTTCCTTGGGGGATGCCACAAGTTATTTTCCTTTGTTTAGAAAGCATATCTTGGAGCTGGCACTTTTGAGTTCGATCTGTTAAATAGCTACGCAGTAGTGCAAGTGCCAAATCTCCAAGACCATACATTTCAAGCTTCTTTAAAAGAATGTCGTGGTTCACGGTATCAAACGCTTTTTTAATATCAAGGAAAACAAATAAATTATAGTGCCCGCGGTCCATATTGACATACCATTCATTTGAACAATCTATTAAAGTAGTAGTCGTTGAATGGCGAGACCTAAATCCAAACTGATACTCAGATAAAATACTTTCTTTTTCCAAATACTTGGATAATTGATTATATAAAATACGTTCCATTAGTTTGCTAACAACTGGCAAAATTGAAATTGGCCTATAATTATCAAGTATGTTTCGCTGACCCTTTTTAAAAATTGGAATTACTCGTGCAGATTTCCATTCTAAAGGAAACTGACCTAAATCAATTGCTGTATTGAAAATTTTTGTCAAAGGTTGTGTAATAGCGGGAGCTGCAATCTGAAGAAGTTTTGTAGAGATTTTGTCAAGACCTACAGATTTTGAGATAGGTAATTTCATAATAAGCGTGTAAACCAATAATTCGTTTACAGCTTCAAAACAAAATTCATTAACGGACTCATGTTTGGTAAGAAAGTCCTCAAAATTACAAGCACTGTCATGCTCAATTGTTTGGGCAAGCTTAGGACCTATATTTGTGAAATATTCATTAAAGATCTCTTTTAACTCTTCATTGGAAGTGACAGATTTTCCCGAATATTTAATTTCATGAATAATACTTTGATTGTTGTTTCGTCCTAAAATATCATTAATTGTTTGCCAAGCTTGTTTTGGATTAGTTTTGGGATTTTGAAATTTTGTTGTATAGTATTCTCTTTTTGCTTGACGCAAGGCAATATTAGCTGAGTTTCTAGAAGACTTGTACTTATTCCAGTCACTTTGTTCATTCGTTTTTATCGCTTTGCGCTTTAAAAAATCTCTTTCAAATAACTTTGTTCTGAGATCCTTATTCATCCAAGGAACACTACCCCTTTTTCTTACTCTCTTAGTTTTCAATGGAGCGTGTTTATCTAATACTTGAACAAATAAGGATTTCCAGCATTCCCACATTTTATCGACATTTTCCTTTTTATCAATTTCGATCCAAGGTAATATTTACAAATCATTAGGAAAACTTTCGGCATTGAAGTATTTGAAATTTCTGTACTCTATTAAATTCCGTGCTCCAATTTTAGGAACATAATTCAATTTCCTTATTGCATAAATAAGACTGTGATCGCTAACACCTAGATGTATTACGCCCGAAGAAATAATTTTCTCAGGTGACGACGTAATACATACATCTAGTAGCGACCTAGTAGATTCAGTAATTCGAGTTGGATCATTGATTATTTGTGTCAACTGATATAGTTCCATTATTTCTTGAAGCTTTTTACAAGTACATACATTCTGTACAAGCAAATTAATATTTAAATCTCCTAATATATAGACCTCTTTGTTTTCATTATCCGATAGTTGGATAAGCCTTTCTATTTTTAAAAGATCTTCAGTTTTAGAATTTGGTGGTCTGTAAATAGTTGAAATGATAAATGACTGACTATTTGCTTGTTTAATCTCTAATGAGACAGCTTCAAGGCTATTAGGAACCAGATCAGGACGTTTTAAGTAATTTATGTTGCATCTTGCATATGTGCAAACACCTCCCCCATTTCTATTTCGATCGGCGCGTATTAAGTCATAGCCATCAACGCTAACAAGATCATCAGAAATAGAAGAGTCAAGACGGGTTTCATTAAGCGCTAAAATATCGATTTTTTTATCACGTAGCATTAAACTTATTTCGTCGAAATGTTTCGGCAGGCTAGCAATATTAAGCATAGCCATTTTGAATCCCCTGGTTTTTTTAATGTTCAACACAGACTCAAAAACGTTATTCCTCGGCCTTTCCTTATTTCAATCTTTAGCTTTTAATATATTTGCTATTTGATTATCACAATTTTGCATGTTTATTGGGACACTTTTGTCATCTTGACTCGACTCTAATACTAGCAGCCGCGCAGCAGTAATTAGGCTGTCTCTCTCAAGTTCCGCGTTTTTAACTTTTCCTTGCAGATCTGCCAAAATATAAGATAGGTTATTTGTTCTTTCAGTTAGATCTTTGTTTTCTGATTTAAGGCATAAATTCTCATTTTTCAATTTATCATTCTCTTCTTTTAGGAAATCAAGCTGTTTTTCCAATTCCCGTACTTTCGTCTGATCAAGATCTTTAGCCATTTTGTTTGAGAAACTTTTAATAGCATTCTTGTTTTCATTAACATTTATAGTTAGAGCTTCTAGTTGATTCTTAATAGTCTCTAGGGACAACTGATAAGCATCTGTTTGATTTTGATTAGCATCTACTTGGCTGTACTGGTCGTCAACAACCCCGCCATCATGAGCCGTATTTTTAACTTGATTCGCGACTAACGCCAGCGAAATTAGCTTTTCTTTAATTTCATCCTTGCGATCGCCATTTAATGTGATGGATTTAGAGTCTTGATACCATCTCATGACTAGATTGCTACTCGTATATCGCTTCGAATCACCTCCCGGACAGTCCCAAATACCGTCAGATATATCAAGAACTTCTTCCACAAACATTTGCAATTCCTCGTACGATCCATTCCACATCAATTTATCTTTAGCATTTATAGAGATGCCGTGTAAAACGTTTCCATTTTTAGCTTGCTCAGGACTCATCATATTCTCCATTATCGTCGAATTTGATGCACGAGGTTACCTGAGTTGAATGCCTAACTTTGATCAAGACTTCTCGAGTTTGCAGTTGAATTATTTTCGCAATCCAATTACTATCGCTAACTTATCTATATAAATCTTGTAGCCTTTTGATGTATAAATCTTATAGACTTTGATAAAAGTAGACTAATATGCGGAGCTCAAAAATGCACGTCCGATCACCCTGTCAACTATCCTCAACAGTCTCTCGACTTCTCCAATAATCTCCAATAATAAACAGGATTTTGTTTGGGAAGATTTTGATCAAGTTCTGGACCTTATGTTATATGATAGTGCAAGTTCTGAAGAGACAAGTAGCGAAAAAGATGAAAATGACTTGTGCTTTTAGACGCGATGTTGACACCTAAACGTCCACAGGAAATTAAAATCTTTAATAATCTAACTATAAGTTAATATTTTGACATATTTTAACATTATACATTTTAGCATATTTGTAAATACTTGCAGGGGATATATATCAATGAACGTAACTAGTTGTTTAAAGTTTCCATGAGTCATTCAAGTGAGACAATATAGAGAATGTTTGGTGAACATAACTGAACAACACAAAGTAAATACATCTTTTTTTCTTTAAAAGTTCCACCATGAGTTTCGGTTGTTCTATTCCAATCCTATGTACCTGCCTTCTTTCATCTAATTCAAGGTTAAACTTAATTTTCAGTTTTATAAAATAGTTACAGTGAAACAACGGTTAATATTTTTAAAAGCATTGATGAAGTACGCAATTCTCCCAAGAATCGTCAACTCTGGCTTTGTCGGCATTCGGCCGTACACTAAAATTAACACAATTTTAAATCTTTTCGCATTACTTTTTTTTTTGTATTCGCTTGCTCTAAATCTTGGTGAAAATACAGTAATTTAACAGAGACACGTACGTGCGGGTATCAAAACGAAGAGCAGATGTTGTATAAAACTAATGTTATGAACGGCCAAAAATGGCGGATATGTAAGTTTCATTTTGTAATTTTGTATTTTTAAGTAAACAAAAATCTAACAATACAAGCATTTGAAGTACGGTACTAGTTCTAGAAGACATTGTGAGCAAATATAATTTAGTTTCATATAGATAACATTATATGCTGATTCAGACCGATTGTATTTTCATCGCATTTCATTTAAATTCATAACAAAAATAAACATGGAGACGAGTATGCAACACAATATGAACGTTTAACTTAATAAATTATTATAGTTTTTTTACTTTGCGCTTTAGTATTTGACACATCCTCTGTTATAATTTCAGAAGTTGAAATAGTTTTTATCGGCAATTTAAAATCATTAAAATGCGAAGCTATGTCAACTTTCAAATCTCCCCTGCAGGATTGCCTTATGCAGCACGGGTATTCACCAATCAAATTGCCTGTTTCACTGTAGTTATTTCATGAAAGCTAGTGGTCACCAGCATATATATTTGACTAGCATTAAAAAATAAGTGAAAAAAAATTAAAGTGAAAAAATTAAATTAAATAAGGGAACATTTGGGCACAATGCTACTTAATACACTTACCAATGTTATGCCTTAGGAAGAGGCGTTGACCCATGGAGGGTTGACATGAATGTTGCGAAACCTTTGGTGGAAATAGTTCAACTTCCGGTTTATCTGACAGTAAAATTATTTCAAATAATTACCATTTTAAAACTCAAAATTCTTTGTCCGAGGACCCCTTTTCATAGAACTTGTGCGCAAAAATGACACTTTTAAACACAATTTGAAAAGATGAAGTGAAAATGTGGTACATGGTGTTCAAGCTCACAAAGTTTCAACAAATATGTTCAATGCAAACGCGAACACGCGGCGTCCAAATCTACGATTATTTATGGTTTTTAGTTTTTAAGGTAGGTTGGCTATGGCAGCGGTTGTTGCCGCACCAACCCAGTGACTGTGACCGCCGTAATTCTAGGAATCTAAACCAGGTTGCTCAAGCAGCTTTCGAGTTTCAAATTTCAAGTTTTGTTTTATAAGAGATGTGAAGGTTTGTTGTCCCTTTGAACACTAAATTCCCTTTTACACGATCTACAAGCGTAGCATTTTGTTCAAAATTAGTTCAAAACAAGGGCGGATATGAAAGCGGCGTACTGCCGCCAAATAGGTTTTGACTGAGAGATGTTTAATAGATTTTGCAAGGAAATTAAAGCAAAAAATCCAGGCAGGAGCGTTTCCCTCACAGGCAGGCATTCTTCAACTGGCTTTCTCCGTTCTAGTGGGAAATGAACTTTTTCCTCATCTGTAAATCATGAAAGAAACCAGCATTAAGCCTAGTATGGTGATGTAGTTTCAAGACATACCGAGTTATTGCAATCATCCGTTGTAAAAAGAGGCGGCGTGGGGGTGTAACCTAAAATAGTTAAATGTAAATAATTATGTATATGTAAATTACTATAAGCCTAGGCAACATGGGCTTGGGTGACAGAGAGAGCCAAAAAAGTTAACGAGGAGCTTTTAACTGGTGAAATATCGAATATTGGAAAATACTTCAAATTAAATTGTTGATCTTCAGTGATCGTGCAAGTTATTGATCTTCAGTGATCGAGCAAGTTATTGATCTTCATTGATCGTAAAAGAATGCAGACGGTGATAGTCCGTAGCCGTGTTGACAACAAAATCTTTGGTTAACGAGAGCATGGGCGAGCTAACCATTGTCCAACTGCATTTAGCTTTGAAGAAACAAATCATGATCACAACGACAAGCCTTGGTAAAGGTGAAACGTAATATATATATATATATATATATATATATATATATATATATATATATATATATATATATATATATATATATATATATATATATATATATATTGTTAGATATTTACACTCGTCACAGGGGGGCAACCTTGCAAGCAAAATTCAGGGTTCCTATAACGACTGGAATTCTTTCAGAGTACAGGATTTTCTCTGCTCAAATGCATTCAGACAGGGATCCATTTATTCAATTCAATTATCTAAAGGAAGTCTATCTTGCATTTTAACAGTATCTAAAAGAATTCCCATAAATTCGAGGAATTGGGAGGGACACTGTGTTTTGCCGTAAACTATCTGAACCCCAATTGTTTTGAAAGCGGATAACATGTTGTGTAAACTTGCATGGCAATTTCTATCTAGGGGCAGATGTGTGGCTGCTGGTTCGATTATAAGAAAATTGTCTAAAATGTGGCAACAAAACTCACTTTACAGTTATCAAGTAAGACACATTCTAAGGCATCTGAAAGTTTATTGGAAATACAAGGGGCACTTCTGAGTCTAAAGTGTAAAACCTTGTCACAATGACACCTACCCTTTCAGCACATCCCCAAAAGCTTGCAATCGTACGGATGTATTGGTATTAATCGAAAAGCTGATTCCATGTCTCTTTTTGCAAGAATAAACCTAGGCATCTAGGCAAAACCGAGGCCTTGCATCATCTATAGTCACATACTGAACACCAAAATCTTCTTTTGAATCTCTTTTTTTATCTCTTTGGCTAAGTTAGCTGAAATAACATCCGGGTTTTCAAAAGCAGTTGGCAATTTTTTTTGAAAACCTGACAGAGCGTTTCCCTTCAAAACCAATGTACGTACGCACCGTATTTGAATATATTATAAAGCTGTGAAACAAAATTTAGGATTGGCTATAGAGAGCTGCTTCAAGATTCTCAACAGAGACTGGCGTGGGTAAGGGGTTAATACTTTTGGATCTGGATGATCTGTGGTCCCATATTTTTGTCTTTATCTAGGTCATATACTGGAGCAACTTTTGCGTGCGTCTGATATTGGTGGGTCATAACGCTAATGTATGTAATGAATGAAGTCGTCCACTGTTCGATATTGGTGATCCCAGTTGTAGGCTGGGCTTTTTTGTTCTCTACGTTCAGTACTATAGCATCGTCTGGCTTGTTATTGATAGGTATGTTCTTTGGCAATAGCTTGGACAAATACAAAAACTCCCCCGCCAGAAATTTCTTGATGTTTCTTAACTTCGTGACAATCATTACCTTAAGGCGTTCTCTGTTTGGGTCGATCACTCTGAGAAACCACGTCGGAGACATTGAACCGACCTCGATTTCGTCGCGAGTAGCAAAAACTGGATTGCTGCTGCCGTTATTTTCCCGTTGAGCTGGCGAGTTGGAAATTGCTTCAGCTGAAGCACGGGCCGCATTGCTCGCTATTTCTGCTGCGAATGACTGTGTTTACACCAACTCGTCGTCCGAAAGAAAGATGATCGCCGCCGTCGAAGTGGCAGCGTCGTGTGTCAACAGCATTTCTCCTCACTTGTCAACAGGAACTTAGCAGTAGAACAAGTATTCCTTGTTTATTAATAAGTTAAGAATACGTGAAATAGCTAACTAGTTATTTTTCTATAATGTATTGAAATAATCGGCTCAGTGGCGGATCCAGGGTAAGTCAAAATAAATTATAGCAGCTCAATTTTAAATTCAAAATAACTTTATAACAATGTCATAGGTTATGAATTTCAAAAGAATAAAATCTAACCAATGAAGTTACTTTGAAGGTATCTTAAAATGTAAATATATCCTAGAATGAGCTGTGGTAGTTTATTTTGACTTATACTAGATCCGCCACTGAATCGGCTTACCTCTAAAAACTTATGCCGTCGTTTAAAACGTGAAGCAAAACGACAAACCACAGAAAATAGATAACGTGATTTTTAGCCGTCAATCTGTAATGCTCTGTTGTTAAAATGATTTATCTTGTAATTATTTAATTAAATACAGGAGTAGTAATACCGGGTCTGTATAGCGTCGGAAGTAATTAGTATTCAAAATGGCAGCGGGATGCTGACGTCATCGATAACACGTGGGAGAATGTGCGCGTGCGTGGAGAGAACGGTATTCGGAAAAAACAAAACAAGAAAACATGTTTTTGAAAAAATGTATTGGAAAATTTACAACTTTCATATGGATAGATATGTAACAATAGGTTAATTGTGTTCATGATTAACTGTATATTCTGAAGTGTTCTGTCATGATAGATTTATTTAATGTTTTTTCCAGTGACACCAGCAGTATGGTTGTCCGCATTCTATCCATAGGTTAAACGTTAGGCGTGAGAGAACATAGGCGAGGTCCAGTACGCATTTTTTGTGCAGGCTGGTATCAGGGCCTTTTTTAACTATATACGTGGGGGGCCAAGGACCCCCACCCCCTCCTTTGGCCCCCTCACTCATGGATTTTGCCCCCCCCCCTAAGTTGTCATGTTGTTACTTTAGCACGTAGCAACTAACTTTAACCAAATAAGATAAAATGTTCAATCCATTCATATTGTCATTCTAAGACATTACACATCATATAAAATCTCTTAGCCTTAGCCTAAGTCCCAATTTACTATCATTGTATAAGTTGAAAGCAGTGGCGAAGCCAGCCCGACTATTTACTCCTGCTATGTTAATTTTTAAGAGTTAATGGTCTGTAAAAACAATCAATTTCTAAAGAAATGAAATATGATAGAATTATCGCTAACAATTGAAATTTACATAGCATGAGTAAAAAATCGGGCTGGCTTCGCCACTGGTTGAAAGAGTTCATATTTTGTATAGATTGAGATTTAAGCATGTTTTGCTTAATGTTGTCAGCTCCTCGCTGTTAACGATATATTACACAAAAAAACAGTGCGTTGATGAGCGAGAATGTTAACTAATAACAACTGATCGTAACATTTTAAAAATATTTTTCATTCAATAATAAATATAGAAACTATGTCAGCATATCCCACAATTTTCTGATCTTTTCGGTCATAACCAAGAGGTCCCTTATATACACCGGCCCCCCACGGGCAATTTCTTAAAAATGGCCCTGGCTGGTATGGCAGCATCTGGTATTTACTGTGTCTTCTTCCGGGCGACATGGTTCAAGGCATAAGAAGCACACTATTGGAAAAATTGTTCTGCAATACGCGCATCGAGGTGTTGTGTGTGTGGACTGCAGGACTACCCATTTTTTGAAACAACGGCAATGACTTGAGTGTCCGCAACACGGCGTTTCCATGGTAAATATTTGGTTTTGTGCAATACTATCCAGGCAAAAATGGCACTCTTCATTGCTTTTGGTTGATCTGGAGAGCAATCCAAATAGCGGTATTCTTTCCCCCGGATAGACGTCTTGTGGTGCTGGTAGAGTTCCAATGGATGTCATTGTTTTAGTAGTTTTGGAGGAGTAGGTGTGTGTGTGTGTGTGGGGGGGGGAGTATTTTAAGATTCATTTTGTTCTATCCAACAGGGGATATTTAAGGACAAAAACGATGATCTTAGAGACTTTTTCTCCAACAGATCCCCTGCTCCTCAGAAATGTCATCTCTCGCAGGCGAAGTGTGACAAACAAATACTTGAAACAAAGCCTTCTTTCGTTAGTCCTCTTGGTCTTTGTCCATTAATGTTAAAACTGTTTACAATCAATTGAGCCTGCGTTGTCTAAAAATTCATATGCAACACGATCCTCCACACGAGTTTTATCAGAACAGATTGCAGTCGTGATTTCAGACTAATATAATCACGCGCGAAGCTGCTGTCTAAATTATTGGCGTCTAATGTCCATATTTTGTTAATGTTGAAGTACAGGATTAGTAGATGTTTTGTTGATTATGCATTGCGGTCTAAAATTGTTTCCAGGGACGTAACTCCAGCGTTAACGTGGGGGGTGGGGGGGTGGGGGGGTGGGGGGGGGGTTGTATTCATAAATTCGCGTTCGGCCGACCAATTTCTTTTAAAAATACAGATTTAAAAAGCAATTCGTCGGGCAGAACGTTAACGCTTTAGTTACATCCCTAGTTAGATTATTCCGAAAAGCTAGTTTGAAACTTTCCACTAGCTTTGTTTCTTGTTATCGTTTCCCAGGTATTCTTACTTGATACCCGCATTGGATTCTTGTACATCGATATACCACTAACTTTTTTGCTACGCTGAATTGGAAGCTGTACCAACAACGTTCGGCACCAAGTTTAGTGGGCAAACTGATTTACTCGGATCTAAAGTATTAACAACCTAAAATTTTGTTTGATGCAAAGTAATCGCGTGGTATAATAATATGAATAAAGTCTACTGATGTTCTTGATATCTTCAAAGACTAGTGAAAAAATTCCAAATTTATAAATTTTCAAAAATTGTAGAAGATATTGTTTACTGAGTTCTCTAAACATTTCCAGAATTTCAAACACAAAATTATTTATAAACGGAGAAATCCAGCAAACTGTGAACCTTGTGAGGGTAAAACCATGATTTTATCCTGAACAAAAGGCGGCCTTTCATTGGCTTTTCTGGGCGCTTCATTGATTTGTTGCATTGTTTCGTTTAAGTTATTAAATAATATATGCAAGACAAACATTAAGCCATTTTCTCTGACATTGATTACAGAATAGTTTTGAGGAAGAATTTCTTTACTTCTTTTGAATTACAAATATATCAGTAGCAAAGCTACAGACGTTCACTTTTGATAGTGTTTATTGTTCTGCCATTTAAAATCTTGTAATGTGGGAGGAAGTTTTGTTTTTATTTAGCTTTGCTATTTACCTGGTAATACATATAATGAATTATGCGTGTGTTTAATCATACATTATATTAATAATTTCTCAAATCTCTCTTCTAGTGTGTGACAACTCTTCAAGTTAAAACCAGGAGTGTATAAAAAGCACATTTGTATTGCAAACTTAACCAGATTTAGTATTAATGTTGTGATTTAACGTAGCTATGACAAAATAGAATCGTTTGCATTTGAATGGGTAATGTTTAAATAGCCTAAATTGTTTTTGTTTTCTTTTTTGATCTTTTCTTGTGGCTACGAAAATGTCCGATCCCAAATCTGTCGTGCATTTTTAAATGTTTAGAGAATTCAAGAAAATTTTAGAAATTGTTTATACTTAGGGATAATAATTTTATTGTAGAATGGCGTAGGCAGATTGATTTGCTCCAAGACTAAAACATTATGCTGTTTTATATTGTTAACCGTGCAGTTATTTGAGAACTATTTGTTATTTGATGATATCATAACTTGCCACCAGCACGCTGAAGCTATCACAAGATTTATTGGGTAGCTACTTCTTTAATTATCCATGCTGATACTAAAGAACCGTGTACTGCACATGGTTTTGTAACACCGCATGATTGTGGAACTTTCATCTACTGCTGACGTTTAGTTGAAGCATGCTTTTAAATATCGCTATATATAGCCAATTATTTTATTATTTGTTTAATTTTTTCGTATATTAGATATGAATATTGCAGCAATGCAGATTTCCTTATATTCATCAGATTTTCTTCGCAATTATTTTAAATTGTGCAATATTGTTTATTGTCCCCATTGCACTTTTCGTATTTTGGCTCCTATTAGATCGATGGCATTTGCAATCAAGAGCACGCTAACTGTACATTGACTAATACAATACGTCACAAATCATTTTGGCAATATATGCACACCAGACGTGCCTATTTTTTACCTATGGTAATCAATAAAATGTAATGAAACAAAGACTTTTTGATTTTTTATTTGTAGACATGCACAATGTAATTACGCAATACAAAAATGTCTAAGCAAATACACCAAATGCGACGTTAAACTCCCATGTCGCGACTTGATCTAATAGTGAGAAATCTAACATCAATTGAACCAGTTGTAAATAACAAACTACAAATTATCAATTTCTGTGCTTCATTTGAAGCAGTACTCCTCAGCCTACAGATAACAAAATGACAATATTTAGAAATACCACAATATTAATAAGGAATCTTATTCATAGTTACTCATTCACTCATATTTCAGGGTCATGTTATATTTTTATATCCTTTACGACTAGTTAATTGGAAAGAAAATACACTCTATGTAACTTCTCTGTTCTGATTCTGCTCCGATTTTTCCAAAATAAAACTAGTTAGAATCGAATATTATGAGCCAACAGTTACTTTGTCAAGTTAAAATACTCTAAACATATACTATAATTAAATTGTATAATGGGTCGACGTATACTCACGACATTTCCCTGGATATGCCAAGGTAATTTTTCCTTTGCTTTTACAAGTTGCATATCTCATCATGCAAGGATTTCCATATGTCTTGCCATCTGAACCACATTGTGGATTATATTCTTTGGTGCAAATTGGACTGCATTTTGGACCTGCATGAAAATCAGAAATATTTTTTGACTTTCCATTCATTCAACACTTGCTGAAATAATTGTTGGCTAGCTACTTATGTTAAATCATGTTCATGATGATAATTAGGTATGTGCATCAACCTCTATCGTGCAGCTACTTTGCACGCATATTATATAATAATACAGTTCTGGGAAGTTTTTCTTATCTGTTGTTTCTCTGAGGTTGAAGTCACTATGGCACGAAATTTTGTTCAGTATTTCTTGACTGCATTGAAAAGATCACTTAAAATCACATTATATAACTTCTGTGGTAGAATTTTTTAACTGTACTATCACTGACGTGCGATTCAACATCAGTACGCACACACAACATGTAAGATCACATACTGCATGCATAATGACTTTTGAAAAAGCTTTATTTATTTAAAGGTCCTGAGTCAAAATATTTATATTCCCCATGAATAAGGAGACATAGTGATTCGTCATAACATACTTATATTTACCATCTATATTATCATATACCAATCGTCAAAGTTCTCCTTTTCATGTGTTTCATTGGTTGAGAGCGTATCACGTGAGATCAATGAAATTAGACTGTCTCCCTCGCATCAGCGCCCGAGGGAGACAATGCATTATTCACTGGTGAATAACAAAAAAAAATCACGTGCGCCATCACGTGAACACGCGACCTTTGGAAAGCCGAACACGGCGAATGTTTCAAAAATCTCAAAATAAATTTATTTCCATATGTTTAAAAATGGCAGAAATGTCGGAAAGATTTGCAAGCAATACTGACCATGATATCGCCACAATGCTTGAAGATAAAGACTCCTCATCCACAAAAAAAGCCACAAAGCAAGCGATTAAAGTACTTCGAGAATACTGCGCAGAAAAAGGCCTTTCTACACAGTTTGAAGATAATGATAAAGTAGAGCTCGACAATCTACTGAAGCAGTTTTATGCAAACGCAAGGAAAAAAGACGGAACAATGTACAGTAAAAATACTATAAACTCAATACGATATGGGCTGGCACGATATTTAATGACTGAAAAGAAAGTCAATATCGTAGAGGACGTGGACTTTGGTTCATCAAACAAAGTATTCTCGGCAGTACTCACTCAATTGAAACGAAATGGCTTGGCTAAAGTTAACCACCATCCAGAAATTACAAAGGACGATTTACAAAAGCTTTATTTAAGCTTCGATTTAAACACTCCTAAAGGACTGCAGCAAAAATGTATGTTTGATATAATGTTTCATCTCGTCAGAAGAGGAAGAGAAAACTTGCGAGAGCAAACAAAAGACACGTTTGCGATAGCTGTTGACTCGCAAAATAGAAGATACGTTTACCAGGCAGTCGATGAGCTCGATGAAAATCACCGAGAAAATGAAGGCCCTCAAGACTCCACAACAGATGGAAGAATGTATGAGCAACCGGGTCCATTATGTCCAGTCAAAACGTTTGAGCTGTATCTTTCGAAGCTTCATCCAGAGTTAAAATTTCTTTGGCAACGACCGAAACAAGCAATTCAAACAACGGATGACAACTGCTGGTACTGTAACGTTCCGGTAGGAAAGAATACCCTTGGCAGTATCATGAAAGATGTCTCAAGAGCAGCTGACTTGTCTAAACAGTACACAAGTCACAGCATACGAGCAACAGCCGTAACCGTCTTAGATCACTCCAACTTCGAAGCCATACACATCATGCGAGTTACTGGTCATAAATCAGATGCTTCTCTCCTCTACCAGGACCTTCCTTGCCTGCCTCACCGGTTCTTCACGCGTCGTAAACAAACACTATGAAGAATGTCACTTTTGTAAGTGGTGCATTCAACAATTGTAATGTTACCTTTAATTTTAATAGCAACTAGTAGTTGCCTTTACATTTATCAATGTTTTAACTGAATTGTTTTTCTTACTGTTTACGTTTTATGTACAGAATTAATTTTTTTTACAAAGTTAATTAAAAATTTCATGTATTTGCGTATGAAGTTCGCTTTACTTTTTCGTTCCTTTGACGATTGGTATATAATAAAATACTTATTGACTGAGACCTCGGCAAAGCAGTATGTTTTTTGGACCCTCGACTGTCGATGTTTCCCTCGGCTTCGCCCCGAGAAACATCGACAGTCTCGGGTCCACAAAACATACTGTTTCCCTCGGTCTCAGTCAATAAGTGTTAATTGTTTTATGATGTAACATAAGCAATCTTAGAGACATTCATTGACTAGGCGATGTCACACGCTGTGTTATTTGCATATTGAGTACTGTTGAACAGCGAGTTCTATCAAAAGGGTTTCTAATTGCAAAATTCCTTGTCATGGGAACATTAAGCAAGGAATATTTATCATTTATAGACCCGGAGAGAGGGGGATTCATTGAAATATTCCCTGAAGTGACGATATTTCCCGAGGGCTTTAGCCCGAGGGAAATATCATCACTGAAGGAAATATTTCACCGAATCCCCCGAGGGGAGGGTATATAAATGATATATTATGCAGAAAAACTAAAATGTTCATGCAAAATTTAAAAATGATACACGTATACTAAACTTTGCCAAGCTTTTATCGAGATTTTCCACGCTTTCTTCGGCTATTTCAAAATCTGCGAAGGCTCGGAAGGCTCAAATGGCAAATTTGGTGGATTTTTTTTATTTTTGGCGTTTTTTTCGTCCAAAATTCTTTGAATTTCTTCATCTTATTCTCTGATTTCTACTGCACATCCTGCATTTTTGTTATTTTAAAGTTCGTGGATCCCAGGCGTGCCATGGAATATATTTTATATTTCACGGCAACACGCGTGTGTCCCGCGTGTTGCCATGAAATATAAAATATATCTCATGGTACGCACTACGCGTGGGATTGAGTGAAATGCAGTGAAAAACCACACGTTCACGCGGTGTAAACTAAATTTTTGACTGGACAATTTAAATTTGAGGTATAATATTTTAAGGTACTCACGACATTTCCCTGGATATGCCAAGGTAATTTTTCCACCGCTTCTACAAGTTGCATATCTCATTAAACAAGGATTTGCATATGTCTTGCCATTTGAACTACATTGTGGATTGTATTCTTTGATGCAAGCTGGAACACATCTTGAACCTGAATGAAACACAGAAATATCTCTTGACTGCCACTAATTTAATTAAGACTTGCTGAAAAAATTGTTAGCTAGCCACTTATCATATTGAATAATATTGTTGATTATCATTAAATATGTGCAACAACCTCCATCGTGCAGCTATAATTAATGCACGTGCATCATTATAGTTCTGATAATTTTTTTCTCATCTGTTGTTCCTGTAAAGTTGAAGTGACTATGACAACAAATTTTGTCCAGTATTTTCTTGATTAAATTGCAAAGATCACTTAAAATTACATCATATAACTTCTGAGGATGACTTTTTGCAACTGTGTTATCTTTGACCAGAAATTCAACATTATATTCTAGACGCAAAAAGGGTGACATGTTGGATAGTGACTTTTAAAAAAGCTTCCATTTGAAAGTGTTGAGTCAAGCTATTCCCCATAAATAAGGAGACATAGTGACTAGTTTATAAAATACCTAGAGACAATCTTCATTGTTTTATGGTACAAAATAATTCCTTGTCTATTTTTCCTGTAAAAATATCTACGATAAATAGACAAATTTGGCTAACGTTTGTTTATACCCAATTCACATTTTAAGATCACTCACATGCCTAGTTACTATTGTATTAGCTTGCGGCAGCGTAGCGGAGAACAAAAGTAACTACGCATTTAGAAGTATGGACATGAATGAATAACTCCTATTCATCACTCGTATGCCTGGTTACTTTTGTCCTAATGTACTCTTCCGCAAACGAGAACAATGGTATCCAACCATGTGAATAATCCAAAGTTGGGAATTGGGTGGCAACGGAAAAAACATTGTTAGCCAAATTTGTCTATTGCACTAGAAGCAAATATTTGCAATTTAATTTCGTTCTCATTCTCCTCTCGGCCCGGACAAGCGAAGTTTTAACAGTCATTCTCTCTTATAGAGGTAGGTCTGTGAACAGGGTAGTGCGTATGAGTTTAACAATTAGTAACATTGCTCATCGACTGAAGGAGATAGTGGTAATATTTAAGCATTTTTTTATTGTAGGTCATACGAGTAATACATAAGACATACGGTAATATGTTCTAGTTGCGTTTTTGGCATTGTTCACAGTTGCAGTCATAGACATACAGATAGGACTAAATTTAATTAGCTAAGTTACTGCCGACGCATAGTTTTGGGGAATATCAAACAAATGTAAATTTTCAAGTGTAACACACGAAGAATTTGAAGTTTCTCTCGCTACCTTCAAAGCCGCACAGAAAAAAAATGCACTTTTTTAATTACCCGCCGGTGCCTGATTCCGCAGTACGGTCGTAGCCGTTATTGTGAAAAAGCATACACCTATTTTACTTATTTGCACGCTTGGTAAACAGTAAATGCCTGATTATGAACTCATATAATGTTATCTATTTACCATAGTTAATTCTATTTAACATAGTTATTTCAATGACTATATATTGGAATACACTAATTCAAACTCAATAAAATTATTTTTACTTAATTAAAAGAAGAACCATTTAACACATTCATGAAGACAACTAGGTTGAGATGCAATAGGTTTTACAATGCTGATTATGGGGTGGATCAAAAATACTGAAGGAGTTATTACGCGTTTTTCAGTAAAACTGCTGCTGAGTAGCATACTCAAAATGGTCGGTGTAGTTTTTAAAGTCACATGCAATTCCTTACCGCGGTTAATGTATTGTCAATGGGGCAGTAGATTTTTAAAACGGTTAATGTCTTACCTTGTATACTCAAACTATTTTCGGTTAAAACCAAACAAACAAACAAGACGAAGACTAATCGACTTCCTGCCATCGCCACTGTTGTGTTTAACTTAGTGTGATAATATGTTCCTGAAAGAGCTTTTATGCGTACTGTTGTTTTCCTGCCCTTGTTTCAATTTCCTGCTAGTCAAGTATCTACTTGCGTTAATGCCTTTTCAATAAGTTATGTTTATAAGCATTCCTGTGAATTCTTTTTCCCCAGAGCCATGGTACAAAACATGGACTGGAGTGGAAATTAGACCCAAAATTCGCCTAAAAATCACATTCTTGCACGACATGTCTGTTTTCCTTCTATATTTTTATTACTTATAGTCCTCGCGATGACCCAGGACTAAATGCCGCACTTAGTCCAGTCTGTTTTGCTCAACGTATCCAAAAAAATATTTATATTTTAATATTTATCCCTAAAATCGTAATGAATGAGTATGGAGAATATCCAGGAGTGGGTTGAACGACCATAACACCTTGATACTGCGAAAGGCGTCAAAATGGCAAAGCTTGTAATATTATACCATTTAATTTAGGTAATAGTATGATTTCTTGTGCAAGTTGGAAGTAACAATACGATTGAGTTTTCCAATGGCAACTATTATAAAAGGAAATTTTTGAGACAAGAATACCTGCAATAGACTGTACTTACATCGCGATCGCTCCCCTTCACTTTTTTATTTAAAAACATAAAATTCACACCCATAACCTCCGGATAATTATGTGTGAAGTAGGTAGAACTTCACAGACTTGAGGTATTTCAGGTCGTTTTGATGTATTTTTATGCGATTTCCAGAATGATTTCGTGATCGATTCGTACGATCGATGTCCGCGTGGAGTCTTATGCCTTCCTTTTACATAGGCACTAATATATACCGCATCTGTTTTCAAATAAGAACAAATTGCACGCTAAGTACGCAATTTTGAATGGGTATAATTAGAGTTTAATCCTCAACTCTTTCTCAAAATATTCTGGTGAAATTTTTGACAAATACATAACCTGTATTAAAATAAACACTATACCAAACCACCGTAGCTAGCCAAGAGGATTTTTTTTCATGAAGTGATGGAATTAGTGTCATGTAAATCAGTTTTTGTTCTAGTTGTTTCAACAAGGATTTCAACAAGTTTCTACATCTCTAACACCCAATGACCCATACCTGCACCCTAACCAGTGTAAGCGAACATTCGCTTAAGCAATCCATGTCACCATATATAACTTTGAGTCAAATTGTGCGTCGAATTTTAGGTCTAACTTTGAGTCAAGTGTACAAATGCAGTCTATGGTTTGTGTTATGCCATTTTCCGCTGTTAATCATATCTGCTCTACAATATAATTATGGACTTTGACTTTGCCGGGAATTTAGTAACGAACTGATCCATGTTTAGCGCTTAAAAACAATTCTTGAATTAATTGCTCTCTGCCAATGAAAACTGCTTTTCAAACTGCCTTCGTACCATCTAAAACGATTGTTTCGTGTTCATTTTATGAGTAAATTCGAGAAGTCTATAAAAAGGCTTTAAATCCGATGCAGTTTAATGCATAATTCAAATCATTTGCGAATTTAAAAGTCCGATTTCAAATTCATACATTTTCACATTGTATGTTACAAAGAATAAATATTTGATGTAATGAGTATGGTTACCAAGTGTACTGTATATGCATGCATGGGATGTAACATCACGAGTTCCAAATGCCTTGAGTGGTTGTTACGAATCAAGGACGAGCGATATTAAATCCAATGTCACATTTGAGACCATCAATCATCGTCTAGCATGATAAAGGCCTCTTAAATATATGCACGGATGTAATATCTAGCTATCACATTAGTTATCACATCAGGTGGATATAAGATTTAACAGCTTCTAGCTCTAAACGATGAATTTTGGGTGTGTAAAACAAAATGTATAGCTAATTACGTTATACTTCTACAGCTATTTCAGTTGAGGTTGTCTTTCGAGAAACTGCGATTTATGAAGGCGCAATCAGATGATGAATTATTGTTTACTTAGGTCCTGATACTCAGGGAATTACCTTTCTAGCGAGTAAGTTTGCCGTCGCAAGTTTCCTATGCGCCCTGGATGTTGCTTCAAAGAAATAATTCCGAGTTTAGAGGTGAATATCAGCAATAGTCGACCTTCCTTGCACGCCCATAGTTTACAGTTTACGCAGCAGCGTTTATTTAATTAGCTGGATAAGCGAAAGCGGTATATCAAAATTTTAGAGCAACATCCATAATGATGTATTTCAAGGAGGAATATGTCGAGTCACACGGAGCAAATTTTGCTGGAATTTCGACAGTGCAATTACTTGTTAGTAATATTAAAGGAAATATTCGAAACAAGAATATACGATAGAGTTAATTGTAAAAAACCCAGTGAAATATGACCGCAATCACTCTCAAACTTCACCCACCATGTTTGTTTTTTGTAAAGAAAATTTGCACTCACGTTTTCCTACGTCAAATTTGATTGGTTCTTCTGTTGTTACAGATTTTTGCACTATTCTTACAGATTTTTGCACCGTCCCTACAGATTTTTGCACTGCTCTTCGGGAATAACTGTACTGAAATTGACCCATCACAGTCCAGAAACATTTTCTTGTATATTATTAGAATAGTAACATTGTAATAATCAGTGGCGGATCTAGCGCAAGCCAAAATAAATTACCACAGCTCATTCTAGGATATATTTACATTTTAAAATACCTTCAAAGCAACTTCATTGGTGAGATTATATTCTTTTGAAATTCATAACCTATGACATTGTTATAAAGTTATTTTGAATTTAAAATTGAGCTGCTATAATTTATTTTGACTTACCCTGGATCCGCCACTGGTAATAATTTTGTAATTCAAACCTCTTAAAAAAGCTAAATTCTTGGTAATATCCTGATGGTAACATTTAGAAAAGGGAGAATATTTCAGGAAACGCCCCTTCTATTCATGAGTGCCAGGAACTCAGACATGAATATTCTCCACTTAAACTAATATTTGTCATAAGTTGCAATTTATTTTCATACTTATGTTGAGGGGGCAAAATTATTGCAATATCAAATGTGGAAAGTTAGTTTCAACGATATTGGAAACAGAATATAATTTTTGATGTGAAATTTTAAGTTCTATGAATTAAAATATTAATACAAAATTCTTTCTTATTCCCAGGATAGAATATTATCTGGCTGATAAAACTGTAAAAGTTTACTGACATCATATGTTGCATGGAAAAGAAATTATCTCGCGTGAGTGTTAAAACCTATATTTTGTGATTACTGATGCTACACATATATTGCAAAATATGTACACGAGTGTTGCTAAATGTTAACTCCGCTTTTACACAGAATACTGAAGCCGAATTCATCTTACTGCATGTATAATATTTTACAAAATATTACGTCTAAGGCTGTGGCAAGGCAATGTATTTGATGTAAATGTTTTCGTCTTTGCTTTGGAACCTTTACTTTGGAATTCGTTGTTACGAAAATTGAGTTCCAAAAATAAAAGTTGAGGACAACATATCAAATGCTATTTTGTAATGCCATGAGATTGTATGTTTGGGATTTTCCTGTAAAAGCGCTATCGGAAAAATCTTGGTGCAAGAATTATATGTAGATCAATATTTTGCAATGTAATGCGATCAATGTTTTTTTTTACAATGTATGAGTACGTTTTATGTTAAGGCTGATGTGCTCATTTATAAGCAAACGGTAGCCATTTTACATGTTTCTTCACTGAATGCGACATAGCGCGCAAAGATGTTCAACTGATACAAAACATCAAAAATTATTTTAATTCGAAAGGCTTCAAAGTCAGGATTCCATTCAAATGATAGTCAAAGCCATTGCCATGACAAAAATGGCTGGAAAACGTGATCGTGTATCAACCTCGTCCCCAGAGTCTTCTTTGTGGGCACGGTGAGGAAATAGATTACCCTGGTAAAGGCTGTAAAAATCTCCAAGATTCTTGGAGATTTTCGTGCATGCGCCGTCGGTGAATAATGTGGCGCTCACTCAAGTTACCACTGGCACACAGCATTGGCGTGCAAATTTTCACAATGTATACAGAAATTTACGCTCACATAAAAACAATATTTAAAAGAATGTTTTTTAATAATGAAAGCAAAAAATCTATTAAACCAGTTCCAGATAGAGAAAAAACCACAGATACTTTCCCAAGCTTGAGACATGTACAGCTTCTTCTCAGCCTACACAAGCAAAACAACAATGTTAGCTTCTACTACAGCATTAACGATGGAACCTGATCATACTTTTTAGTGCCATCTTACATTTTATATCTCTCATAACAAAGTAATTAGTATAGGAAATTACACGGTTCGAGAAGTATTAATGAAAAATCGCACGCGTGTTTGGCGAAATGTTTATAATACCGCGAGTGCGTAACACGAGCGGTATTATAAATATTTCGCCAAACACAAGTGAGATTTTTCATTAGTGCTTCGAGAACAAGTGTAATTTCCTATTAATATCATTTTACTACATATTTCAACGCTGAACTTAACTGTTTTCGTGAATGAAGTGCTGTCGACGATATGTTTCGCAAACTTTCGCAATAAATACTTTCAGGTTTGCCATTTTCTCTTCAAAGAAACCTTTTCTAACACGAGTATTCATCCATCGAAAGTTTTTTAAAAATTTTGTGGACATTTTTGTTAAAAAACTGCTGATTTTTTGAATATTTCAAAATAAAAATACAAAAATGTTGACAAATTTTATCACAAAAACATTTACTATATGACGTATAGCTGGTTTCCGTGCCAATTAACCAATCAGAACCAATCAGAATCGAATGAACCAAAAAAAATGATATTAAGAAAGAAAATGCACTTGCCGCTCTAGTTCCGTCTAGGTGTTCAATTATTAATGGCATTAATGGGAACAGGCGCTCTCTCCTCGGAAAAGTTTTTTGTCAGAAATTTCGAAATATGAAAATTTAATTTGAAATACGAGTAGGGCACTCAATGGTGCGAAAAGGTGAAAAACAGTGAAAGGCAAACATTTATTTAGCGAAAAATATCATATTCTGCAACTTAAGCTTTTTACAGTGTTTTTTTCAAGAACTGATGTGCTGTTGCTCTAGGTCCATATGCACACAGGGTATATGCCGTAAGAAGTAGAAGTTGGTTATTTTTTATAGAGTTGTTGTGGTAAAGAATCTTGCAGTTACCATTGATTATAGAGTTTATATGCCTGATTACGGGGAATGCCGAACATGCAACTTTGCATGTCGTGATGCCAGCGCAATGCTGAATGCTCCGCTAAAAATACTCACGACATTCTCCAGGATAAGCCAAGGTAATTCTTCCGTTGCTTTTACAAGTTGCATGCCTCATCACACAAGGGTTTCCATATGTCTTTCCATCTGAGCCACATTGTGGATTATATTCTCTGGTGCATATTGAATTGCATTTTGGACCTGTATAAAACAGAGAATTAGTCTAGCTATTTTTGAATTTTTCTTCTTCCAACCCGGGTGAAGGCTAATAATTCCGCCCGGCTATTTAAATCCAGGGTGAATGCGAACACAGCGGAGTGCAAATTAAATCATGTTTGATTTTTGTCATCGATCATCGAGCATAAATGGTCATGTTAGTTATACGTATCGTGTCGAAAATGCTATGTTTTGGTTATTCATATGAAGTTGCTTGAAAACAGAAACTAAAAAAATGCTTTGAATAATCTGTTCCACTAAAATTGTTGCTTAAATTGAAAACTTCCTTACCTGATCACTGGTTTTAAAGCGTAAGGGTAAAAACTGGCAAATGAGTCAGGACAATGAGTCCAAATATACTAAGGAAAACTAATACACAAAACTGGTTGCAAAGATAATGCTTCCTACAAGAGGAAACAAAGTTTCTCAATGTCTTATGCAATTTGGTGGGAAGCGTTCCTGTACCCCCCTCCCCCTTTTTTGGTTGGTTGGTGCCTGAATATCTTCCCCCTACTTTTAAGTTAAATCACGTAGTGGAAAAAGGACATCTATTGAAATTTATTCAGATTACATGGTATTGCCACAAAATTATACTTTGATTAGTTTTTCAAATGTTTACAAATTTTCTCAATGTCTGCACATCCAAATTCGTCAACGGCTCGCTCAGACATGAAACCACGGTAGGTAGATGTGCGCTATATGTACCTATTTTGAGAGAATGGAAACTACGTCTGGAATGACATTTTGAATCAGCGGTAAAAGTTTAGTGTTTTTTGCGTTTTGAATTTCCGATAAGCAAGACATCTTGTGTTTAATTTGACGTCTAAACTAACCTAAACAAGAAAAGTTCCAAAATAGATACGCAAAAAAATACTTGACTATGTTTGGTATCAATCAAAGTGTAATTTTGAGGAAACATCTCGTAAATTTAGTACCGCGAAGCTTTCGATCGATAAACTTGGATCTTCATCAGTGCTAATAATAATGCATAATTATTGGCACTGATGAAGATCCGAGCTTACTAATCAAAAGCTTTGCGACCATAAATTTACGTGGTGTTTCTACAAAATTATTCTTAGAAGAAAATACTTACTACATTCTCCTGGATGAGCCAAAGTAACTTCTCCATTGCTTATACAAGTTTGATATCTCAGCAAGCAAGGGTTTCCGTATGTATTGCCATCTGTACCACATTGTGGATTGTACTCTAAGGTGCATATTGGGTTGCACTGTCGTGCTGAAACAAATAGATAGATACTGTGCTCAGATTTTATGTTGATTCAGAACGACGTCTACCTCAATAATTTTTGACTGGAGTAAAACTAGTGTACCTCAAAACGTCGGTCAATATAAACTGTCTAACATCTGAAATCATAAAGAGGGTCTACCTAAACGCTGAAATCACCAAAGAAAGAGTTCATGCTGCAACATCGCCCCCCCCCCCCCCCCCCCTTTCATCGTACGTAGAGCCGATTTTATGACCTAGTAGTGATCTTTGTCTTTGATGTTGACAGTTATCCTTCAACTTTAGGTTTTTTAAGATTGATCCAGACAAGTCTTTAACTTTGTCTTTGTCGTTACGTCGGCTTTGCGTTACTTTCATTTTAAATGGGCAATTGCAATTTTAATCCCCACCTCCTGTCAGGGAACCCCATGTTTTTTATCTCCCCATGGAAAATATCCCATTAAACTAACACCCAGATAAGTATTTTCAAGCGTTTATGCCCTCCCCCCTATAAAATTTGATCTTTATAACATTCCCCCATCAATGGAAATTAGCGCTCTGGAATTTTAAGAATTTCTAATTCTCTTTCACCCCCTGCCCCATCCCGGTAGAATTTATCAGTTGCCTCCCCCCCCCCCCAGGAATGAATGATATTTTCCTTTCCCTCCACACTCCTCGAAATTTATGAGTATATATAAAATGTTAGGTTGGAAGAAAACTGCTGGTTTACGAAGCGGGAAGCTTTCGCGCTTGAAATCGTTAGTTTATGCAAATATATTTCAGTTCAAATCAAGACATGCTCGGTGAAGGTGAACGATATTGCGACGCAACAAATGGCCTACTCAGCGTTAAAAACAACTCAATTTACATTGTGAATGCAACAACATCAAGTTTCAGGCAACTAAAGTTATATCGTCTTTGCTACAAAAGTCTGTTTTTGTGCTCGTCAAGTAACATAATTTAATTCGCTCTTAATTCATTTATTAAGAAAGACATTAAATGATTCAATATATTTCTAAGATTTTTCTCCATGACGAAAATCCTTTAAAATATCCTTTGCATTGTGGAGCATGCTGCTTTTAGTCCATTCCATCATAAGTCACATTCAATTTGTCACGATTTCGAATTTTGCAGGATGTATCAACAAAGTACTGAACAAATTCGAAATAGCTCTCAACGCCACGAGACGGCTTAAAATATGAAGATTTTTATACACACATAGATTGCAGGTAGATTCAAACACATTAAAAATGGCTTGCGTACGAAATTGGTAAATGTAATTTTCAGTAGGTACAGTAGGTATAAAATTTGTTAGGTGTTTTGTTATTGTTTAAAATTTCAAGAGTTTTGCTCGAGTTTATGTCCTTCAAAACACCACTTGTATTTTTCTAAATAAGAATTATTTTTCTTAAGAAAAGTTCTAAATATTTTAATCAAAAGTCTCTTGGGAGTTGTATGCAAATTAGGTAAATACAAAAATTAAGCATGCACAAAGCAGGTTTCGCTCAAATTAAGGAGACTTGGGCGATGTCTTGAACAGCATACAGTCAAGAAAATTTTTAAAATTTTGATCAGCAATACAACACCCGTCATCCGTTTATTCCACATTAGAAGCACCCAAACTATCTATTTCAATAAAACAATTCGTACATTGAGGGAGTTTGGCGAAGTAGACAGCGATTTCAAATTTGTTCAGTTTTTTTATACACCCTGTCGTTGGTTCACCATGCTTAAAGTAAATATCTTACCTTTTATACCCAATCATATTCTGTTAAAACCAGACAAACAAACAGGACGAAAACTAATCTTCCTTCCATCATGGCTGTTGTGTTCAATATGATCTTAAATCCAAACTTATTCTTAAATGTGATAATATATTCTTAAACGAATTTGCTTTTTTCTGGTCTTTGTTTAATCATTTTCTTCCCGCTTATGAAGTATCTGTCTACGTCAGTGTGCTTGTTGCTTAGTGTTCTGAGAGAGTACGGATTAATTTAATGGCCACAAGATGATATCGGACTTTATAACAAGAGTGTCAGTTGCTGCAAGCGGCTGTTAAGCAGCACGAGCGATGTTGGATACTGTATCATACAAGTAATCATTAATTACTACTCATCTTATCGCACAAAAAAAGGCTTTTTTGGTATGCATGGTACGTATTTCAACTACTTATCGTACCAGCTGAATATAACATTTAACAGATTATTTCGGACAATGAATTTTTATGTTTCATGCGAAACGGATAGCTAATTTGCTTTATGCTTTTCTCCCTATCATTACCAGATGAAAGCAGGCAGTATGTCTGAATACTGGATAGTATAATTGCTCTGGTCGAAAATAGTGCTCAAACTTGAGTTGCAGGGAGAATAGTCACTTAATTTTGAGCTTCTTGATTTAATTTGAAGAACAGTAGAGGTTCAGGAGGGATTTCGAGTTCCTGTTGTTATGCGAATGATCCCGGGTCCCAACCGTTTTAAGCAGGGAAGATGGAAATGCACAGTGCATCAGATTCCAGCATAGCATTATTTGAGTGATAAATATAGTTATGATACAGTAATGAAGATTTTCTAGCATTGAATACGTCGCATAATATTTATTGATTACGATAAGTCGATAATAATTTGAATAGTTTTTATTTTGTTTTTTGTTTTAATTTTAAAAAATTTGCAAAGCACTACAAGTTGCAGGAGGTAAGCAATAGAACACGTGGTCCCTCACAAGGGCTTGAGAGAATTACAACGTACATACAGTAACAAACAACATAAAAAACAAACAAATACATTACATAAATTGTTAAAATATTAAAGTCAACAACTACACGGAGCGTCTGCATTTGGGCTTCTGCAAATACGGCAGATTATATGCCAAGTATATACGAGCGTACATTTTCCGGGTCAAATGTGGCGTGAAGGCGACCGAAGAATAGCTCTTTCAGTTTGGTCTTGAAAGCTGATGTTCGCTCTAATGAACGAAAATCAAGAGGTAACGCGTTTCACATAGGACAGATACGAACGAAAAATGATTCACAAAATGTAGATGTTCGAGCAAAATTTAATCGTAGGTCCAATCTTGAGGAACCACAGCGTGTCTTAGAGTGTGAGAATTGTATAAAACTTGATATGTCAAAGACGTATTTCGCCAATTATGCAGCGAAAGACAGATAGCAGGTCAAGATATTCAAGAGTTCAAGTATATTCAAGTAACACAGGGGTAATGCTTTAATAAATTAAGCCGACATTTGTAATCGAGTTCGAATCCACTAAGGATGAAACGTGTAGCCCTCCTTTGATCACTCTCCAAACTACGCATCAGGTATATGGAACCACGAGACATGGTGACCGTACTTGGCTGGCGTAGATAAGATGTGATCTTACCAGCGAGATGTAAAGAGTTTTTTGTGTGTCGCAAGGGGCATCCTTTGAGCAACGCCTTCACAAAAAGCCAAGCATTTGATTGACTTGGATATAATGTTCACAATAAGATCTGCCCACATTAGGGGTGACTCATTCAGAGTATACGATTTTTTTGTCCTGCTACGTTTGCGTGTAATACGAAGATTCTCACATTTAGTAGGTTGGAACGTTAGTTCATTATTTGAAGCCCAAATTGAAAGTGAATCCAAATCTTGTTAAAATCGGTTGACATCGCCAATATTTTTGAAGGCATGAAAACATTTCGTGTCGGCAAACATGGCAATATTACTGTACATGACTGTCCGGAAGCTCGTTTATATACAAAATAAACAGGATTGGACCGAGCACTGGGCCCTGGGGAACGCCATAACAGACATCTGCGGATGGGCTAGGTGTGCTGTTGACGACAACACGCTGGCGACGATAGGAAAGGTAGTCAGTTAACCAGTCTAATAGTGAACCAGTAATTCCGTAGAGATTCAGCTTCTGCAAGAGGTGGCAGACGGTATCAAAAGCACGAGTAAGATCAAGATAAACGACATCGATTTCGTCACCATTGTCCAGTGCTTTTCCTATTGCGTGAAAGACGGCAAGAAGTTGGGTTGTACAAGAAAGACCTTTACGAAAGCTGTGTTGAAGGTGCTAGATACTATCCTGTGTAAACAAAAACATCCGACGTGCAACGTACACACCTTTCTAGAACCTTAGACAATATAGGTAGTAGAGAAATTCCATGATAATTATTGATAAAGGTTCGCTTCCCTTTCTTGAAAAGTGGTATAATGTTCACATCTTTCCATTCTGTAAAAAATTATCCGTCGATAAGGACAGGTTGAAAAGGTCGCACACATAGCTTGCGATAACTTCGGCACATTCGACAATCAGCTTGGCCGGAATTTCATCAGGACGGCAGTTGCTTTTCTTATATTTAGCCCTTTCAAATTGACTAAAACTTCTTAAACGCTAAGAACAATTTCGGCCAGTAAGAGCTGATCCATTGTGCTACAAACGGGAAAGGAACAGAGCGAGTGGTCTAGAAAAATAGACCGGAAATGGTCGGAAAAGGCTTTCGCTTTTTGTAAATCAGATGTAATTTCGATGTCGCTTTCTGGTAGTAACATTGTATCAGGACATGATCGTCGTCAAGATTTTAGTTTAAAGAAGGACCAGAACGGCTTTGCATTTGGATTTGCATTGGTTAAGGTTTTTGAAGGACAAATGTAACTGAATCAGCTGTACAATTAGGCAAGATTTTCAGCAATACTTTGATAAATGTTGACGACAAAATAGATCAGCCTTGTTGCACTTAAAAATTATTTTATGGTTACGATTTCCTTCGCCAAAAAATGTTGGTTAGTTTTTAACTTAGCACATTCGCAGGAAAAGTTCTACTTCCCCTGCATCGCTTGATCCCAGGCATTGCTTTAGGCACCAGATCGTGCTGGTCATCATGGAGGAAATGAGAGGAAGGATGCTGCTATTGAAATGATTATATGAGGTAATTATAAATTACCATACCACCACGCATGATTAAATTATCAGGATGGATTCTCTACCAATATCCAATCAGCCACCATGCAAAAAACCTTGACAGTGCGGATAATAAAAACCATTCCAAGCCAAGCACGTTTTCACGATGTGTATTGGCTTCATGCTGTTGGCGAAGTCAAACCTACAGTTTGCACATCCTGTGTAATTTTAAATCGTTTGCCTTTGTTTATTCATTTCTTTTCTGATCCTCTATGTTGTCTTCATTACGGCCCTGGCATCAAGCTCGGAAAGTCCTGATGATGATAAGCTAGTACATGCCTTGTAATGAGGAAAGCTAGATGCAGGGGAAAGAAATTGGAGTGTTGAAAACATATTTTTATGAAACTTTCAATAACGACATTTCCTTGTAATTACTTTTATTGTAACTGTATTTTCTATATAGTATTTTATTTTAGAGTTCCATTAGTTCACTTGCATTCGTGTGTAAATTTTGGAAAGTAGAATCAAGTGGAACCATGCTCTGTTTATCCACCATGCTCACCTATCATCTTTGTAATTTGTACTGATGATTAATAAATTAAACTAGACCAAGCCAAACTATACTATACTAAATATTTATCTACTTAGATCTAGCTCAACCAATTTCTTTTAAGATAAGAAAAGAAATTAGTCAAGCAGAGCTCGAATACATGAATATTTATGCCCTCCTAGAGTGGAGTCTAGCTTCGCTTCTGAATCAGGTTTCAGGGAAAAAAATTGGAAAGATTTGAATCACCATGCACAATTTATTTATGTCAGCCAACTCTGCTTGGAATGAAGAGGGGCTAAGAAGTGCTTCTCTAGTAATCAGACCTGAGTAATTATTAATGATAACATAGATTAACACTTTAAATAACAATGAAATTTCATTACAAAGTGGGATAATAGCTGCAGTTTGGCAGTCAAGAGCTCTGGCTTTGTGTGTGTTCAGTGACTATATCAAATCAAAAATATTAGATACATACGTAGATTCATGTCAATATGTTTGGGCTCCCTAAAGTAATTTTTGAGTTTTCAAAGATATTTGCACTGAAAGGAAAAAAGACTTTGCCGCGAGCTTCAATTACTTTCTCTCTTTTTAAAGGTAAGGTAGATTTCTTAAACGCCTGCCAGGAATTAGCACGCTATATAATTTTATATACTTAGCAACAACAGTATTTGCTTGTTGCCCCTCATCACTTGAAAAAAGCCATGGCATGAAAAGCGTATGGACCTCCACTCAAAATAGAGGTTTAGGTTTATATTTTCTGCAATAGCACAGACACAATTTCTGTATGATTACTCATATGTGCAGAGCATAATATGCCAATGTTAGTATAATAATAATCAAGCCCACGGTAAATAAGAGGTAAGCTTGATGAAGCTGTCTATCTCAGACGTGATACAATTGTCCTGTTAGGGATAGGGACACTGCAAAATTTTGGCCCAGCCCAGGCTTCCCTATACAGGATAAGGCTTTTTCTGGCCTCTCGATGTTGTAAATTTTTTATTTGTATCTTTAATCAACAAAAAGTTGCTCCAAGTTTCTATCATTAATACTTCTCTCGAAATCGTGCATAAAATAGTAAAAATTTAAGCAGAGAAGACACTCCATTTTGGTAACCATGGCAACAATAACAATCAACAATATATTTTTTTAAGTCAAGCAAGCTACCATAACAACATATTAAAACTAGAGTCTGATTGCATTGGAAGCTAGAAAAAATATTTTTTTAGTATTGGACCCCCTTAATTCAGAATTCATTAAAGTAACCCCCCCCCCCCCCATAAAATGGAAACATATTTTTCTTAGCAGAGTGCAATAATGAAGTAACTACCGCGTACATGAAAAATGTTCAAATCAACAAAAGATTTGTAAAGATCGTGTGAAATGATGATACAAGCTCCAGATTTCCACACATCTTTCTCCGTGATAGTTGTAAATGTCCACAATGTTCAACTCAACAGACGATAGTTAACACTATTGTTGAATTCGGTCTCGACATTGGAGTGAAAAAAGCGAATATTTCTGAAAATGGAAAAAGTCTTATTTGTGTATGGCCAGACGGGCACGAAAGCGTATATCCCATTGATTTTCTTTTCGCAACAAGAATGCCAGAGAAACGAAAGGAAAGTAAAGGAAATTTAGATGATCTCGTGAAGGATGAATTGTTGTTATGGAATAGAAAAAAGATGCAAAATAAGGTACTATAACAATAGAGTGGATGTTTGCGGACATTAGTATGTTTTTGGCCCGACTCAGAATCATTTTAGCCCGAGCGTATCTTGTGTTCATACACACATAGAGAGATTGTGTATAGAAAACAAAGGAACATCAACAAACTTAGCTAAACTTACATTTACAGTCGATTTAAGCCAACTTTTCTCAGTAATATTCCTAACTTCGTTGCGAAGTTCGGAAGATCGTTGTGTAGTTCAAAAATTTATTTCAGAATTCGCAAGCGGGTTTGTTAACTGAGCATTTGATTGGCTTCTTTAAGTTCAGGGGCCAATCACCGCCTTTGTTTACAAGCCGGCTTGCGAATTCTGAAATGAACTTTTGAATTTCGCGACGAGCTTGCGAACGAGCGCAACGAAGCCCGGAATTATACAGTGCAAAGTGAGATGAAATCGACAATAACTTCGTCGCTATTTGTAGTTTCTGCCAAAAAAGTTCTTGTTTTTTTATAGCCGTATCCAATTGAGGATAGATTTATTTAATAAAATTATAAAAAATAGATGCATTTGGATTCTATGTAGTCATTTTACGTGTAAAGATATAAAAAATACTTGCTCAAAGCTAGTAAAAAAAATTGCAGGTGGATGTAAACAAATTAAAATTCAGCGGGCTAAAATGTATTTTAGCATGCTCAATTTTGTACATGTTCATTTTAGGCCGCAAAATAATTAAGTCGCAATGCCCGCTAAAATTTTTATTATAATACAAAGTTTTAGCTGCGTTACAAGGATTCCGTTTTCAACTTCGTTTCGTAGCGAAAGGTAACGTATTTCATTAAACACTCAGGCAGAACATTTGACATTATTGAACGCTACATAAGTTAGGCTGCTTTCCACTGTTGCGTTTTTTCCACGTGCGTGTACACACGTAAAAGTTTGTATCCTTTTAACTTTGTCTTATGAAAAAGTATTGACTGCATGAACAGAAGGACAGAATACAACTTTCTGAATGTTTAACTATGCATTCGTTATAGTAATTATTACTTTGATAAAATTTTATAATATTCAAACTTTTCCGTGTGTACACGCACGCTGGAAGAATGTAACAGTGAAATTCAGCCTTTACGCTACGATTGAAGTGGAAAGCGGCCTTCACCAGTAATTAGCCAGCCTGACGAATTAGTCCCGCTATGCAAATGTTCGAACTCCACTGGCTGTGAAAATAATTTTTGAAAAAAAGAATAATTATAATAACAACTTAAAGTTTCATAGCTGGATTGGTTGCTGGACTGGCTGTCCCCTCCCCCCCCCCTCCTCTTCCTGTTACCATGGATGCAAGTAGACTTGTAATATCAACAAAACTGGTTGTAACAACTTTCACGCGACATTTCACGGTCAAATGCGAACGCAACTTAAAGGTTGGAAAATAGATTATTGATGCAGACCACAAATATAATATATAACAGCCTCCCCCACTTAACATTTCAGTTTTTATCCAGAAAGGTTTTCCAAAGATAAATATTGTAAGCAATCGTTGCAAGGAAGAAAATATAAAACTCAATCATGAGAATAATAAGAAAAAAACATTGCAAAATACTCAAACACACCTTGGCATGGGTAGCTTTAACATAGGTATCAATTTTCACCTCAATGGAGGTCGTGCACCTTTCCAATATTATACTTTAAGATGCCGTCATATGATTTTGATGCAATGATGAATGATGAGGCGTGTTTGTTTAACTGTCTCTACGATCTGTATCAATGGGGATTTGTGTTGCTTAGCAATGCTCCAAAGCAGGATGGTGTGCTCATGGATATGGCTGCCAGGATTGGATGGGTTCGAAGTACTCAGTTCGGGTAACACCTAGGCCTTTATATTCATTTAATATATGATCTTCATTCACTGCACAAAATCCACGCACGCGATTGGTCAAAATCAATTACGTGTGTTTTGGTTACCTGGCAACAACGTGTCATTTGAGTGCAGTATTGGCGATGTCGCATGGAAAACGTGGATTATTTATTTAAAAAGGCTACAAATTTTGTAAAAATCAATGAAACGAAGAAAAATTTAACCAGATTGAACACGATCAGTTCCTAAAAGTACGAATATTTACAGGTAAATAAACCAAGCAGACGTAGGCGTTTTGTATTTAAATTAGTGCGAGCAGTGAACTTTGATCGTATATTAAACGGGTTAGAAACTGTTTAGGCGTGTTTGTTTTTATAAATAACGCACTTACTGAATGTAAAATGAACTCAAAATTTTCTATATTGCACTCGGCCCCGGCGACCTTGTTCAGCATAGAAAATTTTTGTTCATTGTAGATGCAGCTCGTGCGCTATTTGTAAACAAAACATTCACAACAATGTCTATCTTAAATAATTTATTGCATTTTTTATCTTTAGCTGCACAATATTTACATTGTATATAGAATACAATCAACACCATTTTTTCGCAGAAACACAAATTTAGTGTTACAAACACGGAAATTGACATAGCAAGAGGAGAAAATTGTGGTCAAGGTTCATAGAAATAATTTAACCAGAGAAATAGCATCATTTTGATAACACAACTACAATAAAAATGTAAAAACGGAAACAAAGCATGACGTAAGAGATCGGGAAAAATCTAGGTGGTTATAAAAAATCCTGTTTCACCCCAAAAACGCTAATTAATGTTGCCAAAGCGATACTTAACTATATTTCCGAACATTTTAATTATTATCTTAACATTGAACAATAATGTCTGTGGAACTGAAGACTAGGGAGGGCGGGGTGGGTGAGGGGAGAGGAAGGCTGAAAATCACAATTGATCAAAAGGTTTTCATAAAACTTTTCAACAACACCAGTTGTGATATTTGGCGGCACTCAAAGGAAAGAAGACATTCAGCGTTGATTTTAGCTTCTTTACATCTGAAAGAGGTTATTAAAATCGATAGTTCTTTTAAAATTCCGTTCTTGTTTCAAATGTGTGAATGAAATTTGCTGAAATGTATTTAAAGGGAAAAGGCAACAAAAATTTTTATCGGCTTATTTGAAAGAGACTCCAAAACAATATATAGGAGTCTATTACAGAATTTTTATATCTGCCTTATTTGGTGAGATATTTTGACTTGAAATCTTTAGTTGTCCGCAATCTTTGATATTTGTAGATATGCATGATACGTCACAACTGGGGTCACGCAATTTTTTTTTCTTACGACACAATGATTAATCTTCTCCAATAACCACACACATCGTAAGTGTTTCGGATTTCAGCACTGACTGAAAAGATTTTAAACAATATTTGATTGTTGGTAGATATTAAGGAAAAGCTTTGAATGGCTTATCCCTGTTGTGACGTCACCAAAACATTGTTAACCAGGTTAAAAATTAATCCAAGATGGCGGACAGTTCGTTAATTCAGGTGACAATATCTCCCAAAGTAAAACAGATATAAAAATTTTGTAAAAGACGTTTATATATTACTTTAGAGTCTCTTTCAAATGAGACAATAAAAATTTTTGTTGCCATTTCCCTTTAAAGTGAAGTTACATGGTAACTTCTAAGTAAAATATATGAGACCGTACCATAGGTGTCGCAGCGGCCATATTAGCGTATAAAATCACGTTTCTTGTCTAGATCTATTTAACAATTAGATTACGAACTCGAGATTTCTATTCGGTGATAGTTGATGAGGGCGAAACCCGAATCAACTATCACCGCATAGAAATCGAGAGCGAGTAATCTAATTGTTTCAGTAGAATCAACGGTCAAACATGGAATATTCAACAAAAAATTTGATTTTTAAGCAATTTTTTTAAAAGAAATCTCTATAGGAAGGTGATTGCTTCCCTACTCGCTATCTATCGAGGAATAGATAGCGAGTAGAGTAACCAATCAAATTACAGCATTTGCAATAGTATACTAGTATGATTCTACTAATCTTTGAGAGTGTATGATCTGATCCTCAGTAATAGGACAGATCTATTGTAGACATTTCTGGCCTCACAAAAATCATAAAACGTATATGCGCCAGCATTATTCTTATCCTGTTTGCTTAGAGAGTTATGGAATGTAAAAGTTGCTGAAAATCCTAGTAACATTGGCTACACAAACAATGGACTTTATTTCCATGCTGACATACCATATATGAAGGCCCCACCTTCGGTGAGTATCACCATTCCATACAGTTTGTCTCAGAAAACATGTCACCCTAACAAAAATTTAAATAAAATGCGAGTGATTCTGCATAAAGACAGTCTCAAAGTGGAATATTATAATTATAGTATTTTGTTACATTGACATAGCATATCACTGTTAATTTCGGGGAGTCATTTTAACTCCAAAAGTGGAGTAAAATAAAAAGGTACAAAACGACTCCTTTTTTGGAGTAAAAATTATTCCAAAACTGGAGTTAAAAAGTATAGTAATTTTCACCCCAAAAAAGGAGTAGTTCTGTACCTTTTTATTTTACTCCACTTTTGGAGTAAAATTAATTCTCCTATACATGTGGAGTAAAATAACTATTGTAAATATCCTTACTTATACCAGCTTTATCAATTCAGAATTCATTTACTAGTTAAAATATTTATTCAAAATATTTTACCTTTTTGGCAATATTCACACTATTACATACAACTACTACAACAAATTGAAACAAGCAACCTAAACTGGTTGTGTCACATCATACACTGTAAGTGTGATGTTCAAATGTGAACGGGCAATTTCACAATATAATAGGTAATTACTATGGAGCTCCATATATTCTATTGATTCATACACCTTCAAAAAAATGCTGTTCAAATAGCTACTGTTGTCAAACTGTTCAGTGGCATGGAACCACATATTTTCCAAGGCTGAATACCTATCATGCATCAATTGTTCAAGTCATTTCATTATTTGCTTTGACTCCTTTAAACAAGTTTAACCAAAGTTTTTTCCATGAAGTTACATGTAATTGTTACGTGTAAGCCTGCAATAAGATAAATTTATATTAATATAATCCAATGGTTTCATATCATACATAACAGATGAGACTTAGGCATTGAACGCAACAATACACAAGATAATCATAAAGCATCCTTCCATCCAAAATCTTTCACAATTTGACAATGTAAATGATAAATTAAGTGCCGGCACTCTTCATTGTAAAATTATATGATATTAGAATAAAAGAGCAAGGTGCGTTTACATTGACAGATTGTTTGGTCAAAAGTAGAACTTTTTCATTGATGAGTACAAATGTCTGAGGTAAGGTAAATTGGACATTAAAAATCCAGTTAGTATCCTATTACTTTTATACATGGCAGTGCTTTTTTGCTAGTGCATGAATATTTGTTGATAACAAAAATATAAGTGATGCAAGTTTAATGTTCCAGTGTTTTTCTTAGGGAGTGGTTGGCCACATTAAAGCTGAGTCAATTTTGCAGTTTGACAAATTTAAAACCCTTGCTACAATATTTACATAAGCTAGATGTACTAGCTAAGAGCTCTCTTTATTGGTGCACAATGCACAACAAATTTTAATACAATAAATCAGTTGGAACACTGAGCACTGAATGGAATGGAAGCGGGATCATATAAACACTCAACGTCACAGACTATTAATTTTATACCACAAGCGGGCCGGGATCTTGGCAATTGTCTAGTTTCGCCCCTATATAATTCGTTTTAAAAACTAATTTGGCAAAAAGGGAATGAATTTATGTTGTGTTGCATGGCATGAAATTTTATAGCCCGTGAATTTTACTTAATTCTGCCGGCAAAATACGAAGCGTTGTTTTACTAGATTATCTATAAAATTTATGGTCGCACTTGTAATTTAGAGTAATTTAGTTATTAATTATATGTATGGTGTATTCAATATACTTATATAGTAAAATATATTGATTAATGAAGCGTGAGAAATAACTTTGTTTTTATGGTTTGTGTGTTGCAATGAGTTGTACTGCTATTTTAATTGTACTTTACCTAATTTATTGGATTCTCTAGATGAAATATTTGAAGCAATTTTATGAGCATAGAATTCATGATAAGATTATATATAGCTTTCATTATTGGTAATTATTAACAGAATCAATGGGATTTACAACAGACGTAAAGGCACTTCTTTCTTTAATATTAAATATGATTAAAGATTGAAAGGCATAATCATAAAGATGAGGTAAAGAGAGGATTAAAGACAACTTTTTGACCCTTTTCAGATCATATTAACATGTGAGTAAGATAACTAATTAGCAAAATCAAGGTAATTTAAACACCCGCTAAAGTATATTTCACTTCTTTTCCTATTACATTAAATGTGATTAAAGATAGAAAACGACAAACATAAAGATGAGGTAAAGGCCTGATTAAAGATACCTTTTTCATACTTTTAAAAACATTAAATGTGATTAAATTGGACAAATAAATAATGAAATCAGTCACTGTAAATGTGAGTCAAGAGCGTAAAGATGCATTTAGAATCCTTTTCTCGCAGCATATAAAGACTAACTAAGAAACCTTTGCTTTTTTAGCCAAACTTTATTTCGCCTTTAATTCTTCGTCTTTAACTCTTGAATTACGGATGGGGTCGTATACGACCCCATGATGTCACATCGTAAATTTTGCTGTTTTTACCGGGTTTTGCAGGCTCATATTTGTTTTGACAATTGCAATGCAATCTGGGAAGAATTTGCTTTCTTCTCATACCAAGCATGGAAAAGTATATCGAGAATTTTTTAAAATAAACTACTTTTTCTTCGGAGAGTTTTGTCATCGATGTGATATTTAATTAATGGGGTCTTATACCAAAAATTTAGCAATTTAGTAAAAAAAATTTTTTGTCTTATAGGAAGCATTAAGCAGTTAAGAATAACGCTACTAAAGTTTGGGATCGATAACAAAACTTTTAATATGTTTTTAAAGGCTTTTTGATGGAATTTAGAGCTGACCGCGCGGTATATTTCTGGTAACTAGTTTCATTTTCTGACACTAGAGACAAAATGGCGGTTAGAAAAACAAGCTTTTCGAAGCGTGAAGCTTGTAATGCGTCTACTGCCTAGATTTGACCAGAATCAGTTGGGTGAGGACATCTAAAGTCCGAGGATCTCGATCTCTGTTGCACGAAGAAGTGTGTGATATAAACACTACGTAAGTCGTCGAATATTTTACGAATTTATACACGACTCGGTAGTGCTGAGAGGCTGATGTTAAATCTGTCCACAAGCATTTGAAATTATATGAAAACTGGCTTCATATCCGTAAGTTAGAGGTGTTGAAGTAGCGCTCTAGTGTTTCGAGATGTTTGTATTGTACAATGCTTGTGGACTTGTTATATTTTCTTTGTTTTGGCAGGGGGCTATGGGTCATGCCAAAATTTTTCACAATTACCCAGAATCCTCTTTGGTCGTAGTATTCTTTAATCACATTCAAAAGGCTTAAACAAAGTAATGCGTGAGTCCAAATCGATATAAATTAGGAACGTGCATAAGAAAAGTGCCAGCTGGAAAAGTAAATTTTAATTGGATGTTGTACATTTAATATGGCTTGGTAATTGTACATTTGGGAAGAGGTTTTAGACTTAGTTTTAGCCGATTCTTACGATGAGAAAAGCGAATTTCCAGATGAATTTGTTGCCGATGTCAAAGATGAGTATGATCAGTCAATATCACTGCCTGATTTGAGAACAAACCTTCCAGCAATGAAAGAGAACCAGTGGTTTTTCTTGATGGGGACTTGAATGAGGTAAGCATCTCTTATTTTTATGCCTAGTTTCAGAGATATATTTCTTTTAGGTTATATTGATATACTATTATTTACCCACCATGTTTTGAATGAATCCAATGAAAGAAATGTGACTTAGTATAGTAATATATTGTTGCCCTTTCAGGGAGAATGTTCAGACCATAACAATGAGTATGATGAAGAGTTTGATGAATTGCCAGGAGGTCTTGTAAATTGCCTACCTGGAGAGTTTTATGCAAATTCTATGCAAATCCATTAGTTGACTCTATCAGAAAAATATAACATAATTTTCTGTCATGTAACTTTCACCAGAGTCAACTGTTGCAGAGGATGAGCCTGAACCAAGCCGCCAAACAGCAATTAGCAGTAAATCCTAATCACAGACTATCACACAAAAGCCGAAGCGTAATATAGTTACCAAACCCTGTAAATTTTATCTGTTATATTGTTTTTATTCCTAAAATGAATAAAAGTTCTATATTTTTTTACAAAGACAGAGTATTGAGTGTAAATAAAGGGTCATCATAAAACCCAAGATGGCTGCCATGAATTTTGAATAATTATGTGAACAGTAAATGTGGAATTACTCTGAAGTGACTTATTGAATTGAAACCAAAATGTAGGGATATCTTGGCCATATGTATTGTCAGCCTTTTATAGTACTTGTGGCAAAGCCATGACATTTCTGGAGTTGGTAAAATTTCTTGAATTTACAAAATTGTAATTATTATTCCTATTGTTCATCGGAAAATTCTAAGCGACTACCCCCTGAGAACCATTCATGAACAAAAAACTTTGTGAAAACTTTTTTTCATAATCTACATTATATAGGCTCTCCACAAATATATAGTTTCCCATACCTATTTTATGTAATTTGCCTGTTTTTTATGCTTGACAAATACTATGTTAATTTCGACAAAAAATGGGCCCAAAAATTCAGTAATTTAAGAGTTAATCGCCTATGATCAAGCTTTATTTTGTTTATTTAAAGCCTCCAGAAAACGGTTTAATTCGAATGATTAAAGGAGACATTAGATACATTTACAAAATTTAATCAGAGTGATTAAATGTGATTAAAGCCACCAATAACATCACTTTACGCCACATTTAACGGTGTTGATAGATACTGATTTCATCCTGTGTTAGTATTAGTAGCTTAACAGATCCAAAAGTGGTTAATTAAAGACCGTTAAATTTCCCTAGTGAAATACACAGTCAGTCATTTATATGTCTGGCTTCCTGCCTTCATATATGTAGCTAAATGACTACACCACAATTCACAACATCAGCATGATTGATGATTACATCAGGCAATTAACGTTTAGTAACCTTGCCAGTAGACTAAACACAGAGATATTTGTTTCCAAATACTATCGCGCGAAATTCAAATTATAAAATGGAACATGCATAACTGTGTTCAATTATAATTTATAAACGATGGAAGGCAGCACATATTACACGTTGAAATTGCTTTATCTATATACAAAAACCACAACAATATGCTCACCTGAGTTTACGCCGTCGTTAGTAGCTAATGTATAAGGAGTTAATGGATTGTCCATCTTAGTTTTAAATAATAACTTTCTTCGCCGTATAAACTATTTCAAACCATTGATGATACAAACATGCGCAAAAATATTCATATCATGTCGTAACGTTACGTTACATATACGGGCATGTTACATATACGGGCTACATTGCGTAATCCAATTTACACAGCCATAAATTGCGTGTTGTGTTACATTATGTCGACGTGTTGACTAATCTATCTTGAAATTTACACATGCTTGAGATTATGTTGAACTCTGTTGTAAAGCGCATTTTTAAAATTGAGTTATAATACATTTTCTCGAGTTCTGCGCAAACATATATTATTGTACTTATATCTTTATATCCTATGATACAATACGGCAATTAAGGCATTTTTATGTTCTCATTTCGTCTGAGATATTATAACATTGTCAGCTTATGAAGCATTTAACCAGGGCATTTATTCGGCGCGACTTTCTGTCTTATGAATCAAAATACATGCGTTTATATATTGTTTCTGGCATAATGTTAACTTTTCCATTTCACTGATGCGGTCAAAGCTGAATGTCGTAAACAAACTGTTGTATATCTAGTACATTTTGTCCAGATTGTAAATGTCCGTGGCAATCACTGGGTAACAATATCGAACATCAAGTCCAGGAATGGTGATGTCTGCATATACGATAGTTATATAAACCTGAATCGAAAGGGCGATAAAGTCAGCTATCCAATCAATGTTGAGCAATGTGCCTGCAAATTAGCAAGCTCAGTTGGCTTTTTCAACATGGCTGTGGCTAACGTTCAGCAACAAAAAGGTGGCGCTGCTTGTGGTTTGTATGCAGTGTCAAACACCATTGCGCTATGTTTTGGAGAGGATCCTCTCACATTAAGATGGAATCATGAAGTCATGGGTACTAATCTTATGCGGTTGTTTGTTGATCGAGATTTTGCAACATTCCTGGCTTCTACGAGCAAGCAGAGAGATCCACCTATTGAGAAGTATCTTTTTGAGTGGGTGTGCTGGGTGCATTGTCATTGTGCCTCACCAGATGATGGGAAGCTAATGGGACAGTGCAAGAAATGCAAGAGGTGGTTCCACATGCAGAGATTGCGAGCAGGGAAATTTCTATGATCCCGAATGGAAATGCATCAAATGCACCAAACGAGAAGAAGAAGAAAAAAGATGGAAAGAGGCCCGACGTCAGGAAAGAGAGAAATGCTTCATAAAATTACGCGAGGTGTCCAAGAAAAGCGAAGATCATCAGCATTTAGTGGCACTGTACGACAAATTAAACGAAGTAGCATTTAACGGCGAGCTTCCTCCTGGTAATGACAGCGTTGGTTTTATAGGTATGAAGGAGTTCAACAATTGTACAGGTGAGAAGAAGTGCGATGGGGACCTTGGCGTTACTTACAGTCATGGCGAATTTATTTTCATCATCATCTTTCCAGAAACACACACTGACAAGTTAACAATTCGCTGATTCATGAAATGGTGCACGCAAAGATGATAAAGCAAAACATCAGGGAAAGGTCACACGGGAAAGAATTCAAAAGTCTTGGCAAACAAGTATCACGTGCGCTGCGATCAAGACTCCACGAGTTTGACAAACCCTACTGTGATATGGAAATTGATGAAACAGACATATTTAAGGCTAAGGTAGCGTGGTAAAGCCTAGTTTCCATTTGCTCGTAGCTGTCGTAGCCAAGTCATTGTCGACGATGTGACATAGTCTACATCTATCTTTTCGTTTGTGCACCGTATTCAAATTAGTCATATTAAGTGTAGATCAGCGTACATATACTTTATCACATCGGTCACTTTGATATATAGACGACACTCACGACTTAATGGAAACTGGGCATTAGACGTCATAGCATACTGTGGATCTATTACTGAACAGTTATGGTGACATTATCTACTTTATACTAGAATTGGTTAAGAGCGATGGATGAAATCGCCATATCTGTGGGATAAGAGAAATTATTAAGGCCTCGACTAGTGTTGCCTCGGTAGATAACAGAAACTGTGCCTTAAAAATTCCTCATATCCTACTCGACCTCATTAAATGATTGTTTAATGTGCTACCAAAGGAATAGCATAATCGTTTTAAAATATAGTCCTATAGCGGGTAATGATGCACAATCATAGCATTTATTTCAAACAAAATCCATGTCAAATGTCTAACAAATTCGGTGTGTTCTTGTACTGTTTTGAGTTTCAAAATTTTAAGAAAATAAAATCAAACGTTTATAAACAGTATTGCTTACAAAAAGATATCAGATATACTATGTATGTAAACTTTTCTAAAGCCTTTGTGAATAGAATTTCTTTGCTTTTCTACACGAATATTTCATAATAAATGATATTCACGAAAATTTTTTTCGGTGCTATATTTCGACATTAATTAATTCTTTCGAAATAGTTATTTTTAAACCAGTTTCTATCTGTTAAAAAAATTTACGAACTTGTAAAAGGATGGTGGGAGGTATTTTTCATATACGGGCTCTGTGTTAATCTACGGGCTCTATGTTAATATGCAGGCTCCATGTTACATATACGGTCTCTATGTTACATATACGGGCTCTGTGTTAATCTACGGGCTCTTACGGGCTCCATGTTACATATACGGGCCCTATGTTACATACGCGGGCTCCATGTTAATATACGGGCTCCATGTTACATATACGGGCTCTATGTTAATATACTCGGTCTATGTTACATATACGGGCTCTGTGTTAATATACGGGCTCTATGTTACATATACGAGCTCTGTGTTAATATACTCGGTCTATGTTACATAAACGGGCTCTGTGTTAATACACGGGCTCTATGTTAATATACGGGCTCCATGTTACATATACGGGCTCTATGTTAAATATACTCTGTCTATGTTACATATACGGGCTCCATGTTACATATACGGGCTCTATGTTAATATACTCGGTCTATGTTTCATATACGGGCTCTATGTTACATATACGGGCTCTGTGTTAATATACGGGCCCTATGTTACATATACGGGCTCTATGTATAGGTTATCATATGAGAGGCGAGGTGATATCAGTTTTATCGCTCGAGGGACGATATCGTATTTTGTCACGAGCGAGCGCAGCGAACGAGGGACAAAATATGATATCGTAACGAGAGCGATAAAACTGATATTACCGAGTCTCGAATGTGATAACCTATTTATCACATACTTGTGCATTTATCTAGAGCAAAAACCAGATTATATTTTCAAATTATTTATAGCTACTTCGAGTACATTTCAAAATAAATTCAAAATTATTGTTTAAAATACGCTAAACAGGTAGAAATTATAAAAAAACCCCAAAAATAACTTATCTTTTAATATCTGCAAATTTCTTTGTGTTATTTTCCTTGTATTATTTTATATTTTTATTGTTATCTCTCTATCGATCCTTCAGTCGGACGCCATCTTTGTTTTGAGCGGGGCAAAAAACGATATCGTGGGACAAAAAACGATATCACGGGACAAAAAACGATATCACGGGACAAAAAAACGATATCACGGGACATATCGTTTTTATATCACCGTGTTATCGCCCGGATAAAAGCACAAGTATGTGATAAATGTTAATATACTCGGTCTATGTTACATATACGGGCTCTATGTTACATATACGGGCTCTGTGTTAATATACGGGCTCTATGTTACATATACGGGCTCTATATGTTAATATACTCGGTTTATGTTACATATACGGGCTCTATGTTACATATACGGGCTCTATGTTACATACACGGGCTCTATGTTACATATACGGGCTCTATGTTACATATACGGGCTCCATGTTACATATACGGGCTCTAAGTTACACACTCTTAAAAATAAGTGTGTTAATATAACACGCTTTTTTTGTCCCTTAAATAACACGGGTTATATAACACACCAGCGTGTTATATAACACACTCTAGGGTGTGTTTTTGGCCTGTCCCATAATCAACACGGTTTAGGGTGTGTTATTATACAAAGTGTGTTTTATAACACAGAAGAGTGTGTTATTAAACACACAATAGTGTGTTATTGTAAAGTGTGTTATCAAATTAGGCGTGTTTTCTAGCACACATTCTAAACGTGTTATTACCAGCACCCTAGCACCTATGCAAACAATACTCATGAAAATTAATAAAAATTGAAAGTGTTTATTTCAATTGTTATATATAATTGCTTATAGCAATAACTTATATAATCCTAAATACTAGTTACAACTACTTGCCTGGAAATTAAAGTAAATATATGTTAATTTAAATTTAAATCTAAACATTAGTTAACATTGTAGTTTGTTCAAAAACATTAGTTTATTCGCCTTTCTTACCACTGAATGATTGCAATTTCAACATTTAAACTATTTATTACGGTACTTATAATGTCTCAATTCTTTCTCTTTGTTCCTACTTCTTTCTTTTATCTTTGATGGGACATTGCCAACACTCTTGAAGCAAATGGGAAGAACTACATACCATAATCCTAAAATAGATTTAGATACATTTTAATCACCAGTATGTATTAAAGTGCTTATGAAACGAAATTTGGTCTAACATTTTGTCCATTGAATTTCAAAGATCACTTAAATTGACAATATAACTTCTTTGGTGAAATTTTTGTAACTGTCTTCCTTGTCAAGATATTCAAATTTATTCAATGTACAAATAACACAGCCACTGACGTCATCCTATTGATGTCTATTAGATTGCTTATTTTGCAACATACAACAATGTAAAAAAACTAAAACTACACTTGCATATGAGTATGCGAGGATTAACATTCAGTCTTGGGAATGTACATGCAATATTTTGACTACTTTTCAAATCAATGAAGATTTTCAAAAAGTCATTATGCATAATGACGTCACTGGTTAAGTTATTATCATATCAAATAAAATTGAATATCTCGACAAGTAAGACAGTTGAAAAAATTCTAGCAAAGAAGTTATATTGTCATTTTAAGTGATCTTCCCAACGTAATCTAAAAATAGGTGGAAATTTCGTTTCATAGGCACTTTAAGTATGTATTAATTTTACCAGGAAACCATCTGATTCAGTTTATCTTTATAAATTTCCAGAATTACCCATTTACCTGGTTAATATTCAGCAAAATTTAATCATATAATACTGTTATATTTCTAAAGCTGGTATTCAGCAGGACAGAAGCAATTTGAGGCTGGCTGAAATGAGGAAGGGCTGACAAGACAATTTGCAGGGTCTGGGGCAAAATTATATCTGGGAACCTTCTGATGTCATTTTTTCTAAACAGCAAGACTAAAAACAGGTGGACAGTATTCCAAAGCATTGAGAATACCTCTAAATACCTTAATGCCTTACACTCTCCTTTGATTTTGCAAATTGCAGGCCTAATAAGTTTGGGGCCCAGGGCTAGTTGCCCCTCCCCCATCTTGGCAGCCCTGCTATGAGGCACATGTATGCTTCATGCACACAACTGAAAAATGCTGCCTTTTTCTCTTGAAATGTCATTTGGTCATTTTTGCTGTCCAACACTTAGTCTATCAGATATTTCAGTTTGATTTTTGTTTTGCCTACTTATTACACTACAGTTTGCATAATGAGTCATCATAAAGTAGACTGCATATAAAGTTGTTTTGAGGGTTTCCACCATTTGTTTGTATAAGGTGGCCTTAATGGGGAGTTGGATTGGAAAAGAGAGAAAAAAACCCATTCGAAATAATTGTATAATATATGCTATTAATACTTACCACTTCCCTCATAGTTATGGTCAAATTGAAAGGAACTTTCCCTTCAAAGAATAAGTGGATACCCAGTTGTTTTCCTATAAAGGACAATTAGAAAAATAAATGATATGATTATATATCTAATATTTGTTTTAAACCTATATATCATATAGATATAATTTTAATAATGCTGTACATTCAGGACATAGGTAAATGGTATAAAAAGTGTGACATAATTGCTGGACAAAACTGAAAGTTAAAGAAAGTCAAATTTTAAATCTAGTTAACAAAGCACTGTGAGGCAAAAGTACAAAAATGTTGGTATCATATATGCACTTTCATTGAATGGCATCAAATAATGTCGACAATACTGCATAATACAGTATATCACAAGGTCATTTACAGGGCAAATAAAAAGGAGAAATACAACACTATTAAATGGGTCAAGAAAAGAAGATTAGTACTTAACTACTTAAGCATGGACATTAAAACATACAATCCTTTGCTACTTGAAATGGTTAGGTAAGCTGAATTATTTCCTTATGATGGGCTTTTACTCAAACGGTCAAATTCTTTTCATACTGTTTCAGGTAGTGTAAGATCCTATGTTTGTGTGGGCTTTTAACTGCACTGCCGACACTGATAAGGTTAGTTGCAGGTAGGAAAATACAGCTGTATGGGAGTGTTTCCACAGCTGCTTGACCTTTTCTCTGCAATAGTATTCTTTTTCAAATAACTTCAGCACAAGGGCACAGTTGCACAAAAGCCTATGCCAATTTATTGCAGACCCATAACAGCTTATCCACCCTGTCAACTTTCCTTGCAGGAAGAAACTAAACCAGCAATTGGCTTGGTTACACATAAAGGTCTGATGCGATAAAAATGCTTAAAGACAGGTTACAGTCACTTCTGCACGTCGGATCTGCTCATAACAAATGTGGGCCACATTGTCCAAATTTTGCATTTTTAAAAACTTTTTTGAATTGAAACGTTGGTTTATATGACATTAAAAGCACAGCAAACCCAAAAAGTGTCAGTTCAATCAAATTTTAAAAATATAGCAGCGTTTGTTTACATTAGCGACTGTAACATGCCTTTAAAACTATCACAAGTCTTTAATATCAGTGCTATGCTTGCAATCTTTTATTTCAATTTTCTGTAGTTCTTCCTCCAGATTTATACTGAGGTCACTGCTATACATGAGAACAATGTATTTCTCATGAAGTACTCAATATGTTCTGCTTTGATCTTTATTCTTTATATCAATAATTCAGTCAAACACTTGTATATGTGCGATATTTTTCTACTATCATTTCAACAAGGCAACATAATAATATAGGTTATAGGACAAACAACACAAAACTCATACCTTGTGCTAGCGTGGGCTAGGAATTAATGTCGTTGGTTTGATAAATCTGATTCAGTAATACTGTATATATTATGATCTTTGACTCATTGACTGCTAGGACCACATGTTAGAAGACTATTTGCCACTTAAAAACTTCGTCTGTAAATGAAATAGGATGATTGATTGTTTTTAAACTAATGCATATTTAAAACTATACAATAATTTCAAGCATATAAATCGCTAAAATACAATGTCAGCATTGATCGTTCGTTAACAAAAGTTACCATGAAAATAAACGCTTGATTGCCCATATTTGTCAATTAAAATTAACTGCTTACATAATTTAACACTTACTGTTTACAGATATTGTTTAAGCAATCCACAGTTTGTATATTTCTCCATATTTTCGCCCAATTTTCATACACAATTTCGAAGCATAAACCTTTGCTCTTTCAAAACAGACGCGATGCGATTAGCCGATTACATTTCGTCCCGCACGGGCTTATGGGTGACCAAATACGGCATATAGAGCAAGGATTTAGCCACTGATCGCTCAATATGATACGTTTAATTTAATTGATAAATCTTTAAAACGTTTCGCTAATTTTTCTAGCTTTTTATGGCTTTTGATCTTAAGTTGTCAGCTTTCTTTTAATCTTTTGGTTTACTGAGAATAAATGTGTATTGAAACTTGCGCGTTCGATGCTTGAGTTATCGTTTTTCGCGGCACATTGATTGCGTTTGAATGAGTCTTATAGCAATTCGGCTACCCTGAGTTTGTAAAAGTGCGCTTAAAATGCAAACATTCACAGAAGTTCGATTATTCCCAGTGAGAGAATTTCGCATATTCTATCTATGTGTGAGAAATTCAAGTATAATGAATTGAGTATTGACAGTGCTGATATACATAGATGGATATAAAGAGACGAAAGCGAAGCTGGACGGACATGCATGTAAACGTGTTATTTGAATAGTGTGTTTTGTTGCTATGTGTGTTTTACAAAAGTGTGTTCATCTGAACAAAGCGGTTTTCTCCTACAAACTGTGTTTTTGTCGAAAGTGTGTTATTTATTAGATTTCGTTTGGCCAACATCCTTTGCGGAGAAAACCGTGTTTAATAACACAGTACAATAACTGTGTTTTTTCTAAAGTGTGTTATCTAACACAGTACTATAATTTGCAATGAGTTATATAACCCACTTAGGTGTGTTATTCAGCACAGAAAAGTGTGTTATTCGAGAATTGTAAACGAAACTGTGTAGCAATAACACATTTAATGTGTTAGAAAACGCACTTTTGTGTGTTTTGTAACACACTCATTTTTAAGAGTGCATATACGGGCTCTATGTTAATATACGGGCTCCATGTTACATATACGGGCTCTATGTTAATATACTCGGTCTATGTTACATATACGGCCTCTGTGTTACATATACGGGCTCTGTGTTAATATACTCGGTCTATGTTAATATACGGGCTCTATGTTACATATACGGGCTCTGTGTTAATATACGGGCTCTATGTTAATATACTCGGTCTATGTTAATATACGGGCTCTATGTTACATATACGGGCTCTGTGTTACATATACGGGCTCTATGTTAATATACTTGGTTTATGTTAATATACGGGCTCTATGTTAATATACGGGCTCCATGTTACATATACGGGCTCTGTGTTAATATACTCGGTCTATGTTACATATACGGGCTCTGTGTTACATATACGGGCTCTGTGTTAATATACTCGGTCTATGTTAATATACGGGCTCTATGTTACATATACGGGCTCTGTGTTAATATACGGGCTCTATGTTAATATACTCGGTCTATGTTAATATACGGGCTCTATGTTACATATACGGGCTCTGTGTTACATATACGGGCTCTATGTTAATATACTTGGTTTATGTTAATATACGGGCTCTATGTTAATATACGGGCTCCATGTTACATATACGGGCTCTGTGTTAATATACTCGGTCTATGTTACATATACGGGCTCTGTGTTACATATACGGGCTCTGTGTTAATATACTCGGTCTATGTTAATATACGGGCTCTATGTTACATATACGGGCTCTGTGTTAATATACGGGCTCTATGTTAATATACTCGGTCTATGTTAATATACGGGCTCTATGTTACATATACGGGCTCTGTGTTACATATACGGGCTCTATGTTAATATACTCGGTCTATGTTAATATACGGGCTCTATGTTACATATACGGGCTCTGTGTTAATATACGGACTCTATGTTACATATACGGGCTCTATTGTAAATATACTCGGTCTATGTTACATATACGGGCTCTATGTTACATATACGGGCTCTATGTTAATATACTCGGTCTATGTTAATATACGGGCTCTATGTTACATATACGGGCTCTGTGTTAATATACGGGCTCTATGTTAATATACTCGGTCTATGTTAATATACGGGCTCTATGTTACATATACGGGCTCTGTGTTACATATACGGGCTCTATGTTAATATACTCGGTCTATGTTAATATACGGGCTCTATGTTACATATACGGGCTCTGTGTTAATATACGGGCTCTATGTTACATATACGGGCTCTATTGTAAATATACTCGGTCTATGTTACATATACGGGCTCTATGTTACATATACGGGCTCTATGTTAATATACTCGGTCTATGTTACATATACGGGCTCTATGTTACATATACGGGCTCTATGTTATATATACGGGCTCTATGTTACATATGCGGGGTATTTTATGTATATAATGCGTATGTTACAAGTTATATGTTTTAAGTTATAACATGTTAAATATTATTATATATTAGACATTATGTTATATATACATGTTTATGCATATTAAGGTTTTAAAACAAGTGTAAATATACGAATGCCGATTGCGTAATGTGTAGCAATCTTATAGCCCGTATATGTAACATGCCCGTATTGGTAACGAGCCCGTATATGTAACGTAGCGTTACCACCCCTGCTCAAAATATTGGCATCGAAGTGTGATGTTATCCAGTCAGTGCTTCCACTTTCAAAAACCAAAAAATCCTTTTTCCCCCTTATTTTGATCAAAATTTCCTTCAAAAAATTGTGAAATTTCCTTTAAATTTCCTTTAAATAATTTAATCAAATTACGTTGACTATATTCTTTAAAACGACAAAAATGGCCTTTTCTCAACAAAACAATCATGCTCATGTTCAACTTTATCATTAATCTAAAGTCTAAAGACAATTATATGACTTCATTTCTGTACAGATAAGTAACATAACCAAAAAATTATAAACAGAATGACATCATTCAGGGTGACAAAATTGAATGACCATTAGCTACACTGATTATCTTTGTCAGAAATTGTGATAATTTTTTCTGCACTTCATCAGGCACTTATTTTTGTAAGAACAAAGTTGTAGCAATTACAATTTGATCACAGCTAAAACGTTTTAGTGTTTGGAAAATATGAAATGAACGTGCAGCTACAATCACAACAAAAATATTTGAGACTTTCTATTTGCTCCCGCTTGCTCCCCAAAACAATGTTGTTGTATCGATACCAGCCACATAGTTTGCTGAAAAGATGTCCGCAAAATTGTCAAAGGAGGAGGGAAGGAGGGCTTGTTTACATAAAGTCGACGTATACATGAATGGATGTGTCAAAATGAAAAGGTTATGTATAAAACACGTATGTCTCATTATTTTTGCGCGTGATTGTAGGTTGGCGACATATCAACTTTTCAACATGTGTTGATCGTGTTCGTTTTCTCGAATGATTCGTTTCAGTAAATCAAGTACTTTAAGTAGGTTCATAATGATAATTCATATTTCATAATTCATGAGATCATTTTAAATGACTGAATATAAATTCTACAATTTCTACCTTCAGTTAAATAAAGTCAGATTGAGGATTATTTTACGCTTTATTTTCAGAATATATTAAATATTAACGATTTGGGTGATATTTTGCTTTTTCCTTCAAATTTCCTTTGTTCTTCTGGAATTTCCTTCATATTTCCCTCAAAATTTATTTCCTTCAAATTTCCTTCATCTTGCAAAAATTTCCCTTCAAAGTGGAAGCGCTGTATCCAGTGCACAATCTCTATGATCCAGTAAGCCTTGCGCGCGTGGGGCTGCCACTGATCTGTGAAAGTACCTGGACACAAATTTACTTGTCCGCGGAACGAAAATAGTTTACATGTTTACAGTAAACTACAGTGGTATGAATATAAAATATCAAACCCACGAACGGAAAACATAGATTCGATGCAAAGCGAACTCATGATAAATTGGATTATGGCTCCTTTAGTTGACACAAAAAACACAATCTTGCTAAAACGAATCTTGGCCCATATTCTGAGTCACGGTGCCATGTTAATTAGCTTGCTGCATTTAACATCATCACACGTGTTATATATACGTTTGTGACATCTTTTCCTGCATAGAATGTCCATTCATGTTACCCTATAGATGATGAGGGAATCAAAATATAACTCGCGGGGTAAAATTGATATTTCTACTCCTTTAGTGAAGTTATTTGTTCTCCATTAGTGGAGTTAAATTGACTCCGAGTGGAGTAAAGTTTAAATTAACTCCGTTAGATTTAACCATAGGCGGCCCAATTCAGTGTGTAGTTTCATATAGAGATCAGTAGCGAGCGATAGCGTATTGTTTACATATATAATATACATAAGGTTGGCAACTAAATTTCACTTGACGAACATATGACTTTTGTTAAACACAAAATACATCGCTCGTGGAATTAAAAACAGGTAAAAAATTATAACACGTTAATCTCCGATAATTTTACTACACATACTTAATGAAATTTGTCTTCAATGTTTTCGAATGGATGTAAAATTTGAACATATTTTTCATGTATTGACAAAAAATTTCTTGTCCCAATGCGGGATGCCAGAGGTTATGCCATACATCAGCATTTAAAAAGCATTTATACGCTCCTATTGGTTTAAATGAATACTTCGTTAAAAGTGCACCAATAGGAGCGTATAAATGCTTTTTAAATGCTGACGTATGGCATAACCTCTGGCATCCCGCATTGGGACAAGAAATTTTTTGTCAATACATGCAAAATATGTTCAAATTTTGCATCCATTTTGAAACATTGAAGACAAATTTCATTGAGTATGTGTAGTAAAATTATCGGAGATTAACGTGTTATAATTTTTTACCTGTTTTTAATTTCACGAGCGATGCATTTTGTGTTTAACAAAAGTCATATGTTTGTCAAGTGAAATTTAGTTGCCAACCTTATGTATTTTATATATGTAAACAATACGCTACTGATCTCTATATGAAACTACACACTGAATTGGGCCGCCTATGATTTAACTCCACTATTTTTATTCCCCTAAAAAGAGTTGTTTTGACTCCCCACGTGGAGTTAAAATAACTCCCTGAAATTAACAGTGTAATTGCGCTTGCTGTTAATTTGATGGAGAACATTCATCAACGGGTCACAAGAATATTGTTGTTATATATTGTTATATTTGCTAAAGCATAATAGCGTGATGGAAAAAATACGACTGTCTCACCAGAAATTCATCTTAACGGTGAATATTACTTTTATTCTCCCGTGAATATATGTCATAAGTCCACGGTTTGTTTCTCTGTAAGAAACGTTGATAATTTAAGAATTATTCGTCGAAGGCGAAGTGATTATTGGTGAATATTTGCCGATAATCATTGCGCCTAAGGTTAATAATTGTTTTTGTATAATCGCAAAGCTGAAAAATGACAAAAATACGTGTTTTATATTGCAAAACAGTATCTGCAGGTCACATTGAAAAAACAACTGGTGGCCATTATTCAAAAAAAATGGGTGATTATTGTGTCATAATCACCTCTAGGACACTATGTATTACGCTAAAATTAACTAAACATTTTATGACAATCTGTGGTATTTTTGTTTTACCTTGATTCTTCGTATACTCGTCTGCCGATGGCTCCATGAGGTTCGCCTTGGGAACATCGGCAGTCTCCGATCAAATCAGTCCGTGGAAATATTTTATGTTCCAAAGGACCGTAGCCTAATTCCAGTGGCCTGAGTAGCGTACTAAGCTTTATAACTGCTGGGGTATATAGACCAATTCGAAAACTTAGCAACCGGCCTTCTTGCGACATGGAAACAAGGCTTACTATGCAAAAGCTCTATTTTTCTTGTTTACTTTTTCCGAAATTATAAACGCGAGCGTCCTGGTTTTACAACAATTTTGACTGGATTTTTGTAAGTTTTCACATACGTTTCCGCTTAGTTGTGTAAGTCGTTATAGTTTTTATTAGAATGAGAACTTTTGTTTGGAATTGACGTGTTTTTGTTGGATATTTTAAAACTTTTTTGTTGCTTCACGCCAGTGGTATTGTCATGAAAAATATGAAGGTGAAGTCAAGTAAGTTCACATATTTCATCAGCTTTTTAGTAAACTTTTCCAGTTTTGCTTGTTCTGTAGACAGTTTGTTTTTAAACTCTTGGACCATTTAAAAATCGTTATTTTTTCTTCTATCCCCTATAAATATTGCTAAGTGTATATTTCAAGGTCGTCACAAACCTGTTGATAACTAAATATACAATTTTATTGACTAGATTTTAACAAAAGGGTGCTAATAGCGAAATTACACTTTCTACGTGAATTTTGTACATTTTGCAGTTTTGTTATCTGATCGAATACGATAAGTTGATATAATAAATTCTCGTTTGTTTATTTAAGTTTCCTTGTTTTGCTGTCCGCATATCATATGAATACAAATTCAATAAATATTTAAAACAGAAGGCATAAATTAAATTTGCCTTGATATTTGCAGTTTGCATTAATATTCAATCTATCAAATTGTAATTTAAAAGTTAAAAAACATAAAAATCATCAATGCTGATGAGCGTGGAAAATTACAAATGCATTATTTTTACTGGATATAAGAAAAAATAACGAGCTATACATGGGCTAAGGTTTTAAAGACAAACCGGCTACAGAACATGCAAAGCTAAAAACGTTTTTTTGCAAAAAAAGGATGAAATAAGTGATTTTACTTGACTCCATGTTCTTATTTTCCATGACAATTTCACAGGCCTGAAGGAACAAAAAAGTTATATAAAAAAGAAATTCAACTACAAACAAAGCTTCCTATATTCTGAAAACAATTATAACGATTTACACAACTAAGAGAAAAATACATGGAAACTTGTAAAAAACTTGCGAAAATTGTCATAAAACCAAGCGAATTGTTTTCTAATATTTGGAAAAAAGTAAATAAGAAAAATAGTGCTTTTGCATAATAGGTTTCGTTTCCATGTCACAAGAAGGCCCAGTTACTAAGTTTCGCAATTGGTCTATGCATTCGCATATTAGAGTGAATACACAAAAATTATTGTTAGGGATGTAGAAATATTTTAATTCATATATTCGTGCTCAAGGACCATAAAAGCACCCCCCCCTCCCCCGCAATATACAGTTGACAAAATTTGCTCTAATTTTTATCTGCTATTTAGATCACAACCTTACATTGCATTGATCAAGCAACTACTGGAGGCAAGAGTCTTTATGTTGACGGGTTTCAAGCCGTGAAAATTCTAAAAGAAACCCAGCCAGACGCTTTTGATGTTTTAAAGAATTTTATTTTAACATTCCAAGATAAACCGACGCTTGATGTGTTTGGAGAGTATTCTATCAGTTATTCGCACCCTATGATCAAGTACGTTTCTACGTTGTAATGTTAATTTTTTCTACCATTTGTCCACACAGTGACCTTAATTAGCGCAGTCGTCTTAATTAGCGCAGTCGTCTTAGTTAGTAGTGGAATGACTTATTTAAAAAACTAAAAGAAACAAACCGTATTGTTCATTTTATGAGACAATGACACAAATCACTTTTTGAAAAGGAATAATAAAAAATAATTGCTTTTTACGTCATTTTCATGTACTGATTTACATAAATTATTCAGGCTTATTAAACATAGCATCATGGCCGCCATCTTGGATATAGAAAGGAGATGTACGTTTTTTATTTTTTACTATTTTATCCTGTTTTACTGACGCCCCTGCAAGCGAGATATGAAAAAGCTGTGAATTAGTTGATGACGATTTGAATTTAACGGTATTTTTAATAAGCGAAACTAAACTAAAGTGTAAACGTCCCAATAGCCGTACCAAATAACGTGCTTAAATTGGATGTTAATGTTTTGAGTTTGACGTTCAGTTTAAACATAGGAAAAGTCGAGTTGCAAAAAAGCTGAATAAATTCATCATTTCTCAATAGGCTAAACAAACATGGCCGTATCACAGATTTGCTCATCAGTAACATGTTGATGTCGGAATGCAATAACAACACAACTCTTGATGAAGTTTTGCAGTATTATGAAGCTTACCATCAACTTGTAAAAATACTCTACACTCAAGAAAATATCATTGATCTCCATATGAAGCCGGGACAGATAGCCATTATCCATAACACCAGGGTTCTACATGGAAGGACAGCCATTCAAGATTCTGGCCAATCTTCAAAAAGATGGTTTCAAATCAACTACATGGATTGGGAGGGAATATTTTCAAGGCTTCGAGTCTTGCAAAGAAAACTCGGCCTTAAAACACCTTATCTTCACGAACAGTCAAACGAATTTTTCTGAGATCTGCGCAGACGGCCTAAAATTTTGCGATGACTTGTTGTCATGCACTTATTTACTTTACTTTTCACATTATTTATTTTTGCACTATCATATTCAAGATTTGAGATTAATCTATAGCTGTTGCAAATTTGAATTTTAATCTAGCAAAGTTTTTAAGAGGCAAACATGCATAATTACAATTTGATCCTTCTGGAGGGAAATAGTGTCATAATTTTTACTCGATTATTGTGCACGTTTTGGTCTTGAAGTAAATGGAGACAATTTAGGAGATTAAAAATTATTTCCTTCTTCCATTGAGGCCGAAATGAATTAAAATTAGTAAAACGGTTGTTTTAATGATTCGGAAAGACTCACTACTAAAGCAGAACGGAGTAAATCTTGGTAAATTTTAACGGAGTAATTCGAGGCATTAATTTTTAGATTCTCGAACTTAAAAACGACCTTCTTTGTAAAGCACATCAAAAATTTTTGTTAATTATTTCTCCATTCTTGGATATGATCATGTTGTTTCATGTAACGCACCTTTCTATTGAGAGAGAAAAAATCCAGGTATATTTTGGTCACTTATTTACAATGAATAATTGCAACAACATTTGCACTTGTACCATAGAATAAGAATACATAGAAGGGCCACTCAGCAGTGCAACATGTCACCCTATGTTTATGCAGTTTACTGGCTGCCACCAGCCAGTTCAGCATTCCTATTGGCCAGAAAATGCAATTGACTGGCTGAGAAAATGCTAATAACGTGCGTAATGCGACATGCGCGGCTTCAAAAACTTCAAAGGCTCCGATGCGAGTGGCCCTTCTATGTATTCTTATTCTATGCTTGCACTTTGGAAACTACTGAGACATTTCCTGTATTATGGTCTTATTTGCATGAGTAATCGTTTGTCATTTCGTCTAACTATATGCTATCTGTCTGCTTTTTCAATTTTTCCAACCATCAACGTATCTTACTCACCACGTTGCTCTTAATCTGTATAATTATTAGTTTGATAATTGCTGACTTCGAGTTGCGGCAATCATTCTCTTAGTTAAACAGTTTGCTTTCCACATCAATTCAAAGAACATTGCAAAATTTGCAAAAGTTACAGCTAGATGTCGTTAAATTTCGTGTTGTAACTGCTAACAAAATTTCAATTTTCCCAATCATGAAGATGATATAGTCACCAGTTCAAACTCGGAATTTAATGACGTTGCAAAAAGTACGAACGTCCATGCTGTAGAGATAATAGAATAATACAATGCACACTCGGTCACAGATCATGTCGCCAATTTTTCTCGCGATGTTTGACCAGGAATTTGACGTCAGAGTACGTATGAACAAAACTCACAAGACAAAAAAGTCTGCTGTTAAATTTACAGATTCCTGTTAAGGAGATATACCAAAAATGAGCAGAGAGAAAACATTCAGCATTCACTGTCAAAATAATCACAATATTCTAGAATAAAGACGAAATATCATGAATTGAACTGTTTTTAGTCATTTTCAGCTGTTAAATAGTCTTTTTTTTTGTTTTGGTGCTATTTGTTTTGAAACTTTGCGATGTACAGCAAAGTAAGTAAATGTGCACCCCGGAGCCAATGTCATACATTGCTTGCCACAGGCATTGGTTTAGATAGAAAATAGCGCTGGTCTAAGATGAGACATTTGCTGTATTTCCTGAACATTTTGTATTTATACCACGTGATAATTTTTAGACATTTTTTGCTCAAGTTAAATGTGCAAAAGTCCATTGCTATTATTGGTCATTATAAATTACCATATACTGATATTAAATCAGCCACCAAACCACACGAAGTGTATTTGAATCATGCCAGTCGGGAAGTCAACCCGACAGTTTGCACATCCTATCCAATTTTGAAATATTTGCTTTTATTGCTTTCTATTTTGATCCTTTATGGCTAATATTTTCGGGCTGGCTTTGTCACAGGAACAGAATAACTAAGGCTGCAGATAACTCAGGTCGGAACTTTTAAATTCAAAATTTTTGTTTCTCGTTGAAAGAAAGCCCTTCAAGCCAAAAATAATGTAAACTTTACGATGGCGATCACAGTCGGGATATTAAAATCGCCATTAATTTGTTTTTCTGCGACCGATTGAAATTTGAGAGCAAGTGCATAATTATTCAATGGCGAACTATTGTCAAGGCAATGTTCTGTGCCAAAATCAGCTTCCGTACACTCTAAATCTATTATATCCCATTTAAGTGACTTCAAATTAAAATTACTGATTACTATCGGCCGATTGTTCGTACAGCTGCATCAGGTACGTTTTTTGTTCGTCGTCTTTTAAAACCCAGTAAAAAATTTTCTAGAGGATTTCTTTCAACATGGAAGTTAACAATATGTTATGACGTAAATATCAAGAAAAAATAGTGTGAACATGGGTGAAAGGAAGGGTGACCTATTAATATATGCATGATATCAGTCAAGGCGAACCTGGAAAAGTTCGTGCAAAAAAGTCAGTAAATTGTGATGTCATAGAGCGCGTCTCTTCGAGTATCCTTCAGGCTCTTGTTAATTCATGTAAGTTTGTTTGGCATTTTCAAATAGTTGCTGTTTGTTTATCTACAAATTGTAGTAGTGTATATCTGGATACTTTGCTTGTTAACCATCATAGCGTTAACGATCAGAGCTCATCGTCGCTTAGTAACGTTTGCTTATCTGCGATTTACAGTTTATTATTCGTGGCTATACTTTGCTTATAAGAACTTATTTGTCACTACTATGTATATTTCCTGTTTGTGTTTATTATCAACAGTTTATTTTCATTTCTGCTGATTAATCCACAGTTTATCTTTATCTTTATCTATACATGTACAGTGTATTTCACAACTGTGATCTTTATTTATTTACAGTTTTCATCTTTAGACAATGTTTTTTCGTTTTCGTCTTGCTGCTTTATGACTGCGTTTGTTAATCTACAGATTCTGGCTTCCCATTTTCTGATTTACTGCTGATTTCAGTGTATTTTTAATCAGCAGCCATATTCGTTGCTATGTGTTGTCAAGTGAAAAGTAATTAAGAGGTGATTAACACGAATTTGCATACATGCTCGAAAGTTATTAACGAATATAATTTGAAGGAAAAAATTGGTGTAGCGGGTGGCATTGTATCGCGCAGGGTAAGTGACAACCTCGAACCCAGGGCCTTTTGGTATAGAAGCTGCGCGAGAGAAGGCCCTGGTAAAATCTGGTCACATGACTCCACAAATTCTGGACATTGCGTAATATTTCAGCTTCGTAATCAGGGGGTTCGGCTTAGTTCAATTTAACAAACATGGCGACGGAAAGGAGCGAAGTGACAAATAAATGAGCAATTTGAAAGGACTATCTGCGAGTTTTCTTATAATAAATTATAAAATGGAATTACGAGATGGTAAAAAGTTTCGAGCTTCATTTGCGTAGGCAGCTGCGATGGAAATATAAAAGCTATACTCCTTCAAATTAAAAAACAAGGAGATTTGATAAAACGATACAGACAGTCTAGAGACAGATAATAATCAAATGGATCTTAATCTGCAAACATTTTGGAAGCGAAAATACGTAACAGTGACACAACAGCCGAATATACAGTGTTGAAGTTAGTCATAGTTGGCGTGTATAAACATTGATCTTTGCGAATCGTGAGTGCATTGGCGGATTGGCCTTTAAACATGAATGTAATGGATTTGCTGCTGAACGTCGTGTATTGTTTGCTGCTGCTGAACACTTGCTTGGTACTTCATGGTTAAACTCGCCACCTTTGACGCGTTTACACTGGTTTTTATATGGTCATCTTGATGTTTCTTTATCAATAAACATAAAATTATTTTCACTTGTGCAGGATTAATATATTATCAACTCAAAGCGTTTTTGTTAATATCAATATAAATGTGTGGAATTTTTGTGTGACCTGTCTGCACGATGTCTTAATAATCTTGTGTGGTGTTCCTTTAATCATATGATATCCCTTCAATTTCATTCTGCCACTTGTCTTCGGTCCTGTTTTGTTTGTGTCATATAAGTTAGTCATTATTTTATGTACTTTGTACAATTTAAAGTTCAAGGGAAGATTTCCCTAGATAAGCCCATGGCTTTTGGGAAAATTACCTTAATTTTAGAATTAATATTGCTTAAACCAAACATCGTGTTGTTGTTCTGTGAGACATTCACGTTGAACTTGAATTGTTCTGATTGATGGCCATAAATGTACAAATTTAATATTGAATACCCTAGCTAGACATATATGTAAAAACATTAAAAAATGGCAATGGCTGTTATGAAATTGTCATTTGGCCTGCATCTTTTTAGGGTGAATCGAAAACCAAATAACTGATAAACAAGGCAAATGTTAAAAAGTTAATAGTATTTACAAATGACTGATATATGATATTACATATTTATCATGTATAGCTAGTACCAATTTAATGACTTGTTTTTGTTTAACTATAAGGATGTATTAAACTGTCATATTTTCTCTTTTAATATATTTCTAAGATTACTTATAACAGGTTTTTTCAAACAATACTATATTACTCAAGTTGGACAATATGGGCACAAATAAGTAGGAAAGCCTGAGGCTCCACATATTACATGTATTGTTGAAATATGCCTTTCGAAAACACTTGTTACTTGTAGCGAACCATGATACATATTAATAGACACATGCAAAGAAGGAGATGGTGTGAGGAGCAACATAAACATTGAACAGGCACATTGAACAATTATTCTGTTGAAATGTTCATGGCTATTACTCAAATAGAAGCTCTTGCATCTGAAGAAATGGCACATAGACTAACATGGGGGAGATTTATCAATTGGCACGGAGGTCTTGGGAAAGATGTGACATGGCCCAAAAAATACCCAATAGGGTAAGTAAGGAGGTTGTAAGAGAAATGGGGTCAAATAAAAAGCCATGACATGTACATCAAAGGCAGCAGCTGGTCTACAGTAGATTGTCCAGAGAATGAGTAATGCCTTGCACTAGAAGAATGTATCACATTTGCACAGCCAGCTTAAAAAGAGGATGAAATGTTGATGGTGAGTGACTTAAGAAAGTTAACCCTTCAACAGGAGCCAGGAAGATGCCATCCCACCTTTAAACTGATGGAAGACAAGTTTCACCAACAAGTATGTTTGACATGAAAGGACTTTTCACATGGCTAGAGAAACATAAAAAGCAAATTGGAATGGGTATTAAAGAATATGACACTAAGGGATCAGGATAAGACATTAAATGCATAATTTATATTTTCACAGTAAAAATTTTTGTCAAATAGCAAATTCAATATAGCAGGTTTCGAAGGGTGTGCACAAATCCACAAAAAGTGGAGACATGATTAGTGACTGACAATAGATTCTATATTAGTCTATTGTTTCTATTTGATCAATGCTTACAATACACCTTTCAAGATAGTAATTTTAACTAGTATACAGCCTCATTTTTATATCTTGGCAAATGATGCCATTTTTCATAATCCAGGTAATGTATATTAGGTGACTTTAACATTATTTTTTATCATATTATTTCAGCAACAGCGTCACCAGTAACAACAGGGAAAACCAGGTTTAAAAACCAGGTTTAAAATATGAGAACAATGTTGAATAAACAATAAAAATTGCCTTCCAGAAATGTTACTATTATTTGCTGCTTAAAATGCAACATGTCTTCACATGGCAGTAAGGGACATAAATACCCCCTAAAATATCAAGCTACTACCCACATATTAGTTTTACGTTTTGAAAACACATCTTCAAAAAATTGATTATGTACTATGCAGATTCAGATTGTCCAGTTAAGTCACTGACAATGTTGACAGACGGGTACACAATACTGAAATACAGCCAGCTCAAGAAAAAACTAATCACTAAATTTAATCTTGAAACACTTATAGTGTATTTGTTGGAAATATTACAACTAATTTTCTACTCATAACAGATAAGAAAATAAATATTAGCATTAAACATCTCAACTTTCCCGAGCATTTAAGCTCGAGTCCAATGGACTATTGGAACCTTGTTTACGTAATATATATATAAATTCGCTCACCTGAACACCTTTGAGCATTCGTTAATATAAATTTCAGTTGAGAGAACACAATCCTAACGGAAATAAAAAATAGACATGAAAACATTGATTTTTCTATCGTGATTTGTGTCTTGTGAGTAATATTTTGAAAGTTATTTTAAAAAAGTTCAATAACATTCACCCCCCGTGATAGCGTAGAAGTTACAAGGCCAGGTTACAAAAATATCCAGAATTTGTGGAGTCATGTGACCAGATTTTACCAGGGCCTTCTCTCGCGCAGCTTCTATACCAAAAGGCCCTGGGTTCGAGGTTGGGTAAGTGAATCATTAAATCCCAAGATTGTATCATTGAATCCTAAGATTGAATCATTGGAACTCAAGATTAAATTGTTGAATCCCAAGATTGAATATTTCAGTCCCAAGAGTAAATCATTAAATCCCAAGATTAAAACATTAATTCCCAATACTGAACCATTGAATCCTAAGACTGAATCATTGAATTCTAAAATTGAATCATTGAATCCCAAGAGTTAATCATTGAATCCTAAGATTGTATCATTGAATCCTAATATTGAATCATTGAATGCTAAGAGTTAACCATTGAATCGTAAGATTGAATCATTAATCCTAAGAGTGAATCATTGAATCCTAAGAATGAATCATTGAATCCTATGATTGAATTATTAAATCCTAATATTGAATAATTGAATCCTTAGTGAACAATTGAATCCTAAGATAGAATCATTAAATTCTAAGAATGAATAATTGAATCCTAAGATAGAATCTTTGAATCATAAGCATGAATCATTGAATTCTAAGATTGTGGAGGTCCTTGGCTCCAGAGCCGATCTCTTTAGCTCCTTAGGCCGAGACCAAGCTCCCTGGCTCTAGTACCGTGTTCCTTGGCTCTGGAGCTGAACTCCTTGGTTCTCGATCCGAGATTTCTTTCCATACTCCTGAAAATGTGAGCGATGAAACATTACAAGGTATAAATAGTTCATAGTCAACTTGATAGTATTATAGCTGTTGTAGACCGTAGATAAGGAAATTGGCGTCGGGTACGCACATAATAATAAGGGACGAAATTTACCTAATATAACAATTTACATAGATACTCCGCCCTAATACAGGGCAGGAAGTTTCCGTTTGTTTATATTTTGTTTACGCTTAGTTTAAACTGTGGACTTAGATTGTTGAGTGGGTTAATAATAATACAATATTTATGGCTAGTATAACTGTATAAGCACACGGCATCATGGCAATGTGGTGGCTTTAAAAGACGCTATATGTTGTAATGTATATTACGTTATCGTATCCTAATGTTAAGGATTATAGATACTAAAATCTGGGTTAATTTTAGTAATTATTCGGTTGATGTTACCACACCCCCCCCCCCAGAGGGGGGAATTAGCTTTAACTATTGATAGAAAAAATTTTTATGACTAAGGTGCGAAAAATTCTAGATCCGCCCCTGCTTTGCACGCCCTTGTAACTCGACATAAGGTTCTACTTCAAATGTCGCCTTTCTTTCTTTTTGAAATGTGTACATCATGCATTATCAATGTTGTGTTCAAACTGCAGTTAACATAGGACTTTTGCCTAGTTGTAAGTAACAGCTAATTTAATAAAGGTTTTCCTTCCAAAAGCGCAAACTGCAAATCATGAGCGCGCAATTTATTGCTTATTTTTACCTCAGAACTAAACTCGGAAATATTTCTTTGAAACAACATTGCTGGCACATAGAATAAAAGCTTTCGATGGCAAATTTACTTCCTCGAATTGTAATTCTCGTTGCCAAAAGCGCCAAGAACAACAATATCCATCATCTCTTGAACTCATACTTCACAGTTTGCGCTTTTGAAAAGACAATGTTAATTGAAATTGCTGCATAAGTATAAATTGATATAAATTACCTAATTAGCTATTTCAAAGGTAGTTATTCTTATTATATCCAACTGTTAAATTTTATATAATACTAATTGCATGTGATAATTAACAAGTTGTTACACCATATTAATATACAAAAAAGGCCTTTGCCATGCGATAACATCATGATTAATGGTCTCAAATGTGACATTGGGTTTAATATCGATCGTGGTTAATTCCTAATTAGGGCATTTAACACTCATGATGTTGGATCCTGCAAATGTACACTATCTTGTGATCAGTGATCATACTTTTTACATCAGTCATTTATTCTTTGTTACGTACGATTGGAAATTTAAGAATTTAAATTCGAATATAAAATGCGCATGCTTCTGTTATTATCAAAAGTGCACTGGATTTAAGCCATTCAGTAGAAACTGCTCGAATTTTCTCATCAAATGCGCAGGAAACAACAGACACATTGCACTTGTTGACCCGTAGCAAAACTTTGCATATAACGAAAGAGTCTGAAGGACATTAATTCACATTGTTTGGTTTATTTCCAGTTGTCCTCCAGATGTCATGCATGATGTCATCAACTATCACCGCATAGAAATCTCGAGCTCGTAATCTAATTGTTAAATAGCCTCAGCGACTGAACGCTCAGTAAAGCATCGGGGTTTTTTTCGCTCAGTAAAGCATCACCTGTTTTTTTTCAGTCCACCCCGGTATTTTGCAGGCAAGTGAATAGCATGAACTGATAAACCAATCTTACACTCACAGAACAGTTCAATTGACTTTGTTTAAAATTATGATAAAATAGTCCATAAGCAGTAAAATAATCCATAATAATTTTTGCCTAAATGTTATTGCTCGCGCCTCCAGCAAACCTAGCCTGCTCGCAATAAAATCATCGCAATGTTTTTGCCTGTTCATAATCATTTCATCTCTTTTTCCGCGTTTTATCACTTTTCCCGCTTCCGGAATTACGCAATCTCGGATTTCCGAATCCCCGTTTTACCCCAACCCATGTTTCGATAGGAGGATTTTGCCAGTTTGTCACACTGTTTCTTCTTGTAGCTGCATGTCGAATTGCCACCATTGACTTTAAGGATTCTAATTGCTAGTATCTTTATCCGAATTCTTCCCAAATTTAGAATAAAAAAATATTGATGCAAGTAAACTAGGATTACACTTGAGCATCTTTTGTTTTCATGAATGTATATTTCAAACATTTCCACTACAACTATAACATACAATTACAACATGTCGCTGACATACAGCGTAAATGTGAAACTGTTTTTGTTAGTGTTAACTATATCTAAAAAAAAGACACGTTAATTACTCAGACATTCTTGTTTGACTTTCTTCTCCACTAAACTCGTTTGCAACATACGGTGCCAGGCCCCGTGCCTGTGCCGCATCTCCTTTCCGTGCCACTACACAGAAGAAAACGCAATATACCAATACTACCATCATAGCATTGGCAATACGATCTCTTCTCTATCTCGGTCGAATCATCTAAACGAAAATGAAATAATAGAATGTTATTAAAACTCTTAGCAATGATCTCAAATCAGCAAAAAATAGCGATAAACGACAGGTTTCCAGAAAGCGATGTTATATTCTATATCGTGAATGATTGTGATAAATAATTGGTGAGAATAAAGAAAATGCTATGCACGAAAAGTACAGTGAGATAAATTCATTATGGAAGATTCGAAAGATTTCAAATATCCAATAATAGACTAATAGTTTCGTTACCTGCAGAATCTTTTTTGTCCAGTTGCCAATTTGACAAACCAGAACACAACCCAACGAAACACAGGATAGTGATGACTGCAAATACCTGCGTTCGATTCATAACGAAGTAACTGAAACAGAATTTCGAAATTATTGTTTTAAGATTTTGTGTGTTAGAGCAAACAAATGCATTTCATGCGACTCGTAAAATACTATATACAATCTCGAAACTATCGTTCAGAAGTTTCAGCAAAAAACACCACCCTATATTGATCGTCCGAAGTAACATACAACTCTAGCACATTGCTTTCATGCACTGTACGTATGACTCGTTACATCCTATCAATTTGCTAATAGTAACATAATGTGACTCTGGACTGAAAATTATAGTTGGGAGCACTTCACCCCACCTCCCAATAAAACCATAGATTGGGAATAAACAAAAATACATACAACTAATTCAAAACAAGTTGTCCTTCGAAAATTTTTCAAAATTACAAAATACAAGAAAAAGTATGTCGCATCACATACATGAGTGGACTTTTAACTTCTAGTCCGTGACATGCACTGTACAAGCAGTTATTTTCTGTTAAGTGGAATATTTCCAAGAGATACGTTTAAATTTGAAGCCTATCCTGTATAGCATTTGTGCATGTCTGTAAATGTCAAACAGAACCCTACAATCCGAAATTCACACATACCTCTTTACTGATCTTGCTTTAATGGTCTTCTGTCCAAACTCTTCTGTCTTCGCCTTTCGCTTCAGACTTAAAGTGTGAGCTGATGCTGCATTATTTTTATACTGCAGGACATGAGGCGTGGTATAGGCGTATATACATGTCAACCTGTTGCATGAGATTGCGTTGCAATATATTGTACGGTTTCCTGGTTATCTTCAAAAAATGCGACGTATTCTTTCCAAGCAGGTACTTCAAGGTGGATAAACATGTTCTTGCAATGAAGGTATACAAGAACAGACAAAAACACTAACTGAAACAAGTTTTCAACTAGGCAGAATTTTGAATAGTGGAAAACAGGCTTAAGGTAATTTATATAGCTCTTAAAAAGCTCATTTAACGCTATCGATGAATTCCATGTTATAAAAGTGCATAGCAGAATTTTACTAAACCATAAAGATATAAAGTGAAGTTTGTGCAAGGATCGACCCAAGCGCACATAAGCTAGCTATACATTAGGTAAGGGCTTAAGGTAGGCTTTGAGGTCTACCACCTGAAGATTCTTTTTGGATGAAACAGGCTGTAGCGGAAAGTTTCGGAAATCTTTTGTGACAAGTAGCTATATAAATCCAACTTAACTTGCTCCTTAATAAAACGTGTGTATCTGCAAACAAAACACTTCACACGACGCTTCAAATATTCTATTTTTATCGAAAAGTCAGCACGACACGCACAAACTTAAAACATGCCGGATTTTCGTCGCCATGCAATATAGATTTAAGAGGCAGCAGTCCTTCCACTTTTAAGAAATTAATTAATTTCCTCTCCCACCGTTCAAATGTCCTTATTTTTGACAAAATTTCCTTGCACAACAATAACACAGTCGAAACCCTAATAGCGGACACCCTTATTAAGGGGACACCCCTGTTAGGCGGACACATATCACAGGTCCCAAGCGTTTCTTATATAAAATACTAATAACATAACCTCCATTAGGCGGACAGCTCCCCTTAGCGGCCCCCTTATCGGAGGTCCCAATGAACAAATCAACCTTTTTACGCGGACAGGCAAAATAACAAAATAGGGAATTTGACGGCAATCTTTGCGTGATTGCATCGATCGTCTTCCAAAGCCCCAGAACTGTCGAGGAACTGGCGGAGGTTGCTGAGCTTCGTGGTCTTGAGAATCTCTTTCTTGAGAAACTCTATTTGTTATGTAAATGTAATCGATATTTTGAGAGACAAAAGAGCCTTTGGGGCTCTCGCTAAGCAAAGTAAAATGCATTTACTGATTCTTTATATTTTATGTCTTATTTTTCTTGGGTATTTCTGATAGATTTAAAGGTAGGTTACAGTCGCTTCTGCGCATGTGCGATAGGTTTGTTATGAGGAGCCTCCTCATAACAAGTTTCCAGTCCCATGGCGTAATGAAAACACGCGCGGCCGTCTGAATTGTTTTCTGTTGTATTGCAAGGAGCGATGGCGCATCAAGTCCTGGCATAAAAATTGTCGCTTTGAGAGTGTCAAGATCAAACAATCAATATTAGATTCTGGAAACGCGGCAAATCGCGTCGCCTAAAAGTTTAATTATTCGCGTTCGGTAGCTTTTGCTTCAGATGCTGTGGGTTTCGCTCGAGGCTTCGAGTCGCACGACATGCTCACAGGCTCTGTCATGCAATGTGGTAGGAAATATATTGTATTACTTTTACATAATAAGGAAATGTTAAGCTAGGTACGCTAGCTGAGTTCGACTAATAATATTCAGGATGTAGTTAGAAGTTGACAAGTATGTTTAAAACATGAAACAGTGTAGAGAGGAACCTTACGTGCAATCACAATTTTGGCAGAGAACCAATTTTATCAAAACAAAATCACGATACTGTATATCACTCAATGAGTATATTGTGGATATGATCTATGACATAGCTAGCAATACATAGAGGATATTACACGGTGCATGACGCGAAGATATTATTTACGAGTGGTGAAAACACGTTCAGGTTGGAACAAGCGAACAGAGAACATATAAATCCCAGGGGAAAACACAGTCAGGCGTTTTTCAAGCGTTACATATTTTTTCATGTCTTCACTAGTGAAAATATGGGAGATACGAGTGTTTTAGTTTACGGTGAAACATCCACAAAGCCATAACCAAATTCATATAATAAATGAGCTTATCCAATGGCTTACATAGATTTTGAGTGTAAGCTTCAAACGCTTGTAACAAGGTGTGAAATAAATTATACATTTTATATGCGCCCTGTGGAATATGCAATTAAATTGTCGTATTCTCGATTCCATTAACTCTATAGTAACTTTTACAATCCGTTTCCCAAACAAATTCAAAGCAATGAGTGAATTACAAGCCGCGAAGCGAGATTGCGAGTTTGAGTAACCGGTATGAAAATTGTCGGTGTATCTTAGGCGTTGATTTCTCTGGAAGTGTTAATTTTGTGTTTCAAGCATAATAGCCTGGAATATATTTCAAACTGTTATACTGTATACAGTTTTTTACTACATATTATAATGCCAGATTCAATATAATGCAATATAAGCACAATATGGGCTCTCGTCGTGATATTATATCGTATAAACACGATATAATGCTCTCGTCTAGGTGCACGCCATGGATGTGATTTTGGTTGCTTGATCGAGAATTTAGCCTGATGTTTGACGTACAGTAATTGTCGCTCATTTTCTCTTCTGCTGAATCACAACAAAATACGCGTGTGCGAACCACCCAATTATGTAAAAAATCCTGGCAACATTTTCATGTATTTGCACCTGGATAATTTTATTATTTTACTTTTTCTGCTGTAGTTTCATACATTGAAATATAACACAAGCGTTATCTAATATCATCGCACTAATCGTAGACCTTCTATACATGCTATGAACGTTTATATACACATACACAGGCTACAGTTCTAAATGCTTATCAATTCCATTTTGTAAACTAATTTTGTATAGTAAAAATCAAATAAATGTTGTTTATGAATTTTTCACATGAGTTTTTGCTTTCATCACTGTGTTTTTGACACTGTGACTGTGTCTTCGCCAACAACACATTCGCTACCAGTTAATGTATCCTCATCATGATATATAAGTCTGGAATCGAGAATACGACAATTTAATCCACCCTTTTCGAGGTTTGACCGACGGGCGGTAACACGTGTAGGAATTCGAAACAGTCGGACAAACATTGCGTTCTCATTGCACTTGCGCATACAAATATTAAGTAGTTCGACTGCGAAAGAAAATGGCTAAACACTGTGCGTGGGGCACTTGCAATAGTGATTCGCGTTGCCTAGAAAGATTAATAAATTCTGAAGGAAAATGTGTTCAATTTTACCATTTCCCGTCTTTTAAAAAAGAGAAAATACGACGAGAAGCATGGATAAGGGCATGTTGTCGGGGCGACAATTTTGTTTGCACGAAACATTCTTATATCTGCATGTGGGTTGAACTTTATTGGTAGTAATGGACCCACCCTGACCCTATTCCTGCTATTGCAAGCCGTGAAAAGGTTAGACAATACCCACATATAAATGCACTCCCACGCTATGGTTGGCCATTTGTTTCAAAATGGGTCCATGATATATGGCCTCTAATCCAATGTATTATTTTTCACTAAACACTTTAAACGCATATATATGTGTCTTTTAGACGCGTGTATATGCATACAAAACACCCATATATACAGTATGCGTGTTTTGTACGCATATCTATGCGTGTTTTGTATACGCATATATATGCGTGTTTTGTACGCATATATATGTGCGTGTTTTGTACGCATATACACCATGGTCAACCATATCACACTGGCTAATGGGGCTTTGTTAATATTCAACATATCCCTCTTCAAAAAGATGATAGTCATCAAATGCTTTGTTTATCATATTCTGTGGAACTGTATATGAGATGGTTAAAAATATCGAAAAGACCGAATGGCGGCGATGCGTTAAAACCATTTACATATTCGTGCGCTGAAGATAGCGGGTCTTCTATTTCAACACCATGAAATCAACTTGTTCTCCTCTTTTGATTTTGCATAGTCTAAGACAGGTATCAACATTTTTTTGACGGATTTCGCTATCACAACTAATGCTGATTTAAGATATCCAGTTACTGAAACGCTTCGCGCTTTTAAATATTGTTTCATGTCAGAAGCGACATTTTCTCAAAATGGTTGAGCTCCAAAGTACTATTCATGCTTTGATAGAATTTTGCCCTTTTTTACTTTGCCTTTGTCTTTAAAAAGTAAATTTCGCTAAAATTATTGATAATCAATGGTTCCTCGTATACAAAAGTATTAACGCGACGCTTGTTGTTTGTCCGACTATTTCGAATTACTACACGTGTTACCCCCCGTCGGTCAAACCTCGAAAAGGGTGGATTGCATATTCTATAGGGCGCATATAAAATGTATAATTTGTTTCACACCTTGTACACTCGTAAATAATATCTTCGCGCCATGCACCGTGTAATATCCTCTATGTAGCTATGTTATAGATCATATCCACAATATACTCATTGAGTGATATACAGTATCGTGATTTTGTTTTGATAAAATTGGTTCTCTGCCAAAATTGCGATTGCACGTAAGGTTCCTCTCTACACTGTTTCATGTTTTAAACATACTTGTCAACTTCTAGATACATCCTGAATATTATTAGTAGAACTCAGCTAGCGTACCTAGCTTAACATTTCCTTATTATGTAAAAGTAATACAATATATTTCCTACCACATTGCATGACAGAGCCTGTGAGCATGTCGTGCGACTCGAAGTCTCGAGCGAAACCCACAGCATCTGAAGCAAAAGCTACCGAACGCGAATAATTAAACCTTTAGGCGACGCAATTTGCCGCGTTTCCAGCATCCATCATTAATTGCTTGATCTTGAAACCCTCACAGCAACAATTTTTATGCCAGGACTTGATGCACCATCGCTCCTTGCAATACAACAGAGAACGATTCAGACGGCCGCGCGTGTTTTCATTTACGCCATGGGACTGGAAACTTGTTATGAGGAGGCTCCTCATAACAAACCTATCGCACATGCGCAGAAGCGACTGTAACCTACCTTTAAAATAATACAGCAATTGTCACAGTATTCAACTTCAGAAAATGTCGAAAACGTGGTACTGTACAGTACGTGGAGTGAAAAACCTGAAAATTTCCTGGGGGAGAACCCTCAATTCCCCAAATCATTCTACTTCAAGTGAATTTTGGTAGAATTTCTGTCTCTCGGTATATTCACCGTTTTTCAAAATATTAGACATAAATAGTGTGATATCCGTTTTAAACTAGATAAAATTCATTGCAATCAAACCCCATGCAGCGGACACCTTCGGAACCTCGCCGATGTGTCGATCGAGGTCCCAAAGGTGTCCGCTTAGTATATATGGGTTCGTTAAAAGTGGTGTCCGTATAAAAGGGGTTTGCAGAAAACATAGCAGGGGGCAATTTTCTGGTCAATTTAATTGTCAAGCAAACGGTATAAAATATAGAGCCAAGCTTAGCTATTATGTAAATATCTACGTTTAGAATAGTTATAATTACAAGTATTGACTACCAATATTGACGTGCAGTGTTTTTTAATTCAGTAATTGGAAAAATGTCTACAAACGGTTCGCTTTCGAGTCTGCTGCGATGGTTTACAATATTAAAAGCATAACAAAGTATCAAAGCCAAGAATGACTGTCGATTATACATGCACATTTGAAGAAGGAATCAGTAAATGCATGTTTGCTTTGCGAGAGCGTCGAAGGCTCTATTCTTTCTCAAAATATCGGTTACATTTACGGCGTACACACTTACATATTACATATTACATGTTAACCTGTTGCATTGCATGAGATTGCGTTGCAATATATTGTACGGTTTCCTGGTTATCTTCAAAAAATGCGACGTATTCTTTCCAAACAGGTACTTTAAGGTGGATAAACATGTTCTTGCAATGAAGGTATACAAGAACAGAAAAAACACTCACTGAAACAAGTTTTCAACTAGGCAGAATTTTGAATAGTGGAAAACAGGCTTAAGGTAATTTATATAGCTCTTAAACAGCTCTTTTAACGCTATCGATGAATTCCATGTTATAAAAGTGCATAGTAGAATTTTACTAAACCATTAAGATATAAAGTGAAGTTTGTGCAAGGATCGACTCAAGCGCACATAAGCTAGCTAATGTACAACAAAAATAAATGGGAAGGGCTTATAGATAGATAAATAGATAGATAGATAAATTGTTTAATATTAAAACATCTTGCAGTCATAGACTTAATTACATGTGTATAAAAAAGAGAAAATTACAATGACTAAGATTAATGATTAATGATCATATAACCCACACCCTTCCCTTGAACCCCCCCCCCTCCCTCAAATATTTAAATATTTATCTAGAATGCTTAGAAGCGTAATACATTATAAACGAATTTCTAAAACGGTTAGTATGTATTTCAGGAAGTTCAAAAGTTCTCTTTGTTCTTAAATGTTCAGTGTAGCATGATGACTTTGGCGGTAGTAAAGACTTTAATTTATGTTTGCTACTAATGACAATATCATTAAAAAGTTTATTGCTTAAAAATTCTCTTCTTTCATGAAGTGATAAAAGTCCAGATTCTGCGAGTGCTGATGAATAAGAAATACCAGGAAAAATAATTCGCATAGCTCTTTTCTGTATACGTTCAATTTCTTCAGATAAGAATTTAGGTAGACTGCTGTGAAACACTTGACAAGCATATTCGAGAGTTGATCTGATACAAGAACAGTAAATATTAACAAGGTCCAAAATATCAATCCCTGCACGTTTAAGTTGTCGAAGCAGGTAAAGTCGTTTGGAAGCTTTCCGAGTAATGATGTTGACATGATCAGTCCATAAAAGATCATCCCTTAGTGTAACTCCCAAGATTTTTGCACTTTGTACTCTTTCAATTATTTGACCTTCAATTTCCATCTCATCGAACTGGGTTGGTTGCTTTTTAAAGGAAATGATCAGCTCTTTGCACTTTTCTGGGTGAATCTGAAAGGAATTTATTCTTGACCATTCTGATATATGATTGAGATTTTCTTGTAAAGAACTACCTCCATTAGGCGGAATAGATTCAGAATTTGTAGTATCATCAGCAAATTTCCATAAATATGTTGAAGAGAAATTTGCCGACAATGATAAATCATTTATCATTATAAAAAAAAGCCAAGGACCTGATCTTGTTCCTTGAGGTACGCCAGCCGGTATATCCAACCAATCTGAAAAGGAGCTATTATTTAACTTAACTCTTTGTGTTCTCTTTCTGAGAAAATCTGCTATCCAATTAATAATTGTTGTTTTGACTCCTAGATCTTTAGTTTATACATCAACAGATTATGGTCAACCAGATCAAATGCTTTTCTATAGTCCAAATGAATGACTCGTACAGTTGAACTTGTAGCATCAGTGTCACGTAGCCAGTGATGAATCATAGAAATCAAGGCCAACGTCGTAGAGGAACCAGGAAGAAAACCAAATTGACAGGGGTCAATAAAGCTCAATATATGTGATTTAAGACCTCTTTCAATGATAATGCTTTCAGCAATTTTAGATAAGGTCGATGTGAGACTAATTGGCCGCAAATCCTTATTAAAATCACTAATAATTGAGTCTTTTGGTAATGGAGTAACGTTTGCCATTTTCCATAAAAAGGGAACTTTTTGTTCGTGAAAAGAAGAGTTAAGTATATCCGTAATTGGTGGAGCGAGGACATAAGCGAATTCTTTTAGCACCCAGTTTGGAAGGTCGTCAGGGCCACTTGAACGGGATATACTGATCTCTTTTAACTTTTTAACAACTGTTTCTTCTGTAACTGATATAGGTTCATCATCATCAGTATTAACTCGAAATTCAGCTGATAAAGGACAGTATTGTTCCAGCACACTAACAAAAGCCTCATTAATTTTATCGCTTAATTCTTTGCCTGTATAATTGATGTCAGGGTTTAAGATCGATTGGATATTACTTTTTCTACCTTTATTATTTCCACATAGTTCTTTAATTTCACGCCACCAATCACGAGGTTTAGTATCACGTAACTCTTTCACTTTATTCTGGTAATAAATTTTACGGCACCGTTTTCGTTCCCTATTAACTTTGTTACGCAATAGCTTGAATAAGGATTCATTACCAGAAGCAAGAGCTTTCTGCCTACGAGCGATCAACGACTTGAGTTGAACGGTCATCCATGGTCGATCTGTTTTATGAACTTTTATCGAGCGTCCGGGCATGATAGTATTTAAACCATAATTAATTAGTTCAATCAAAATACTTAACTTTTTTGAGGACGAGTGGGTTGTAGTCATCAAGTCAGGCCATGGTATTTCCATCAGATAGCGGCCAACAGCCGCTATGTTACTAGGTCTCTTATCTCTTGATTTAATAGTAATCTTGTTAAGACAGTCAGACTTTGTTCGAAAGGCAGGTTTCATAATAATAGTTATGTGATCAGACAGACCAAATGGCGGTAACGATATTGGTGGTGCATAATATTCCAATAAATCCGAAAATATTTGATCCAGGGTATTTAAGCCTCGAGTAGGAAAGTCGATTGCTGGTTTAAGTTGAAATGTTCTGCCACATAGTTTAAAATCAAGTTTATTAAAATCACCTGCTATAATAGTGGCACTATTTGGATAAGTATGTTCAATTCTTTCAAGAGATTCACGTAAGTATTCCATCATTGATGAATTATCAGAATTTGGGGGGTGGTATACCACTGCAACGATTACATTAGAAATGCCACGTGGAAGTCGATAAGGACGTAAAAGTGACCAGTGAACTTCAAAATCGTCGTTGTAAAAGTCATTTAAAGGATGACAATAAATGGAATTCTTGACATATATACATACGCCACCGTGAGATTTTAGAGTACGATCACGTCTTAATAAACGGTAGCCCGCGACAGCGATGGCTTGATCTGGGATACTATCCTTTAGCCAGGTTTCAGCAAACATGGCAACATCGATATCATTAGAGACAATAGCATAAGCAACTTCATCGATCTTAGGAGCTAACGACATTGTGTTCGACAGAAGCAGGGAGGGAACATAATATTGTTTATTTGGCTCACAATTCAATAATCGGGGGGTCTTGTCGGAGGTGACATTAGTGGTGGTGGGTAGAGAGGAGGTTAATTGCGGTGGGGAAACGGTGGGTAGACTGGTACCTCCATCAGTGGTCTCGGCCATGGTTGGGGCTGAACATATCTCGGGCCTTGGGGATAATAGGGTTGACTTTGCATCATTCTTGGTGGTATTAACTCTGCAGGTCTCTGGTGAGATACTAAAAAAAGGATTATAAGGATGCGATTCACCCACAGGCCAAGGTCTCGATCGTTTATTGGCATAAGGAAAAACACCATGGAAAAAATCACAGTTATTTCCCTTCAAGCAAAAGCCATTCTTGTGTAAAAAGGGGCATGGCACATTATGTTTATGATAATTGCGTCGAGGAGAGGCATGAAGAAAGTCACAGCGGTCACCTTTTACGCACCAACCGCGTCGCACGAGGAAAGGGCATGGAGTTAGGCTTTTCCTATAGGCCTTATCGTTCTGCCGTTGAGATTTTAACGCGATATTTTCATTGTTTAGTGGGCCATTCGCTTCATTCTCGAGTCCACTGCGAGGGTTTTTCTCTTCTTGCACACCATTTTCCTTTGTCAAAGGAGGCACTTCTTTGCTTCAATATTACGCGGTTTACCAGACGCAATCAACAAAAGGATATCAAACATATCATCAGACAGACGATCCTTCGATTCGGCTGCTCCCCCGTGCCAAGAAGCTCTGAAAAAAAGCGGTTTCGATTACAACCTCAAGTACAACCCCCAGCCACCTAAACCGAAACGCCATAGAAATAGGAACGTGATCTGGTTCAATCCACCTTACAGTGTCAATGTCGCCACAAACATTGGTCACAAATTCCTGCAAGCTGTCGACGAATGCTTCCCGCCAAACCACTGCCTATACAAGATTTTCAACAGAAATACACTGAAGCTAAGCTACAGTTGCATGCCTAACGTACACCAAATTATCACTGCACACAACAAAACTATCCTTGACAAGCAGATTAAAGCCTCTGAAATCCAACCAAAGAGTGCAATTGCCGCTACAAAGAGTCTTGCCCCCTCCAGGGAAAATGCCTAACAGAAAGTGTCGTGTACCAGGCCACAGTAACAAGAAAAGACAATCAACAGAAAGAAACCTACGTTGGACTGACGGAAGGCACCTTTAAGACAAGATGCAACAACCACACGAGCTCGTTCAGAAACGAAAAACACAAACATTCAACGGAACTGAGTAAATATATTTGGCAGTTGAAACAATCTAGCGTTGAATACGCTATCCGTTGAAAATTTTAAGGAAATGTAAGGCCTACTCAAACAAAACAAAGCGCTGCAATATATGTCTACACGAGAAGTATATAATAATTTATCACCCTAAGCTTAGCTCACTGAACTTAAGAAACGAACTTATATCAACATGTAAACACAGGAAAAAATTTCTGCTTTGTAGCAAGTAATTCCCTTTAAGATTTCCTGTGACGCCGAACATCCCAGATCAAGTTACCTTTAGGCTATTCATAACACCATGTAAATACGCGATATAATCATTCACCTGATGAGTGTGGCAAGCTCAGCTTGTCATATGAGACAAATTTGTCGTGAATAAATGTTTTAAACGAGGTGATTCAAGTTTCTTGTATATATATATGTATATATATATATATATATATATATATATATATATATATATATATATATATATATATATATATATATATATATATATATATATATATATGTATGTATGTATGTATGTATGTATGTATGTTTGTATGTATGTATGTATGTGTGCATGTATGTGTGTGTGTGTGTGTGTGTGTGTGTGGGGAGCTTGGCTATTATGGGTCTAAGGAAAATCGGTTCGTCGAGGATTTTAAGTCCCTTCAGCTGACCGTCGTCTTTGGCACATTGCAGGCTGAGTAGCAGGTCCCCAAATTTTTGGAGTTTTTTATTCTCTCTGTAGCCAACTTTCGGAAAGCTCCCAATTTTGTCAAGGTAGGCCTTCGTTAACACCACGTCAGACCCAAATCGTTCTCCCAATTTGATCCAAACTTCTTGCACCCCTTTGACTGGGTTTTGGATGTAGGCGTTGCGAAGCTTCTGGACAAGCTTTCTTGACTCCTTGCTGGTGTATTCGGTCAAAAGCGAGAGTTCTTCTTGGGGAGTGATGGTTATGTCCTTCAGCATGGTTTTAAAGGACGTTTTCCAAGTGTGGAAGTTCTCCGGGTTGTCATCGAATTTCTCGACCTTAAGGGGAGAAAAAACCCGCATGCGGGACAGAACATAGCTAGTAAAACATTCAAAAAGTTGTATTACTGTCCTTCCGTTCAGTCAATATTATTTCATAGGACAAAGTTAAAAGGATACAAACTTTCACGTGTGTACAGGCAAGTGGAAAAAACGCAACCGTGGAAAGCAGCCTAACTTATGTAGCGTTAAATAATGTCCATATCAAATGTTCTGACTGAGTGTTCAATGAAATACGTTACCTTTCGCTACGAAACGAAGTAGAAAACGGAGTCCCTGTGATGCAGCTACAACTTTGTATTATAATGATGATTGCGATTCAATTATTTTGCGGGCTAAATTAAAATGAACATGTGCAAAATTGAGCGTGCTAAAATACATTTTAGCCCGCTCAATTCTAATTTGTTTGCATCCACCTGCAATTTTTTTTTGCAAGCTTTGAGCAAATATTGTTTATATCTTTACACGTAAAATGACTACAAAGAATGCAAATGCATCTATTTTTTACAATTTCATTAAATAAATCTTTCCTCAATTGGATACGGCTATGAAAAAACAACAAGAACTTTTTTGGCAGAAACTACAAATGGCGACGAAGTTATTGTCGATTTCATGTCACTTTACACTGTATAATTCCGAACTTCTTTGGGCTCGTTCCAAGCTCGTCGCGAAGTTCAAATGTCCATTTCAGAATTCGCAAGCCAGTTTGTAAACAAAGGCTGTGATTGGCTCCTGAACTCAAAGAAGTCAATGAAATGCTCTGTTTACAAACCCGCTTGCGAATTCTGAAATAAACTTTTGAACTACGCAACGATCTTCCGAACTTCGCAACGAATTTAGGAATATTACTGAGTAAAGTTAGCTGAATTCGACTGTAAATGTAAGTTTAGCTAAGTTTGTCAATGTTCCCTTGTTTTCTATACACAATTTCGCTATGTGTGTATGAACACAAGATACGCTTGGGCTAAAGTGAGTCTGAGTCGGACCAAAAACATACTAATGCCCGCAAACATCCACTCTATTATTATAGTACCTTATTTTGCATCTTTTCTCTATCCCATAACAACAATTCATCCTTCACGAGATCAACTAAATTTCCTTTACTTTTCTTTCGTTTCTCTGGCATTCTTGTTGCGAAAAGAAAATCAATGGGATATACGCTTTCGTGCCCGTCTGGCCATATACAAATAAGACTTTTTCCATTTTCAGAAATATTCGCTCTTTTCACTCCAATGTTTAGACCAAATTCAACAATAGTATTAACTATCGTCTGTTGAGTTGAACATTGTGGACATTTGCAACTATCACGGAGAAAGATGTGCGGAAATCTGGAGCTGCTATCATCATTCCACACGATCTTTACATATCTTTTGTCGATCTGAACATTTTTCATATACGCTGTAGTTACTCCATTATTGCACTCTGCTTAGAAAAATATGTTTCAATTTTACTGGGGGAGGGGGGGAAAGGATAACTGAATTCTGAATTAAACGTGTGCATTGTACGGATACGTAGCCATTGAACATGTATCAAATTTGAAAAAACTGAGAATCCAGTAAATTTTCAAAATTTAAATTCAATGCACCAAATTTTGTCTAAATTACGTCATATCTTAAAAGGGTCTGTCACATATCTTCAATAGTAATCAATAGATTTTAGTAATATACGAATAAATATGCGCGTGTCCCAAATGGAGTTTGTGGCCGTTCCTACAGGCACTAAATTTAAGCACGGTTCACACTTGTTTAAGAATTGGGGGTGAATCGATGTGATTGCGTGAATTCGGAGCCATTGCAAAAGCAACCTAATCGCTGTCTCCCCTTAGCGATCTATGTATTGTCGAGATCTCAATCTCGCGTCGATGTGTCTGTCCATCCGGGGGATAACTAGCTTCAGGTTTCTTTGCAAAATGAGGGTGCAGGTCCAACAAGATTTTGTATTGCACACGCAAGATTCCTTCCATGTGCTCTGTGTTCAAAAGTACAAATATTTAAAGAAATCAAGTAAGTACGGCTCTATTTCTTTCTGCTAATATACATCAAGGCGATGAAATTTTTAGTGTTCAGTCTACAGGAAAGCAACTGTCAGCACTTTCTTTTGGTTTTATAGTTTTGCTTTTCTGACGCGCAACTCATGCTATCTCAACCTGCTGGATAGAAATATATTTCTATGTCAAGAAAAATGGTTGCTCCTGCAGGCACTAAATTTAAGCATGGTTCACACTTGTTTAAGAATTGGGGGTGATTTTTTCTGGCCGATGTGATTGAGTGAATTCGAAGCCATTACAAAAGCAATCTAATATAATAATTTCTTCGATACTGTTCTTTTATTAGTAATTATCCATTTATGTTCGAGAGAAGAAGAAAATCTCCGATTCTTACGACAAGTATGAACCAGACTTTACTCACTCACTGTGCAAATGTTGTTCAGGCCCCTTTTACACGACCAAATTCTCTTTGACAAATTTCAAGTGTCAAGTGTTTATTGACCGTGAAAATTAGAATTTTTTACCAATTTATCGAAAATGCCTAATTTGAATGACATTTGACACATAAAGTTCGTCAAGGAAAATTTAGTCGTCTAAAATGAGCTTAAAAACTTAAAGATACAAATAACAAATTTACAACATCGAGAGGCCTGAAAAAGCCTTATCCTGTATAGGGAAGCGTGGGTTGGGCCAACGTTTTGCAGTGCCCCTATCCCTAACAGGACAATTGTATGACGTCTGAGATGGACAGCTTTATCGAGCTTACCTCTTATTTACAGTGGGCTTCATCATTATTATACTAACATTGGCATATTATGCTCTGCACATATGAGTAATCACACAGAAATTGTTCTGTGCTATTACGGAAAATATGAACCTAAACCTCTACTTTGAGTGGAGGTCCATACGTTTTTCATGCTACGGCTTTTTTTCAAGTGATGAGGGACAACAAGCAAATACTGTTGTTGTTAAGTATATTATATAGCTTGCTAATTCCTGGCAAGAGTTTAAGAAATCTACCTTACCTTTAAAAAGAGGGAAAGTAATTAAAGCTCGCGACCAAGTCTTGTTTCCTTTCAGTGCAAATATCTTTGAAAAATCATAAATTACTTTAGGGAGCCCAAACATATTGGCGTGAATCTACGTATGTATCTGATATTCTTGATCACACAGTCACTGAACACACACAAAGTCAGAGCTCTTAACTGCCAAACTGCAGCTATTATCCCACTTTATAATGAAATTTCATTGTTATTCAAAGTATTAATCTGTGTTATTATTAGTAATTACTCAGGTCTGATTAGGAGAAGCACTTCTTAGGTCCTCTTCATGGCAAGCGGAGTTGGCTGATACAAATAAATTGTGCATGGTGGCGATGGTGCAGATTCAAATCTTTCCAATTTTCTTCCCCGAAACCCGATTCAGAAGCGAAGCTAGACTACGCTCTAGGAGGACATAAATATTCATGTATTCGGACAATGCTTGACTAATTTCTTTTCATTTTTTTCTTAAAAGAAATTAGTTGAGCTGGATCTAAATAGATAAATATTTAGTTTAGTATAGTTTAGTTTGGTTTAGTTTAATTACTTAATCATCAGTGCAAATTACAAAAATGATAGGTCAGTATGGTGGATAGACTGAGCATGGCTCCACGTGATTCTACTTTCCAAAATTTACACACGAATGAGATCATGAATGCAAGTGATCCAATAGAACTCTAAAATAAAATACTATATAGAAAATACAGTTACAATTAAAAAAAATTGCGGAGGCATGTGATTATTCAATGTTTCATAAAAATATGTTTTCGACACTCCCATTTCTTTCCCCCTACATCTACCTTTCCTCATTACATGACAGGGGGTCCTTGATGCCAGGCCGCAAGGAAAACAACATAGAGGATCAGAAAAGAAATGAATAAATAAAGTCAAACGATGTTAAATTGCACGGCATGAAGCGAATAAACGTCGTGAAAACATGCTTGCCTTGGAATGATTTTTGTTATGCGCACTGTCAAAATTTTTTGCATGGGGGCTGATTGGATATTGGTAGAGAATCCTGACAGATAATTTAATCATGGTGGTATGGTAATTTATAATTACCTCATATAATCATTTCAATAACAGCACCCCTCCTCTCATTTCCTCCATGATTACCAGCATGATCTAGTGCCTAAAGCAAGCCTGGGATCAAGCGATGCATGGGAAATAGAATTTTTCCTGCGAATGTGCTAAGTTAAAAATCAACCAACAGTTTCAGCGAAAGAAGTCGTATAGAATAATTCTTAAATGCAATAAGGCCAATCTATTTTGCCGTCAACATTTATCAAAACATTACCGAAAATCTTGCCTACTTGTACAGCTGATTCAGTTACGGTTGTTTTAACCAATGCAAATCCGAATGCAAAGCCGTTCTGGTCCTTCTTTAAACTAAAATCTTGACGACGATCATATCCTGATACAATGTTACTACCAGAAAGCAAGATCGAAATTACATCTGATTTACAAAAAGCGATAGCCTTTTCCGACTATTTCAGTCTATTTTTCTAGACCACTCGCTCTGTTCCTTTCCCGTTTTTAGCACAATGGATCAGCCCTTACTGGCCGAAATTGTCCTTAGCGTTGAAGAAGTTTTAGTCGATTTGAAAGGGATGAATATAAGAAAAGCAACTGGCCTGATGAAATTCCGGCCAAGCCGAAGTTCCCTCTCAACTTGAGCTTCAAATAATGAACTAACGTTCCAACCTACTAAATGTGAGAATCTTCGTATCACACGCAAACGTAGCAGCACAAAAAGATCGTATACTCTGAATGAGTCACCCTTAAAAGTTGTTACCAGCGCACGGGATCCTGGTGTACAGGTCTCTTATAATCTAATGTGGGCGGATCTCATTGTGAACATTATATCCAAAGCCAATCAAATGCTTGGCTTTTTGTGAAGGCGTTGCTCAAAGGGTGTCCCTTGCGACATACAAAAAAAATCTTTACATCTCGCTGGCAAGATCACATCTTATCTACGCCAGCCAAGTATGGTCACCATGTCTTCGTGGTTCTATATACCTGATGCGTAGTTTGGAGAGTGTGCAAAGGAGGGCTACACGTTTCATCCTTGGTGGATTCGAACTCGATTACAAATGTCGGCTTATTTAACTAAAGCTATTACCCCTGTGTTACTTTCTTGAATATCTTGACCTGCTATTTGTCTTTCGCTGCATAATTGGCAAAATACGTCTTGACATATCAAGTTTTATACAATTCTCTTACTCTATGACACTCTGTGGTTCCTCAAGGTTGTACCTACGATTAAATTTTGCTCGAGCACCTACGTTTTGTGAATCATTTTTCGTTCGCATCTGTCCTATGTGAAACGCGTTACCTCTTGATATTCGTACATTAGAGCGAACATCAGTTTTCAAGACCAAACTGAAAGAGCTATTCTTTGGTCACCTTCACTCCACATTTGACTCGGAAAGTGTACGCTCGTGGCATATAATCAGCCCTATTTGCAATGTAGACGCTCCATGTAGCTGTTGGCTTTAATATTTTAATATTTTAATAATTTATGTAATGTATTTGTTTGTTTTTTTTATGTTGTTTGTTACTGTATGTACGTTGTAATTATCTCAAGCCCTTGTAAGGGTCCTGCAACTTGTTGTATGTTGCAAGTCTTTTAAAATAAATTAAAAATAAAATATAAAATAAAAACTGTGAACTATTTAAATTGTTATCGACTTATCGTAATCAATAAATATTATGTGACATATTCAATGCTAGAAAATCTTCATTACTGTATCATAACTATTTATTATTCAAATAATGCTATGCTGGAATCTGATGCACTGTGCATTTCCATCTACCCCGCTTAAAACGATTGGGGCGTTTAATCATTCTCATGACAACAGGAACTCGAAATCCCTCCTGAACCTCTACTGTTCTTCAAATAAAATCAAGAAGCTCAAAATTAAGTGACTATATTAAGCAGATATCAGTATTTATGAAGGCTTTTCCTTCAAATCTCCTAGGTCCACGACTGTTTGACCATAAAATACGCCATCGCATCAATTACGCCATAATTGGCCTTCTAATGTAGAAGCTTTAACAAGTTTACTGAGATTTGAGCCTCTGAGAAACTCTATAATTTTGCGTTTAGAACGCATTACATTTAATAACAAGTAAATCTGAACTATGGAGACCAAATTGTGCGAGGCGATTCTTCCTGCAACTCAAGTTTGAGCACTATTTTCGACCAGAGCAATTATACTATCCAGTATTCTGATATACTGCCTGCTTTCATCTAGTAATGATAGGGGGAAAAGTATAAAGCAAATTAGCTATCTGTTTCGCATGAAACATAAAAAATTCATTGTCCAAAATAATCTGTTAAATGTTATATTCAGCTAGTACGATAAGTAGTTGACATACGTAGCTACCATCCATACCAAAAAAGCCTTTTTTTATGCGATAAGATGAGTAATAATTAATGATCACTTGTATGATATGGTATTCAACATCATTCGTGCTGCTTAACAGCCGCTTGCCCCGACTGGCACTCGTGTTATATAAAGTCCGATATCATCCTGTGGCCATTAATTTAAGCCGTACTCTCTCAGAACACTTAACGACTGTACAAGCACACTGACGTAGACAGATACTTAACAAGCGAGAAGAAAATGATTAAACAAAGACCAAAAAACAACAAATCCGTTTAAGAATATATTATCACATTAAGTTGAACACAACAGCCGTGATGGAAGGAAGGTTAGTTTTCGTCCTGTTTGTTTGTCTGGTTTTAACAGAGTATGATTTGGGTATAAAAGGTAAGATATTTACTTTAAGCATCGTGAACCAACGACAGGGTTTATAAAAAAGATTGAGAAAATCTGAAATCGCTGTCTACTTCGTGAAACTGCCTCAATGTATGAATTCTCTTATTGAAATAGATTGTTTGGGTGCTTATAATGTAGAATAAAGAGATGACGGGTGTTGTATCGCAATTCGAAATTTCAAAAAAATTGCTTGACTGTATGCTGTTCAAAACATCGCACAAGTCTCCTTAATTTGAGCAAAATGGGCTTTGTTCATGCTTAATTTTTGTATTTACCTAATTTGCATACATCTCCCAAGAAACTTTTGATTAAAATTAGAACTTTTCTTAAAAAAAATAATTCTTATTTAGAAAAATACAAGTTTGCGTGGTATTTTGAAAGACATAAATTCGAGCAAAACTCTTAGCTTGAAATTTTGAACAATAACAAAACACCAAGCAAATTTTATACCTATCTAATTGCTTTTACCAATTTCGTGCGCAAGCCATTTTTAATGTGTTTGAATCTACGTGCAATCTATGTGTGTATAAAAATCTTCATATTTCAAGCCGTCTCATGGCGTTAAGAGCTATTTCGAATTTGCTCAGTACTTTATTTATACATCCTACAAAATACGAAATCGTGACAAATTGAATGTGACTTATGATGGAATGGACTAATAACAGCATACTTCACAATGCAAAGGATATTTTAAAGGATTTCGTCATGCAGAAGAATCTTAGAAATATTAAATCATTTAATGTCTTTCTTAATAAATTAATTAAGAACGAATTAAATAATATTACATGACGAGCACAAAAACAGACTTTTGTAGCAAAGATGATATAACTTTCGTTGTCTTAACTTTGACGTTGTTGCATTCACAATGTAAATTGAAGTTGTTTTTAACGCCGAGTGGGCCATTTGTTGCGTCGCAATATCGTTCACGATCACTAAGCATGTCTTAATTTGAACTGAAATACCTGTATGTTTGCATAAACTAACGCTTTCAATGGCGAAAGATTCCCGCTTCGTAAACCAGCAGTTTCCTTCCAAACTAACATTTTATATATACTCATAAATCTCGAGGAGTTTGGAAGGAAAGAAAAATATCATTCAGCAATTTCCATTGATGGGGGAAATGTTATAAAGATCAAATTTTATAGGGTGGGGGGCATAAACGCTTTAAAATACTGGGTGTTAGTTTAATGAGATATTTTCCATGGGGAGATAAAAAACATGGGGTTCCCTGAGAGGAGGTGTGGATTAAAATTGCAATCGCTCATTTAAAATGAAAGTAACGCAAAGCTAACGTAATGACAAAGACAAAGTTAAAGACTTCTCTGGATCAATCTTAAAAACCTAAAGTTGAAGGATAAATGTCAACATCAAAGACGAAGATCATTACTAGTTCATAAAATCGGCTCTACGTACGATGAAGGGGGGGGGGGGATAGGTGCAGCATGAACTTTTTATTTGGTGATTTCAGCGTACAGGGAGGCCCTCTCTGTGATTTCAAATGTTAGTTTAAATTAACCGATGTTTTGAGGTACACTAGTATTACTCCAGTCAAAAGTTATTGAGATAGACGTCGTTCTGAATCAACATAAAATCTGAACGCCGTATCTATCTATTTGCTTCAGCACGAGATTGCAACCCAATATGCACCTTAGAGTACTATCCACAATGTGGTACAGATGGCAATACGTATGGAAACCCTTGTTTGCTGAGATATCAAACTTGTATAAGCAATGGAGAAGTTACTTTGGCTCATCCAGGAGAATGTAGTAAGTATTTTCTTCAAAGAATAATTTTGTAGAGACACCACGTAAATTTATTGTCGCAAAGCTTTTGATTAGTAAGCTCGGATCTTCATCAGGGCCAATAATTATTCATTATTAGTAGCACTGATGAAGATCCAAGCTTATCAATCGAAAGCTTCGCGATACTAAATTTACGTGGTGTTTCCTCAAAATTACACTTTGATTAATACCAAACATACAAGTATTTTCTTGCTTATCTTTTTCGAACTTTTCTTGTTTGGATTAATTTAGACGTCAAATTAAACACAAGATGTCTTGCTTATCGGAAATTCAAAACGAAAAAAACACTAAAATTTTACCGCTGATTCAAAATGTCATTCCAGACGTTGTTTCCATTCTCTCAAAATAGGTACATAAAGCACACATCTACCTACTGTGGTTTCATGTCTGAGCGAACCATTGACGAATTTGGGTGTTCAGACATTGAGAAAATTTATAAACATTTGAAAAAACTAATCAAAGTATAATTTTGTGGAAATACCATGTAATTTGAATAAATTTCAATAAATTTCCTTTTTCTAGTACGTGATTTATCTTAGGTTTTGTTAAAAGTGGGGGGAAGATATTCAGGCCCCAACCAACCAAAAAAGGGTGAGGGGGTAGAGGACTGCTCCTCCCCCCCCCCCCAATTGCATAAGACATCGAGAAAGTTTGTCTCCTCTTGTGGGAAGCGTTATCTTTGCAACCAGTTTTGTGTATTAGTATTCCTTAGTATATTTAGACTCATTGTCCTGACTCATTTGCCAGTTTGTACCCTTACGCTTTAAAACCAGTGATCAGGTAAGATAGTTGTATATTTAGGCAACAATTTTAGCCGAACAGATTGTTCGAAGCATTTTTTTAGTTTCTGTTTTCAAGCAACTTCATATGAATAACCAAAATATAGCATTTTCAACACGATACGTATAACTAACATGACCGTTTATGCTCGATGATCGATGACAAACATCAACTATGATTTTGCACTCCGCTATGCTCGCATTCACCCTGGATTTAAATAGCCCGGCGGAATTATTAGCCCTCGCCCGGGTTGAAAGAAGAAAAAATCAAAAATAGCTAGGCTAGTTCTCTTTATCATACAGGACCAAAATGCAATTCAATATGCACCAGAGAATATAATCCACAATGTGGTTCAGATGGCAGGACATATGGAAACCCTTGTGTGATGAGGCATGCAACTTGTAAAAGCAACGGAACAATTACCTTGGCTTATCCTGGAGAATGTCGTGAGTATTTTTAGCGGAGCATTCAGCATTGCGCTGGCATTACGACATGCAAAGTTGCATGTTCGGCATTCCCCGTGATCAGGCATATAAACTCTATAATCAATAGTAACTGCAAGATTTTTTACCACAACAACTCTGTAAAAAATAACCAACTTCTACTTCTTATGGCATATACCCTGTGTGAATATAGACCTAGAGCAACAGCACATCAGTTTTTGAAAAAAATACTTTATAAAGTTGCAGAATATGAGATTTTCCGCTAATTTTGCCTTTCACTCTTTTTCGCCTTTTCGCACCATTGAGTGCCCTACTCGTATTTCGAATTAAATTTTCATATATTGAAATTTCTGAGAAAAACCTTTTCTGAGGAGAGAGCGCCTGTTCCCATTAATTCCATTAATAATTGAACACCAAGACGGAACTAGAGCGGCCAATGCACTTTCTTTCTTAATTACTTTGTTATGAGAGATATAAAATGTAAGATGGCACTAAAAATTATGATCACGTTCCATCGTTAATGCTGTAGTAGAAGCTAACATTGTTGTTTTGTTTGTGTAGGCTGAGAAGAAGCTGTACATGTCTCAAGCTTGGGAAAGTATCTGTGGTTTTTTCTCTATCTGGAACTGATTAAATAGATTTTCTGCTTTCATTCTGTGATTATTCAGTAGATTTGCGGTGTACCATCGCTGTTGATCTATAGTCGTTTAGATTTTTTGTACCGCGTAATTTTATCTGTTTACAAATAAATCGATTGTTAGAAAAGGTTGGTAGACACGCTCAGCTTTCAATAATGTACCGGCATCGTCCTTACCTGTCTAGTGAGGAGATTATCACGATTCTGGCCACAACTTTCAGATGGATAGCCTATTCAAAATAAATTTGGAATTGATACAAAAGATTTTTATTCTCGTTCACAGTTTGAAGGGTTTTCAATTTCTTTACTTTACCTTGTAAGATTGTTTCCTTATAGTTACAGTCGCGCTGATACAAAGCTCTTAACTACAACATCGCTTTTCACTGTGGCGTATGTAATAGACTTTCCCTTTGGAGATTCATTGATTTTTTAATGTCAGAATTTTAAAGGCTTTCATTAAACTTTTTTTTTGCGACGTTTCTGACAGTTTTACTATCCGTTCTCAAGCTTTTACAAAAATCACGACTACAACTACTGAACTGCCACCAACCGTCACATGCTCACGCATTTCAAAACTACCTATACGCGCGTGCTCATGCATAGCGTAGGTCGCCATGCTGTTAATTGTTCATAGTTATTTAATATTACTTTCCAATTGAATCTCTCTCGTAGTGACTCTGTTCCTTTGCTTTGCTTTCTCTGCCGTAACCCATATTCGCATGCTACAACACTTGCCTCATCCCAATTGATCCTACTTCCACAATCAACACTTCGCCTTGCCAACTCACCACCTTCTTTACTCATCCGTTCTTCCGCTGCATCCAATTTCCCATTGCTTATATCTTCGCTCGTCTTTTCTTTCGTGTTTCTTTCTCTGAGTACCAAATAAGGCCAAGTCTCCCCGACTACATCGCCTTGTTACATTTGCACGGCATTTTTTATACCAGTCATTGCTACCCTCTTGAATTGCTGCGATAATCCCTGTACGCATGGTATATTCGCAACACCACTATAATTTTCATTCTCCTCCACCAGTTCTTTCCTCCCGTTCCTTTCAGTCTCCATGTATTTTCTCACCTTCTCTCTTTCATAACCATTTGCCATAAAGACATCTTCTATGTTTTTTAACTCACTACCCAAATGTTGATCATCACAAAATCTCCTATAGCAGCATAGCGACCTACGCTAGACAGATATTTAGATAGTGAATCTAAAAACGCATGCAGGAGCACGCGCGTATAGGTAGTTTTGAAATGCGTGAGCATGTGAAATAAAAAGTTTAATGAAAACCTTTGAGTTAGAATCCTGAGTAATATTTTAACATTAAAAAAAGTAATTAGCTGTTTTAGTTTAAACCACCATTGTTCCAGACAAGACTTCCGAAGAAATATTGCCCATTTAAAAGAAACTGCTGGGAATATGTAAGCAAATATGTCCCCTAGTACTGATTTTACTCAAGACATCTACCGTTGCAAATGCATGAAGCCAAATAATTTCTTTTTTAAACAATAATTGTCCATGAAATACACAATCACGTTTTCCAGCCATTTCTGTCATGGCAATGGCTTTGACTATCTCTTGAATGGAATCCTGACTTTGAAGCCGTTCAAATTAATATAATTTTTGATGTCGTGTACCCGTTAAAACATCTTTGCACGTTATGTTGCATTTAGTGAAGAAACATGCAAAATGGCTACCGTTTGCTTATAAATGAGCAGATCAGCCTTAACGTAAAACGTACTCATACATTACAAAAAAACATATTGATCGCATTACATTACAAAATATTGATCTATAATTCTTGCACCTAGGTTTTGCCGACAGCGCTTCTATAGGAAAATCCGAAATATACAATCACAGGGCATTACAAAATAGCATTCGATATGTTGCCCTCAACTTTTATTTTCGCAACTCAATTTTCGTAACTACGAATTCGAAAGTAAAGGTACCAAAGCAAAGAGGAAAACATTTACATCAAATACATTGCCTTGCCATAGCCTTAGACGTATTATGTTGTAAAACATTATACATGCAGTAAGATGAATTAGGCTTCAGTATTCTGTTTAAAGGCGGAGTTAACATTAGCAACACGTACTCGTGTACATATTTTGCAATATATGTGTGGCATCAGTAATCACACATATAGGTGTTAACGCTTTCGAGAGATAATTTCCTATCCATGTAAAATATGGTGTCAGTAAACGTTTACAATTTTACTAATCACTTAATATTGTACCCTATTAGCAATAAAGAATTTTGTATCAATATTCTAACTAGAAATACATGCATGCATGCAAAACCCCTCGCCTTAATATATCAAAGATGCAACTATATTTTGGGAACATGAAGTATTCTCAGGATTGTTGTCATAGCAACACGCCGACACGGCAGTTTTTAATAATGCGTCCTGTATTTTTTAAATAACTATGAAAGTAATGAAAGAATTACCAGTTTTAATGGCAAAATACTTAATTTTTTGAATGTCTGTGGTCCGTATGTCATCACGCGTAGTGTAAACTTTGGCACGGTATGAAATACATTTTATTACGCTTCATGATTAAAACGTTGTAATGAATATTTATAAACTATTAAATCTTCTGTTCTTGTTTCCTTCTTTTGGCATATTTTTCGTCTTCTTTTCCGTATTTTTTATTTATTTTTGTTGTTTTTTAATTATTTCTATTTGTTTCCCTACAGATTTCATGATATTTATTTTAAAAAATCCTCGAAACTCAATGACGTCAGCAAAAAGGTCGAACGTCCAAACCAGCACATAATGGCGGATGACTTTGGTATCTCAGAATTAGTAACCCTCACCCCGGGCTGCGGCTCGGGGATTAAAAAAATATCCTAACTTCACGTCAAAAATTATATTCTGGTTCCAATAACGTTGACACTAACTTTACACATTTGATAATGCAATAATTTGTCCCTCGACATAAGTACGAGCATAAATTGCAACTTTTGACAAATATTATTTTAAGCGGAGAATATTCATATTTAAGTTCCTGGCACTCATGAATCGAAGGGGTGTTTCCTGATATATTGTTACTGTTCTAAATTACTACCATCAGCATAATACCAGGAATTTAGCTTTTTTAGGAAATTTGAATGACAAAATTATTATATTGGTACTTTTCTAAGATGACAACATCTCAGAAATTGCACTGTCGGAATGTTCCAGGAAAACTTGCTCCATGTGACTATCTATGCAACATATGGTGTCAGTAAACGTTTACAGTTTTATTAAACACAAAATATTGTATCCTGGGAATAATAAAGAATTTTGTATTAATGTTTTAATTCAAAAAAAATTCACATCAAGAATTATATTCTGGTTCCAATATCGTTGAAACTAACTTTCCGCATTTGATATTGCAATAATTTCGCCCCCTCAACATAAGTATAAATATAAATTGCAACTTATGACAAATATCAGTTTAAGTGGAGAATATTCATATCTGAGTTCCTTGCACTCATGGATAGAAGGGGTGTTTCCTGACATATTCTCACTTTTCTAAATATTACCATCAGGATATTACCAAGAATTTAGCTTTTTTAAGAGGTTCGAATTACAAAATTATAATGTTACTTTTCTAATAATATACAAGGAAAGGTTTCTGGACTGTGATGTTCAATTTCAGTACAGTCATTCCCGAAGAGCAGTGCAAAAATCTGTAAAGACGGTACAAAAATCTGTAACAATAGTGCAAAAATCTGCAACAACAGAAGAACCAATCAAATTTGACGTAGGAAAACGTGAGCGCAAATTTTCTTAACAAAAAGCAAACTTCGCTGGTGAAGTTTGAGAGCAATTGCTGTCAGGTTTGGCTGGGTTTTTTACAATTAACTCTATTTGCTTGAATAAAAAATACACTATTGGGAAGCTCCGACTACTTTACACGTATTTATCACGATGTAATGGCCGTAAATTTAAAGTTTTTAAGGAAAAAGTGAAGGTGAGTGATCGCGATGTAAGTACGGTTGTACTGCGTGTATTCTTGTTTCGAATATTTCCTTTTATATTACTGACTAGTAATATCATGGTTTCTCGTGCAATTTTGGAACAACATGCACTCCTGAGTTTTTCAATGACGCCACATTGCAGTTGTCCTGCGGACTCGTGCAATTTTGAGAATTTTGAGAAAATCACGAGTGCATGTGATTTCCAAATTGCACCCGAAACCATGCTATTGCCAATACTAAGATGACAATATTTCAGAAATTGCACTGTCTGAAAGTTCCAGGAAAATTTGCTCCATGTGACTCGACATATTCCTCCTTGAAATACATCATTATCGATGTTTCTTTAAAATTCTGATGTACCGCTTTCGCTTTATGCAGCTAATTCAATAAAGACTGCTGCGTAAACTGTGAACTATGAGCGTGCAAGGAAGGACAATTATTGCTAATATTCACCTCTAAACTCGGAATTATTTTTATGAAACTACATCGAGGGTGCATAGGAAACTTGCGACGGCAAACTTACTCGCTAAAAAGGTAATTCCCTGAGTATTAGGACCTAAATAAACAATTCATCATCTGATTGCGCCTTCATAGCTCGCATAGTTTCTCGAAAGACAACCTTAACTGAAATAGCTGTATAAGTATAAAGTAATTAGCTATTCATTTTGTTTAACACACCAAAAATTCATCGTTTTGAGCTAGAGGCTGTTAAATCTTATATCCACCTGATGTGATAACTAATGTGATAACTAGATATTCATAGGCGTACGAGGTGGGGGGGCTGGGGGGGCTGCAGCCCCCCCAATTTTGAGAGAAATTATCATTTTCGGGCAATTCCTATTGAAATATTCGGGCAATTTGTGGGGTTAAGTATAAATTTTCGTTCTTCAAAGTAATATTTTGGAATGATATGCGGCTCAGAACGCAGGAAATCGCGTTTTAGATGTTAAAATTTTGAAATTTTTCCGGGGGACCATGCCCCCGGACCCCCTGGTCAAATTTGAGCAAAATTATTGAAAATTTAAACCGTTCAGTAAAATATGGTTTTCGGGCGAAATGGTGTCAGCCCCCCTAAATTTTTGTCGCCCGTACGCCTATGTAGATATTACATCCTTGCATATATTTAAGAGGCCTTTATCATGCTATAAGGTGGTGATTAATGGTCTCAAATGTGACATTGGGTTTAATATCGCTCGTCCTTGATTCGTAACAACCACTCAAGGCATTTGAAGCTCGTGATGTTACATCCCATGCATGTACACTTGGTAACGACTCATTACATCAAATATTTATTCTTTGTAACATACAATGTGAAAATGTATGAATTTGAAATCGAGCTTTTAAATTCACAAATTATTAAAATTATGCATTGAACTGCATCAGATTTAAAGCATTTTATAGACTTCTCGAATTTACTTATCAAATGAACACGAAACAATCGTTTTAGATGGATGCCAGGTATAAAGGCCGTTTGAAAAGCAGTTTTCATAGGCAGAGAGCAATTAATTCAAGAATTGTGTTTAAGCGCTCAACATGGATCAGTTCGTTACTAAATTCCCGGCAAAGAGCATAATTATATAGCAGACATCATTAACAGCGGCGAATGGCATAGCACAAACCACAGACTGCATTCGTACACTGGACTCAAAGTTAGAACTAAAATTCGACCCACATTTTGACCCAAAGTTATATACGGTAACATGGATTGCTTAGGCGAATGTTCGCTGACATTGGTTAGGGTGCAGGTATATGGGCCATTGGGTGTTAGAGATGTAGAAACTTGTTGAAATCCTTGTTGAAACAAGTAGAACCAAAACAGATTTACATGACACTACTTCCATCACTTCATGAAAAAATATCATCTTGGCTAGCCACAGTTGTTTAGTGTAGTATTTATTTTAATACAGGTTATGTATTTGTCAAAAATTTCACCAGAATAATTTGAGAAGGATTTTAGGATTAAAATCTACTTACCTATTCCAAATTGCGTACTTAGCGTGCAATTTGTTCTTATTTGAAACGGCTGCAATCTTTTGAAAACAGACGCGGTATAGTAGTGCCCATGTAAAAAGAAAGCATAAGACTCCACGCGGACATCGTACGAACCGATCACGAAATCATTATGGAAATCGCATAAAAAATATATCAAAACGTCCTGAAATACCTCAAGACTGAGAAGTTCTACCTACTTTAAACATAATTATCCGGAGGTAATTGCTGTAAATTTTATGTTTTTAAATAAAAAAGTGAAGGGGAGCGATCGCAATGTAAAGTAAAGTTGTATTGGAGGTATTCTTGTCTCAAAAATTTCCTTTTATATTAGTTGCCATTGGAAAACTCAATCGTGCTTGTTACTTCCAACTTGCACGAGAAATCATACTATTATATATTTTTCATACTCATTCATTACATTTGTGGGATAAATATTGACATATGCATGTTTTTTTTTTAGAATACGTTCAGCAAAACAGACTTGACTAAGTGCGGGCCATTTATTCCGATCCTGGATCATTGCGGGGACTAAGTAATAAAAATATAGAAGGAAAACAGACATATCATGCAAGAAAGTGATTTTTAGACGAATTTTGGGTCTAATTTCGACTACAGGCCATGTTTTGTACCTAGGCTCTGGGGGAAAAAATTCACAGGAAAGCTTGTATATAACTTATTGATAACGCATTAACGCAAGTAGATACTTGACTAGCAGGAAATTGAAACAAGGGCAGGAAAACAACGTACAGTACGCATAAAAGCTCTTTTGGGAACATATTATCACACTAAGTTAACAGTTGCGATGGGAGAAAGTCGATTAGTCTTTGTCCTGTTTGCTTGCTTGGTTTTAACCAAAAATAGTTTGAGTATACAAGGTAAGATATTAACCCTTTTAAAAAAATCTAGTGACCCATTAACAATACATTAACCGCAGTAAGGAATTGCATGTGACTTTAAAAACTACACCGACCATTATTTTGAGTATGCTACTGAGCGGCAGTTTTACTGAAAAACGCGTAATATCTCCTTCAGTATTTTTTAGTCACCCCGTAACCAGCATCGCAAAACCTATTGCATCTCAACCTAGTTGTCTTCTTGAATGTGTTAAATCGTTCTTTCCTTTAATTAAGATAAAGTAAAAATAATTTTATTAAGTTTGAATTAGGGTATTCCAATAGTCATTGAGTTAACTATGGTAAATAGAATTAACTATGGTAAATAGGTAACATTATATGAATTCATAATTAGGCATTTATTTTTTACCAAGCGTACAAATAAGTAGAAATAGGTGTATGCTTTGTCACAATTTATCGTAGAGATTTTTTCACAGGAAAAAAACAAGAAATTATTTTGTACCATAAAACAAAGGAGATTGTGTCTAATCACTATGTCTCCTTATTTATGGGGAATAGCAAGACCCGATACTTTCAAATGGAATCTTTTTAAAAGTCATTATGCAATATGTCACCTTTTTTACGTCTAGAATAAAATGTTGAATTTCTTGTCAAAGATAACACAGTTACAAAAACTCATCCTCAAAAGTTATATAATGTAATTTAAGTGATCTTTGCAATTTAATCAAGAAAATACTGGACAAAATTTCTTGTCATAGTCACTTCAACTTTACATGAACAACAGATGAGAAAAAATCATCAGAACTATAATGATGCACGTGCATTAATTATAGCTGCACGATGAAGGTTTTTGCACATATATTTAATGATAATCATGAATATTTTTTAATGTGATACGTAGCTTGCTAACAATTTTTCATCAAGTCTTAATTGAATTAATGCAAAGTCAAGAGATATTTCTGTTTTTCATTCAGGTCCAAGATGCCGTCCAGCTTGCACCAAGGAATATAACCCACAATGTGGTTCAGATGGCAAGACATATGCAAATCCTTGTTTGATGAGATATGCAACTTGTAGAAGCGGTGGACTAATTACCTTGGCATATCCAGGGAAATGTCGTGAGTATCTGATATTCCTTGCTTAATGTTTCTATGACAAGGAATTTTGCAATTAGAAACCCTTTAGGCAGAACTCGTTGTTCAACAGTACTCAATAATTATGTTAGGGATATAAAAGTAAGGGATATAAAATATGACACGACCCTGAAATATGAGTGAATCAGTAACTATGAATAAGATTCCTTATTAATATTGTGGCATTCCTAAATATTGTCATTTTGTTATCTGTAGGCTGAGGAGTACTGTTTCAAATGAAGCACAGGAATTGATAATTTGTGGTTTATTATTTACAACTGGTTCAATTGATGTTAGATTCCTCACTATTAGATCAAGTCGCGACATGGAAGTTTAACGTCGCATTTGGTGTATTTGTTTAGACATTTTTGTATTGCGTAATTACATTGTGCATATCTACAAATAAAAAATCAAAAAGTCTTTGTTTCATTACATTTTATTGATTACCATAGGTAAAAAATAAGCGCATCTAGCGTACATATAGCACTATTTGAAAGTATGCTTCAACCAAACGTCAGCAGTAGATGAAAGTTCCACAATCACGCGGTGTTACAAAACCATGTGCAGTACACGGTTCTTTAGTATCAGCATGGATAATTAAAGAAGTACCCAATAAATCTTGTGATAGCTTCAGCGTGCTGGTTGCAAATTATGATATCATCAAATAGCAAATAGTTCTCAAATAACTGCACGATTAACAATATAAAACAGCATATTGTTTTAGTCTTGGAGCAAATCAATCTGCCTACGCCATTCTACAATTAAATTATAATCTCTAAGTATTCCAAATATTTCTGAAATATATTTCATGCACTAAACATTTAAAAATGCACGACAGATTTGGGATTTGACGTTTTCGTAGCCACAAAATATAATCAAAAAAGAAAACAAAAAAATTTAGGCTATTTAAACATTACGGATTCAAATGCAAATGATTCTATTTTGTCATAGCTACGTTAAATCACAACAATAATACTAAATCTGGTTAAGTTTGCAATGCAAATGTGCGTTTTATACACTCCTGGTTTTAACTTGAAGAGTTGTCACACACTAGCAGTGAGATTTGGGAAAATATTAACATCATGCATGATTAAGCACACGCATAATTTATTATATGTACTAGAAATACATGCATGCAGCAACCCCTCGCCACTAACTAAGAGCATGCAACTATATTTTCGGAATTATATGAAGTACTGCTATACGTTGTTGTCATAGCAACACGGCAATTGTTATTCTTTCTGCAAAATATCAGTTTTTAATCCTTGTTTGATTGACAATTTTTTTAAATGGCACAACATTTGTCACCAGTATGTTATTACGCCTAATGCAAGCTTAAAGTTGGTATAAAATACGACCTATTAATTACATTAGTATTAAATAAGAAGACAGTCTTGCATTTACAAAACATAAACTTACTCTGCAATTTAAACAGTGAATAGACTAGATGAGTACGGCTACGCCGGCCTTTATAAAGCATTAAAACACAAGTATAAATACGCATTATCAACAAACTTGCCTTGTGTTTCACGCCATAGTCAATTCTTGGCGCTTCTCTGTATTTTCCCCGAATAAATCTCTCTTCAAGAGTCTTGTGGCAGTCGTTTTCGTCTTATTTCTCGCCTTTTGGGATGCCTTAAGTGTTTGCTACTCCTGATAGTCCGCCATATTCCTGAGATCAGAAATGACCACCCTTCGTTGGTTGTGAAAGTTGCCAAATCTTTTTGCAAAAATACGAAATATTGTAGCGCAATATAGTCCGCCATATTTTTGAGATCAGTGATGACCACCCGCTCACCGCCACCCTTGAGCCACGCGCACGCGATATTTGATGAACTTCAGACTTCGCTATGCTTTCCTTTTCCCGGGTGTAAATAGCCGTGCGTAATTAGTACCCTCGCCCCGGGCTAAAGCTAAATAAAAACAAAACTTCCTCAAACATTACAAGATTTTAAATGGCAAAACAATAAACACTATCAAAAGTGAACGTCTGTAGCTTTGTTACTGATATATTTGTAGCCTAATTCAAAAGAAGTAAAAAATTTCTCCTCAAAACTATTCTGTAATCAATGTCCGTTGACAATACCCGGGAAAATGGCTTAATGGTTGTCTTGCATATATTAATTTATTACTTGCAATAACTTAAACAAAACAATGCAACAAATCAATAAAGCGCCTAGAAAAGTCAATGAAAGGCCGCCTTTTGTTCAAGGTAAATCATGGTTTTACCCTAACAAGGTTCTCAGTTTGCTCGATTTCTCCGTTTCAAAATACTTTTTGTGTTTGAAATTCTGGAAATGTTTAGAGAACTCAGTAAACAATATCTTCTACAATTTTTGAAAATTTATAAATTTGGAATTTTTTCACTAGTCTTCGAAGATATGAAGAACATCAGTAGACTTTATACAGTTAATATATTATTATACCACGATTACTTTGCATCAAACAAAATTTTAGGTTGTTAATACCTTAGATACGAGTAAATCAGTTTACCCACTAAACTTGGTGCCGAACGCTGTTGGAACAGCTTCCAATTCAGCGTATTAGCGGTATATCGATTTACAAGAATCCATTGCGAGTATCAAGTAAGAATACCTGAGAAACGATAATAATAACTAGAAATACATGCATGCAGCAACCCCTCGCCACTAACTAAGAGCATGCAACTATATTTTCAGAATTACATGAAGTACTTTTAAAGTTTGTTGTCATAGCAACTCGGCAATTGTTTTTCTTTCTGTATATTTTTTCAAAAAAAAATTATTGAGTTTTTAATCGATCCTTGTTTTATTGACAATTTTTTAAAATGGCACAACATTTGTCATCGGTATGTTATTACGCCTAATGTAAGGTTAAATTTGGTATAAAATACCACCTATTAATTAATTACATGTATTAGACGTTTTGAAATATTTATGAAACTAAATTTTTATCTACATAAACTTTGAGTTTGAAATAAAACCCTTTCAAGCCAATTTTGTATCTTCGCTCATATTTTTTTACATGTAAAGTTCGTCAATATTTTGAAATACAGTAATAAGAAGACAGTCTTGCATTTACAAAACATAAACTTACTCTGGAATTTAAACAGTGAATAGACTGGAGGAGTACGGCTACGCCGGCCTTTATAAAGTATTAAAACACAAGTATAAATAAGCATTATCAACAAACTTGCCTTGTGTTTCACGCCGTAGTCAATTCTTGGCACTTCTGTGTATTTTCCCAGAATTAATCTCTCTTCAAGAATCTTGTCGCAGTCGTTTTCGTCTCAGTTCTCGCCTTTTTGGATGCCTTAAGTGTTTGCTACTCCTGATATTCCGCCATATTCTTGAGATTATAAATGACCACCCTTCGTTAGTTGTGAAAGTTGCCAAATCGTTTTGCAAAAATACAAAATATTGTAGTGCAAAAAGCAAATTTAGATAATTGCTGTCAGTTGAATTCGTGATTAATCAATCAACAATAAATTTTAAATCTGGCCAATCAGTGCTAGCCATTCATGATAGTCCGCCATATTGTTGAGATCAGTGAGGATGACGTCAAGACATACCATTTTTACTACCTAACTACCACGAGCAATGACTTTGAACTCCGCTAATACGAAATTAGTAACCCTGGCCCCGGTCTTACGCCCGGAACGGCGCTTCGCGCCGTTGGCTCGGGGATAATAATAAATAATAATAAAAACTTCTTTATTTAAACTGGTGAAACCGATCAGCTAACAAAATATCAGCTGGTATAAACCGATGACTAGCATTAATATGCAGAAATACATGCATGCAGCAACCCCTCGCCACTAACTAAGAGCATGCAACTATATTTTCGGAATTATATGAAGTACTGTTATACGTTGTTGTCATAGCAACACGACAATTGTTATTCTTTCTGTATATTTTTTCAAAATGACAAAATATTGAGTTTTTAATCCTTGTTTTATCGACAATTTTTTAAAATGGCACAACATTTTTCATCGGTATGTTATTGCGCCTAATGTAAGCTTAAACTTGGTGTAAAATAGGACCTATTAATTACATATATTAGACGTTTTGAAATATTTATGAAACTAAATTTTTATCTACATAAACTTTGAGTTTGAAATCAAACCGTTTCAAGCCAATTTTGTATCTTCGCTCATACTCTTTTACATGTAAAGTTCGTCAATATTTTGAAATACAATAATAAGAAGACGGTCTTGCATTTACAAAACATAAGCTTACTCTGGAATTTAAAGCATTAAAACACAAGTATAAATACGCATTATCAACAAACTTGCCTTGTGTTTCACACCGTAGTCAGTTCTTGGCGCTACTGTGTATTTTCCCAGAACTAACCTCTCTTCAAGAGTCTTGTCGCAATCGTTTTCTTCTCAGATCTACCTTTTTTGGATGCCTCAAGTGTTTGCTACTCCTGATATTTCGCCATATTCTTGAGATCATAAATGACCACACTTCGTTGGTTGTAAAATTGGCCAAATCTTTTTGCAAAAATACAAAATATTGTAGTGCAAAAAGCAAATTTAGATATTTGCTGTAAGTCGAATTCGTGATTAATCAATCAACAATAAATTTTAAATCTGGCCAATCAGTGTTAGCCATTCATGATAGTCCGCCATATTGTTGAGATCAGTGAGGATGACGTCATCATGACATACCATTTATACTACCTAACTACCACGAGCAACGACTTTGAACTCCACTAATACGAAATTAGTAACCCTCGCCCGTTGGCTCCGGCATAAATAGTTTACATCCATACTACAATACTATATATTATCTAAAAAAAATTAGTGCTAAGAATTACTATATGCTACAACGATGTTCGTGAGCATCAGTTTCTACGAAAAACTTAAAAATATTGTTTTTAAAGGAGGACAAAGTCTTTAAGTCTCGTAAGTGTTTTGGCAAGGCGTTCCATTCTTTTGCGGCTGAACATTGAAATGACGACTCGCCCATTTTCGATTTGGTTGGAATTACGCACAACAACGTGGTGTCTCTCAAGGATCTATTATGTGTTTCTGATCTACTAAAATAGGCTCATTCAGGCTTTCTCGAAGCGTTACGTTAGGGCTTTCCATCTGTGACAATTCTTGTAGAGCCGAGGCACTGCAACAGGCGTTTGAGGAATCAGAATAGCTTTGTCTATGGGTGTCTTGAACATTACTTCACCATCATCATCCTGAGAAATGTAAGTTTCCATTATCATTAGTCCTATTTGTCTTGGTTTCCCTTTTCAAACTCTGCGGGCATCGGGACAGACGTTCATCATGTAAATAGCAAATGCCGGCAAAAAGTGTAAAGAAAATTAAGACTGTAAACTCAGCATAAATCGTCCTGATACAACTCATACAAGGGAATTCTCGCTTTTTAACTGTTCAAGGAAATAGTTTTCTTTTCCAATATTTATTCCAATTGTTCCTGCCATTATTGCATAATCGTGCATGCGCTTGATGTTTGAACGTGTTGGTTACTACGATAACATAGCTGCTTGTCACTTGTCATTTCCTATAAACACAACTTACCAATGTTATTTCCTTCAGCTGATCCTCTAGTTCATCCAGATCTACACTGCAAAGATCCTTCAAAATATCTCTGCATTTTCTGCATACTCCTGTGGAATAAAGTGCTGCTCTTTATATAGACCATTAAACTACGTATGCATCAAAACCTGACAACAAGTCCTTACCTGACCCACACTGAATAAATACGCCAGTCTTTCGTAACACATATAGGGAGTCATATTTTCCTATCCCTCTTTCACCCTTGGGCAAACCTTTCTTATTTTTGCTACCGTGCTGTGACAAAACCTGTGGAACTCTGCATCTCGTCACAGATTAAGTATATACAGATATGGAACTCACGTGTGTTTGCTTATTATTTTGTGTCCTCACGTACGCGTCAGCTCGCGTCACCCCACGCGCCACGCAAAATTGCTCTGGCAAGTGTCATCCTTCGAATTTTCTGGTAAAAGTATAGGGAAAACAGTGTTCGAAAGACAAAAATGCATATTTTACAAAATTGAAGCAAGCTTTCACTGTTTTGAGCTCGAAATTTAAAGATAAATGGTAAGTGGTTGTTTTTGTGTGGAACGATAGAGTTTTTATTACATGAGTATAGAGATTTATTCATCGATATGGCTGTGCGTAATAATCGTTCGAAATTAGCAATAGCCAATCGGCATCAAGAACGATAAAATTTCACTCGGTGAAAAATCATCGTTCACGGCCTTTGATTGGACGAACGATGTTTTTTCACCAGTGAAAATTTATCGTTCAGTGTTCTGATTGGCTGACCCGAACGTGCAACACCTGCTCGCAGGCTAGTGTAAACATGGAGTCTGATTTTACAAGTATTTTTTTAACTCACCGAAAAGAGAGATTTAAGACAATTTCACTGATAAAACAACGACCTAAAATCATAACGACGACATTCGTGGCCTCATTAACTTGAAATAAACCTTATGGTTTCATTTTCAGCAAGAAAACAAAGCCATAAATGGTAAGAAATTCCATTTTAATATTTTGCTTGAGTATTTGTTTTTGTCAGTAAGATATATCCGTATCTTTATACACTCATCTTTATACTCATATAATAAACGAATTACTTCATGGTTGGTTCGTTTGTACGATTTTTATTATTCACTCGTTGTGAAGGATCGCTAAACTCACTCGTTCGCTGCGCTCACTCGTTCGTTTAACGATCCTTCACAACTCGTGAATAAAAATCGTACGCACTCACCAGCCATGAAGTAATCTCTGTATTCAGAGTTTATTAACTTTTGCATTTAACATAATAACAATATTGGTTAAGCATGAGTTTATACTTATATTTTATTTATATACATGTAAACAGTCCCTAATAATGCTAAAAAGTGGAGCTTTGTTTATATTAACTCCAGTCACTGATTTTCACTGCATGGTTCTCACTATCCTGTTCTGATTATCTGCTAGGAATTGTGTCTGCTAAAGTACTGCTGAGTCTGCTTTAGAGCATAACAGACTGCCACAAGCTTTCTTAAAAGGATTGGATCATGCTTGTCAATGAATAGTCCCAAAGGATTGTTGGCAACTAAAAGAGAAAAAAGTATTCTTTTTACATGAACAAACTTAAAAAGAATATTGTAGCTGAAAGTAGCAACTTGCAACAAAATTTTTATCCCAGCTGAGACTTTTTACGTAGAGAAACATATTGCACATAATGTGTTCATGTGAACAGGGAAAACTTGAATTGAGGATTTGACAATTGTATGTGCAACAAGTTTCCTGTAGGTTTATGAGATGAGCAAGTGATGGCTATACCTCATAATGAGATAAATAGAAAATACAGCATGAGTTTCTCAGCTCAAAGCTTTCATATCTGCATGTACTTGTTTCATTATGTGTAGTGCATTCACAAATACATACAAACTGTTCATGGTGCAATCTGAAGTACCTCAGAAAATAGGGCATACTTAAAAGTGAACAAAATATGTGTTTTTTAATTACCTTGATGAAGAGTATTTGCACATGCATGCTCTAGTCACTACAGCTGTGATACTGGCTTTCTTTTCACCATCTTGTTTTTCTGGGTATTATGTAAATTCTGAATTAAATAGTTTATTTGGACCTTTTCAGTATAGTTATCTTTATAATCTGACCAGATTGTATAGGGAATATGAATTTTGTAAACTTAAATCTCTATAGAATTGTATACTTTAATATATATTAACAAGCACATTTAATAGACAACGTTAGGCGTGAAGAATTAAAAACATGGTCGAAGACAAAGTGTATGAGTGTATGGGTGAATTGTTTTTGGATAAAATTCAAACATAAATGGCTTGGAATGTAAATTTGCTCACATGTCATCACGCAAGTTCGAATCTTATGACTGCTTGAGAGAAACTTGCCTGTCTAGTGTTTTTTTCTCCACATTTTCGTTGGTAAGCACAAAACAAGTGAATTACAAATAGTTTTGATCAACTTTACGACAAAACAAGCAATATTACACTTACCTGTTGGTATTATTATCACATCGTCTTCAGATAAAGGTATGAACACTTTGAAAACACACTCCTTAGCGTTTTTTTTCTCGTTTTTCTTGCCAGCAAGTGCCGCTTGTACAGTCATTTCATGTCAAAATGTTTGGATTAAACTCCATTCGCAAAAATTGAAACGTTGACGAAAATCAGAAATATATATTTTTTAAAATCGCAGTTTTATTGCCGAAATTTAGGTTTTTCCTATCTATTTTCTTATTGAATTTTTTCATGACACTTGCCAGACGCTTGCCAGAGGCTGACGCGTACACTGTTGACGTGACATCAAAAGTGAGGACAGAAACACGCGCGAGTTCCATATCTGTATATACTTAATCTGTGATCTCGTGCTAGCTCCTCTCGTCCATCCTAAATCAAGTTTCCTGCGATGGAATGGGCATATTATCATGTCGTTTGCATCAAATGCTTTTAAATATCGCAGCACGCGACAAGATCAAGTCTATCTCATTTTTCGCTCCAGAAAATTACGCGAACGAGCTCAAATGCTTTGTTATATCTCTTGTACAAGAGACTAGTGGAATGACTGTTGCATCTTGTTTTTCATCTCGGCTGTCAGTACCACATATTCCCCCAACGATCGTCTTAAATGAACAGCAAACCTCCATATCGCAGTTATTGTATTCCTTTTAGCAACAACATTAAATTTTGCTTAGCTTTCGAAAAGCTTTTGACTACTCTTACTGTCAATCTGCTCATACTGTCATATTGGGCAGGTGGCATACAACAACGTTCACAAGTGGCGAAATATAAATTCAAAAAACTCAAATACTGAACTAAATTTGCAAAGTTGACAAAAATTATTTTTGTCGCAATAAGACAGGCCTTGAAAATATAACAGATTAGTATATTATAAATTTAGCAACTTTAATCAATTACCCGCCCAGTTTCTAAATTTAGAAATGTAATAAGTAATATTAATATATTCAAAACAAAACATGGGAAGCACAATTCGAAGTAATTGACACGAAATAGTAATTGTCCTTTTAGACTTGTGATATACCATATTTCGAACAAAGTATAACGTCAATATAAAGCCGAATAAAAATCATAGTGCAGCATGATACATCGTTTAAACGGATGTCAAGTATATTTACAACACCTTGCCCTCTGCAGACACGCATGGTCGAGTCGGTAAACAACGAAATCTTGCACAACGATGTCATATTGAAAACCATTCATGAAAATCTAGGTAAGAATTCTTAAGAAATTCTATCATTGAAGACTTTTAATGTGTTTTAGGCACGTTTACGAGTTCATATTCCACACATAAACACTAGTTTCTTGTATTTTGTACAACGCCACCAAATTAAATCAAATGCCGGAAATGAGTAAATTTAAGCAAAGTTTGAGCGGCTACTGCGAAAATACAAATTATTGCCCTAATATTTTTTTATAGCATTAGAAAGACAAACATATAAGTGATCGACCATGGACGTTTCAAGCGACTGGAAGATTAAGCAGTTTTAAAATTCACATTTATGTACGACATACTTTAAGCGACTTGAAATATGTGTCTGAGAAATAGAATTATATTGTTATGTTATAGATGAACAACTGATTTCAAAGTCACGCATGTTGTACACAATGTAATATTTTCAAAGTATTTGGGGTGTTTGTACCTCTACTGTTCCCCATTTTTCAAAAACCTGGAGCGAAAGTTGGGTAACAATCAACTGTCGCAAACGGTATTTTTGGCAGTCTTTTGATAATTTAAATTTTCTCCGTTATAAAGCGTTATTTGATCAAACTAACTATAAGGTAATTCTTGGGATACATTACCCTGGCTAACTTGAAAGTATAAGCGAAATCCATGTTTAAAGGTTTCCCGCCGATTGCTCCATGGTAACTGCCAGTCACTCTTAAATATTACCGATTCAAATGCAAATGATGCTATTTTGTCATAGCTACGTTAAATCACAACAATAATACTAAATCTGGTTAAGTTTGCAATACAAATGTGCTTTTTATACACTCCTGGTTTAAACTTGAAGAGTTGTCACACCTTAGCAGTGAGATCTGGGAAATTATTAACATAATGCATGATTAAACACACGCATAATTTATTTTATGCCATACATATAGAGATTTACGCGAGGTAAACGGGTGGAATAAAAATCGTATTTTCACTGTGGAGAAGCGAATAAGCGTTTTCATTGGCCGTACGATTTTTTCTACTGGGGAAAATTCCTCGTTTGTACGATTTTTATTATGCACTTGTCGTGAAAGATTGCTTAACTTACTCGTTCACTGCGCTCACTCGTTCGTTTAGCAATCTTTCACAACTCGTGCATAAAAATCGTACGCACTCGCCAACCATCAGTAATCTCTATATATGTATTACCCGGTAAATAGCAAAGCTAAATAAAAACAAAACTTTCTCAAACATTACAAGATTTTAAATGGCAAAACAATAAACACTATCAAAAGTGAACGTCTGTAGCTTTGTTACTGATATATTTGTAATTCAAAAGAAGTAAAGAAATTTCTCCTCAAAACTATTCTGTAAGCAATGTCCGTTGACAATAAGTTCCTCCATTTAATATTATTACGACACAAACTTCCTCCACTAATTATTATGGCAGTAATTTCCCCTCTCAACGTATGAATATATATTGCAACTTATGACAAGTAACACTGTGAGTAGAGAGTATTCATATTTAAATCCCCTCATAAATCAAAACGGGTACTTCCTGAAATTTTACTCATTGCTTAAAATATTACCATCAACAAAAAAATGTTTAATGCACCTAATTAAGGGAGTTCACTGGTAAAAACTTGCTTCTAGGTTCCAATGCAATCAGACTATAGTTTTAATAAGTCGTTATGGCAGTTTCCATCATTTTAAAGAATGCATTGTTGATTGTTATTGTCGCTGTGGTTACCAAGTGGAGTGTCTTCTCTGCTTAAATTTTTGCCAAATTGTAATATTAATATCGTCCATTGTGTAATCGTCCATTTTAGTTCTTCCCCTATAACGAAGAGCCGTTTCTACATAACCAGAATTATTCACCTTCAAATATTGAATATTGGCCAAGTTATCGTGTTTGAAATATGGAAAATTAGCGTTATAAACAACCCAAGAAAATAGCTTAATGTTTGTCTTGCATATATTAATAACTTAAATGAAACAATGCAACAAATCAATAGCTAATCAATAAAGCTCCGGGAAAAGCCAATGAAAGGCCGCCTTTTGTTCAGGGTAAACTCATGGTTTTACCATAACAAGGCTCACAGTTTGCTGGATTTCTCCGTTTATAAATACTTTTTGTGTTTGAAATTCTGAAAATGTTTAGAGAACTCAGTAAACAATATCTTCTACAATTTTTGAAAATTCATAAATTTGGAATTTTTTCACTAGTCTTCGAAGATATTGATAGTACTTAATTTATCAAGAGCATCGGTAGATTTTATTCAGTTAATATATTATCATTCCACGATTACTTTGCATCAAACAAAATATTATTAGGTTGTTAATTATAAATTATATAAAATCCTTTATTAAAAATTTTACTCTTTACAAAATGACTGAATTGAAGATAAAAAGTTAAGAAAAGAAAGATAAGAAAAGTAAACAAAAAGACTTAATAGTCACTTATAATAGATGTTCAATTCTTTGTAAAAAAATTAAAAAGAGTCAAGCTCTTAGACCGCTTTCTCTACAACCTAGTTCAATATCCGAGTTTTGCTGTCGACAAACATGAGATCGACTCCCCCGTATTGCCATCACTGCTGAGCGTATTAACGCAAATGATACTGTGCATCGCATCCAAGCGAGAGTGATGCTATACTGGGTCTTTCTTTTCTCTGCCAGCAACCCAGCCAGATGTTTGTAAGCAATAGCAGTCTCTTTTCCCATTCCACCAGATGTTGAAAATACCAGTGGTGTAAAAGCGGCGTATTCTACTTCTCTTACACGATCCCCGTATTCTCTTTTCTTCGCCATCTCATGCTGCCTGTATAGTGCGGATATGCTGGTGTTTCGGTAGCTCGGTGCGTCTGGGTGCAAAACCCTCACGTCAAAGAATGCATCTTGCTGCCGATTCCAGAATCCCCTTGCTCGGATGTCCATCTTGCTTGTTCACTGTGCGTGCATGGTAATATGATTTCACCTGAGAGTGGTTGAAGTGATGGCTCCTTTACCACATCAGCACACACTTCATTCAGCCATTGAGCTGTTATATCTCTAATCTCGTTGTGTCTTGCTATTGGTAGACCACCAAACGGACATATCATGGCGTGGTCTGTCGAGAAGGACTTTCCACATCTGCAATGATGGGATATGTTTCTCAACTGCCACCCATATCGTAAACTTAACGCATCACGGAATTCACCCTTGTTCAAATTAAACCCTTGATCTTGTAGTGGCAATACCGTTAACCATGATGAAGATCCTTTCTCACAAAGTAAATCCATCATTCTTTGCTTTCTCGGAGGTAGACATTCCCTTATTTGTCCAGCCATATCTTTCATTTTCTGATTCCTATCCTGACGCAAACTTGCCTTGATGGATTGTAACTGCGGTTTACAGAACGACTCTTTCTGCTCAATAATCATATCTTTGAGAGGCTTGCTGATTTTCTGTGAAGCATGATATTCGCCGTTGGCGCTTGTGACAGGATTGATGATATTTAACCCGGCCACCATAACGTATAGGTAATGAAACGAGCTTCCTTTCATCGGGATTACATTGTCCCCTTCCAGTTAATGCTGGAACAAAAATTTGATTGATGGCTTCTTCTAACGGCTGAAAAAATGTATCAATATTCTCGACTGTCCTCATTAAATAGCGCCATTTGCTTATAATACAATGCGAAAAGGCAGCATACGCAGATTGAGGGTATCTTTCTGCTATTTTTGCAAGACTTTCAATTTCGTTCACAAACTGTTCGATCTTCTTAGCCGCAAACTGTTCCGTAAATTGTCTAGAGCCAATAGCTGATCCGAGCATTTCGTGCCCTTCGATATTAACTTTGATACCTGTTCCTTCGAAAGCTTTTATTGCTTCTTCTCGAAACTGCGGTTTCACTACGAGATGTGTTTTGCTAGCATTTGGAAAGTAACCCATCTGTGGACCAATCGATTTCAAACATTGCCACCATCTTCTTAAAGCTACGATTTTTACGCCTCCTGACGAGTCGTCTGCAAACCATACTTGTTTAACAGTTGGTTCCTCTGATCTCAGCTTACGAATTAAGGGTGTTACAGCAAGAGCATACATGGCCATGGCGAGCGGATCTCCTTGAGTAATTCCTTCCGATGATTCTATTTCTCCCCCTCCCGTCACAAATAGTCGAACTGGTATCTGATAAGTATTGTTTAGCACTGTAGATATGGATGGACATATTACTCCAATGTTATGTAGTGCAGCTTGTCTATTGATTGTATTAAAAGCATTGCTGGCATCTACTAATAACACTGCTTGTGTTTCATCTGAAGACATGATCTCCTTCATGGCGTGAAATGCTGCTTCACATCCCGCTTCATGGCCTGCACAAGCTTGTACTGGCCCTGCAGCCTCCTGAACACCATTTCCTACCACTTTGAGGATCGACTTTGCTATTATACGTCTTGGGACCTCACCGATGCCTATAGGCCGTACACCAGGATCCTTATCAAGTGGTACAAGTCGACAAGCTACAAACCCTGACAGACCCTCTGGATCGACACGAGAGGTGCACAGGCGACGCGCTACCCCAGCCAGAGCATTACACAGATCGGCCGAGGCACTTTTGAATGATAAGCAGAAACGACGCCATGCATATGCATCAACTCCTGAAGGACCAGCTGCACCTTGTGTGTTGTTTGCCGCAATCTTTATTGCTTCGCCGGTAATTCTCTCAAAAATGATTGGATCGTGGTGCATATCCTCATTATCTGACACTGTTAACAGTGTTTCTGCAGCAGGGGCACAACCATAAGGATGCTTTTCGAGTAGAACTTCACGCGTCGTTTTCCATTCTGTATCCCCATTTTCATTCTCACCAACAGGAATCAGCGAATCTATGTTTAAAAGACCTCCTCTATTTGTATTAGAAATCAATCGGACAGCTTGTCTCACTTTTCCTTGTAGCATGAGACGATTGAAACCTCTTGCTGTCTTTTCAAATTCCGTTTCAGCTTTTCCACTCGTGATAAGATATTTCTGGATGCACTTTCCTTCCATCATTAATTTTTCGATATTACCCTCCGTCCATAGAACCAACCTACGTTCTAAACACGCTATATGTTCCTTTGTTTTGCTTTTAGCGTGAGGCTTTTGTAATAGCAAGCTCTGCATGACTGAACATGCTTTCAAAGCAATGCATTCTAGCGTGGAATTATCTGCATAGGATTGATATAATCTTGCTAATTCTGAAATAAAGGCTTTTCCCGCTTTCCCAGATGGTAACAGAAAAATGTTTCTCCTCCATTTTAAAATTTCTTCATAAGCTACATTAATTTATACGCTGAATAAACACTTCTCCACTGAGGTCGCCCCATTTAAACTGACTTTGTATGTTAATATGTTCGGCCGAGAACTCCTGATTTGCATTTATTACTTCCTCGTTTATGTTATTAACTTTACAAACTGTTATATTTTCGTGTATGTCTTGTTCCTGAATTCCGTTTATATCATCGCTAGCTTCAATTTCACTATTCACATTCGTCTCCCCATTACGTTGCCGGTTTTCTTCTCGAGACTTTATTACTTGAGCTGCTTTGTCCCTTAAGTTTTGTGCTTTTAAACCTAACGATGCATATCCTTTCTCTTCCCACAGCAGTCGCATTTTTTCCATGTAGCCTTGCCTTCGCTTATCTTGACTGTCTCGTTCTTCTAAAGCTCTTTCTCTACACTCTATGAGGTCTGATATCATTTCTTCCGTCCATTTTATTCGTTTTGTTTTTGTATTCCGTCTTGTTGTAGACATCTTGCATATAAATATTGCTTCGGATCTAATCGCTCTAATTTTTTGCAATGTTCATTGATTAAGTTTAGAGCAAACGAAGCTAGAATTATCCTCTAAAGACTTATAAACAAGTCATACTCTGTTCGCTAAACCTTTAAAAATTAGAAGCGTTCCAGCAAGCGTATAGATAATTTCATCAACGTACAACAACAACGGCCATGTTCGGCGCCATTATCAATTATCATATTAGGTTGTTAATACTTTAGATCCGAGTAAATTAGTTTACCCACATAACTTGGTGCCGAACGTTGTTGTACAGCTCCCAATTCAGCGTAGAATGTTTGCAGCATATCGAATTACCAGAATGCATTACAAGTACCAAGTAAGAATATCTTAGAAACGATAACAAGAAACAAAGCTAGCGGAAAGTCTCAAAACATTCTGCCTGACGAATTTCTTTTTTAAATCTGTATTTTTACCGGACGCGAATTTATGAATGCAACTTAACCCCTCCCACCCCCCCCCCAGTTAACGCTGGAGTTACGTCCCTGGAAACAATTTTAGACCGCAATGCATAATTAATAAAACATCTACTAATCCTGCATGTACTTCAACATTAACAAAATGTGGACATTACCCGCCAATAATTTAGACAGCTGCTTCGCGCGTGATTATATTAGTCTGAAAACACGACTGCAATCTGTTCTGATAAAACTCGTGTGGAGAATCGTGTTGCATATGAATTTTTAAACAACACAGGTTCAATTGATTCTAAACAGTTTTAGACATTAATGGACGAAAACGAAGATGACTAACGAAAGAAGGCTTTGTTTCAAGTATTTGTTTGTCACACTTTGCTTGCGAGAGATGACATTTCTGAGGGGCAGGGGATGTTTTGGGAAAAAGTCTCTCAGATCATCGTTTTTTCTCAAATATCCCTCGTTGGATAGAACCAAATGAATCTTAAAATACTCCCCCCCCCCCCCCACAAACACGTGCACAAACAATTAACATGCACACTATATAATTATTTACAGTCTTGGAAATTTCTTTCTTGTTTTGTGATCGAAAAAGCCAAACTCGGCTCAATTGAGAACATGTTGCTTGTATCCTAATTGATTTTGGTTTAATAATAAATTAAGCATTGTGAGCTCTGTGCTTTTCATTACCCAAGGGGATTATAAGTTAGCGTTTTGACGTTTTCAACAAAGTTTTAAATCTCGTCTTACCTAAATTACTATAAACTTAATTGCACTGTCACTCTTTACCTTATTTATTAGTTATTACAGAACTCCCCGCCAGAAAGTTCTAGCTACCTCCCTCGCTGCGGTGCATTAACTTTTTAAAATGCAATCAAATAAGACATACTCTGTTTAAATGAATGTAGAAATGAATTTATTCAAGCTACTTAACTCGTGTCTTGTGCAAGGGCAGTAATAAAGACTTTGCCCACTTTCTTAATTACTTTCTTTATTACCTCACACAACACCTGCTAGATCAAGTGATCGCAGCAACGCTATACTCCGTATGCATGAGAACTTATAGAACTAAAGAAAACATAGATTGGCACAGTGTAGAAAGTGGAAGAATTTTTACAAATTAATGTTACTATGAACCCACAAATCCTTTAACAGTTGTCCCCTAGGAGTAATTTACTTAGCTCGATTTGACGCGTCTTTGACATGCGGCAAGGTCTTGGATCTTACAAGGAGTCTATTTTTGGAGGCACTCATCTCTAAAAACCGCGCCTTTTTAATTTGAACCTGAAACCGCCAGTTCACACATAACCGTGTGGACGTTAATAATTTAAATGCTTAGTAAAACTATTTACCTACTTAATTTGGCGCTTTAAGTTTACTTAGTGCCATTGCGTTTCCTATAATTAAACATTTACCGCTGCCTTTCGAAGTTCAAGATTCTCTTCTTCCGTCCTCGCTGCTAGTATGAATCTTCTTTCAAAAAGCAGAAGTTGTCCACTTAAGAGGCAAGTCAGGGTAAGTGTCATTTGCTACTGAAAGATAACATAATTTTATCCAAGTATATATATAGAGGCAGCTGTGTGACTTGAAAATAACACATATAGCCTCGTCAAACGTCTCTTTCCAAGAAAACGCTTTTGAATAAATGTCAGCTAGGTTTCTGTTTATCGAAGACTGCAATATTTCATATAAATTGCCAAAAATTATAATTTCTAACAATTCACAAAAACAAAAGATTAACTATTTGATATCACGTAAAATTTTGACATTCACAATCTTGGTCTTACAAAGTTTTGATAAACGTATGACTTGTGAATTTATTTCAGACCTATCCTCAGCGATATGAAAAACTAAATTCATATTAATCTGACACTGCAGAGAACAACGAAAAATTCGTTTTCTCGAGCAGGATTCGAACTCACATCTTCGGGTTTCTAGACCGCCGCTCTATTGAGCTATCGAGTCAACTGAGATTGGTAGCGAGTCTTATCCAATTTAAGTGCACGAAATATTTTCGTGACGACTTAACGCTTGTCTTTAAAGATGGGCAGTGTTTCAATTCTATTTCAGAACCATCCTCAGAGATGTGAAAAACTAAATTCATACTAATCTGACGCTGCAGAGAACGTTAACAACGAAAAATTCGTTTTCTCGAGCGGGATTCGAACTCACATCTTCGGGTTTCTAGACCGCCGCTCTATTGAGCTATCGAGTCAACTGAGATTGGTAGCGAGTCTTATCCAATTTAAGTGTACGATAAATTTTCGTGACGACTTGACGCTTGTCTTTGAAGACGCGCAGGAACTCGAAGATGCGAGTTCGAATCCTGCTCGAGACAACGAAGTTTTCGTTGTTCTCTGCAGTGTCAGACTAATATGAATGTAGTTTTTTGTGAATTTGTAACTACTGTATTCTTGTGGGGCATGTTTCAATAACTATAATATAAACTTATTCAACTAGAATTGAATATTTTCTGTCGAGGCTGATCGTATTTATTAAGTTCAAGATGTTTTAAAGTCAGAATGACAATAAATCAAAACGCGCTTGCCGCTGGGCACAACTGAGAAAAACATTGGTGTCTTGGTGAGACTAAAATCTAAAACCTTCCACGTCTTTTATACAATCTGGCAATTGCTAAATATTATGAGGCTCAACCAAAACACGAACTGCTGGCCATGGCTACCCCTACAGGCTGCAACATACAGCAGATGCGATATTCGTTGAAAAAATGACTAGCTTTGCGGAACGTGGGGGGCTCAAAAGAGCTGGGACTTTGTGAACGCACCTGCAACATAGAGGCTGTATATCTTGGAGAAAACTACCTTCGCAAAGCACGGGGGCCCTCGAAAGCGCCGGACCCTTGGCACCTGTCTATACTGTCCCTCCCTTGATCCTCCTCTGCTACTACAGACAAGGCAAAGCTTAAATCTGTCACAAGCATAGATGGTAAATCACACCTGTTTACACAATACCCAAATTGTTTCGATGAGATTCGTAAATTTGAAAGGGGATACCACATCCTCTTAGGCCCTCAGTTCCACCTATCATCCACCCACCATACAGCGTGCGCCTATCAGCCTTAAAGATGGTATCAAACACCAGTTAGATGACATGGAAAACTGGACATCACAACCAAAATTCGAGAAGGTCAACCCACAGGATGTGTCAAAAGTTTACTATACTGAAGGAAACCCGATGGCGGGCTAAGAATATGCCTAGATCCGAAAAAATTGAATGATGCTATCAAACGTGACCACCATGTTATGGCAACCCTAGATGAAATTATACCAAAGTTGAATGGTGCTACTCATCTTTCTATCCTTGACGCAAGAAGCGGTTACTAGAACGTGACGCTGCATGAAGAATCGAGTCGCTTAACTCGTCCTTTGTGCGATATCCTTTTAAACGAATGCCATTCAATTCGGAATATACAGTAGATGTCACAAGATGTTTTTCAATTATAAATTGATCAAACCTTCGAAGGTTGCAATGGTGTAGTGGGGATCACTGACGACATGTGGTCTTTGGTAAGACAACGGAAGAGCATGATGAAAACCTATCTGGTATGATGGAGAGATGCTAAAACACCGGTCTAGAGCTCAATCCTGAGAGAAGCAGATCAAATTCTATGCAGTTATATGCAATAAATATGGTAAAAATTCGTTAATTAATTAATTCATTCATTAGCAAATGGATTACACCCGATTCTAAGCTGTCCGACACATCCAAATGCTAAGCTGTCGCCACAGGATAATAACCTATAACTATGCTAACTTGGCATGTCGCCTGCAACCCTATAGTAACTTATAGTATTTATGCTGTTGTTGTTGTTGTTGAACTTTATTTACCCACGGTACTATTTCACTATAAGATAAAAAACTATTTACAAGGACGAAAGTGATCTTCCAATAGGCCGTGCACTAAAATACTTACAAGCAAATATAATATGTAAATTATAAAAAATATAATATTAATAATTTATGTAAAGGAAATATAGGGAAAGACGGGAATCACACTGGTTACACAATATTTAAAAGAATCATAAACAATTTTTGAAGGATTTCAAATTTGTAGAGCTTTTTTGATGAGATGTTAAATTGTTCCATGCCACAGCCCCTCTATAGGAAAAGGATTTTTTCCCAAAATTCATATTTGGTTTAGGAGGCACAAAATTAAATTTGGCCTGTCTAGTTTCATGATCATGAACTATATTTGTTTTAGTGAAAAGATCAATTAAATATTCAGGTACCATCCTATTATTTATCTGATACATTGTAGCACATAATTGATTATTTCTTTTTGTACTTAGATTAGCTAATTCTAAATCATCAAGTATGTCTGCTGATCTGTAGTCATAACCACGCTTTGTAATAATACGCACTGCCCTATTTTTCAGACGTTGTAATTTATTTTGCAATGTAACTCCAAGGCAGCCCCATATTTGTGAACAATAGTCAAAGTGTGGCTGCATCAGAGTTTTATAAACCATAACAAGAGTTTTCAGGTCTGCAAACTCACGTAAACGTCTGAGGACATGAAAACCCTTGTTTACTTTCTTAGTTATAACATCTACGTGAGAATGCCAGGTCAGAGTCTCATCGATCATCATACCCAGTGATTTAGAGGTGCTGACTTGTTTAATAGGCGTATTTCCGATTTGTATCAATAGATTGGAGTTGCATTTTTTAATATTATGATGCGAGCCAATTATCATAAACTCAGTTTTTTCCTTATTTAAACTCAATTTATTGGCTGCCATCCATTCTGAAACATTTGCTAAATCATTATTTAGAATTTCAGTTATTGAATTAAAGTCTTTACTTGCTGTGCCTATTTGGGTATCGTCAGCAAACATATCACAATCAACATTTTTTAGGCTATTTGGAAAATCATTTATGTAAATAAGAAACAATAAGGGCCCAAGTAATGAGCCCTGCGGAATGCCGGTTATTAATGTACGTGGTCCCGAAAGCTTACTATTAACTTGGCAAAACTGTATACGATCTGTTAGATACGACCTAAACCAATCATGCTCCCTACCCCTAACTCCATACATGTATAACTTATTAAGTAAAATGCCGTGGTCAACAGTATCAAACGCCTTTTTCAGATCTAAAAATACAACACCATTGATTAAGCCTTCATCCATGTTTCGATACCATTGATCTGACATTTTTAACAATGCCGTGGTAGTTGAATGTAGAGGTCTAAAGCCGTGTTGAGAATTGGTTAGGATATCTGATTGTTGCAAATAGGAATAGAATTGGCTGTGTACGAGTTTTTCCATTGCTTTGGCAATAATCGGGATGACAGATATAGGCCTATAGTTATTCATGTTAGATTTAACACCTTCTTTATAAATTGGCGTGACTCTAGCAATTTTCCAGTCACATATGAAAATGCCGGTTGATGTCGACTTATTAAATATCGCAGTATAAGAGATTTTGTTATGAAGGGCGCAGCTAGTCTAACAAGTTTCACTGGCAGTTTATCTAAACCAGATGCCTTTTTAGGTGACATTGTTGACAACAATTGAAACACTTCCTGTTCAGTTATTTCACCAAAAGTAAATTCTTCTTCTGGTTCATTTATGTAACTCTCTGGTGAAACAGAAGCTGTAGGAATATTTTGTGATAAAATTTTCTCTATTTCAATGAAGTGGTTATTAAAAGCATCAGGTACATCATTAGTACTAATTGTTGAACCATAGTTGTTACAAATCTCACTAACATTTGAAGATTTTTTTGATTTATGAATTAATTCATTTATAGTTTTCCAGGTAAGCTTTATATTTCCTTGGTTTTTATAAATCTCTTCAGTGTAATATTCTTGAATAGATGCTTTAATCAATTTGTTATAGGAATTTTTTGCTGATTTGAAAAGTTCCCAATCACTTAGGGACTTACTTTTGCAAGCCCTTTTTTTAAGTAAATTCTTGCGCCTCTTTTTGAGAAGGATTTCATTTGTCATCCATGGTGTACGGTTTTTTCCAATTTTACGAGTTTTGAGAGAAGCATGCCTATCAATAATTTTTGTAAATTTATCTTTCCAAGCAAGCCACATTTGGTTAGGATTTGAGAACCTTTCCAAATTGAGTGTTTGAAACGATGCTATATCATGTAGAAAGTAATCTTCACTAAAGTTCTTGAAATCACGGAACTCAATAATCGTTTCCTCGCCTTTCTTTGACGGAAATCTTTTATACCAAATATTAAATAATGGTCACTGATAGAAATTTTAGAAACTCCGGCTAATACTATATTTTCCTTTTTATTAGAGTAGAAATGGTCAATTAAGGATTTTGAGTTACTTGTTTCTCTAGTGGGTTCATCTATAAACTGCTTGTATTGATATAGATTTGTAACAAAACTGAGTTCATTTGTGTTTTGATCGATCGAAATATTTGCGAATAGATCACAATTAAAATCACCTAGGATTATACTCTCTTTTCCTTCCATATCTATTAGCTGTAAAATATTTTCAAACTTTTTTAACAAATCAATAGTAGAGTTCGGTGGTCTATACCATGTAGAGACTAGAAAAGGTTTAGTTTTATATTTGCATATTTCAATACTAAGGAATTCAATATCAAGATTATTAAGATCAGATCTAGTCTTAAAAATAATAGTATCCCTTATATAGAAACCAACTCCACCACCAAATCTATTCCTATTCCTTGATATCCAAGTATAACCTTCAAGGAAAATTAAGTTTGGAGGTACATTTGAGTCTAGTCTGGTTTCATTAATCGCTAAGATATCTAGTTGTTGATTAAACATACATACCCTTAATTCGTCTATGTGTTTCACAGACTATTTATATTAAGACTTGCAATTTTGAGACCACGTACATTAGGAATTAAATTTTGGGGTTTCACTGAACCGAATAAAGTATTGGGTTGATTTAGACGCAAGTCAACATCATTCACTGTGGCATCGATGCAGACAGTGCTGGCATTTTGTGCTAAAACACTTAGGGATTAGGGATAGCGGATCGTGGCTTGGAACATCAATAGGATCATTATTAATCAACGAGTTCGTCTTCTTGGTGACATAGATGTCTGAGTTAAGGCAACCAGATTCAAGAGATCTCTGAGAAAATTTTCAGAGTGCGATCGAGCTTTGGCGATGCGATCGAGCTTCGCGATGCAATCGAGCTAGGCTCCGGAGATGTGAATCTTCTTCAGGCTTGTCCTCGGTCATAACTAACATCAACACATCTGGAACCTAAACGGTACCCTGTCCAAACAGTCTCCAACGCCTACTGGGGTTGGAGTAGGTTACCGTTAACCTCCTCCAGATGTCTCCAACCCTGCAGCAGCGGGGCAATACTCAAAAATGTGTCCGAGGCAGTACGAATATAACGACGATACGCCTGACTCGTCCAACGACCCAAAGCTTGAATAAGATGATCAGGGAGACCAGCGGCAACTGCCGACGTCGCCGCGCCGATGCGAAAGCTGTGGGATGAAAACGGACCCGAGACACCAGCTCGTGAGAGAATGACGCAGAGATAATGGTTGACCAGATCGGCTGTAAGAGGACTACGGTCTGCCCAAACGAATAAAGGGCCGGCGAGAGAGCCACGATGGGCGAGTTAGGAGCGAAGAGCCAGGACTGGGAATAAATTAGTACCGGTAACACCGATGTAGAGAAAGTGACCAGCGCCAACCGGATCGGTTTTGGAGAACTTGACGCGAAGACGGAGTCCAGGGGAAGGTTCGCCCGGCAAAAACTCAACGTCGGTGGGAGCAAGATGACGAGCGGGATCGAAGGGTGGGGGGAGGACGTAAACTCGCTCACGCGTAGGAAGCCAAAAAACACCAAAGAGCACGCCGACCAAAACATTAGTGAATCGAAACCAGAATTAGGCCGGAAGCGAGAGAATACGGTGAATGGAGCACAAGATGTCGCGGGTTATCGGGCGCCGAGGGGGTGGGCCGCCCCATGAGAACGATGGATGCCTTGCAGAACTCGGCGGAGTCTCGGTTTATTTTGCGTTGGGTCGCTGTAACCCCAGTCAATATGATAAGAATGAACGGCTGCCAAATGAACGTCAACGCTGGCAAACGGCAACGGGGAGAGGGACTGGGCTAACCAAGAAACGAACATCATCAGTTGATATTCAGACGTAGGAACGGGAGATGACGGAAATAAGTCAGGGAACTAAGCGCAAAACGACCAAAACTTCTTCATTCCGGAGGCATACGTACGGCGAGACGAGGTAGCTAAACCCTGGCATAAAAAGGCTAAACACTGCGACTCTAGCTCATGGTGAGCAACGCCGACACGAGAGCTGGAGGGACGAGGGTGAGGTTCGGGGCGGTGGTGGAATGAAGCCCGCGGAATTCCTGAAAGTGAGAACGAGAGAGCGAATAAGCGGCGGGGTTGTGACGACCGGGGACATGGCGAGCGGAGATCGAGAAATGGAATTGGCAATCGACAAGAACAAGGCGGCGTATGAGATGCATGGACAAGGGGTCACGTGAGGAACCAGAGTTGATGATGGCAACGACGGCATGGTTGTCGCAAAGGAACTCAACTTGTAAGCGTGCACATTGACACCCCCAAACGTGCGCCGTGACCACGATGGGAAATAACTCCAGCGCCGTGATATTGGCGGCCGGCACCCACGCTGGCCAAGATCCCGCCAGCCACGTGTTGCGCCAAATTGCACCAAAACCGAAGCTTCCAGAGGAATCCGAGGCGACAAATAGATCGTCAAAGGAACAAATCGACGGCATGCAAAAGAAACTGACTCCATTCTAGGATTGTACAACTCCAGCCACCAGGCCAGATCGCGGCGGAATTCCCTGTTAAGGCAAATAGGGTGAGACGATGACCGAAAGGCGCACAACAGGTCGATCATGCGGCGGAGAAAGGCGCGACCAGGCGGAACCACCTTAGTGACGTGATGAAGGGAACCAATTAACGACTCCAGTTCTGTACGCGTACACCACTTCTTGGATGCCCACTGATAGAGTAGCTCCAAAGTTCTGGTTAACTTGTCGTGGGGTAAGCGAGCCGTCTGAGTGAGGGAATTGAGCTCGATGCCAAGAAAAATTAACACCGGGGTGGGACCTTCACACTTAGACGGATGAAGTGGCAAGCCAAGACGAAAAAAGACGGAACGAGCGATCGTGATGCTGTTGGCACAGGCAGACGAGCCCGCAGGACCGAGAGACAAAAAATCGTCGAGGTAGTGTAACAAATAGCGGACAGAATAATTGACCTTGAGGATCCATTCGACCAGGTCGGCGATAGAATTAAAAATGAACGGGGCCGATTGCAAACCAAAGGGAAGAGCCAGATCGACAAAGAACAAATCGCCCCACCTCATACCAAATAAGTAGCGTTCGTCGGGACGCATCGCTCTTCACGTCAAATTTGGCCATAAGGGCCCCCGGCCCTAGCACCATCAGAATCTTAATAGCATCGTCGACGGAGATATATTGCAGCGATATATTGTCTTTAGGAATACCGTCGTTGACACTGTGCTGAGTGGGGGAAGATAAATCCAAGATAAGTCGCCATTTTCCGGGCTGACCTTTCTTGGGAATCACTCCGAACGAGCTGCAGCGGAGGTTGGGAAAAGGAGGGGTAGAGAACGGGCCAGCCACGCGGCTTTTGGCGATTTCGGTGGCCAAATACTCGTCAATGACGTCAGGATGGTCGGTGGCGGAGCCAGTGGCGGATCTAGCGTAAGTCAAAATAAATTACCACAACTCATTCTAGGATATATTTGCATTTTAAAATACCTTCAAAGCAACTTCATTGGTTAGATTTTATTCTTTTGAAATTCATAACCTATGGCATTGTTATAAAGTTATTTTGAATTTATAATTGAGCTGCTATAATTTATTTTGACTTACCCTGGATCCGCCACTGGGCGGAGCGCATATTGTGAAGAGACGACCGTAAAGCAACCCGAGATGGATCAAAACCTGAGGAGAAACCGTGAGCGATGCCGTCCAGAACGCATTGAACTTTGGCGCAGTCAGGGTGATGAGCCAGTTCTTGCTGAAATGCCGCCAGCTGAAGAGGGGAAACGTGGTGAACGGGCGACAGTGGTGCAACGTTGAAGCCAGCGAACGACCCAACAAAAGTGAGGAACAAGAAAACAAAACAACAAACAAAACGCGCAGGATCGCAAGTAAAGACACGCTAGAAGGAAAAAATATATATAATTGCACAAAATAGAGATTCACAGTGGTATGATCCATCCCGCTGTCCCACAAAGGTACAAGATTGATTACAGTTAACAGAAATAAACTACGATAAAGCAAGCACAGTTAGGAGCTATCCGTTGTACGTAATATGGAACACGGAGAACACACACAACAAAAAAACAAACTATAATAACTAAGCGTCTACGAAGCGCTATACGTCCGAAGACCGACGCCGTTTAAACGGGGGTTCGGGAGCTAGTGATTTCGCGGCCTTCCGATGCGCCACTACACGACGATGCAAAGCGGAACATCCCGGAAAGTCACACGAGTGGCGAAAACGACAACATAAGAATTGGGAGGAGCAACGACCGGCATTCCAGGAGTGGCAAAGCGTGGACGACGACGGAGTACCCGACGCTTCAACGACGTCAGCGGGGCGAGACGGCTTGGTCGGAGAGACTGACTGGACAGGTGGAGTGACTGTGGGATGCTCGACAGAGACGCAGCCCGAGACATAAAAATGAAACAATTCGGGGTTCAGGTGAGACCAGTCAGTGAGTTTGTAAGCTGCGGCTCGCCAACGAAAAGCACGATCGTAAGCTAGCCAAGCAGAACCGGAAAATTGCTGGGCTGTACGCATGATCAACAACTGGTATTTGAGTAAATCGGTCACCCGAGTAGGGTAATAGGCTGTCACAACGAGCGTGTAAACTGTGAATGCTTGCATCCAAGAAAGGATGTCCGTAATTGCTTTGCGCCGTTTGGTCGGCCGAAGGATGAGCTGGTCGCCAACGAGTGTAAAACCCGGAGGTTCGGGTTCGACATGGTCTTCCAAGAGTGAGGCTAATTCAATAAATTCTCCGGAGACTATCGCAGCAACTATCTTGGGAGCGACGGGAGGGATGCCGGGACCCACAACAAAGGGGGGGGGGATAGCAGCTGGAAACGCCCAAGCGCTAGCGGAGGACAGATAACCTGGGGCAAACGACGCCGGAAGAACGCTACCGGGACCGGCGACCGGGTAGTTACTAGTAAACAAAGATGGCGTACCTGGAATGATAACTTGTGATGTTTGTCCTGGAGGAAAGGAAGCACTGTAAGGCTGAAATCCTGGAGTTGTAGCAGCCCTCTAGGGTACTGGAGGAAGATTTGACGATGAACCAACATATGGACCCATCGAGGGCGCCTGAACTGACAGGGGTTGCGGAAAGTTCCCCGAGTGAAAGTTTGACCATGGTCCGGGTTGACGTTGAGCTGGAACGGCCATTGCTGGTAAAGCAGGAGGCAACAACGGAGATGGCACTCGAGCCGGGAAGATGGGCGAAGAGAGCAAGCATGAGGCGTAAAGATGTGACGGCAAAGCTGAAATAGTCGAAGCGAGCGTCGAAGCGACAAGCTGTGGAGTTTACACAGACGTCGTAATGACGGTTGGAACCAAGGAACTCGAGGCCGCCTGCGAAGGCGACGTAGGCGAGGCCATTGCAACTTCAGGGACAGAAGACGGTGAACTTGAAACACGAGTACGGGAGGACCTTGCTGAGCGATGCATAGCAGCGAACGAACAGTTAGCAACTGGCTAGGCGCAGGGTACGTGATATTTATACTGACCTAGGGGGCTACAAAGCCCGGTACGCAATCCTCAGTCACGTGACTAAGCAGAGAGCCCTGTTCGGCATTAACTTCCTTTATTGAACCAATAAATACATTTAAAATTAGCAAAAGGCCAATTGCTTAGCTGTCGTTAAAATAAAATTAGCAAAGGGACAACACCCAATTGCTAAGCTGTTGCCAAATTCAAATTAGCAAAGAGTCTACACCCAATTATAAGCTGTCCTTAAACTAAAATTAGCAAAAAGACCACATAAATTCCAAAGCTGTCCCCAAATTCAAATTAGGAAACAGACTACACCAAATGCTAAGCTGTCGTTAAAATAAAATTAGCAAAGAACCACACACAATTGCTAAGCTGTTGTCACATTTAAAATCCCATCCCATTTAGGATCCCACCTAATTGCTAAGCTGTCGTGAAAAAAATAGCAAAGGAACCACACCCAATTGCTAAGCTGTTGCAAAATTCAAATTAGCACAGGGACTAGACCCAATTGCTAAGCTGTCGTTAAAATATAATTAGCAAAGGACCACACCCAATGCTAAGCTATCGTTAAATTTTACAACTTGAGTTCTTGCAGTTTGCTGCAGCTTGCTGTATTAGCTAGCAAATGTTCCCACTACACGACTAATGTTCTTACATATCCAGCTTAGCAGGAGGGTCACTCAGACCCAGTTCGCTTTATGGAGCCCAAAAATATTGACATGAAGCTATGTAACTATGTATCTCATATTCTTGATTTGATAGAGTCACTGAACACACACAAAGGCAGAGCTCTTAACTGCCAAACTGCAGCTATTATCCCACTTTGTAATGGTATTTTTTTTTTAAAGAAATAATCTGTGTTATTATTAACCATTACTCAGGTCTGATTACTAAAGAAGCACTTCTTTAGTCCTCTTCACTGCAAGCCGAGTCGGCTGACATAAATAAATTGTGCATGTTAATGCAAATTTCTCTAATTTTTTCCCCAAAATACCATTGAGAAGCGAAGCTAGATTACGCTCTAGGAGGGCGTAAACATTCATGTATTTGAGCTTTGCTTGACCAATTTCTTTTTTTATCTTCAAAGAAATTAGTCGGGCTGGACCCAGGGCCGTCGCTAGAACGTTAATTGGAGGGGGGGTGCCTATTCATATATTCATGTTTTGCTAGACAGATTTCTTTTCAAATTGAGAAATTTGAATTTGATTTGAAAAGAAACTCGTCGGGCAGAACATGAATATGCCCCCCCCCCTCCAATTAACGTTCTAGCGACGGCCCTGGCTGGACCTAAATAGATGAATTTAGTTTAGTATAGTTTTAGGTTAGTTTCATAACTTCGGTTAGGTACATCTACACACGAATGACATCATGAATGCAAGTGAACTAATGGAACCCTAAAATAGAATATTATACAGAGAATACAGTTACAATAAAAGTAATAACAGAGAAATGTCATTATTGAAAGTTTCATAAAATATATAACACTCCCATTTTTTCCCTGCATCTAGCTTTCCTCATTACATGGCAGGGGTAGTGTACTAGTTTATCATCATCAAGAGTTTCCGAGCTTAATGCCAGGGCCGTAATGAGGACAACATAGAGGATCAAAAAAGAAATGAATAAATAAAGGCAAATGATTTAAAATTGCACAGGATTGCAAACTGTAGAGTTGACTTCGTCAACGACATGATGCAAATACACATCGTGAGAACGTGCTTAGCTTGAAAGGATTTTTATTATGCGAAATGTTAAGTTTTGATTATGCGGAATGTCAAGTTAAAAATTAACCAACAGTTTTCAGCGAAGGAAATAGTATAAAATAATTTTTAAATGCAACATGGCTGATCCAGTTTGTCGTCCACATTTGTCAAAATATTACCGAAAATCTTACGAGTTACGACAGCAGGCTAATCCTGCCTTACTGTAAGGCTGATTCAATTACGGTTGTCTTTCCAAAACCTTAAACTGTGAACTATTTAAATTGTTATCGCCTTATCGTAATCAATAAATATTATGCGACGTATTCAATGCTAGAAAATCTTCATTGCCAGATCATAACTATTTTTATTTTTTTATTTGTGCGTGACTAGAGTTATTCTGTGATTTCCTGCAATCTGATTGCATGGTTGCCACAAGCGGGCAGCTTTTTACGATATCTTGGCCCGCGGGCCAAAAGAGTTATTTTATGAAGCAAATCCAGGAGGGAAGCGAAACTTCTAAACTAAATAAAAGTATCCAAAAGCTAACCCCCGCTCAACAATACTAAAGGAAAAAAACCGAATTAACTTCATTGTAAACGAAGTTTACAGCCCGAAACGTACTTTACAGCGGCCAAAATGCGAAACGAATCTTTTTTCACCGATCAGAACAATGTTGTTGCGGTTTGTATAAAAATGCTCGTGAATATACACAGCCAAAAAATACACTTTAAACAGAAATCGAAGACGTGTAATTTATCTCAACTCTTTTATGAAGAATACCATAAGCAGTTGATATTTAGTAAGTTTATATCGATATTTCTGAGATAGCTACGACTTAAATTATAACGTAAATTTAAATTAAGTGTTCCTTTTGATCGTGGATTCTTTGTGCTCACAAACATACTCCAGCTTGCTCATTAGCAAGTTCAATCGTAGATTCGTCTGAGTTAGAACTATATCATGTTTTCCGAGTCCTCAGTCAATGGATCAGCAACAGCATCTACAACAAACCGTGCCAGATTGTTGTCATGTACAACTTCCCTTTTCTTATTCTCCTATGATTCTATCTCGCAGTCGTTCTCCCTTACATTAAGAATGAGGTAAGGGCTCATATAATTTTCATGTAAACCTGATACTTCTTTAACATAACAGTGTTGCATATACAAAAACTGTTTGTTTTGTTGAACTCTACTTACTGCAAATCATAAGTTCGTTTCTGCTTTTCTTGCCCTCTCTCGATTCTTTTAGCGACTAGTTTCCTGAGAATATCTTCCTTTTCTGTACTATTCGACGTATTTGGCTGGACTTCGTGCCATACTAAAGGAATACCGAATAGTTTTCCGTGCAGGATAGCGTCATCCATGCACGCGAGTTGTGGCGAGACTTTCGGAAAGCGTAAAAAACACGAGCCGCAGGTGAGTGATTTTTTACGCTTTCCGACAGTCAAGCCACAGCTCAGTACATAGATTTGACGCTATCCTGCACGGAAAACTATTCGGTAATTGTTTTATAAAATAACTACAGTGAAATAACGCTTAACATTTTTCAGGCCGTTCATGAAGTACGCAATTCTCCCGCCATCAAATGTAGCTTTCTCGGCATTCGGCCGTAAGCTAAAACACAATTTTAGAACTTTTCCCACAACTTTTTTGTTTTTATTCTTTTGCTCTAAATCTTGGTGAAAATATAGTCCTTTAACAGCGACACAAAATTAATATCGAACCGAAGAGCATATGTTGTAAAAAACCAACTTCATGAAAGGCCAAAAGTGGCGGATATGTAAGTTTCATTTTGTATTTTTATGTAAATAAAAAATAAAAAAAAGACGAGCATACAGCACATTATAAACGCATGACAACATAAATGATTATAGTTTCTTTACTTTGTGCTTTGGTATTTGACTTTCCTTTATTCTCTGCTAATTTCAAAAGCTAGTTGAAATGGTTTTTGTCGGCAATTTAAAACCCGTAAAACAACCTTGAAAATACGAAGCGATCTCAACTTTCAAAGTTCCCTTGCAGGATTGCCTCATCCTAACTAATCCGATAAGTAACTTTAGTCCGTCTCTTTTCGGTTCCAAACAATTCACTTTTGACTCAAAATTACTACTTTGATCCGTCAACAGGACCGAGAATATTCCATGTTAGCAAAACTTCCTCCAGGGCTCGCGTCACCGTAACCGCTTCTTGATTAGGTAAAGCTGCTACCTCAGCATACGTCGTATAATAACCAACGACTGGTGAAATGTATTTGAGGTAGCTGAGTCAACAATATTTTGTTGTGCATTGAAGGCCTTCTTCTATGTAATTGACAGGGATATACCAACTAGGTGGGTGGGTGGGTAAATCGATTGAAATTTGGTAAACCAAAAATATCACCTGAATTGATTCTGTCCGTTAATCAAAACTCTGCATACAAACACCCCGAAACAGAGAAATGATTCAAAAATACTGAAATTGGTATTTTCTATGTGAAATGTGGCAGCTGAAGCAAACATGTTTAGTGTTCTGTTTGATAATCAGTCTGTGTTCTACAATACACCAAATGAAATCTTACTTTTTAATGCAAAGCAGAAGTGAAATCCCTAACTCTTTGATCCATACAACATATGTTGATTGGTTTACTTTAAGGTTAAGAACTTCATTGGGTTTAGGTGTTGGGGATTAATTGATCTAATTTTTGGCATTGTGGAATGTGAAACATGGAATTATCACCAGAGAGTTGAGACCATTCTTCACAAAGTAGTCTGGATGAAAAGGGAGGAACTGAGGATGTGCTGCAAAATTTTATCAATGTTATAACTGAATTATATACAAAAAACAGGGGAAAATTTTCTTACATAAACACATGTAAATTCAACTTGCTGGACTGTCATATAAAGTGAGACAGCCTATTAAAAGCTCATTTTACATGAAATGACGTTGCCTTGCCTCGTTATGCTTTGACAGCGACATTCTAATGACAAACCCCAAACTTCTGACTACTTCTCAGAAAAATAATATTAGTGTTAGCCGACTGTTAGGCAAGATTAAGGATTTCATACTCAGCCCAATTCCCAGATGTGTCATGAAAAGACTTAGCCGGACTTTTCCATGGCAGAAATATACACGAGTCAAAGCTTCGAGTGGCTTTCGCTTCAAATTCGATCCAATATTTTAAGTTTTTCTATTAATTCAGAAAGCGAACATTTAAACAGTTCTTTTTCCATACAGGAGCACAGGACGATGTCAAATATTATCGATATCACTGTTTGTAAATAAATATGAAACACAGTATATGACTTACACAATACGTTCCCAGTAGAAAATAGGGTAAAGAATGCGAATAGCCACCAATTGCTGTTCGTAACAATATATTTTTCACAACATAAAGGCAATAAACACACAATACAAAATATATATCTTTTACACTCCTTGTGAAAAAATACGCTGACTCAGCATTTCTAGTTACCTGGCGTTGCACGTTTACTCCCGGCAAACACCGGGAGATTTTGTAGTGTTCCGGTTCGATAATTTATGGCAACGCAAGGATACGAGGATAGGTGTAGATGCGAATGAGGACTCTAGTGCCATTCCTAAAAAATTGGCCGCAGCATTGCCTATGGCTACTTCTGCAAACAGTGATGACCAAACCTACTCAGAAATGAAGTATAATTGTAAGTTATACGAGACTTATCTTAAGTTGAAGTTTGACGGTAATTCAACGAAGTGCTTGGTTACGGAGTTAAGGAGTCACGGGAGATATGCGCGTGAAGCAAGTCAAATCACACTTTATAGCTGAAGTATCATGACATCTATCTAGGGCGGGTAAATAGACAAATGCATAGAATTTGAGAAATCCAGGGTGGAAAGGTCACTCCCTAGCTCCGTAACTAAGCCTTTCGTAGAATTACCATCAAACTTCAACTTAAGGTAAGTCTCGTTTAACTTACAATTCTACTTCATGATTGGTTACTGTCGCTAAAGAGTCACGTGAGACTTCAAAGCGTCATGAACACAACAGAGCAACAAGTGCATAATAATTTCTATTGAAATACGCAACGAGCACGGTATCTGGGAAGCGAGCATTTTCAAGTGAAGGTCGTGTCAAGACATATGTGCGTAGCACAATGACTGAAGTACGTGATAACCATCATAGGGTCCTGAATGTCAAGTACAGAACTGATAAAATAGACCTAAAACATATTGCAAAACAATTCGTTCACATAAACGAACGTAGGATTAGGCTTTTTGGTAAAATTTAACATGCATGTCAGAATATATAATGACACAAATGTGCATTTGTATATACATATAATGATAGTTGATCTGTTCCTGATTCATCCATTAAGTATTAACAAAAATATAATTGAAAACTATACCGTTCATGCATTGCATCTAATATTTGTCTCATGCATGATTCGCTAATAATGAACAGGCTTTAATGAATTACGATGAAGGGGGAGGTGGCAAGGAACATAGATACATCCCGTCGTCGCACGTACCCTTTAAAATGGTGATCCCTCCAATTTTTAAGATCTTCCGCGGCCTATGACCGTCAGAGTCCAGCATATCGGCCCCAAAACCCTAACTCTGTGTTTTTCATGGCAATATATAAGAAATTTTAAAACAAACGTTTGTTAACATTCATCAATTTTTCTTCATGGTTGTTTTTCGTTTTAACATTTTTACTTTTTTTAATCGAAACTTGCTACAAGACCTAATGTAAATTATTCTACTGACGAAAATTTTTCCTACGTCTTCTGAAAAATGATCGGTAAAAATTTGTAATTGTTTTCAGGTTGTTAATTTGGGAAGAGCAATAATTACATACGGCAACAAAGGAACCGATGGATATTTAAAAAAGCAGTTAATAAAATTGTTATTCACTTGCAGCAGCTGAGCGCTTGATGTCTATACAGTTGCTACACTCGATCTTCATTTAAAGAATAACTTGACATCAGTAGAAGACTTTGGGGTAAGTTCCATTCAAATTTTCTGTTTTGCTTTTCATGAACAGCGGTTACGTGACCACTCTGCTTTTATGTAGTCCACCGTCATAATTGTACGTGTCGTCAAAAGCAATCGTCATTTAAAGAAAATTTTGGGCAATCAGAAATATAACTCAAATTCAATTTTAACAAACAAGTTTAAATTTTAACATATCACCAGTTTGGAGTAAATCACGCAAACATGTTAAAAAATAATCTCATTCTGGCCTCCATGTGCAAAGCAAAGCCGTTACAATCTGCATATTGGCTGTAAAGAACAAGTTGTTGCATCTAAAAATCATTTTGAATAGAGACGTATCTGATAATGTTCTTTAGGACATGCTGCATTATAATTTCTCCCAACGATTGGGAAGGTCCCATAACGCAAAAAAACCCAAAAATATCTTGCGCCGTTTTTTGTTAAATGTTGTCATGATTCGAGATTGGTTGTCATGGTGCTACGTGTTTTATACATCTTCCAGGCTTACAAAACGTGATACTCCTTGTTTTCCGTATCAGTTACTTTACGCGCACTCTGTTTTTTTTTCAAACGACTCCTCCGTCTTATGCACGCTTTAGAGTCTGTGTTTTCCATATTTTACAATTAACGGACTCCGTGCTTTCTTTATTTGTACTCCGTGTTTTCCAATTATCTGGCGTCAGACTCCAGCAGATCTGCTCCAACTCTAAACTCCGTGTTTTTCATGGCAAACATAAAACAAACGTTCATTAAAATTCATTAGTTTTCCTTCGTGGATTTTTTTCGTTCACGGTTTCTTTTTCATACTTTTACTCGAAACCTACTGAAAGACCTAATATAAATAATGAAAACTTTTTCTACTTTTTCTGTAAAATGATCCGTAAAAATTCGTAAATGTTTTCAGGCTGTTATTTGGGGACGAAATAATTACATACAGCAACAAGGTACAGATGGATATTTATAAACGCAGTTAATAAAATTGTTATTCACTTGCAGCAGCTGAGCGCTTGATGTCTATACAGTCGTTACATACAGAAAGATAAACTTCGAAGAAAAAACATGAGATCAATGAAAGATTTTGGGCTAAGTGTAAGTATGGTAAGTTAAATTCTAGCGTTTTGCTTTCACGCACAGCAGTTTGTTTTTACGCCACTATTCTGCTTTTGGCCCGACAGTTGCAGGGTTAGTTCACCGTCATAATTATACATGTCGTCAAAAGCAACCGCCTTTGAAAGAAAAACTTGGCAGAATCGAAAATTTCAGCAAAGATTTTGAGATGTTATGCCAAATTCAAGTTTTAACCTATCAAAAGGTTAGAATGAAACAAGCGAACGTGTTAAGAATTGATGTGATTCTGGCATCCATATGTAAAATGAAATGTTTAGAAAATGTTTCCTTTGTAATTATTTACACTGTCAGTTAATATTTTCCTTCGCGATTAAAACGATACGTTCCTCGAGGTTACACAATTTCTAAAAAGGTAATTTTCTTAAGGCCTACTGCGTAAGAGTTGCCTCTGGGGAGTTGTTAATTATATTAGATAAACGAATATAAATTATGCATGCACACAGCTAATTTTGGATGTTTGCGCAGCGTTTTGAATGGCTTACGCTCAAGCAATATGATACGTGTTTATTTATTACTCATATTAAGCACGCTACCACAGAAGTTTCAATTTCAATCATATAAACTTGATGGCCAAAATTCTCATATAAACCTGAAATTTTAGACTGACGGATGTTTTAGTCTTTTGCGCTATAATTATGATTTTTGGTGGTTTGATATTTTCCTGCCAGATTGTGTGTATGTGCATTAAGCAGTTTCGTCGAACATGGCTGATGGCTAATGTTTGATGCAAAATATGTGCTAATGGCTCCAGCAAGCACATCTTAAAATCATGCATTACAACTCATCCGCGCTTGCTGCACGTTACACTTGGGACAAGAGCTAGTTAACGTCCTCTCAGTTAAGTCGTGTCCCTTTGATAAAATGATAATGAAAACACTTGCATCTTTCAAATGTACCCGTTGACTGTATTTGAAATTAATTTAGGATAAACGCTTAATTACGGACTTGAATGATGTAACTATTTTAAGATCGCTCTCTTTAATAATTTTTCTGTCCAAAAAATCCGCATTTTTAGGTAAACTTACTCACCATTGAATTGAGTGGAGATACCAGCTACTCATGAGCTATACAAATTTAACCTGTTAGCTTGTCTGAAAAGGTTTCTATAAAATCTACAATACTAAATACATCACGTATTGTCGATCATTTTCAATTTGAACTACGGTTTAGCAAGTTACCTAACTGCACTTCTTGTGAGTTTCAGTTCCTGATGAACTGCTTCAGTATTTGTACGCTAATTTTTGTCTGGATCGCAACAACCCAACCGGGAGAAAGCTTGGCATGTGGAGAAGTCAGATTTCAAAAAAGTGCACAAAAATATCTTGCAAACCACGTCATGGAAACAACACAGGTGGACAGTGAAAAAAAATGTGCATTTCGTTGCGCTGCAAATAAATCGTGTACGTCGATCAATTACAAAACAGAAGGTAGCCATAAAGGTAGATGTGAGCTCAACAATAAGACAGTTGATGAAACAGATGATGTTGATGAGAAAATAGATTGTCAGGAATTCAACCATCTTGCTGTCATCGCACGAGTTAGTATGCAATATAACATATTGACCTTTATGCACTTTATTATTCGGATTGCTGACATTGAAGTAGGCTTTTGCAGAATGCATGTCAAGGATAGTTTAGTCAAGTAAATCATTGCCTTAATTATATCTACACATACATGTACCTACATGATAAAATTTACATGAAAAAAAAGTTATATTGCTTGCTGCAGAAATATTCTGCATAAACCTCGTTATCCATACTAGCTTGACAATATCTTCAACTGAGAACGAAAAACATATTTCCTAAGGAAACCTTACAGGATACGATTCACCTATTCATAGATTCCTCAACATTCAGATCCAAAAAATACTCCATCGCAAGGAACAAGTAAGTCTGGAGATAGAACTTGACTACTACTGCACGTTATCAATAATTGTATATTAAATAGCCCATTTGCAAATCAAAGTAGCATTTATGACGAATTAATATTACACCTTTAACAACTAAATTATACATTACATTCATAGAGATAAAGGGCAAACTATGTATTCTCATATCAAAATCAAACTATTGTCATTGCATGCAGTATAGACGCTGTCTACGAGTGTTCAGCAAAATAATCAAAAAGCAATTGAATGAACAGTTCAGCGAATAACTCTTAAAAATACTGTGTGCGACCAAATATTAATCATGTGTGTTACAAAGAATTTAACTTATTTATCACGTATCTTTGTTTTAGCAAATTCACCACAGTCAGCACAAACAGCATATGCATCAATGTCCACTGCACGAAGAGGTAAAGAGAAATATGTAACGTAGTCTTTTACTACACACGTTTAAAACGCATTCGTTTTACAACGTTTGCTACTCAATATGAACTTAGATGAAACGGAAACACTAAAATTAATACATAAAATCCAGTGATAAAAATTCTAACCTGACTTATTATTTATTATCTTTATTTTAGCAGCCCAAACAACAAACACAAAAAAGCATATGTCTACTACGCCAACTGCAGGTAAAGCAAAAAATGAAGTATTTTCTTTCAACAGTCTTTTCAACAGCTTTCGTTTAATAACTATACACCTCAGTCTCATGTTGAGATGAACAAAATTACCGCAGTATTAAATTTGATAGATCCAGAAATCTTGACTCTAAGAATTACTCTTATGCTAGCAAGTGGGGCCAAAATTACAATAATTTTCATGCTAAAAAATCAGAAAAATATATGTAAGAAGAAAATTTATTTTAAAATTAAATAATTAAGTTTTTGAAAGAATTTAAACTGACTGTACCAAAGAAATAATATACTGATATCACATCTTGCAGAGCACTGATGAGGTCAGTATTTTGGTCCAAAAAGTCAATTTGTTACGGTTTTCAAAAATTTTTTTGTCTGTACCGGCAGTACTTTGACTAATCAGTTTTCCAGTTTTCTCGCACACATGGTATGATACCAATTACATTATTCAATTGTTTTGGGTCTGGGAAAATATATTGATTTAGTATATTTTTTTAGTAAATAATGGTTTTTAAGCGTTTTGATTGGTTGCCTACATAGTAAATATAAGGCATTATTTACCATTTGGATTTTTTTCAAAATGGCCAGTGTAACAGGAGTTATGACCCCCCAAAGTTTGCCTACCGGCCATAGTGCCTAGGAAATCAATATGCCGTTCCTTTCACTAGGAAACCCTACAAAAATTTTCTACGAGGGGGCTATATTTTCTAGGAAGTACGGCCCTCGGAGGGGCCAAATTTCCTAGATAAAATATTGCCAGATGGCATTTTAGAGGGGGGGCTACTTCTTGGGACACCGGCAATGAATGTCGTACGCGTTTTGATGTTTTATACTTTTGCCAAAATTATCAAATGGAAGAGAATTGCATTAATACAAAGTCAAAAAGTATAAAGCACATTGATGATAGACTTTTTTTAAGATATTTATAAAAAAGTGCATTTTATACATGTTTTACTAAAGAAATTACATTAAAACAATTATTCGGCTCAGGCTCAGTGATTATGGTAAATATTGACCAATAATCACTTTGCCTTTGGCGAATAATTGTTAAATATGAATAGGACAGATAAGCGCAATATAATTATTATACAGAGTGTCCCAGAAAAAGGTGACACTATAGAAATTATCTTATTGTTTTTAAATCGCTCATAAACGCGCATGATTACACACCTGGGAATTTAATGAAATTATTTTACACTCAAGCATTTTAAAACGTTTCCGCTTCGTTCGAATATTTTAACGCCCGAGTCAAGCAAAACGAATACACTAATAAACGGTTTGCCTTTTATTTTACACGTAACAGCAATTGATTAACTTAATGTTAAAGCTATGGGCCGTGCCCTTCAACATGTCCCCCATTTCTTTCGACACAAAGAATTGTTCGCCTGTGCATTCCGCGCATCACATGTCGAATAATTTCGGGCTGCTGCCGTAAAGCGCTGAATTCCTCGATTATCCTCTGGCCTAGCACATCCATGTTCTCGGGAGAAGTTGTAAACACTTTACTCTTGAGATACCCCCACAGAAAAAATCACGAGGGGTTAAATTAGGCGAGCGAGGCGCCCATTCCACATTATCTTGAAGCGCAATGACACGATTCTCTCCAAATACTTCATTGAGGTGATCCCGGACTTCAATGAGGCGATGAGCTGGAGCGCCATCTTGTGCCCACCAAAGGCAAATACCTCGAAATAATCCCTCCAAAAATTGATTGTTAAAGTGCATGGCAAGTTGCGGAAAAGCAAACTCGGTCAGCATTCGTAGATATGTCAGGCCGTTCACGTTCCCATCAAAAAGGTAAGGCCCCAAAATTGCATCATTGCCGCAGAGTGCTGCCTAGATGGTGAGTTTGGCTCGAGAGTTTGTCCTTTCAAAGTTAAATGCCGGTGGATTTCCTTTCGGTGCATACTCGTCGCGCACATTATGAGATTATAACTTCTCCATTCAAGGTAAATCCAGCTTCATCTCCGATAATAATGCTTTGCAAAAAATTTTTCTTCCGACAGCGTTCGTTAAACCAATTTGAATAGCGTAGCTGACGTCATTAGGAAGTAGCTTGTGTGGTACGTGCATTCGGTAAGGATGCCATCGAATGTCCAGTTTTGTAATCCTGTTGAAGCTTGATTTCGAAACTGCAACAGCATTACGAGCGCTCGCTCGCGCCTCGCGGGGTTTCTTCTAACAGTTCTCTTACAGCGGCAATGCTGGCTTCGTTTCGAGTAGTCCTTCGCCTTCCTGAATTAGACTTGTTACGGTAAAGGCTTGTTCCTGTGTTCTGATATTTTCTGACGTTTTTTAAAATCGTATTTCTGACAGGTGGATTCCGATCTGGAAATCGGATTCTAAATTCGTTTTGCACTGCGATTACATTTGATATTAGAGTAAATTGTGTTACAACAAATACTCGTTGCTCTGTAGTCAATTGACCCATTATTGTTACTACAACTGATCGTATGATTTACTTCACAAGTTGAATTTTATGGTAGTAGGAGTTATTTCAAATTCCAGAAGCAAAAGTTATGCACCTGTGGGCTTAGCGTAGTGCTTAGGCATTCATATTATAACAATAGGATAATTTCTATAGTGTCACTTTTTTCTGGGAAACTCTGAATAATCACAATATAATTAAGTATCTGTAGAGGTTTCCAAGTCCGCCATATAAAAAAATTATTACCTAAAATCATGTGTGAAATTTCAGCCCATATTATCAATTATCTTCGTATAGCAACTTCGCCACAGTCAACACAAACAGCAAATGCAGCAATGTCTGCTGCACCAACAGGTAAAAAACAAAATTGAGTCCTTTATTAAGAATACAACTGTGATAAAAGTGTCGAATAATATTGCATCCTACAATTTGTTAACACGGTACCGGATCCGCATGGACACGTTATGAAATTGGATAGCATGAAGATGAGTGTAGCATTTAAATCTATCATAATATAAAGAATTTAAAAGCAACTTATCATAGAGAAAGTGGTATAAATAGATATTACTGCAAACTGACGAACCTGATGTCGTGACCATTTTCAGGAACGCCGGAACGAAGGTAGGGCAAAGGGGGGCAATGCAGATGGCAAGGGCAAATTTGGTCTTATGTCGGTTATGAATTATATTTATAAAGTGGTCGACGTAAACCCGCAAATCAGTAAACCAAGAAATTCTATATGCAGTAGTAACAATTTCGCTACAAATAGTTGACAATAAATGGTTTACAATGCTAAGATGATACGGTTCCGTCCACATATATACATATATAAAGTATACTTTATAAAAGGGCACTTTTGCCCCCCCCCCCTGCCCCCCTTGAGAAAGGGCAAGGGGGGTGAGGCCCCCCTTTCCGGCGTCCCTGAGTCCATTTTCATTCGGGACGACTGTATAAATTGAGTCCCAATTAGCAAATGCAATGCAGCGTATTTGCATGAAGTCACTTAATAAACCTCATCGCGCGTGTTAGCAGATATAAAACGCTTTACTCCTGTATTACATACAATGCAGAAAATCCTGTGTGGACAAGAACTTTAAAACCAGTTTAACAATTATATTTCTTAGAAACATTGCCACAGTCAAGTACAGCAGATGCAACAATATCTACTGGGCCAACAGGTAGAAAAAAAAAATGTATAGTTTTTACCATGACTATCATGTAGTAGTTATTTTTCCAGCTACTTTCGTTTCACGAAGTTTTTAAGTCCACCATATAACAAAATGAATAACTAAAATCATGTATGAAATTTCATCCCATTTATCAATTATTTTCTTATAGCAACTTCGTCACAATCAACACAAACAGCAACTGCAGCAATGTCTACTGCACCAACAGGTAAAAACCAAACAAAATCGAGACTTTTAGTAATAATACAACAGTGATAAAAAGTGGCTAAATGTTGGAATTGTTATGTGTTGTCGCAACACTATTCACAAATCATAAATTGTTTTCCAAATATTTTAAATCCCAAATCACAATCACACGCCCATATGGTTCTCCATCCCTCATACACTGAGATCGCACGTGAACACACACTAAAACTCTTTCAACTTACAATTATATACATTATGATTACTTTTTCTGCACACAAGTAATGTCTCAAAATTAGTGTCGTCATGATAACATAATTAACGAACGAAAATGTTTGACACAAAATATTGTATTCTATACACTCCATTTACACGGTAGCGGAACCGCATGGTCACGATATAAAATTGGATAGTTTGAGAATGAGTGTAGCACTTAAATTTATCATAATATTATAGAATTTAAAAGAAACTTATCATAGAGAAAGTAGTGAATAAATATTACTACTAACTGACCGAACCTGATGTCGTGACCATTGTGATTCAGTACTGTGTAAACGGATCCCAATTAGCAATGCAATGCAGCGTATTTTCGTAATTACGCGGCCACGACAAATTTGGCGCCAGTCTGAAACATGCGTTTTGGTTGCCGTCAATCAAAATTACGATAACTACCGAATAGAATCCGATCGACGGTCGACTGTTTTTTCAGTATTTTTTGAAGTATACGGCACGAGTCGTCGATCGGATTCTATTCGGTAGTTATCGTAATTTTAATTGATGGCAGCCAAAACGCATGTTTCAGACTGGCGGCAAATTTGTCGTGGCCGCGTAATTACGAAAGGCGCTGTAATACATTCGAACGCGCGTTTTATCACACATAAAATGCTTTACTCGTGTATTACATACAGTACAGAAAATCCTGTGTGGACAAGAAATTAATACCCAGTTTATCTTTTACTTATCAGTTTACCAATTATCTTGTGTTAGAAACATTGCCACAGTCAAGACAAACAGCAGATGCAACAATGTCTACTGGGCCAACAGGTAAAGACAAAAAAATTACCATGACTATCATCGTAGTAGTTATCTTTCCAGTTACTTTCATTTTGTGAAGCTCTCAAGTGCGCCATATAATTAAAATTAGTACCTTAAACCATGTATGAAATTTCATAATAAAAGTAAAAAAATGTACTTTTTATCATAATTATCATGCAGTAGTTATGTTTTCAACTGCTTTCGTTTTATGAAGTTTTAAAGTCCGCCATATAATAAAATTAATACTTAAAACCATGTATGAAATTTCAGCCCATATTATCAATTATCTTCGTATAGCAACTTCGCCACAGTCAACACAAACAGCAACTGCAGCAATGTCTGCTGCGCCAACAGGTAAAAAAATCGAGTCTTTTATTAATAATACAACTGTGATAAAAAGTGACGAATAATATTGCAACCTACGATATGCTTAAACGGTACCAGATCCGCATGGTCACCATATAAAATGGGATAGTTTGAAAATAAACGCGGCCCACGCGATAAAAATTCCCGTATTTCCGTGACGTTACAAAAACACGGGCGTGTTTCTAGCGTTATACCAACACGACTTTTTCGAGCTTTCCAACAATCAGGGCCCATTTTTTTAAAATGCTATTTTATAATGTGGCGTATTTGAAGTCACTTATTAATACACTCGAACGCGCATTTTATCATACTTAAAACGCTTTACTCGTGTATTATATATACATATTGTGCAGAAAATCCTGTGTGGACAAGAAATTCAAATCCAGTTTATAATTTATCTTTTTTAGAAACATTGCCACAGTCAAGACAAACAGCAGATTCGACAATGCCTACTGGGCCAACAGGTAAAGAGAAAAAATGTATAGTTTTTATCATGACTATCATGTAGTAGCTATTTTTCCAGCTGCTTTCGTTTTGTTATAAAGACCGCCATATAATGAAATGAATACCTAAAATCATGCATCAAATTTCAGCCCATTTTATGACTTATCTTCGTATAGCAACTTCGTCACAGTCAACACAAACAGCGACTGCAGCAATGTCTGCTGCGCCAGAAGGTAGGAAAAAAACAAAATCTAGACTTTTATTAATAATACAACAGTTTTAAAAAGTTTCCAATAATATCACTTTCTATACCCCGTATGAAATTGGATAGTATGAAGAACAGTGTAGCTTTTAAATTGATATCAATATTAAAGAATTCAAAAGCAACTATAGACCAATTGCGATCCTTAGTAACCGCGCCTTCTTGCGACGTAGATACGACCCAGCCGGCACACGACGTCGTTTCGACGTCAGAATTTCGTCGAAATGAAGTCGAGACGTCGTTCGACGAAATATCGACGTCGTTTCGGCGTCACTTTGACGACCCATAATAGACAGCCTACAATCAACGTTGTTTCGACGTCATTCTGATAACGAGTTCTTGACGTTACGAAAAAGACGTTGTTTCGACGTCATTCTGATAACGAGTTTTTGACGTTGCAAAAACGACGTTGTTTCGACGTCATTCTGATAACGAGTTTTTGACGTTGCAAAAACGACGTTGTTTCGACGTCATTCTGATAACGAGTTATATGATGTGGACAGTATCTTGACGAGACTTTATCATCGAACGACAAACATAATTAATTTAAGTTTCTGAAAACGTTCTCTGATCGTAAAATTTATTTTAACACGAGCTTTCGACTGCAGTCTGCAGTCTTCGACAGGTAAAGTATTAAAGTAATGCATTACTTTGCTTGTCGAAGACTGCAGACTGCAGTCGAAAGCTCGTCTTAAAATAAATTTTACGATCAGGGAACGTTTTCAGAAACTTATATTATGAATCCTGGTCGCGCATCTAGCATTTTTAATATAATTAATTTATTATGAGGATCACGCTTGTTTGGTCCTTCTGTCTTCTAAGAGGTCCGCCAACTGTGACAACCAATTGGAAGTCAGGACAGATGAATTAATTTTAATAAAAATTTGTTATGCTGATAAAGTAACAGATACTGTATAGTGAGGACGACTTTTATGGCATCTTTAATAAAACTCTGCCTGTTTTAATATTGCGAAGAATTTAAATTGAAGATGACGACATCTACATAAAACGGTATGTTTTGTATGATTGTTTTGGTGTTAGTATTTTAATAGCAGACAACAGCAGCGTGCATGATATATTTTGACATGTTTCCATTTCCCCTGTTCGGCTGTCCACGATTCACGGACGTACTTAATGGACTTGGTACTATTTCGCGATATTTATAATCATTCGGGATGATGATATTTCAAATTTTTGAAGACCCCGAATTGTCTTCCAATGTGGGTACTTTTATAGAAACAACGAAACGCTTTTACTCGAAAAGTTGAGCGAGATCGTTTAAAAATGTCGCTTCTGTCTGCTGTAATTGCTGTTTGTTATCATTAGCTTTATTAATATTAGCGATGACGCTAACCTGGCTCAGTGTTTGAAGATAACATGAAAGTACATTTTAAAAGGACTGGCCGAGGTTTAGCTTAATATGTATTTTCTTAGAAAATGTGCTAAAGATTTCAAAACCACCGAAAGTGAAATTGCTGATTGCATTAAGAGATTTTAAAGTATGCACCGGATCGAAAAGGTGGCGAAAGAAAACATGCAAAACCCAAATATATGCCAAATGGCATCAAGTAAATAGTGCTGAGTAATTCTGCCGTCTTTTGAACATCCTGTTTTGTAAAATTTCCAGTAAAACCACTTAAAAAACACTGTAGAATATTCATACACTCTTGTGTGCTCCCGCCATTTTTCATTGTTTTTAATCGGCGCGTGTAGCTCTCACGGGATGTCGCGTCAGATTATTCAAAATTCGAATCTCCCGGAATACCATGCCTCGGGGAAAAAACCTAGGTTAAATATATATATATATATACTTATTCATTTTTGTTTTCTGTATATGTGAATAAATGTTTTTGAAAAACCTGGTCTACCTGGTGTTAATTTCTAGGTGAGAAAATTCACGTTTACTTAACGTAATGTTCGGCGTCAAATCAAGGTAGAAACATGCATGTTGAAGCAACGTCGACAATCCGACGTCGATTTCTAAACGTTAATTGAAACAACGTCAAATTCTCAACGTCGATTCCGTTTGCGTTTTCAACTCTTTTTCGACGTCGATTCGACGACATGCTTTGACGTTGTTTCGACGTCGTTTCAACGTCGCTTTGCCGGCTGGGGAGGCTTATTGTGCAAAAGCACTATTTTTCCTGTTTACTTTTTCCGAATTTAAGAACGCGAGTCGCTTGGTTTTACAGCATTTTTGGCTCGTTTTTTGCAAGTTTTTAGGTATTTTTCTCTTAGTTGGGTAAATCGTTATAATTGTTATCAGAATGGAAAGTTGTGTTTGTAATTGACGTGTTTTTGCTGTGTATTTTTAAACTTTTTTGTTGCCTAGCGCCTGTGGAATTGTCATGGAAAATATGAACATGAACTCAAGTAAGGTAACATATTTCATCAGTTTTTTGTAAAAAAAGTTTTTAGTTTTGCTGGCTCTGTAGACGGCTTGTTTTTAAACCCTGGGCCCGTTTATAGCTCGTTATTTTTTTGTATATCCGTATAAATATTGCATTTTTATTTTCCACGTTCATCAGCATTGATGATTTTTATGTTTTTTACGTGTTAAATTACAGTTTGATAGACTGAATATGAATGCAAAAGAACAAATATCAAGGCAAATTTAAGTTATGCCTTCATGGTTAAATATTTATTGAATTTGTATTCATATGATATGCATACAACAAAACAAGGAAAGTTAACCAAAAAACAGGATTTTATTATATCGACTTATCGTATTTACAGCCATAATAAAACCGTAAAATCTATAAAATGATTCATGTAGAAGGTGCTATTTCGACATTTCTACTTTTCTGTTCGATAACTCTAGTCGATAAAATTGTATTTTTTAAGTTATAAACATTTTTGTGACGAACTTGAAACATACATTTATACGCGATAGAAGAAAAAATAACGATTTATAAATGGGCCAGGGGTTTAAAAACAAACTGTCTACAGAGCAAGCAAAACTGGAAACGTTTAGTAAAAAAAGCTGATGAAATATGTGAACTTACTTGACTTCATTTTCATATTTTCCATGACAATTCCACAGGCGTGAAGCAGCAGTAAAGTTAAAAATATGCAACAAAAACACGTTAATTGCAAACAAAACTTCCCACTCTTATGAAAATTGTAACAATTTACCAAATTAACGGAAAACTTATGTGAAAACGTGTAAAAATCTAGTCAACATTGTTGTAAAACCCGAAGACTCGCGTTTTGAAATTCGGAAAAAGTAAACAAGAAAATAGAGCTTTTGCATAATAAGCCTCGTTTTCATGCCACGCGAAGGCGGGGTTACTAAGTTTCGCAATTGGTCTATTCACAGGGAAACTGGTAAAAATAAATATGACCGCAAACTGACCGAACTTGATGTCGTAACCATTAATTTCCGCTACTGCGTAAACGGGGCCCTAATTAGCATTATAATGCGGCAATATTACCGCTAACTGACTGAACTTGACGTTGTGACCATTTTGATTGCTGTGTAAACGGGGTCCTAATTACAATTGCAATGCGCGTTATTTATATAATGTTATTTATGCCAAGCATCTCCCTTTCGTTGTATATTGCAGTAGTACTAAACATTTTTGCGCATTTTCGGGGACTATAAACTTTTTTAATATATACTTTTGTACGAGAGCAGCTATTTTGTATTTTTGACTTTTGAAATTCGCGTTAAATCCACGCGGCTTACGCGGGAAAAATTCCCGTGTTTCTGTATGTGAAACACGGGCATGTTTCTATAGCGTTATAGAAAAACAGCTTTTTCGAGCTTTCCAACAATCAGCGCCCATGATTACAAAAGGCTATTTTATAATGTGGCGTATTTGAAGTCACTTATTAGTACACTCGAGCGCGCGTTGTATCATACATAAAACGTTTTACTCGTGTATTACATACACTGCAGAAAATCCTGTGTAGACAAGAAATTTAAATCCCGTTTATCATTATCTTTTTCAGAAACATTGCCACAGTCAAGACAAACCGCAGATGCAACAATGCCTACTGGGCCAACAGGTAAAGTGAAAAAAGACTTTTTATAAGGCAATGTCTATCATGTAGTAGTTATGATTTATCTTACCAGCTGCTTTCGTTTTATGATGTTTTCAAGTCCGCCATATAATAAAGTTGATGCCTAAAATCATGTATGGAATTTCAGCCCATTTTATCAATTATCTTCCTACAGCAAATTCGCCACAGTCAACACAAACAGCAAATGCAGCAATGTCTACTGCGCTAACAGGTAATAAAAAGTAAAATCAAGTCTTTTATTAATAATACAACAGTGATAAAAAGTAATATTACTTTCTACACTTCTATTACTTTCTACACTTTCTACACTTACTTTCGTTTTATGAAGTTCTCAAGTGCGCCATGTAATAAAATTAACATCTAAAATCATGTATGAAATTTCAGCCCATTTTATGACTTATCTTCGTATAGCAACTTCGTCACAGTCAACACATATAGCAACTGCAGCAATGTCTGCTGCGCCAAAAGGTAGCAAAAAAACAAAAGTTTTAAAAAGTGTCCAATAATATTACTTTCTACATCCCGTATGAAATTGGACAGTATGAAGAAGAGTGTAGCTTTTAAATTGATATAAATATTAAAGAATTCAAAAGCAACTATTCATAGAGAAACTGGTAAGAATAAATATGACCGCAAACTGACCGAACTTGGTGTCGTGACCATGAATATCCCCTACTGTGTAAACGGGGGCCTAATTAGCATTATAATGCGGCAATATTACCGCTAACTGACTGAACTTGACGTTGTGACCATTTTGATTGGGTACTGTGTAAACGGGGTCCTAATTACCATTGCAATGCGCGTATTTGCAATGACTAAAATTAATACACTCGAACGCGCGTTTTATCATACATAAAACGCCTTACCCGTGCAATATATGCAGTACAGAAAATCCTGTGTGGGCAAGAATTTTAAACCCAGCTTATAAAGAAAATGTACTTTTTTATCATAACTATCATGCAGTAGTTATGTTTTCAACTGTATGCTTTCGTTTTATGAAGTTTTAAAGTCCGCCATATACAATAAAATTAATACTTAAAACCATGTATGAATTTTCAACCCATTTTATCATTTATCTTCGTATAGCAACTTTGCCACAGCCAACACAAACAGCAACTGCAGCAATGCCTACTGCACCAACAGGTAAAAAAACAAAATCGAGTCTTATTAATAATACAACTGTAAAAAAATTTGTCGAATAATATTGCATCCTACAATCTGTAAGTGTTTACACGGTATGAAATTGAATAGCGCGAAGATGAGTGTAGCATTTAAATTTATGATAATATTACAGAATTTAAAAGCAACTAATCATAGAGAAAGTGGCATGAATAAATATTATCGCTAACTGACCGAACCTGTCGTCGTGACCATTTTTATTCTGGACTGTGTATACGGGGTCCCAACAAGACGCCGACTCAGGCGTACGTTGACTCCGGGTGCATGACTTTAACCCGTCAGTCTTGCTGAAAACGATGGAAAACGTAGTGAAGTGATTCTATAAGGACGAATCTTGGACCTCTTTAAGGAGAAAACTGGGCTGCACCACGCTTTCGTTTTGTATTAGTTGTCAAAATAGCATACGGGTGAAGATATTTGAACATGACCTTCATCAACGTTTTTGTCTTCGAACTTTATTCAGTATATATTCAAATTTCATCTTCAAATATGTTGAAAACTTTAAAGAATTCATGATCGGAATATCAGAACGAAACATGGATGAAATATTGACGATTATTTTGCTGAAAAGTCAATTTATTTTGACCAAGTAGAAGTCTATTTTCAACTGTTTGCACAAACTCGGGAATTGTCGGAAAACATTGGGTTTTTCTCGCGCACGTGCAGAGCACTTTGCAGTAATTTTAAAATATTTCGAACGTAAACAAAGTTAACGCGCTATATTTTAGATTTGCTGTATTTTTTTAGTTTGTAGCATTTTCGTATGAAACTTAGCTTAAAATGTAGAAAAAAATGCAACGATGTTTTTGGTGTTATTTTTGAAATATATGTATGTACTTTTCCGGATGTGATATCTCGGTATATATTATTTGCATACTTATTGTTTTTTAAGTTGTGAAGTTTGCCGCCTTTAAAAGAAAAAATCCCGCTTTTTATGCATAGTAAAATTACAAACAAACGTGTAAATTGAAGGCTATTGAAATGGCTTTAATTTGGTGTTTATTTGGTGCAAATAGCTAATATTGAACCCGAGATACGGTTTCGCAAAGTCATCCGTCACTATAGTGACCGATTTTGGTAGGGCCCGTCGAGAACGTAAGGAAATACTGTATTTTGGAATTTTTGTTGTGCGTTGTGAACGGGGAACCTGTGCAAGTTCACACTTGCGTCGCCCAAGAAAAGACCGGGCATTTTTAGACTCCGGTACTTACAGTACCCAGAGTAATTAGCAATGCAATGCAGCATATTTGAAGCCACTTAATAAACCACAACGCGCGTGTTAGCATACATAAAACGCTTTACTCGCGTATTACATACAGGCCAGAAAATCCTGTGTGGACAAGAAATTTAAAACCAGTTTATCAATTATCTTTTGTTAGAAACATTGCCACAGTCAAGACAAACAGCAGATGCAAGAATATCTACTAGGCCATCAGGTAAGGAGAAAAAAATGTGTTGTTTTTATCATGACTATCATGTAGTGGTTATCTTTTTAATAGTAGTTCATTCAACTTAACTTATTGCAGCAAATTCTGAATTACAAGTTAATACATAAATTATCAAGAATAACTATATGATTAAAAATCTATAAAATTACATATAAAAGATTAGAAGGTATCATTATCTACAAGTTATAAAATTTAAAAATTGATCAGTATTTATGGCATTAGCACACCTAGGTTCACTTAAATGTCGTAAGTTATGTTCATGGTTGCATTATTGTAAGTGAAAAGTTTTTTAAGTGCATGGACCAGACAATTTGTTGTCCTTAGCGAATTTTTTGCATATCTCTTCTCGTCTTTTAGTCAACGGTTGGAGACCAGACTTCTGCAGCGATTCTTCATATGACAATCCAGGGTCAATTATTTTTAAGGCTCGCTTTTGGACTCTCAACTTTAGCTTTTAAACAGTCCGGGATAGCGGACCAAACAGGGGCGGCGTATTCGAGGATTGGTCTAATTAAGCTGCAATACAGGGTGTATAAAAAAAAAGGTAATCGAACTTTGCAGTGCTCTAGCGCGTTCATTATACAATCTACAGAAATAATTCTTTCGCAGGCGGAAAGACCAGGCTTTTAGCTTTCGATTGTCATCATTTTTGTGAAATTTGAAGAAAGATTGGGCAAATACGAATCAAATGAAAATAGCCGTTCGAAATGGCATATTTCCACCTCCGAGCATTATTAGGGCAGCGAATAAGAAAAGAAAATTCCATTAATCATTTATCTGTCACGAGAAACAATTAACATCACTAATAAATGCCAGAAGTTTACTACCTAAGCTAAAATTGGTCAATTAATTTTGTAATTTAATTCCCTAAAGGGATTAAATTTCAACAGATTTTCAACAAACTCCCAACGGTGAAAAAATGCGATTTCGACCTAAAATTTTTATTGCATTTGTATTTGCTTGATTTTTCTTCAAATTTTATAAAAACGATGGCAATTAAATGCTAAAAGCCTGGTCTTTCCAACTACGTAAGAATTATTTCTGTATGTTAAATATTGAACGCCCTAGAGCACATGAAAATTCGATTACCTTTTTTTTTATACACCCTGTATATTGTTACAAGCTGTTGATATCCAATCCTAACTCTCCGTAATATACGTAGAATATAGACTCTCTTATTGGCTTTTTTTATAATATAATCACAATGTAGGTTCCATGAGAGATCACTTTGCAAGTAGACACCAAGTAGCTTGTATGACGATACTCTTTCGATTGTATTCCCACCAATCTGTAATGTATCTTGAAATGGTAATCTATACTGGAGAAAGTTGATTATCATCTCTTTGCATTTCTTCGGATTTAATCGCATGTTCCTTGTAAGCGCATAGTCATAAATGTCATTGACCAATAAGGGAGTCATACTCAGTGAGCATCTTGGAATACATTCTATAGTTGTTAAATCATCCACGAATTTGACTCTGAAATTGCAATCACGAAGTAGACTATTTACCAGGACCGCAAAGGGGATTGTGCCCAATTTGGTACCTTGGGGTATACCTCCATTAAGATACCTAAACGAGGACATTTTATCACGGATGCGGACACATTGCTTCCTTCTCGTCAAGAAGGCACGAATCTATCCCACTACAACGGGACGTACATTCAATTTCTCTAATTCAGCAAGTAGGACACCGTGGTCAACTAGATCGAATCCTTTACTAAAGTCAGCGAAAAATGCACGAGCCGAGGAGCCACCTCGGTCAAGTGTCTCCAAAACATTATGTAGTAAAAAAACTAATGCTTGAGTTGTAGAACGACCTTTCATCGCGAATTGCTATGGGTCAATCTGGTCGCCAATATCGGCCAGTAAGGATTCCAAAGTGAAACCTCCCATTATTTTTGCTATTTGCGGTGTCAAAGATATTGGTTGAAGATCGTCCTCAATTGACTTGGGTGGCATACACTTTGGTATTGGGGAGACAATTGATGACTTCAGCAGTTCAGGAATTTTTCCTTGTCTCAAAGTGCTATTATAAATGTCAGAGACCACGGGGGATAATTCGAAAGCAAAGTCTCGAAGTATCCTATTAGGAATTTCATCAGGGCCAACTGATTTATGAAATTTTACTTCCTTCAAGGCATGTTACGCTTGATACGGATCAACGAGCATATCGGGTGGACATTCGGCTTGATAGCTTGGGTCTTCTTCAAGGGGTTGGAAATCTGATGATAAATTAACGTACAAACTTTTAATGTTCTCGATTAGTTCCTCCAATGAAGCAATTGCTTCACCCATTAGTTGTTCACACCATTCTGTTTTGCTAGAACCATAGCCTAGTTTTTTAATTTCTTTCCACCATTTAGATATATCATGGTCTTTCATATTATATACTTTATTTTTGTAATAGGACTCTTTACACGTTCTTACCTCTGCTTGAGTTTGTAACGGCAAAATTTAAAAGAGTGGGAGTACTTCCCAAACCTGGCGAGAGATGATTGTCTCTTTGATATAAATTGTTTTAGCTTGTTTGACACCCAAGGTTTATCGTAGACGCTAATTTTTTGCTTTCCAGCTACTTTCGTTTTATGAAGTTCTCAAGTGCGCCATATAATAAAATTAATACGTAAAATCATGCATAAAATTTCAGCCCATTTTATAAATTATCTTCGTGTAACAACTTCGCCACAGTCAACAAAAAAAGCAACTGCAGCAATGTCTGCTGCGCCAACAGGTAAAAACAAGCAAAATCGAGAATTTTATTAATAGTACAAATGTGATTACACGGTACGGGAACCGCATAGACACGATATAAAATCGGAAAGTTTGAAGACGAGTGCAGCTTTTAAATTGATCATGATATTAAAGGATTTAAAAGCAACTAATCATAGAGAAGGTGGTAATAATAAATGACTACAAACTGACCGAACTTGATGTCCTAACAAAGCAGACTGGTACTGTGTGAGCGGGGTCCTGATTAGCATTATAATTAAGAAAGAGAAAATTTTTTTGCGTTTCTATAGACTTATAGAAACACTTAAGAGTTGTTTTCTATTTCCTTTATTAAATAGCCTTTTGAAAACGAAAAACGTAAGTCCATTGATTTCAATTACATTTATTCAAATATTCTTCTAATTTTTACTTTGTTCGTGTTGAAAAGATAAACAGTTTCGCGAAAATTCAACCTTTTTTAAAGGTAGGTTACAGTCGCTTCTGCGCATGTGCGATAGGTTTGTTATGAAGAGCCTCCTCAAAACAAGTTTCCATGGCGTAAATGAAAACACGCGCGGCCGTCTGAATCGTTCTCTGTTGTATTGCAAGGAGTGATGGCGCATCAAGTCCTGGCATAAAAACTGTTGCTTTGAGAGTTTCAAGATCAAACAATTAATATTTGATTCTGGAAGCGCGGCAAATCGCGTTGCCAAAAGGTTTAATTATTCGCGTTCGGTGGCTTTTGCTTCAGATGCTGTGGGTTTCGTTCGAGACTTCGAATCGCACTACAGAATATTCACGAGTCACGACATGCTCACAGGCTAGTCTGTATATCACTCAATCAGTATACTGTGCATAGGCTATCCACAGTAGCCCTGTGGATATGATCTATAACATAGCTAGCAATACATAGAGGATATTACACCGTGCATGGCGCGAAGATATTACTTACGAGTGTACAAGGTGTGAAATAAACTATACATTTTATATGCGCCCTGTAGAATATGCAATTAAATTGTCGTATTCTCGATTCCAGACTTATATATCATGATGAGGGTACATTAACTGGCAGCGAATGTGTTTTTAGTGAAGACACAGACACAGTAATGAAATTGAAAGCACAGTGATGAAAGCAAAAACTCATTCTTTACAAACAAATAGTTTACAAAATGGAATTGATAAGCATTTAGAACTGTAGCCTGTGTATGTGTATATAAACGTTCATAGCATGTATAGAAAGTCTACGATTAGTACGATGATATTAGATAACACTTGTGTTATATTTCAATGTATGAAACTACTACATATAAATTTCAGAATAAGTAAAATGATAAATTTATCCAGGTGCAAATACATGAAAATTTTGCCAGGATTTTTACATAATTGGACAGTTCGCACACGCGTATTTTGTTGTGATTCAGCGGAAGAGAAAATGAGCGACAATTACTGTACGTCAAACATCGGGCTAAATTCTCGATCAAGCAACCAAAATCACATCTATGCCTATGGCGTGCACCTAGACGAGAGCATTATATCATGTTTATACGATATAATATCACGACGAGAGCACATATTGTGCTTATATTGCATTATATTGAATCTGGGATTATAATATGTAGTAAAAAACTGTATACAGTATAACAGTTTGAAATATATTCCAGGCTATTATGCTTGAAACACAAAATTAACACTTCCAGAGACATCAACGCCTAAGATACACCGACAATTTTAATACCGGATATTCAAACTCGCAATTTCCGCATCTCGCTTCGCGGCTTTGAATTCACTCATTACTTTGAATTTGTTTGGGAAACGGATTGTAAAAGTTACTATACTATAGAGTTAATGGAATCGAGAATTGGACAATTTAATTGAATATTCTATATAATAGGCGGTTGAAGCCTGCACTCAATAATATCTATGTAAGCCATCGAATAAGCTCATTTATTGTATGATTATGGCTATATGGGTGTTTCACCGTAAACTAAAACACTCGTATCTCCCATATTTTCACTAGTGAAGACATGAAAAAATATGTAACGCTTGAAAAACGCGTGTGTTTCCCCCTAGGATTTATATGTTCTGTGTTCGCTTGTTCCAACCTGAACGTGTTTTCACCACTCGCAAATAATTTCTTCGCGCCATGCACCGTGTAATATCCTCTATGTATTGCTAACTATGTTATAGATCATATCCACAATATACTCATTGAGTGATATACAGACTGAAGTATCGTGATTTTCTTTTGATAAAATTGGTTCTCTGCCAAAATTGTGATTGCATGTAAGGTTCCTCTCTACACTGTTTCATGTTTTAAACATACTTGTCAACTTCTAAATACATCCTGAATATTATTAGTAGAACTCAGCTAGCGTAACTAGCTTAACATTTCCTTATTATGTAAAAGTAGTACAATATATTTCTTACCACTCTGCATGACAGAGCCTGTGACTGTGAGCATGTCGTGACTCGTGAATATTCTGTAGTGCGACTCGAAGTCTCGAACGAAACCCACAGCATCTGAAGCAAAAGCTACCGAACGCGAATAATTAAACCTTTAGGCGACGCGATTTGCCGCGTTTTCAGAATCCAATATTAATTGTTTGATCTTGAAACTCTCAAAGCAACAGTTTTTATGCCAGGACTTGATGCGCCATCACTCCTTGCAATACAACATAGAACGATTCAGACGACCGCGCGTGTTTTCATTTACGCCATGGGACTGGAAACTTGTTATGAGGAGGCTCTTCATAACAAACCTATCGCACATGCGCAGAAGCGACTGTAACCTACCTTTACCAATCAATTTACAAAAATTAAAACTTACTTTACTTGTTAATTTCGAGGCGAAATTCAGAAAAAAAATATCTTGTTCTTGGTTATTTATGGGTCATGGCTTTATAGGATACCCTAAAGGTCGAAATGTCGAGAGAGCACTGGGACCGAGTTGCCCCTGTGTTTTTTGTGTTTCTCACTCACTAGGACTGTATCTACTTCACCAAATTTAGCTAAAGAGGGAACGCGTAACGCGACAATAAGCGTACTGTTTTGCTATATTAAGACTATTCTCACTCACTGGGACTGTATCTACTTCACCAAATTTAGCTAAAGCGTGAGCCCAAAGGGCGAGTAATGATTGTCGCGCTACGCGTTCCCTCTTTAGCTAAATTTGGTGAAGTAGATACAGCCCCAGTGAGTGAGAAATGTGACAAGCCAAGAATGACTCGATATTGATAGCTATTATGTGCATGGGGATACACAAAACACAAGGGCAACTCGGTCCCAGTGCTCTCTCGACATTTCGACCTTTAGGGTATCCTATCAAGCCATGACCGTTATTTATGCCAAGTATCTCTCTTTCGTTGTATATTGCAGTAGTACTAAACATTTTTGCGCATTTTCGGGGACTATAAACTTTTTTAATATATACTTTTGTACGAGAGCAGCTATTTTGTATTTTTGACTTTTGAAATTACCGTTAAATCCACGCCGCCCACGCGGGAAAAATTCGCGTGTTTCTGTATGTGAAACACGGGCATGTTTCTATAGTGTTATATACAAACACAGCTTTTTCGAGCTTTCCAACAATCAGCGCCCATAATTTCAAAAGGCTATTTTATAATGTGGCGTATTTGAAGTCACTTATTAGTACACTCGAGCGCGCGTTGTATTACACACAAAACGCTTTACTCGTGTATTATATATACATACAGTGCAGAAAATCCAGTGTAGACAAGAAATTTACATCCCGTTTATCATTTATCTTTTTCAGAAACATTGCCACAGTCAAGACAAACAGCAGATGGCAGTAATGTCTACTGGGCCAACAGGTAAAGTGAAAAAAAACTTTTTACAATGCAATGTCTATCATGTTGTAATTATCTTACCAGCTGCTTTCGTTTTATGATGTTTTCAAGTCCGCCATAGAATAAAATAAATGCCTAAAATCATGTATGAAATTTCAGCCCATTTTATCAATTATCTTCCTACAGCAATTTCGCCACAGTCAACACAAACAGCAAACGCAGCAATGTCTACTGCGCCAACAGGTAATAAAAAGTAAAATCGAGTCTTTTATCAATAATACAACAGTGATAAAAAGTGTCCAAGAAATAACTTTCTACACCCGTTTACACGGTATGGGATCAGCATGGTCACGATATGAAATTGGATAGCATGAAAAAGAGTTTAGTTTTTAAATGCATGTTAGTATTAAAGAATTTAAAAGCAACTATTCATAGAGAAAGTGGTAAGAATAAACATGACCGCAAACTGACCGAACTTGATGTCCATGCAGATCCGGTACTGTGTAAACGGGGTCCTAATTAGCATTGCAATTCGGCGTATTTGAAGCCACTTAATGCACTCGAACGCGCGTTTTACAAAATGCTTTACTCGTATATTATACATACAGTGCAGAAACTCCTGTGAAAGCAAGAGATTTAAATCCAGTTATATTTTATCTTTTGTTAGAAACATTGCCACTGTCAAGACAAACAGCAGATACAACAATGCCTACAGGACCAACAGGTAAAGAGAAATAAAAATGCATAGTTTTTATCATGATATCATTTAGTAGTTACTTTTCCAGCTGCTTTCGTTTTGTGAAGTTTTCAAGTCCACCATATAATAAAATTAGTACCTAAAATCATGTATGAAATTTCAGCCCATTTTGTCAACTATCTTCTTATAGCAACTTCGCCACAGTCAACACAAACAGCAAGCGAAGCAATGTCTACTGCACCAACAGATAAAAAGACAAAATCGGGTATTTTATTAATAATACAGCAGTGATGAAAAATATCGTCTTAGCACTTGCGCTATTTCCAAGCTTCGTTTGACTATTCGACGCATTGACGTTCTGAGGCCGTGAAATTTCTTCTGGAAAATCTTGATTCTATAAAGATGAACGACGAGAATTCACGTGGTTGTCTCAATGAGGATCATACTCCACAAAAGGCGGACTTTTTCCACGGGGATGCCACAACCATGGCCAGTTATTGTGCTGACGCCATTCGTTTTGAAAGTATCGATAGTCCTTTGTTTTCACTCTCTTGTTTCACACTTGATGAAAAATGCAAGTCAGCATTCGCAGGTTTTATCCAAGAATTGTGTGCTTCATCAGATAATCTTACAGTAGTGGTGGAAGTGTCTGTTCCACTGCCATTATCATCTGTGGTGCAGTCACGATCAACATTATCATTTACGATCACAGATTTTGTGGAAAAAGAGATCGTCTAGATCCTGTATATAGGGTATTTTATGCGTTTCCTTTACGAGAGATAATCTTAACAGTTCTAGGGTAAAATGACATTGGCATATGTGCCAAAACCCGAATCCAGATCAAAATGACCACACCCTAAAACGGCAGTGTCGACATATAGAGAGACTAATGCAAGCAACTTCAGACTAATGCAAGCAACAGCCTTTCTGAAGTGCCTATAGTGTTAGAAGGGTTGCTTACAGCTGGGTGGTTATTGGAACCAAAAGATTGCCTAACTATAATGTCCATGCAGATCCGGTACTGTGTAAACGGGGTCCTAATTAGCATTGCAATTCGGCGTATTTGAAGCCACTTAATGCACTCGAACGCGCGTTTTACAAAATGCTTTACTTGTATATTATACATACAGTGCAGAAACTCCTGTGAAAGCAAGAGATTTAAATCCAGTTATATTTTATCTTTTGTTAGAAACATTGCCACTGTCAAGACAAACAGCAGATACAACAATGCCTACAGGACCAACAGGTAAGAGAAATAAAAATGCATAGTTTTTATCATGATATCGTTTAGTAGTTACTTTTCCAGCTGCTTTCGTTTTGTGAAGTTTTCAAGTCCACCATATAATAAAATTAGTACCTAAAATCATATATTTCAAGAAAATCACCACTCAACATGCCAAGTCAACAGCTAATTATGCATGAAATCAGAAAAATCTCTGGCAGAAATTTAATTTTCATATTTCCAAAAAAATTATACATGAAAAACCATATGTTCAAATGAATCCAATTCTTGCAGATTTCTAAAGGATTGACATTATTTTTTTGATATATATATATATATATATATATATATATATATATATATATATATATATATATATATATATATATATATATATATATATATATATATATATATATATATATATATATATATATATATATATATATATATATAGATATATATATATATATATAGATATATAGATATATAGATATATAGATATATAGATATATAGATATATAGATATATAGATATATAGATATATAGATATATAGATATATAGATATATAGATATATAGATATATAGATATATAGATATATAGATATATAGATATATATATATATATATATATATATATATATATATATATATATATATGTATATAGATATATAGATATATAGATATATAGATATATAGATATATAGATATATAGATATATAGATATATAGATATATAGATATATAGATATATAGATATATAGATATATAGATATATATAGATATATAGATATATAGATATATAGATATATATATAGATATATAGATATATAGATATATAGATATATAGATATATAGATATATAGATATATAGATATATAGATATATATATATATATATATATATATATATATATATATATATATATATATATATATATATATATATATATATATATATATATATATATATATATATATATATATATATATATATATATATATATATAGGCATTGTGTATCACCACTTACCTTCCGCAAAAACACGATTTCAGCCATATTTTCCGTCTTGTTTGCTTTTTTATCACCGAGTAGTCGAAGTATCATACAATTCTCGTACTTTTCCATAATCACAGATCACTAAAGAATATTTCAGTCCAGTTTCTACATGTTCTGAGACAGTGTCGTCTGCTTTATCTCCGCCGTTTAGCCCAAATTGCCGCCATTACGAAGTCTTTCCGCTTTTGTGCCCGATAAATGTAGCTTCTTCGTCTTCATATGCATTTATATTATGTAATCCAATAGTGCTTTATAGTATTGAATATCTGAAGGTGATTTTGTAAACTTCGATCAAATTTCAATATAAAAATCTACCCACATAAAAGCGTCAGATTTAAATCTTGCAGCTTCAAAATAATTTGAAAGTCACGCGCAATCGTGACGAAAATTCCTCGTGGGCGACCGTACCGGGCGAGTGAATATTTTCACGAATACGCTTCAACAACAAGCCAAGTAAACATTTCATATCATTCGATTTTCACGTGTATTTGCGTATTCTTTGGTTTTTAAGCTTTAACTACAAGAAAATCTGACAGACTTATGCATTTCCCCCATTTTTCAGTGCATATACGTACGTTTCAATATCGAAAACTTAGTGGCTTTTAGTGGCTTAGGCGCTTAGTTATTTTATACTTTGGCATAATAAAAACCGAATCGAAAGCAAAAATATACTTTTGGTCAATATATTTTTTTGGTCAATTGTCAAGTAAATTATATCAAACCTATACCAACCATATTTTATACTTCCCTGTACTCGTGCGGTAGCGTACGTGTGTCGCGAATTTCTGGCCATTCATTTCTTAATTAAAACTTTGTAATAATTTTGCCCATGTATTGGCTCGGACTCAATGCGACGTTAATCAGTCAATGTGTTCTAGATAGCTAAAAAGGCTGCAATTCGCCTGTACATTGAACATGTTACATTGTATATGGCATTGTTGATTAAAATTTCTCGGGTTAACCCTGTACATATGTACATGCATGTACAGGGTTTACCGCACGGGTGTAACTATCACCGGCATTATCATGTGTCATTTTCTTCAACTAATTTAGTTTTACATCAGAGCTGCTCCGCATATACATGGCTGACTGAAAGCAGCAGATACGAAAAATACGGAAACAGGGCGTTGAATTGTGACAATAGTCTATCAGGATGGTACAGATTTGGTGGAGAAGCAGGCACTAAAATCGCAACATCGTGCCTTGCAGAAAACAGTTGTGGAACTGACGGTCCGGGATGGATGAATGGCGCTCATCCGACAGTATCAGACGGCAAAGTGAGCATGCAAGCGTGTTTCCGTTATTCGGGGAATTGTTGCAAATTCTCATATGACATCAAAGTTGTTAACTGTGGACAGTATTATGTTTATAATCTAAGTCCTACTGGATGTCATTTGCGTTATTGTGGGTCAGAAAAATGATGTACGCATGCAATATACAAATTGTGTAAAAAAGCTAATGCTTTGAAGTGCCTTTTTATATTAATTTGAAAGCTCGGAATGCTTCAAAGTAAAAATACAAGATGTTGTAGAAATAGAAAATCAAGAACTTCTATTGAAATGCAAAATACGAAGACGAGCCGGGCAAGTGAATATTTTTATTTGACGAACGGTGTTGTGTAAGCACTTTAGATCCTCCCAAGAAGTACGTTTAACGTTCTAAAAATTACATAAACAGCTTTTCAATACATTAGTTTGAAGCATGCCGATAGAGCCGTCAAATTAACACAAAAGACTGGGGCTACTTTGAATTTTGGATACTGCAAAGGATTTACTTTTTTACCCCTGTATAAAGCATGCAATCATCGGGCTACAGCACTGATTCATTACGATAGAAAATTTCTTTTAGTTTGGTTAACAACGTCAGTTGTTTGCCCAGCACAATATGTAATCAAGCACTCATTATAATTACAGCAATTCAAAACGCGCATATAGATTACGAGGAATCATTAAGTAACCTATATACAAGATTACAAGGTGTATCGAAGAAACGAAACTGAAATCGCTCTCTTCTTCGCGAAACGCCACAATGTGCGAATTTTTTTATTGAAATGGATTGTTTGGGTGCTTACAATGTAGAATAAACAGAAAAACTAAAAAATTTGAAACTTCAAAACCCGGGGGGGGGGGGTTGTGTCATTTACAACAAGTTAAGTACGTCTTGCGCACAAAACCTTAATGCTTAAGGTTAATTTTGATTTGGTAGGTGGAAACTATGTTGCGCAAGGCTCCATATTTTTGGCAAAATCGGCTTTGCACATGCTTAATTTATGCATTTATTTTGTACATGTCACCATTAATGCATTTATCAAATCTACAACCTTGACCAAAGACCCAACGGTCAGATGTAAGTTTTTCCTAATTTTTAGTAAACAATCGTAGACGACCACTAACCTGCGTTTGAGAAGACACTAAACAAGTTACTGATGCTGTTGAGTCGGCATGTTCTGACGACGAGTTTGTAGACTTGACTGTTGAACGTCTGCCTGTGCACGGCTATTCCAACGACAGCCTCCCCGAAGTCGAAACGTACCGGTCTAGCCGGCGTTTGAAGTTTACAGAGCCAGATTGATAAGAATCGTTGTTGAGCCTTTTTCCGTAGACGTGCTTGGGCCGTCAAACTTTTATTTGCTGGAAAACTTTTTGACCGACATCCGTTTAACTTGTGCAATATTTCTAATACTTTAGGCAAGTCGTCACCAAACAGCCAGGTTGAAATCGCGACACAAGCACTTAAATCGCGACGTTTCATTCCGAACTCATATAAAGCATTGCCAAAAATGGTTATTGCATCAATAGCTGAAGGGTACAAATCCGCCAAGGGGACACTTTTCCCACTAATTGATTTCGCCGGAACCAGATTATTTGCCAGACGAGCAAGCGAAAAACAACTCTTCACAAAGAGCTTTTGAAGGCTTTGTAACTCCAATTCTCTCGTCCATTAGCGCTATCGGACAAACCATCCAAAAGCTCTGGATTAACTCTTGGAGCCAACAGAAAAAGAAACTGTTTAGGGCGTAAATAACGCTCTGAGACGAGTCAATACAGGTGGCTAAACCTGCTAAATATCGTCGCCACATACCACTGGGTAGTCAAAAAAATTACCATCAGGTAACTCAAGGTCTGCAACCCATTCTGTCGTGTTATCTAGGGGCCTGCTCTCTCCACTGATCGAGCGCGAAGGATCAAATATTTCCCCATCCTTGAGTAAAAAACTTTCGTCAAAGTCGGTATCGGCTGACATACAGTAGTGTGAACTAAACGCTCGACCGATTGTGCTAATGCATCAAGTTTAGACACAACGGTGGCTGAACTAGATATAGCATCGCCACCTCCCGCAGAAGGATGGCTAACATTTTCAAAAATTATACGTGGTTCGTTGTCAGACATCTTTAAAAAAAGTCAACAACTTTATCTGAACCCATGAAGGAAAGACTGGCGCATGAAGACAGCTTGGGCGGCTGTCTACCCATGACTGATTAGCATTACAATGGCTTTAAAGCGTGGTGACCTGGAGACTAGTGCAGAAAAATGCCTAATGACCCGCAGTGCGAAGCTTGGTATGAAGGAGAATTTAAAGTACAGGGTAAGTAAAAAAAAACTGATGCCCTTTCAAATTCAAATTAGCTGCGAATTTCATCACGGAACTTTAAGTATTCCCATAGGTATACAGAGAACAGATCGTGACTAAGTACACAGTACGGGATGAGTAAAAAAACTGATACTATTGAAATTCAAACTAGCAGCATTGCATTCTTGCAATTTGACAGACGTTGATCTAAAACAAAATCTAATTCCCAGTGGAAGTTAAAATGCATAATTTTAGCGGTGCAAGAATTGTCAGAACTGGTTTACGTACTGTGTACTAAATCACGATCTGTTCTCTGTATACCGATGGGAATACACCGTAATGAAATTCGCAGCTAATTTGAATTTGAAAGAGCATCAGTTTTTTTTTACTCACCCTGTATTGTAATGTAATAATAATTTGACATAAGTGAGAGGTTTGTTTATTGTATATTATGTTAAATATGCAACTGAAAGGTTTTCAACATATATTTTTTTAAATTTCCTACTACACTTGTCTAGCACTTTGTTATTCTTCTTTTATAGAGTGTTGATGGTGAACAAAGCACCAGCAGAATGTAATAATAAGATAGTACCTGTTTCCAAAAAACGAAGAGCTGAAACGTTGTGCAGATACTCATCCAATTCCACGCCTAATCGATAACAAACGGAAGCACATGGAAGGCAACTGAGTGCTGCTCAACGCAACCAGCTTTTACTGAAAGAGTCAATGGAGGATTCACAGTTCAAAAAGGACATGGCGGACGCCATCAAACAGTCTGATCAGACATTTGCTAATGCTATGAAGCAGATGAGTCAATCTATTTCCCAAGTAGCTCAAGGTGTGACACGTACAGTCAATGCAAGTCAAGCTTTCTTGCTATGAGCTATGCAGCTATGAGTCAAGCTTTCTTGCCGCAGAATAATTCAACAACCTACCGTCAATCATATCCTGGTCATAATCCTCGTCAAGATATTTACAATAACTTTGGCACGCATCATGATATGCCTAATTTACAACTCAGGTGGTAGTAGTAATGAAAATCGTACTGAATCTCATACTTATCATACTCTCTAAAGTGAGAGCTACAGTAACTATCATTGTATTTTAACATGCACAAGTTTTGTTATTTGATACTGGTTGATATTCATGTTTCTTGGGAGTAAAGCCCGTCGTATAACCTAGAATCTGTACCATATAACAAAAATATGTTGCATTTCAGTTACCATCTTTGGGCATTTATTTGTGTACATTATAAATTAACATGCGTTAAACTTTGTTTTTCCAAGTTGTACCAAGTTTCCTGTCTATATTACTGCAGCCACTGTTCCACCAGAACTATTTGACAATGAACAAAACATAAGAAGAGTTGGTTGATACCAGGTTAAGTTTTATAAAATTGAAATTGCATAATTTATTTCAACATTACTGTACAATATGAATTTGTTCATTCCACAAAAGATCCATACCTTCTCCACACAGAAAATTTTGGTCAACCAGGCCAAAATCCAGAGTTGTTAGATGCGTGCAGAGATTTATCAAGCAAAATATTTGAAAATTTAAACCAATAAGTCGAATTACAGATGTCGTAGGATCAAAGAGAGGTCAGATATCTATGGAATGTCTGGAGAAGAGGTGAGGGATTATTTTCAATTTCCTCCGTGCAGAGGGTATGCATACTTTTCAACACATGATTTTATTTATTTAATAATTAATAGTAGCAGAAATTTGCTTCAGAAAAAAAATCTTTTATATAAGACAACAGCCATGAATAATTTGTGGTCCTGGGGATGTTCTCAAGTGCGTAGCCATGTCTGATACAACATCAAACTGAGAATTATCACGTCCCTTGAGCAACGCGAAAGCATGCTACGACGTAAGAAGTGTTTTGTAAGTCCAACGTATAGCAGTAAGCATATCTTTTTGGCCAACAAAATTACAACTGAATCGGACAATAACTCAAACCACTATCGGAACAGTATCGCAAATTACTTAAGATATAATTCGGTGAATTTGTGTTTATAAACATCAAAGTTTGCTTACCATTCTTTAAATTTGTATTAATGCAATTTTCCTATTTGCATGTTAATTTTGGCGTAAGTATAAAACATCAAAACCACTTTCATTTGCGATCACAGCTGAAAAAACAAATGCCAGCTAGTAAACAATGTCTCATATTAACTGGTCAGGCAACCAATCAAAATGCTTGAAAACCATTATTTACTAAAGACGTTATGCTAATTGGAAATATTCACTTCGTAGTCGTAGTCTGTTGCCTGTTAGTCATACTCAGGTCAACATCTGATGTAGGAAAAACCGCCCAAAACTGTCAAGGCTGGCGCAAAGTTACGAAGCACTTTTAGCTAAAAACAGCGAAATAAAATCACGGCCTTTACGGGCATGACTTTGTTGTTATACGAGCATTCAATTGCAATCGTAATCACATCTATTTTTCTTTCTAGCTACATTTTACATGTTTTCATGTCAATGCCGTATATATACAATATTTTCAATTGCTACTCTATTTTCTCATATTCATCACACTAACTGCCCGTTTGAGTCCGGTAACGTGATTTCGTTTTCTTGACTGCTCATCTGATGTAATACTACTGCTGGACGACACTGATCGCGGGAGCTTACGTCGTTTTGGCAGAGGAAGAGTAGTGTTTTCTTTGGAATGGCCCCTTTAAAGGCAAAACGATATATTTAAGTCGAAGACATTAACATTGAGGAGAGACACAATTACGGAAAACGTCACCCACTTCTTTTTGTAGAGGCAATAGCATGCATGAATTCCCGTGCAATCTAAAAATAACGAGTTTGTCAATGATGACAAAATTCGTCGTCATTGAAAAACTCAGGAGTGAGTCTCAGAGAAAAATTATTGGGGGTTATACTTGATGACCAATTAAGGTGGAATGATTACAATGAACAGTCCAAAAAATCTCTAAGGGCATAGCTCTTTTAAGAAGAGCCAAATTCTTTGTGACAAAAGATACACTAATATCAACACTAAAATATATAAATCACTTTTTTGCCGCATTTGACATACTGTTCGACCGTATGGCATGATGGAAACAACTCGCACATCACTAAACAACAAAAACGAGCTGCCAGTGTGGTAACAAATTCAAATTACGACACACGATCATTTGAGATATTTGATCACTTAAAGTGGGAGCCAATTGAAGCCACACTTGATAAAAGAGAACAAATAATGACCTTAAGGTAAATAATGACCGCACTTAGTCTCAAATTTCACCTTACCATGCTTTTTTTGTCAAGAAAATTTACATTCCAGTTTTCCCATCTCAAATTCGATTGGTTCCTCTGTCGTTAGAGATTTTTCCATTATTTTTACTGATTTTTGCACACCTGTTTGTGATTAACTGGACTGAAATTGACCAATCACAGGAAAGAAGTGCGTGAAACTGACCTCTTGGGCATCATATCTTTTCCAGTGATCTTCTGAGCAGCGGATTTTGTTAACGACGCATAACCAGGAATTCGTTTGCCATTTTCACCTCCTAATTTTATAAAAAAATCAACTTTATCACGTTCCAATTTGTTTCTGTTTGATCGCGTCATTTCTGCTCAGACTTCACAGAGTGGACATGCGACTGAACAAATTCCGCTACGTATATGCACCATGCCTTATTTAAGGTCCGGTTCTCAGGTTGTATCAAACATTATTTGCGCGGCACCTTGGTATCATTGTTAAGTGATAGTGATAGTTAGATAGGAACAAGAAACTTAGGCCAAGAGGACACGATTACGAACTGCCTCTAGTAAGAACAGAAAGGTATAAAAGGTCGTTTGTAAATCGTTGTTTGTTCAACTTAGTTTAGATCCTAATGTGTCTCAACAATTTACTGTTTTTTTAACAATCGTAAATAAATACAGTAAGAGTCTTTTTTAAATTGATTGTAAATATAATAGTAATTCGTTTTAACCATATACTGCAGACTGTAATTATTTTATCATTGTAAACTCAGACGGGTGTTTCTGAGTATTCTAATAAAGACTATTATTATTATTATAATTAGGCTTCAGTTTCGATAACTAAAGCAGCTATATCCAGCGTACTGTCAAATCAGTAGTTCTCACTGTGAGATATAAGAGAAAACAGAACCATGTAAAGGGAATGAAGTTAAGCGCAAGGGAAGACGATAAACAAAAAAGAAAATAACTGCACGTTAGTTTTAAACAGTCCAGCTGGCCGGGTCGTAGATATGGTAGGGGGAAGGAGAAAGTGAATGTTAACGCATATATTATTTCTCTGCCCAACTATTTCTTTTCAAATCGACCCGCAAAGTAGAAAGAGTTTTTTTTGTTTTCTGATAGCTCATGCTCGCAGAAGTAGATTTGTGTAGAGGCTTATGCTACACTTTCAGAAAACTTAACCCGAATATCAGCCCAGAAGGAGAAGAGTGACTGACATAAAATTAATTCAAAAATCGTGCTCCACGTCCAGAATCTTGAATCACATTTTAATCTGATTATACTAGCCTTAGTGTTTTAAACTACAGCTAATTCAAAAAGGTTAACCTTAAAAATCTGAAATAGGAGGTTTAATGGCAAAGACAGTACTCTCATGACTACAATATTATTCAAAATCTCACTCCTCGTAAGCCATAATAACTGGAAGTCAAAACTGGAAGTCCAAAAGTCAACCCATCATTGATTTTGGTCTCATGCTTTGGATTTTGTAATTTAGATTTTTTAAAAACAACCATTTTTGAATTAGCGGTGTTCCTCTCAATTAGTTGAAATCTTATTCGGCCCTAAGAAAAAAATTGCATGTTAAATAACTTTAGATCCGACATTGAAACAATTCGCCGTGGAGTACCCAAGGCTCAAATCTTGAACCATCTTATTTATATTAACAATTTCCCAAATTGCCTTGATACAACTTGTTCTACTTTATTTGCCCACAATACAGCTCTATCTTGTCAAGGTCAGTTACCTATTGATATTGAAAATCAAATTAAATGAAGACCTAGGCCCAAAAATAGCTAGAAACTTACATTCAACAACGAAAACAGTAAATATACGTGTCAAAAATTATTGTAAACGGATACCAAGTTGAATGAGTTTTAAAAAAAAGTGTTAGGTATAGTTACCGACGACAAACTCAGTTGGAACAGGCAAAATGATATTAATCCTTTGAGAACAGGCAAAGATTTTGCAGACCCAGACACATTACAAACTATGTATAAAGCATTTAGTGACGCCCAACTTAAATCACTGTTCAACTGTATGGCTAAATAACAACTAAGCACACCTGGACAAATTGTATAAGCTTCAAAAAGCAGCAAGGATCACATTAACAAACTCGGACTATACTATAAATCTTCGGATATTTTTCAAAAACTTGGCTGGAAATCTCTCGATTTGATTTTCCGGAGCACATAGCACTGCTAAATATTATCAGGAGTCATTAATTAGTTGATTGTACAACCATGACGACGTTGATTACAGATTGGAGATAGACACATTATTTGCGCATGCCAGAGATATAATCCATTTATGTATATAGCCGTAGGTTGACATATTTTGAGCACTTGTGATGTGAAGTGATCAGTGAGTGTGAGACAGCAAGGGATGAGATTCGAGAGCAATACTGGGTGTGTGATTGTGATTTATATTTTTAAAAACTAAAGAAAACTTGCGAATAGTGTTGCGACTACACACTACATTTCCAAGACTAAGTGGCACCTCCGACGGGATTGGAAATGTCTGAAGGGACTGAAGAAACTAAGCTAATAGCAAGCTTCAACGCCAAGTTGAAGCTTCTAAACTTCACTTGAAAAACCCCCAATACAATTACCGATGGGTCGAATATTGTGGCGATGGAGCGACAGAGTAAAGCATTGGTCACTGCAATGGATGAGGTAGATGTATTGCGACGAAACGTGGAGCAATTTAAATTCGGAAAGAGAGACGAGCCTGATGCTGCCGCGGAGTGGGGCGCAGAACTAGACGGGTAATAAAAGAAACAGACGAAGCTATTGCAAAACTGACCGACGCCACAAACGAGGTAAGATCCAACCATAGTACTAGAGATAGGGAAAAGCAGCAGGAACTGAAACAAAAAGAACGGGAAGAACAGTTGCAATTTGAAAAACGCCAATTCGAACTTAAATTAGAATATGAACACAAGCTTGAAGAAACGCGAAAAGCGCTCGGACAAGGTCAAGCTAATGAGTCTAAAACGCTTAAAACTAAGATTAGTTCCAAACTTCCAGAACTAAAAATCACGAAGTTTAATGGGAAACCATATAATTGGCTGACTTTCTCGAATAAGTTTGAGGCGGAGATTGATAAGTCCGACCCCTGCGCCAACTACAAAATTTGCCTACTTAAAAGAAATGCTTGAACCAAATATACGTAATGAAGTAGATGGGTTGCCCTTTTCAAGCGAGGGATACGAGCGCGCCAAAACTATCCTGAACAGTGAATACGGCAAAACAAGTGAGATTGTAAACGCGTACATCGAAAACATCATGAATTTGCCAGTAATCACTGGGTCTCAGCCCGCCAAAGTGCACGAGTTTTAGAAGACGCTATTGTTCAATGTACAGTCATTAGAGACCTTGGGTAAACTTCAAGATGTTAAGGGCAATGTGCGATGCGTCATTGATAAGCTTAAAGGGATTAAATCGGACCTGGTGAGGGGCCAAAGTGGGTGGCAAGATTGGGATTTTCCGCAATTAGTGTATGCGCTCAAGCTGTGGAAAGATATAAATCCTATATAGTCAAGCAATGACAGTAAGAGAAAAGAGCCGTGGGCATCACGCCATTTTCAAACACGCGATCATCCTATCCAACCCGGGGGGGGGGGTGTATACTGCCAAAGTGAAACCCACAAGTCGATTGATTGTGAGCGACTAAAAACAGTAGATGAGCGTAAAAAGTATCTTGCTAAGAATCGTCTATGTTTTAATTGTACGCGTAGCCAGCATCGCGCCGCAGACTGCAAGAGTCGTTCTACATGTCAGAAATGCCAACGGAAGCACCATACGTCAATTTGCGATCAAGCAAATAATCCACTTCTGGCCGCCTCTTGTAATGAGAACAGATCAGTGTGCTATCCTGTTGTTGTTGTAGAAATTAATGGGGTTAAATGTCGCGCTTTATTAGACACTGGGGCGGGTAGTTCTTATGCGTCCAGTGCGTTAATTAACCAGTTAAAAATTAAACCTGCGAAAGTTCAGCGACGCCGTATTGAGATGATGATAGGATCTGTCACGAAGAACATCGAACTGCATAAAATACGTGCGAAAAGTCTCGAAAGTGATTTCTATCTCGAAATGCAAGTCAGCAAAATCGAACGTGAAAAACTGTTAATTTGGAGAACCCAAGATACGCGGTGATCATTGCTAAGTACAATCATTTACAAGCGGTTGAGATGATCGACAAAGACAACAAACCAGAGTTGCCTGTCCACCTGGTCATTGGAGCAAATGAATACACGCAAATCAAAACAGAAAACGCACATAAGATCGGACGTCAGGGAGAGCCAATTGCCGAAAGGACGAAGTTTGCTTGGACCATAATGTCCCCTGGGAATGAGGTGAGCGTGACCGAGATGTTTCTGACAGCCCAGATATCCAGCACGGATTATGTCGTCTCGATGTCCTTGGATTAGAAGATTCTCCAACAGGTGATCAGGGCGAAGTCTACAAAGAGTTCCAGGAGCAACTGAAACGAAGTTCAGACGGATGGTACGAGACAAGCCTTCCATGGAAAGGAAACCACCCGCCTCTTCGTAACAACAAGTCTGGATGTTTACGACGACTTGATAGCCTCGCGAGAAAACTAGAAAAGTCGGGCTACTTAGAACGATACAATGAAGTTATCAAGGACACCTCGAGAAAGGCATTGTTGAACGTGCTGAAGAAATTCCCAAGGGACGAGAGCCCTACATTCCTCACAAACCGGTTGTGAGAGAATCAGCCGAAAGCACCAAACTAAGAATTGTGTACGACGTGTCGGCTCGTGCTAGTGAAAATTCGCCATCTTTGAACGAGTGCCTCAACCCTGGAGCACCCTTACAAAATCAGTTGTGAAATGTGTTGGTGAGAGCACGGTTTCATCCAGTTTTAATCACAGGAGACCTGAAACAAGCATTTCTACAAGTAAGAATCCAGCAAATGGATCGAGACGCGCTCAGGTTCCATTGGTTTAAAGACCTGCAGACCAAGACAATCGAAGTGCTTCGATTTACTCCTGTGTTGTTCGGGTTAGCTCCATCGCCTTAATTGCTTGGGGGAGTTATTCAACAACATTTGGCTAACTTTCGAACAGTTTACCCAGAAATTGTGAGCGAAATCGAGAAAAGTCTCTATGTTGACGATCTCACTAGCGGAGGCGAAACCGAGATGAAGGCAGAGCAGCTAAAGACCAAGGCAACCGAGATCTTTGCAGACGCTACTTTTGATCTGCACAAGTGGCACTCAAATGCCCACGAGTTAGAATCGCACAATACAGTCGAAAGAGAAGAAACGAAGACATTTGCAAAAAAACAGCTCGGAGTTTCAAACGGTGATCAAGCGAGCATCCTTGGCGTTCCCTGGAACAAGGAAGCGGATACCATCGAGGTCAACTTTCCCTCGGATAAAACTGAGTCAACCAAGCGAGGGATCTTTGGAAAAGTCCACTGGGACTGGTGGCTCCTATTACCCTCACTGGAAAGTTGCTCTATCGCGATGCCTGTAATGTTAAACTTGCATGAGATGCCAAACTGCCCTACGAACTGTCGCAAAAGCTAATGAAATGGGAACAAAGTCTACCAACCAGTGCCTTGACCAAGCGATCGTTGCCTTTGTTACGCAAGGAGATTACGGATATTCACCTACATTCATTTGGTGATGCAAGCCGTCAGCCGTGAATCAAGGTTTGGTCGCAGCCAAAGCGAGGTTAGCAAAACAAGGCTTAACAATTCCCAGGTTAGAGCTGGTTTCTGGTCATATGGCAGTTAATCTTCTCTGAAACGTGAAGTCAGCGCTCGAAGGTTTCAAAGTGAGTCAACAATACTGCTGGCTCAATAGCAGTGTTGCGCTTCTATGGATTGGGGAAAACGAAACGTACAAGCAGTTTGTGGCAAACCGAGTTGCAAAGACCAAAGAACATGGCGATGTTCAGTGCCGTTACGTAAACACCGAAGAGAGCCCTGCAGACCTAGCCAGGAGGAGGATCTGTTGATCAGAAAGAGCTATGGTGGAGTGGACCAACGTGGTTGTCAGATAATGCAAAGTGGCCAACCAACATCACAACGAGCAGTGTGATGTCAGTGAAGTAAGAAGTGATGATCTTGAGGTTCTGATGAAGAAGTTTCAGTTCTGGAAAGTGGTACGTGTGTGGGCCTGGATAGTACGATTTGCAGACAACGCGAGAAAATCAAAGAAAAACAGACTATCGGGACCACGGACGACAGGCGAAATCGAGAAACAAGTGATGTGGTGGGTCAAACGTGCCCAAGAAAGTGTGCAATGCACGGAGGTTTTTGCAAAGGATCGGATGCAATTAAATCTCCAACCTAACGATGAAGGGGTACTGGAATGTGGTCGGATCCAAGGACAGTATCCCATTTACTTACCGGATTGCCATGAGTTTACCGCAAAGATCGTGAGCAAAGCACACCTGAAAACGATGCACGGAGAGATCGGATAGCCGCAGTTGGGATCGAAGAAGAAGAACAGGATTGACGGAAAGGACATATTAACTTTTATAATAGTCATATATTCATTATTTGCAATTTTGATCGTATAGTAATTTGTTTGGGTTTATGTGTCGAACAGTATAATCGTGAACACGAATGTTATTGAAATTTTAGAACATTTGTCTCAATAGAGACAAAGGGGGGGGGGGGGGGGTGTTAAATATTATCAGGAGTCATTAATTAGTTGATTGTATAACAATGACGACGTTGATTACAGATTGGAGATGGACAGATTATTTGCATACCAGGGGCCGGTTGTATAAAAAAGTAGTTAAAGTTAACTGCAGTTAGGGTTAACTACCCTAGTTAAATCCTTAACCGTAGTTAGTTAACTGCACGACTTAACTGCGTTGCACAAAACGTAGTTAGTCGGATAGTTAACTAATCACGTAGTTAACTTGCGTGGGGCTCGCGTGGGGCAGTTAACATAAATTAAAATGAATTAAGTCTTGTTTATTTAACAATGGCTAACAAATTCGATTGAAATAATTGCAGAAGAATGCGCCTGATCTGTGATAAAAGCAATCGTTATACATTTTTTCGTACAAATACAAACATTCACTATTATTGAAGAAAGTACTAAGTCGTTGGTTTGCAAATTTCGACCTTAAAACTGGCCAAGCAAATGATTTGTCTGGATCACTGGACGTCACATGTGCTAAATTGTGTAATTTGTTTGTCTGACTCACTGACTGTATCGAGAGTGCCAAGCAGATTTGTGTACAGATGTTAAAATGTTTATTTTGCAAACATATGCTAATGAAGAAAAACGAAGTCAAGACATGTACTGGAAATGGATTACTAGATATTTGGGGACTGGTCATTGTTTATAGTGGGGGTGACATTGACTGCAGCATCTTTGAATGAGACATAACAACTGCCATCATCACTACCTACAGTCATTATAAATACACTGTCACCTATAAATTAAACAAGCAGTTATCAAACTCATGTCATAGAATTGGTTAAATACATGTATGACAACTTAATGGTATCCTTTTGTAAAGGCTATAGGTGGCAGTTTGTTACAGAAACTACTTCAATACTTTAATGGTTTAATCAGCAAGTTTTTAGCATGAGAAGACATGTCTCTTTGGTGCAAACCCCACCATGAATAATGACTGGCCCTTACAGAATCACTGGATGAAAAATTAGATTTACAATACATGTTCAATCCGGTACCAAAATGCAAATGCTGTGAAGGCAAAACCTTTGCTATAGTGCAAATTTGATCATTTGAAACACATACATAAAATGAAAAACCAGATTCACACTAAATTTGCACCTGGGTGCCAAAATGCAAATGCATCAAATGTGCACAAATCATTCAAATGTGTGGCAAATTGTTGAAGCAATATCTGTCTAAAAGAAAAATATATGTGTTTTCAAATGATCAAATTTGCACCCAAATTTGCACTATATAATAGCAAATTTGCTGTCTTCATGGCATTAGTATTTTGGCTCTGGGCTGAAAATGCATTGCAAATCTGATTTTTCATCCGGTGAATTGTACTATCCTTGGTTACCAGACTGCAGAGTAGGTCAGAGTTGCCCCCAAGATTTTTTGGGGGAAATGTTTTTAGTACCCCTGGAAGTGCTTCATTATTTAAGCAATTAAAACTGCCCCAAATCTCTAAATTTTATTGTGTTTAATACCTGTTTGGTTACTTTTGTACTGTTTTGCACTCCTGCCCCTAGATTTTACACCCCCAAGTTTTGTAGAAAATTCTGCAGTATGGATAAATTTATAAATAAACTCAAGTCATTTTCATCATGAAACCTAATCTGGGTTGGCCTAGATTAAAACCAACTTCGCTAATGTTGTTAAAGTTTAAATATTTCAATCTGTATGAGTTTATTCACTATTAGATGGTACACTATATTTTTCAATACTGTGTTATACACAATAATCAATATTTATTTGATGTGTTGTCAGATGTAACAAAAGTCAACATACAATTCATGTCATACTGTATGTATTTGTATCATGTCTGAGGTCATATTTTCCCATGTAACCACAGTTGCCAAGCTTACAGATATTTTGAGTTACTCAGTTACACTAAGTTGAATTACTCAATTACATATATACACAAATTCAAAATGTCTGTCCAAAAAGCAACTAATCCAAAACAAGGGAAGAAAAGAAAAGAAAACAAAATTTTAATTCAAAAGAATGCAACCTACTGGTTAATATAGTTGAACAAAATTTAGACACATTATGGGGCCAATTTTCGGGCACAATAACAAATGCCAAAAAGCAAAAGTTGTGGGAAACTATTTACTTCCCAGATTAACAGCTATGAAAAACGTACACCAATAGAAATTCTGTATAGAAATTCGGGAAAATGGGCAAAACATGGCCTAAACTGACAAAAAAAAACCCCAACAAATTCTGGGATAATGCAGCCTCAAAGGAAAACAGGTGGACGTCCTGCAGCAAGACCACCAACCACCACCACTGCTAAAATTATAAGTCTTAGGTGATGAGCCTGGTTTCCCCTTGTTAGTGGTCTCACTTCGCCGTCGATGAGTCGCGCTATAAAAAGCAAGGATTCTCCGCCAAATCTATAGCGTTTTAGGAGTTCTTCAACTGAGAAATCTTCCCAGGGAAGATGACAATTAAAAACTCTACGTAAGCGTTGCCTTTCAGTATCATCTCGCTCATGAAAGTTGATCACTCTTAGTACAGCCGCCATATTTAACTAGGTTTTGAGACGTTAACTATGCCATTGAGGATAGTTAACTTTAACTACTTTTTAACTGCAGTTAACGCTAACTGCTTTTTTGTACAACCGGCCTAACTACGTGGTTAAAGTTAACCACTATTTAACTACTTTTTGGGTAGTTAAAAAGCAGTTAAGAGTTTTATACAACCGGCCCCAGAGATATACTCCATCTATATATATATATAGCCGTAGGTTGACATATTTTGAGCACTCGTGATGTGAAGTGATCAGTGAGTGTGAGACAGCAAGGGATGAGACTCGAGAGCCATACCGGGCGTGTGATTGTGATCTATATTTTATAATAAACTAAAGAAAACTTGTGACTTGTGAATAGTGTTGCGACTACACACTACATTTCCAACAACACAACTATTCCGTACTCGTGAAAATAGTGGTTATGAATTGCGCAGCAACAATTTACGGCTACTTCAACCTAAACCTAAAACGAATTTCTTGAAAAAAAAGGGGAGCAGCGTGTGGGAACAACATACCAATAAATCTCTTGACAATTGTAAGAGACATAACCAGTATCAAAAGTGTCATAATGCATCAAACGACTATATTTTCTCTAGTTTATAAACGAATGGTTTTATATTCAAATAATGTAAATAATTAGTCGTAGTTTACTAAGTTTACTGCGTACTTATCTAATTTTATAATGCATGTAATGTCAGTTTTACGCGATTTAAAATATAAACTTTGCCAGAAGGCGAACATTGGGTGGAAGGCAATCAGATCAATACTCTGATACTCGGGTTAATGAAAACCAAGGTCATTATGAATATTTATCTGTTTTTGAGCACTTACCAGATGTTAAATTTGTTTTCGTTCTTGAATTTCCAGCATCGCGATTACCAATAATTGAATTGTTGTGGTCACGAAGTGGTGGGCCGATATTTCTATTAATAACTGACGGTGGTTTTAATTGAACTCGTTTCACAACCGTAGTTTTTGGAACCTGAAAGTAATTATTGAATTAAAACAAGTCATCACCGCGAAAGAGGCAAGCAATCAAACATGGAGCTGTATTATTTAAAGCAAAAATATCGAAAAAGTATTTTTGAATTTCAAGCTGGCTTTTGTATGATCTTGCAGGTTTTACAGGGACGAGGTAGAATGTGGGACAACTGAAATAAATTAAACCTTAGGTTAATGGGATGTTGAAACCTAGCTAACTATGCGCAAACTCTGCCGACGCTTTGGTACGTTACCTTATTCTATGATTACTCATTAATCTCTATGCGAAAACCATAGATTTTAGAAAGCGGATGGATTTGCAACGCTGTTCAATTCTTTATATCCTCTTCCCTTCAATGATTTTAAATAAACTGGAAACAAACATTAAAACACAAACGCCATTCAGTTCATTAGCTAATTACCTGAAGCAAGTTGTGCATTGTTTGTTTCCGGCTGATTCAACTGAAGAGAAAACACCAAACAGTTGCGTAATCATTTACCCTTTTTAATATCTATGAGGAAAACCTTTATGAACTAATTCATCATCACCCTGCACAAATTCAAATAAACTCAGACAAAAACGTATTAATGACCTCTGCTTTCATTTACTGGAACTATGGAAAATGTTTTTCGTGTTTTAGTGTAGATATACCTGTTTTTATTTTGTAGCTATCACGCGGTCTTTATAAAAGTTGTTGTGCTTGTCTACATGAAAATTTAAACTCAACAAACAGTAAGGAATGTTTTTAATTTTTTTCTCGTCCAATCAAGTTTGTTTTCCCTCCTCTTTCGCCCCGTTCTTTCTTCATAATAAATTTGTGGACAAGAAAATATAAACTAAGCTCTGGAAGAAACTGATTTTGTTTATCTATCTTTATAATAAATTTATCGATAAGAAAATACACACTAAGCTCTGAAAAAACTGATTTTGTTTGTCCATCTTTATAATAAATGTATCGATAAGAAAATACACTAAGCTCTGAAAAAAACTGATTTTGTTTATCTATCTTTATAATAAATTTATCGATAAGAAAATACACACTAAGCTCTCAAAAAAACTGATTTTGTTACAGTGTTATGCGAAGTTACGGGGTATAAGTTGTTGGATTATAGTAGATGCGTATTAGCCAATCAAATTTTGCGCAATATATTTTGCAACTACAAAAATCTTACCGCAAACAAGGAATCATTCTTCATGTTTGATAAAGTCCCCACAGTATTTTTGTTGCTTGTATTTTCCACTTGGGAGAATGGCGTTGCTGAAGGCACTTGAAATTCAAAATTCGTTGACGCAATGTTACTGGAATTCATGCTCAACGATCCATCCTGGTTCAAAGCATTGAGGAGATTTTGCCGAACTGAACAAGGAGACTTTGTGTGGCTAACATTTCGCTGCGAGTCAATGTTATAAGTTCCCGGAGCAATTTTTGTTGGTAATGTTTTGCTCTCTGCTCGAGGTGGTAGTAAAGTTGAACTTAACGTCAAAGTTGGAGTGTTGATTCTTTTTGGGGTTAAATCCAAACCAACGCTGGTAATCCTTGGCCTCACTGGAGTTCTGCTTGGAGTCACTGTTGGATAATAATAATAATAATAATAATAATAGTGGGTTTTATTACACATTTAACAGCAAGATAGCTAAATTACAATGTGTTTACAAGGATTAAAATTATTTTCGTATAATAGCAAAATTACCTATAAGTTACTTTTACATGCATAATAATATACAAGGAAATGTTTCTGGGCTGAGTGCAGTTAATCCCAAACATCACCCAAAACAGTGCAAAAATCTGTAACACAGTGCAAAAATCTGTAACAACAGTGCAAAAATCTGTAACAACAGTGCAAAAATCTGTAATAAGCTCTTTGAGCGATGGGATTTGCTCGCTGAAAAACCAAAAATATGGCGGCCGAATTTTCACGTTTGCTTAAAGATTTCGTCGAAATTTCAACACAATTTGGGATTCTTCTCTGGCAATTATGATCACAAAACAAACTCTAAAGTATGCTGGAACTTTGTACATAAAACTTTTAGCCATGGCTTTTGTAAACATGATTTTTTTAAGCGAAGAAATTCGAGAATGAGTGCACTTGCATAATGCGAAGCTGTAAGTACAAAATGCTTGTTTGAACATTTCCTTTTTATATTATTAATAAGTAATAGTATAATTTCTCGTGCAATTACGGAAAACAAGCACTCGTGAGTTTTTAAAAACCGCAAATAGCGCTCGTCCTTCGGACTCGCGCTATTTTGCAGTTTTTTGAAACTCACTCGTGCTTGTTCATCCGTAATTGCACTCGAAATTATACTATTACCTATACTTAAAATTATTTACGTCAATTCACCCAGTAAATGTATTTAAGCCTATGTATATATAAACAATTATTTAACTATATATATAAGATAAATTTATCCAGTTTAAAATTGTACTCATTAATAGCATGAACCAAAGGACTGTTTTTGAATCTGAGTAATGCAGAAGTAAAATATTTTATTACCATTTGCCCTGGTTTCTCTTTCTTTTATATCGTTCAATTTCTTTGAATTTTAAATGAAAAATGTGTGGCTTTTCTTGAACAATCTTTTTTCCCACACTTATCATTATATTTTCAGTGTGCACTGTGCTTAATACAGACATGAAACAAAATACATTATTATACGGCGAGTGTTTCTAAGAAATAAAAATAGAGCATTTTGATTGGTTTCTGAGCGGTCGGTAACCTACGGTAACGAAACGCTCAAGTTTGACAGGACATTTTGGAGTTAAAATCTTTGACAAGTCTTTTTTATATTTTTAAAAGAAAATCTTCGTTGTAGAACAGAGTGAAGTATAAAATATTTGAAAACGAGGAGGTCTTGAATGCTTTTTGTCGTACACAAGATGTGTTGTGTTTAAACGAAGAAACAAACAGCGACCACGACCGACACCGATCGTTTATTGAATCCGACAGCGAAGACGTATGCATTAACAATCTTGTCTTTTTAAGCTTTAAGAGTTTTGTTCATTTCCTTGTTATAGCCAACAATATTTAAAAAAATAATGGTTTAGCTCGCTTCATTCCCTGTTCTTAACTAATCGACAATTTACTGGCTTTTTCGAAAATGTCGCATTTTTAATATAGATATTATAAATAGTTATTTTATTTAATGCCCATACAATAAATAGCTTATCGTTTTGGATAAGTCTCCTTCCCTATGGCTATGATGTATGGTTTGGTTTGAAGCAGATAAGAAGGCTTTGAAACGCGACAAACTGAAAACTAAACGGAGTGTTTAAAGGACAACGGCACTAAAACTTTTTATGGCCCACATCGAAAGTGTTACTTTCCTGGTAATGAATATAATATTAAAACCTCACCGATCGTTTTCGTTCCGGAGCATGTTATTTGACAGCTAATTTACTTCTTGGCGGCCATCTTGGCACGTATTTTTGAAGAATCATCTTTGCGTCACATAACCAGAATGACGTAGAGGGCTGGGTAGAATCAAAACACGCAATATGTTTTATTCAGTGTCTGCCGAGATTACGAACGTTTTGTAAAAAATAATTGCTTTTAAACCATTGTTATCGAAAATATTCGCGAGAATCAAATAGGAGAAGTGCTACCGTACCAATATGAGTCAGAAGTAGGGGGAAAAGGCACCAATATAAGCGATGAAAGCGACTCGGACCAAGAGAGCAATTCGTCGTCCTCGAGCGAAGAAATCGATCAAGAGCTTGAAACAGCAAATGCATGGCGCCTTCAAACTCTTAGCTGGTGTAAATGTGGACATTGCACTATATCAAAAAAATTGATTGAATGTTTTTGTTGCCATGAGAAAGCGTTAGCGTACGACGAGTATGATGATCTTCTTGACCATTGTGAAACACAGGGACAGAAGTGCGTGACATTACACCCAGACTTTCAAGACAACATGCTGTCAGAAAGTGTTTTAAAGATAAATGTATGTCGCTATCTTGAAGAAAACTGGCCACTTGACGACGAAGATCTGGAACGGGTACACAAACTGTATCGACTGGTAGCGTACCAGCGATGTTCTCGCAGGGTTTTCCAGATTTTACGTGTCACTATGAAATATTACGTGTCACTATGAACGCATGCATAAGTGCGTGCACACAGAAATAATTGAATGTTCTATTATTTGTTCTGTATATTAAACTTGCGTATTTAGTTTACAGTCAAACATGGCAAATACACAAAGGAAACATAACATTTGTGTATGATGCGCTAATACTCTGTTTGTTGTGATGCTGGAGCTGGTGACATACTGACACAAATAGATTATATAGTGCATACTTTCAAAGCTGGTCATAAACAAGTGCCGTTATGAGGTAAGCCTCAGGTTCTTCAAGACTATTTTAGTTCATATTTTATGTTTTGCGTAACTATTTTTGCAGCGAAGCATGTATATGCACGTTGAAAAATATCATATATGTGTAGCATATATGTTATAGAATTACACACCATTGCCTTTATTCAGTCAATGTCTGTACGCTTCTCACAGCACAAATATATGTACCTTAAGGCCGAAAATGCATCTACAATCTAGTTTTGGTACATTACTATACAATACTTCACTTAATAAATCAAATTGGGATGCATTTGTATGTTTTAGTTGAGCCTTTCTTTGATCTTTCAAGCTTATCGCATTGCAGCCTATATTGTTGGATTTGCGCTTACCCAGCCATCTACGTCACATGCATAAATTAGCATACGCGGAATTTGTTCAAGATGGCGCCCGGCAGTTAAAATTTCGCGAATATTACATCTATATATATACGAAATTAAGTATTCCATAGGTGAACCTGATAGGTCTGGCCAATAAAAATTTTTAGTGCCATTGTCCTTTAGTATGGAAAGAGCATAATATTAATTTAGAATCCTTATATATTATTTAATATTTTTAAAACATGCTTGTATATAGGTCCATTACGACAAATCATACAAAGCTTATTATCATTAAATATTTCAAAATGTTGACATTTTTTTCAAAACAACACTTGTTGGTAATTTTTAATCGAAACAGTTCTTACGCTGTCAGAATTAATGAGTTGGACCATAGACAATCAATAGAATGGACTGGAAACGCAAGCTAAAGTGTCAATGTTGCTGACGCGACATCCGTGATACGGCCTGATATGCTATACTTTGGAACCCTGTTACTTCACTTTAAATATACTTCAGGACTTTCTATTTACATATTTTAAACAAGAACGGCAATCTCTAAGGAACTATCGACTTTTAAAACTCTTTATGGATATAACAAAGCTAAAACCCAACGCTGAATGTTTGCATTCTTTTTGACTGCAGAAATGTCGCCATTGTTGTTGTTGAAAAAGGTTTACGGAAACATTAAATGGTGATTTTCCGCCTCGTTTATCTCTCTGAAAAGTTTTAAAAGCCGATAGTTCCATTCACATCTCTGTTCTTGTTTAAAATATGTAAATACGGAGTCCTGAAATGTATTTAAAGTGAAGTTACAGGGTTCCAAAGTAAAGCGTATCACGGATGTCGCGTAAACTTTAGCTTGCGTTTCCAGTCCATTCATTAGATTGTCTATGGTTGGACTGACGAAAATTATAATAACTGATAAATTCCAATATACAACGTTGTTTGAATGATTACCTGAGTTGGTCTTCATTAAAGACAAATTATTCTCAGCATTTTTTACGACATCAAGTGGTTCAACTTCGCCAGGTTCTGACGTCATGGTTTGGTCGGCCCAGGCGACCTCGCGGCTGTCTTCGACAATATTAACAATGTTTTCATAGTCTTCGTTCATTTCAACTGTGTTCATACCAGATGATTTGAGAAGTATATATTGTTTTCGCACGCATTTTAACAACGAATCTATTAAGCTGAACAGAATTAAGATTATATAAATAAACAGATTACTTGTACTGTATTTAGCTGATGACATAAATAAACCTTTTAAAAACACAATAATAAAGCTATCAATTACTGTATATTTTGTACATGTTACTTTTCAGAAGCAAGATTTTAAATTGTTTAGTGCCTTTCACATTGTGGTGTAACACGCAGCAGCAATGTTTCATGGAAAAAGTAAAAGGCAATGGTAAATAGTATTATAAAGTTTACTAAATAATGGAAATAGTATTATAAAGTTTACTAAATAACATATAACATACGTATTTTTTATAGATTATCGTATATTTCTTGCGAATATTATTAGGCATGTGAACTTTTGAGCAAATATGTTTTCCCGGGTGTTGAATTATCAGGCCAAACATATTAACCATATATGTTGTTTCCGCCTGTCGCCAAATAGTGTATCGCGGGTGTTTAAAATTGTTTTAAACACTTAAACAAATAATATTGAAAATACTTTCTTTGCTAAAGGTACGTATCACATACAATAAAAAAGTAGAGCTAAACTAAGAAAAGCTTAGGTTGGGCTAATGCATGACAGTTGTGGACAATATTTCATATCTGTCCTCCTAGATTTGGCGCTAATGACTAGCAAGTTTTTCTCGTAATATTATACAGGGTGAGTAAAAAAAAACTGATGCTCTTTCAAATTCAAATTAGCTGCGAATTCATTACGGTGTATTCCCAAGGGTATACAGAGAACAGATCGTGATTTAGTACACAGTACGTAAACCAATTCACTTCTGTCAAATTGCAAGAATGCAATGCTGCTAGTTTGAATTTCAATAGCATCAGTTTTTTACTCATCCTGTACTGTGTACTTAGTCACGATCTGTTCTCTGTATACCTATGGGAATACTTAAAGTTACGTAATGAAATTCGCAGCTAGTTTGAATTTGAAAGGGCATCAGTTTTTTTTTACTCACCCTGTAGTTCAAGAAACATTTAAGTTGTCTGTAAAGGATTATTTTCAGTAACACAATGGTATTGCCCGGGATTTTGTTGTTGTTTACATTCTGTTTTATCTTGTCAAAAGTAAAAAATATCCCAATAAAACACCTCGCTTGCTTGTGTAGCAGTAAGAATCAGGTAAAATAGTCAAATAAAATTAGAGTTTTGGAAATACTTACCGTTTTTCGCGTTTTCTTTGTAATTCACAGTTTTTGACACATTTTTTGTAGTATTTACATTCCTGCTGTAGCTCCTTTGCGAGTAAATCATTCGAACAAGATGTCTGGTAAACATTGAGAAAGGACTGCAAGGTAAAAGGACCATTACAGGAATCCATCATGTTGATTTCATCTCGTGTTCGCTGTAGCCATTCTTCATTTTGTTTCGCTTGCTCCTCCAGTTTTTCCCTTCGCTCTTTAAGATGCTTCAGTCGAGATTTTGTTGCCGATAAACATTTCCTAACTTTTGTTTCTACCTAAAATAAATCATTGCTCGGGCTGATTTTCATTCACAACTTTTGAAGGAGTTTGCTTCTTTGTATGCCTGAAACAGTATTTCTGCACAGCGGCCAGTTTGAATGGTGCGTATCAAAAATTATAAGGAACGTTTGTTGTGATACTGTGTATGAGTTTACATACACTGTGGGCAAGCTGAAAAATTAACCTGACCAAGGGATACGGACCTAGAGACTTTGGAATGCTAGCTCAATCTTCTCCCAGCCGAGCTACGCGGTTAGGCAGATTTCAGTTTATGATATTTCGGAACCTAGCCAGTTCCTTTGCCATATCAGTGTATTCTTAAGTGTAATCATGATTTTTGTGGGTGTATACGACTGATGCTATATACCCACAAAAGAACGCTGTTTATCTCCATACAGGAGAAGCTCAAAATTTGCCAGAGTACGATGGGGATGGAATTCAAGGCATTTGAAATACTAGACCGCTTATTTAGCTTAGTTAAAAGAGGAATATGCTTGTATCTAGAGGTCGAGGAGAAGATGAAGGGCAACTTCAAGACTTGGATGTTTAGTAGTTTAATATGCCAGAGGCCAAAGTAAAAAAAGGGTTTACGATATTGATTACTCCCAATTTAACGCATGCGAAACATTTAATGGATTTCCGTTGTTGAATTAACTAACCTTGTCAGTTTTAGTCTCATCGTGTGACAGAATATTCATCCATTCAGCATTTCTTTGCTATAAAATATTTCGCATAATGAGACTGCGATGCAAGTAACATTTCGCACATGTCAGATGAAATACAACTTTCATGAAAAATTTCCATTTCATTATTATATTTTACAGGTTAAATCCGTGGTACATGCCCTCTTGCCATCCTTCACGAGTTCTTATCATCACATTCTTTTCGCAAATCTACTAATTAACAATTAGATTACGAGCTCGAGATTTCTATGCAGTGATAGTTAGATAGCGAAGCCCGAATCAACTATAACCGCATGGAAATCGAGAGCGAGTAATCTAATTGTTTTAGTAGAATCAGAGGTCAAACATGGAATATTCAACAAAAAATTTGATTTCTAAGCAATTTTTTAAAACAAATCTCTATAGGAAGATGATTGTCTCGCTACTCGCTATCTATCGAGGAATAGATAGCGAGTAGAGAAACCAATCAAATTACAGCATTTGCAATAGTATACTAGCATGATTCTACTAATTATGTGATAACTATAATTTTCCATTTAATAATGGTCCATCTAACAAGGAGAAGCAAAATAATTCTTACCTTTCGATGTAATTTTTCCATCATTTCCTTCTGCAGACATTCTGTATCGAGAATGTTTTTCTTCACGTCACACTTCTGGTTGTAAACTGACTTCAATTGAGATTTTAACCTTCAAAACAACATGAAAAATGTTGAATTAATAGAGTATATTTAATCATTCGAGAAAAAGAAATTATGTCCCATGTTTTGTCTTTTCCGTGAAGATATACATGTAAACGTGAAACCTTTCCAGTCAATAAAAAATCATGCAGGATATGAGGTATTAATGATCAAGATTCGGTTCTACCGGATAGTGATTTTTTTTAACTATCAGGAATATCAAACTCGCAATCTGAGAAAAAACTTTACTGAATTTTACTGAATTGATGTATCACTCACAAGCATGTGGAGCTGTGCGGGCCCAGAAATTTCATCTCGGTTTGGATTTAGGTGTTTTTGGGCAAAAAGAACCTTGGCTCGGTGTTGGTTTGAGTTCTTTTCAAAATCTGCGTAACAGAACCTGCTTATTTAATAAATTATGTCTCAACTTCAAAGACAACATGTTATTCAAGTTAAATGAACGAAAAGTATCTCCGAATATATTTTTGATAAAACCTTGCTTCAAAATTGTTTTTATCACTTTCTTCTGACATCTCCGTTTTTTCCATCTACTTTTTTGTTCACATTTGTTTGGAAATTTTTATTTCCATTAATTTCGCAACATTATATGGGTAGTATCAATCAGATTAAGCTAAACAAACAATTTTAGGTAATATTTTATCAAAATTTCACAAAACTTGAAAGCTGATTGCCAACAACTATTCAACTACATGTCAAATACAATCCAACTCAGTCCTCGATCAATCAGGAACATTCGTACTCCTCCTGTACCAACGTTTTGCATTTGTTATCGATTTATTTTGTGTTTACAGCCACCATTTTCGAGTTTTATGCAAAATCCGCAGGTGTAAGAATTACTCAAAATGGCCTGACACTGCCCTTTAAGAACTCAACCTTAATTTTGTTCGAGTATGTTTGATTTTGTATTTTACCCAAGGTGACTAAAAAAACTGACACCCATTCATATTAAAATTAGCCGGATAGCTATGGTAATTTTACAGACGCTGGCTAAATACAATCAATGGCTCACTTACTTCATATGCCTTGCATGTCCATGGGATAAATTAAGGCAACTTCTGTCAAATTATTACAGCCATGCGGCTAATGGTGAAAGGGCATCAGCTTTTTACTCAGCATGTATACTTTGTTGATCAGACTGACTAACCTTTCAAATTCGTCATTCTTATGATTTTCCATATTTATCTTCTTCATTGGCGTCGCTTCACCTGTTTCAAATCTATTCAATTTTTCCTTTAAACGACCAACCTACAAAGTCATTGAATATTCACACTTGATTGCAAAGCAATGTTGGTCTTCAAATCAAATCAATGTTGGTGTGTTGCAAGACCATCATCTAGCAGTGATCGCGGGTCGGCATCCGGAACACAGAACACATGTCAGACTTCAGTCCGGGAATTTCCTAGTCCTAGCTTAGCTTCGTTCGTACATCGAGAGAGCGCTGTTACAAAATAGTAATATTCATTCACTTTGTCTGTTAATACGTCTATACGTTTATTCGTCTTCCGATCTGTCTGTCTAATGTCAATCCATCCCATGTTATGTTTTGTATTGGAACCCCATTACTGGAGACTTCATCTCTGTGTGGTCATTCCAGCCATTGTGTGTATGACATTTATTTAGTGTATGTAAATTCTGTTGTGTAATTGTTATTCTAATGTATGGCAAATCATGTAAAATAAAATAAAATAGAAAGTATTTCCAATGTAATATTTACAATATGAATGGCCGTTTGTATCTGTGCATACCTCTACACGAGTGCTTTGCACGAGTATCTGAGTACCCTGACACAGAACGGAGACAAATTTTTGTACCTATACTTATCAAACGACATCAAACAGCCGTGGGTTTTATTTCTCAAAGAAATGCAAGAAAGTTTACACTAATCTGGATCATTCTCTATCAGTGTATACAGACACTGATTAAACATGCATTTTTTTCAATTTTCTTCATGAAATGTCAATGAGTTTGACAATATTAATTACTAATATCTCTTAATGAATAACCAGTTACGAACTTCACAACAGCGTCTGGACATGATTTTGATTCCGGCATTCCATGCAGATGCCACTCTCTCCTATCACGCCAAACGCACACATGCGCAAAAAGGATAGAAAATACCACTGACTGAAACTACAACTGGATATTGGCAACCATCTTGGCAACAGCAATTTTAAAGCTACAATGCTTAGCACTAGCAGATTAGATTAAAGAAATCGTTCCAATTTTTGCAAATTACCCATCGCAACGTGAAATTATCAATGTATTTCACATTACACTGCAGAAACGTTTCGAATGTACAGTAAACACAAGAGCACATGGAAACTCAGTTGAATCGTATCAATCATTACTTACCTCTTCTTGAAGTTCTTTCACAAGCTTGGCATATCGACTAACATGCAGATCAACACTCACAACATTCTTGATAAGATTTGATTTAATATTTTTGGCTCGATCAGCGTATTTCAATGTATTGTATGTATCTTCGTAAGATAGACTGCAAGGACTGAAAAACAAAGAAAATAATTTTCTTAATTAAACTAAAAACTCGTTATATGTACTTTATGCAGGGTGTATTAAAAAGTAGATATTGTATTAAATTCATAATTCTGAATGAGCACTTCGAGTTAATGATCACAAAGGTTCTCTTAGTATATAGGAAATTACACGGTCCGAGGAGTATTAATGACAAATCACACGCGTGTTTGGCGAAATGTGTATTAATAATTATAATTATAAATATTGCGCCAAACACAAGTGTGATTTTTCATTAATACTTCGAGGACTAGTGTAATTTCCTATTAATATCATTTTTTGAAAAAAAATGTTTCATCGCTCTCGGGCGTAATCCCGCGCCCCGCGGGACTCGCGATCCATGCCGATTAATTTTTAATTGGTGGGCCTATACACGGTGGAGCTTATATACGGGGGGGGGGCTTATATACGGATGAAATTTGGTGTTACCGTGAACGAAAAGAATTATAAACCATAGTGTATAAACAACATAAAAATACAGTCAGTAACACATAATAACAAGCATTAATACATTAATACATTAATAGTTATGGGCTTATATACGGGAGAGCTTATATTCTGGGGGGGGGGAGGCTTATATTCGGAATGGCCTAAGCGTTAGTGAAATGGTGGGCTTACACTTGGGGGAGCTTATATTGGGGGGGGGGTTATAATCGGAGGTTTACGGTATGGAACTCGCGCGTGTTTCTGTCCTCACTTTTGATGTCACGTCAACAGTGTACGCGTCAGCCTGTGGCAAGCGTCTGGCAAGCGTCATAAAAAAAATTAATAAGAAAATAGATAGGAAAAACCTAAATTTTGGCAATAAAACTGCGATTTTAAAAAATATATATTTCTGATTTTTGTCAACGTCTCAATTTTTGCGAATGGAGTTTAATCCAAACATTTTGGCATGAAATGACTGTACAAGCGGCTATTGCTGGCAAGAAAAACGAGAAAAAAAAGCGCTAAGGAGTGTGTTTTCAAAATGTTCATACCTTTATCTGAAGACGATGTGATAATAATACCAACAGGTAAGTGTAATATTGCTTGTTTTGTCGTAAAGTTGATCAGAACTATTTGTAATTCACTTGTTTTGTGCTTACCAACGAAAATGTGGACAAAAAACACTAGACAGGCAAGTTTCTCTTAAGCAGCGAGAAGATTCGAACTTGCCTGAAGACATGTGAGCAAATTTACATTCCAAGCCATTTATGTTTGAATTTTGCCCAAAACAATTCACTCATAACTTTGTCTTCGACCATGTTTTTAATTCTTCACGCCTAACGTTGTCCATTAAATATGCTTGTTAATATATTAAAATATACAATTCTATAGAGATTTAAGTTTACAAAATTCCTATTCCCTATACACTCTGGTCAGATTATAAAGATAACTATACTGAAAAGGTCCAAATAAACTATTTTGCTTTAATTCAGAATTTGCATAATACCCAGAAAAACAAGATGGTGAAAAGAAAGCCAGTATCACAGCTGTAGTGACTTGAGCATGCATGGACAAATACTCTTCATCAAGGTAATTAAAAACACATATTTTGTTCACTTTTAGGTACGCCCTATTTTCCGAGGCACTTCAGGTTGCACCATGAACATTGAGTTTGTATGTATTTGTGAATGGACTACACAGAGTGAAATAAGTACATGCAGATATGAAAGAAAGCTTTGAGCTGAGAAACTCATGCTGTATTTTCTATTTATTCTATTATGTGCTATAGCCGTCACTTACTCATCTCATAAACCTACAAGAAACTGTTGAACATATAATTGTCAAATCCTCAATTCAAGTTTTTCTTAATTCACACATTATGTGCATTGTGCAGTATGTTTCTCTAGGATAAAAAGTCTCTCAGCTGGGATAAAAAGTTTGTTGCAAGTTGCCACTTTCAGCTCCAATATTCTTTTTAAGTTTAATTGTTCTTGTAAAAAGAGTACTTTTGTTCTCTTTTAGTTGCCAACAATTCTTTGGGACTATTCATTGACAAACATGATCCAATCCTTTTAAGAAAGCTTGTGGCAGTCTGTTATGCTCTAAAGCAGACTCAGCAGATACAATTCCTGGCAGATAATCAGAACAGGATAGTGAGAACCACGCAGTGAAAATCAGTGACTGGAGTTAATATAAACAAAGCTCCACTTTTTAGCATAATTAAGGACTGTTTACATAGCGGTTTAGATGCATGCAACAATGTCGTTGTACATGTATATAAATAAAATATAAGTATAAACTCATGCTCAACCAATATTGTTAATATGTTAAATGCAAAAGTTGATAAATAGTGTTTACAACACTACTATATGCTTGTAGCCTCAATCAAAGGTTTGCAAAGAGCTAGCTTCTCGTCGTTTTGAAATCAGCTCTTTCATCTTTTCTCACTAGTTTGAGATTTCAACAATTTTAAAACAAAGTTAACCGATCATGTAATTGACCCATCAAAGTGATCAAACGCATGGTCGGTAGAGGTCGGCATTGACCGCATGGTCATGTCAATACATCGCTTGTATTTCTGCCTTGAAATAAACTCTGAATAACTCTATCGTAAAGCTTTTCCACACAAAACAACCACCTACCATTTATCTTTAAATTTCGAGCTCAAAACAGTGAAACCTTGCTTCAATTTTGTAAAATATGCATTTTTTCTCTTTCGAACACCGTGTTCCCTATACTTTTACCTGAAAATTCGAAGGATGACACTTGCCAGAGCAATTTTGCATGGCGCGTGGGGTGACGCGAGCTGACGCGTACGTGAGGACACAAAATAATAAGCAAACACGCGCGAGTTCCATATCTGTATATACTTAATCTGTGATAAAACCCCTCTAAGATTCTCATAATTTTGTTCAAAACATTCAAAGCTGTTTAGTTGAATTTCAGGAGTTTATCATGTTCATGGAATATTTTTACTAGCAATACGACGTGGCAACATCTTTAGTCGGCATATCACGAGATATATAGTTTAATAATGATTATACCTAACAGCAGCAATCATAACTGTTCGACAGTTCCCACCGAGCGAGTCTTTAAGAATTCTTGTTAGTTTGCTATCCCGATATGGAATATGAACATTTTTCTACAAAAATAAATATTAACTATTAGTAGAATCATACTAGTATTCTATTGCAAATGCTGTAGTTTGATTGGTTACTCAACTCACTATCTATTCATCATTAGATAGCGAGTAGCGAAACAATCATCTTCCTATAGAGATTTCTTTCAAAAAAATTTCTTAAAAATCATATTTTTTGTTGAATATTCCATGTTTGACCTTTGATTCTACTAAAACAATTAGATTACTCGCTCTCGATTTCTATGCGGTGATAGTTGATTCGGCCTCATCAACTATCACCGCATAGAAATCTCGAGCTCGTAATCTAATTGTTAATTATACTTATTTAATTTCAAGACTTTGGCATTCATTTATTTGAATATTTCAGAATACAATTATACATCCCTCAGAAAGAATTTTTTGTAGCCCTATCACCTCCCACTCTACTGCCCATTGAAAACATAAAAAAGCCAAACGTGAAGAGTTGAATGTAAAACGTTTTTAATAAAGAACTAGGTGAAAACTTAAGATTAAGAATGGCCATGGAGTAACTGAATTTCAATAGGTCAGAAGATTGAGTAAATCTCAGACTTTTGGAAGAAGGATGATGACCGAGGTCTGGGATATCTCAGGCCTCCTGATGTTCTGGGATTTTATACAATTAAAATACAGTTGGCAAAGCAAGATAATCATTTCATATGTTTTTTATTCGATGATTTAAAGGCAAAATATAAACTGCGTTATCTACTTAGGTCTACTCAAACATTCTATTGAGCGCTTGAATAACCCACCTTATTTTCAGCTAACGCATTGATACAGTTTCCAAGAGCGAGCAATGATTTATTAATATTTGCTCCTTCACGCATTCTTGGACCTCGGTTTTTAGTAACTGTAGCTCGTTCAGAACCAGCCAGATCTATCAAAGACATCTTTGCTACTTGAAAATCGGCTTTGAGGCCACAACTCGCGCTCTTCTGTCTGATAAACACTTGAAAGACTGCATGTGATCTGGATGAGGTCGCATTCGCATCAGTGGGATGTTGACTCCTGTTGCGATTACCATATTCCAACATTCCAAACAGTTCTTCCGCACTGCGTGGCTACATGGAGCAAAATATATTATTTATTTACTTTCATTCCATATCAGATACCGTCCTGGCAACCCATAAGATTAGAGGATCCTACTAGAGTAACTAGTTATTAATAGTGCCCCATTGGTTAAATTTACCACTTGAGCAAGCCAGGACTGAATTGATTAATTAAATATGTATATAGTCGTCATTCTACCTCCTTTTGTCACACTTTATGCAGTTATTGCATGTATGTTGTCTGTAATGTCTCTTATGTTTTAGTACAGTATTCGGAACTGTCTCTTAATGTCTCTTATGTTTTAGTGCAGTATTCGACACTTAATAAGGAACTTAATTATGTTCTGTTGTCCTTACCTGCAATATATTTGTTGTGAAGCATTAAAAAAATAATAATAAAGGCCTGGTCGCAATATCCTCCCACTATTTTACCCTGTAAGATTTTGGTAGTCTGATTTTATCGAAGTATCTACTCTGTCTATTCTATCAAACTATTGGTAGGAATGTCAATATGTTGCAGCAACTGATAAGCCCAGGATATTTTACCAAAATTCCGCAGAACCACAAGCTTATCTGACATAACTCACTCACTATCATGTAAAAAGTGAGGCAACAGAAAAACTTGTGAATGTGAAATAATGGTTGAATAAAAAACTTTTACATTATAGGATTGATGTTCGGTACAGCCTCGTACCCAGGCGCTTTGTGTGCTTTTATACAGTTATATATAGAGAGGTCAGTTACTAAAGTAGCGAGCGCGCGGAGGTGCTTGGGGAGGTTTTGAAGAGCGAAGCGCCTGGCAGAAAATGTATTCAAGATGGCGGACGACGTGCTCATGACATATTGTAATGAGGATGAAATCAGTGATGTGTTGAATAAAATCGAAAGGCCTGTTCATGAAGCAATTTGTTTGGGAAAAATTTTATGCCCAATAGATGAATGCATCGCCCAAAGGGCTTATTTTCACGAGAGCGGTGTTGTACATCACTTTCGAGTGAAACACAAGTGAAGAACTGTGTTTAGTCAAATGTGTTTTAGCCAGATCCACATTATTGTCATTCAGTGCTGAAACAATGTTTTCTTCCAGACTGGAAAGTTTGCAAAATGCGCAAAGGAGACAGATCGTCTACCGAAAACATGCGCATATAAATTTTGAAAATTGCGCAGACGTGTGTGTCAAAACCAATCACAATCTCGTACCCAGAGCCAATTCGTTCGTTTTGGCAAGGACGAGAGGCTCTGGATGACGCCGATGAGATATGTGATGTGATTGGTTTATGCTGTTTCCTGCCCCAGTAACCCAGAGCCTGTAAACCTCTGTCCAGGGCTTCGTAAAACAACTGTATTCTTTTTATTTCTGATATCAAAAGTATTGATTTCTCTATTCAAGTCAATTTGCTTTGCCTTCCATAAATCTATGAATATTGCTCCATGATATTGCTACAAATAAACGCTGTTTTACGAATAAGGCACTGGTACGGAAATCATAATTATTCTGACTTTTTTATCGGCGTTATCCAGAGCCTTTCATCCTTACCAAAAGGAAAGCTGGCTCTGGGTACGAGATTGAACCAATCAGAGACATGAGAATTTTGAGGTCATGTATACATATTTACATACTATTTACATATAGACCATTCACATTTTACAGGTAAAAAAATATGTATTATTTTTACTTCCACCATAACTTCAATAAAGCAATGTTTAAAACAGTATCTAGTTATCTTCAGCAAAATCGTTTGAACTCATAGAGTCATAGTGTCAATATTTTTCGCAGATTAAGGCTGCAGTTTGCGCATATCCGCACCACTCTTCTAAAAATGCGCATATGCAAGAGTCGTGCGCAAGGGAGAAATCCTTTGTGCAGTAAACTTTCCAGTCTGGGTTTCCTTCATCTTGCAATAAGCACTGTCCAATCTCATTAATTTGCTCTTGTATTATCAGGATATCTTTGCTATCCTTGGCAAACAGTTCTTTAGATGCCACAGGATTTCTGCCATATGACTTGACTACAAGATGAGTATAAACAACCCTGGAGTATATGTTAAGAAAAATTTTTGTGCATTTTGTATATCAACCTTAAAAACATTTATCTAACAAGCAGAGCAAAATATGACATGACTAACTGTCATACAATGTGCGCAGTGGATAATACAACTGTCAGCATGATCAGCAAGCCTTCAATGCATATTGGACTACCAAAAATACTAAAAACATATTTATACAAAGGATACATTGATTGATGGTGTATCATTATGGTCTTCAATGAAGAATTAGGGAAAGTTGCTTTAATTGTTCTAGTTAGAATGCTTTTCTGTTCTGGTTTTAAATTCAGTAACTCTAGCAACACTGACTGCTTTACATTAGCATTTGGATCTTCATTGTATTGCAGAAGATTTTCCAACTCATCAGATAATGAACGTCTCCTCTCATCACACTGTCGACTTGAAATGTTGTATGCTACAAATTAAATTGAAAAATAATGTAGACATTATATAGACAAGCAAAAAAACACTGAGGACATGAACTGACCGGGATCTGCGATCAATGATTTATCTTTCAGCAAAATTATGAATACAAACATGTAAAGCGTTATTCTGATGTACAGCATGCAGATGCCTATTCATAATTTTCACACCCCCACCAAAAAAAATATGAATATCCATTCCTGGGCCCTAGCATGTGTACTAAAATTACAGCTGGTAGCAACTGCACAGTGTCATGAGTAATACCCCTGTACCTGCAAACTGATTGGGTTTTTTTCTGCAGCAGCTTTTGACTCTGGTGTCAATGCATGTTTTCCTTGGTGCGTGAGTGGAGACTGTGGTGGCGTTTTCTCTAAATTAATATCATCAGAATCTATGCAAATTTGAAACATTCAAGTTACAGCATACCACAAAATTATATTACATAAAATTAGATTCAGGTAATATTACAGACTATATAGCTTTTTCATTAAATATATAGATCGATTATTCACATTTTAAAAGTGTAGATATAAAATAGATACTACTAAATACATATGAAGTTGAATAGATGTTGATAGTAAATCATATGCATTTGATACCTTCAATTTCTAGTTACTGAAATGAAGCATTAAATTCATCATCACGTCATCAGATGTTTATACCTAAAAGCAAAGGAATATTGACTTAACTTTAATGTAATCGATAGAAATCTCTTATTTTGTTTAATCATTGTTTCATACGTAGGTTTTCCCTGCTAATAAATCACTATGAATATAAAACACAGCAAAATACGAATATACATATATGAAAATATACTCACTTAGACGAAAATATGCAAATAAATTACCTTCAGAACGTTCTTCACCAGAGGATTCATTCATATCAAATGCCTAGCACCTCGAAGACCAATTTTAGTTAAAAATATCTCATAACAACAAAAAAAATTGCCAAGAATGTTACATTTTTAAGAAATCGGTCAAGATTCTTGAGAAATCGGTCATTTTCTGCCAGGCGCTTTACCGCTCCTTAAAACCTCCCCAAGCACCCCCGCGCGCTCGCTAATTTATCGACTGATCTCTCTATATATAACTGTATTATAAGCACATAAAGCGCCTGGGTACGAGGCTGTGTTCGGTATAAGAAATGTGCAGAAAAGTTAGACAGATATTATCGGTCTACCGACTTTCGACCTTGTCAGCATCAAACTTCAAAGAGTGTCCATTTTGAAAAGCGAATAATACGGTCCGCAACAGAGAGGTGATCTACAGACTACAATGACTTATAAGCTGTTTAGAAGGAATTTCAGGCATTTTCAGGCCATTTCGAACAATTGAACACCCAAAATCGAAGATGAGGCCATATCATAAATTTCGGTACACCGAAACATTACGGCATATCGGAAATTTACACGGCGGTGCGAAGATATTTGTCTCTTATGTTTCCTTCGAGTGGTGAAAACAAATATTTTACGAATGAGCAAAGCAAATTAGCCCTGTAATGTTTCGTTTATTATAATATTGTGGTATTTTAAAGACCCAAGTCAGTATTAAACTTCGATCGATAATGCTAAAAACTGAGTTTATGCTTTTGGTTATTCCCCTTAAATCCTTCATTTTTTTCAAAGCAAATTCGCTGCTTTTACAAACATCCCCATATTGAAAACACAAAATTATTGGTCGCGTGACCGAATCTTCACTAGTAAAAATATGACAAATAATAAAAGCTCACAGTGTATTTTAGCATCTTACTGTATACAATAAACCGACATTGAGTTTAATACTTTTTTTCGGTATATCCGTCGGTACACCGAACGATGTACTTGATTTAGTTTCTCTTTTGCAAAATGTCTATCTGACTGAAATCAATAAACCTGTACATGCAGGTAATAACATGGTTTCAAGTGCAATTTGGAAATAGCATGCACGAGTGAGCTTTTCAATAACGCCAAAATTGCACGAGTCTGCTGGACGAATGCAATTTGGAGTCATTGAAAAGCTCAGGAGTTACAGATTTTTGTACTCCTCTTTGTGATTAACTGCACTAAAATTGACCAATCACAGTCGATATACACTTCCTTGTATAATATTAATATCGTAACATGTAAAAAATTGTGACAGGGCTAGAAAGATCATTTAGAGAGGTCATTGTCATCGCTCTCCTTGACAAACACTCTACCATAGTTTACCTGATGTAATGTGAGGTTACTAACACAGACACCTCGTTGTGGGTCTTCTCTGATAGCCAATGCTTTACCAGGCATTAGTAGATCACGGATCGTCTCGTTGTACACCTGAAATATCAGGAATTTAACTTGAATGTTTTTGGATAATACATACAGCAATCGTGCACATACTTGCTAAAAGTATTCAAAATAAAACCACAAAATATTAAGGAAATTTTTATTCTTGATCCTTGCAACCGTCTACCTACACTGTACCATCTAATTTAAAGTCGATCTGCACCGTACGATTCGTCATTGGTCTCACTCGGGAGTTTAAGTGTCGTTGGTCTCACTCGGGAGTGTGTCTGATATTTAACTTGGTTGCCATGTTGAAAGAAAGCGTCCAGAAGATTCAACGTTTACTGGATATTAGAAGCACAAACACGAAATCAAAGTTAAAAAACTCCTGATATAAGCTTTTGGCCGACAGTAATTTTACTACGAGATTACTTAAAAGGAATATGGTAGATTAATTTAATTGCCTTTAGAATGTGAATTAATATATTCCTCCAGATTCCTTCGTAACATGCAAAGTTTTGCTACGCCAGTATCTGCGTTTATACTAACAGTTACTATAATTTTACTATTATGTCTTTCAAGAGAGGTCCACCCCCCCCCCCCTCCACTCATGGAGAAAATATCTGAGGTCATGTGAGGAAGAGGAGGGGAAATTATCAGATTTCCGCACATTGCCTTTGGCTGTAGGACCTTATAGCTAAGGCAAAGGATTCATCAAATTTGGGATCCAAAAAAAAATTGTACAGTACAATCCCACAAGAATTATCTGAACTACACCGTACACACGGTCCCAAAATGATCAAATATCTTTTATATAATCGCGCGATATGCCAATATCCCCGACTGACCGTCTACCATAATCTTAACGTTTATAATTATTATTTTCGGCTTAACAGGCTTTCCTTCCAGCATGATGAGGCACAACGCGAGTGAGGCCTCTGTGCGAACCTACTCTGTGGTGCATACAGACGTTTTGCATATTATCAATAATTTGCTAGGATCCTGCAAAGATCTTGCTCGGATCCTATAATGTCATAAGTGGTTAATATTCGAAATTGCACCCATTGTGCAAAAGAAAGCTAGGAGACGAAGGTTTTAATATGTAATATGTCCTTACTTGGACTTTATTTCACTATCAGACTCTTGGCAAGATTTTTTACGTTATTATCATATCATGTCATTTTTACGTTAATCATTACCATGAAAGATGTTTGTTAAGATCCCTCAAGATCATGGCACACTCCTGCAAGATCCCCAAAGATCATGACATGTATTCAATTCAAAGTAATTAAGATCATCGCAAGATTGTTAACAAGACCTTTGACATTGTATAAGATTTCCTAAGATCATGACAAGATCTTACAAGATCTTGCTACATGTTTTTTAAATCCTGCAAGATTTGGACATCTCGAAAGTTTCTCCAAGATCCTGACATGTGTCAATTCCAAGATCTTGTCAAGATCTTAACGTGTGATTTTAGCGAACAAGTCAAACTGGGCCAAATTCCCATCGTATTGTTTAGGAAATTTGCATGCAGGATGATATAGAAGATATTAATTGATCATTTTGGGATCGTGTGTACGGTGTAGTTCAGATAATTCTTGTGGGATTGTACTGTACAATTTTTTTTGGATCCCAAATTTGATGAATCCTTAGCCTTAGCTATAAGGTCCTACAGCTTTAAAGGACCCAATGTGGGGAAATCTGATAATTTCCCCTCGTCCTTCACACATGACCTCAGATATTTTCTCCATGAGTGGAGGGGGGGGGGGGGGGGTGGACCTCTCTTGGAAGACTTAATAGTAAAATTACAGTAACTGTTGGTATAAATAGAATATATATTTACTTAAACAAATGAATTAATATTTTGAGGTGTCCACTTCCAAGGAAAATTACCTTATAATTATGTATCTTGATATCAAGGGTAAGTTACACATGTCTTGGGTAAACTATCATAGTTTGGGATTTGATACATCTAGTTTTTTAAATTTCCCCTGCTCCCCAACCTCTACTTAAAAACTTTTTAATGACGGACAGCTTTGTGGCAACATTTTTACTTTAAAAGTGGAAAACCATTGTGTAAATTATGCAACATATATAATTTAACAAAAATATGCAATTGTTTTCTCACTAAATTAGTCTGAGTTTAAATGAGGCACCAAATTTACAGAATTTTTTTGGTATTTTTCCCCCTAAAAATCCAACTGAAATTATTTTACAGTCTTTATCTCTCTTTTTATTCATGCCATTTTAAAATCAACCCACCCCATTTCTAAAGAAAAAAAATAACCCCCCTTCTTGCTCTATTTTTTCAGAAAGTTAATCCCTCCCTAATAAAGGGGTGAGGGTTGAACTAAGATTATGTACAAGACAGGGTAAATTATGTGGCATATGTTGATTATCACATGTCATGCTAATTTAAGCCTATAAACATACAATCTCGTTCCCAGAGCCTGCGATCCTTCTACCGTTACGCAAAGGAACAAGAGGCTCTGGGATAATCTATAACTGGAAGCCCAGAATTCAGCCACCACTTGCCACTGTTTTGCTAGAAAGAAAGTGCTTCTAAGGAGTGACCTGCTAAAGCAAGACATTATATGGGCATGCAGGCTGACCTAGCTGCTTGGCAATACCTCACTTGAAGGAGACAACATCTGACTTGCCAGGATGAATAAAAACCTTCACCAGCAGACAATTTAAAAAAATATAAGAAAAAACATACTCTGAAGAACAACATCTTGTAAACTCAAGATATGAGCTGTTAACAGCTCATATCTGCTGTTAACAGCTCATATCTTGAGTAAAATTTACGAGATGTTGTTCTTCGGAGTATGTTTTTTCAGGATCAATAATTTTCCACACATTACAGAAGTTCAAAAATTTCAGAATTCACAAACCCATTTGTACAGCCAGTTTGAATCCAAACACATGCTTTATTACAAACTGGCTTGCAAATTCTGAAATACCTTCTTGACCTTTGTATTGCATTTCCAAAACTTGCAGCAAAGTTTCGAATCTAATTACAATTAAAAGTTACCTGAAATCAACTGTAAGAGGACTGGCTCAGTGGCCAAAATAGAATTTAAATTTAAAATATGGTCACAGTAATGTTAAAAGTACTCTGTGGAATGTCAAAAATATAAAAGTTGTTCCAAAAGGCAGAATTAAATTATCATATAAAACAGAATCCGAATTCACCTCACTCAATGGGCTTTCTGACTTAAAGCAGGCCAGGTTAGCTTCTATAAAATAACTCGCAGAAGTTAAAATTAGAGGAGATCTATTCATTTGAATCTTTATATTTACCTCAAGATACGAGACAGCCACCTCACAAGTTCTCTCATCTTTCATTTCATCAATTCTTTTATATAAATCCATCATGGTTAAAAACATTACCCCAGGAGTTTTATCATTTCCCAACATTGTATGAGTCTTTCCTGCGCCGGTAGCACCATATGCGAATACAGTACAGTTATAGCCATTGAGAACTCCGTCAATAATAGTCTTTGTCGTGTGATCAAAGATATCTCGGTTGCTTGCGTTTTCATCAAAAACTCGATCAAAGATAAACCTCAAATCTTTAACACGCCGGTCTAATATATTACTTCGTCTCCGCGGTCGTTTATTCGGTATGAAATTAGTGGCATCGAAATCCTCGTGAGGGTCAAAAACAACGACTCTGTCGTCCATAGCTCGAACTACACTTCTGTTATTCCCACATGATTCCATAGCATTAAAAGGCCGTACACGTATAACCACTTTCACATTACTGCTTTTACCCGTTTCACTCACAGAAGCTGTCCGTTCCTTGCCTCTTTCGGGCACTAAATTTCTACCTTTGCTCACCATTTCGAATCAATAACGTTCTTCGATAATAACATAAAAAGAGATTCTTCCACTCGTAAAATGCTTCTTTCGAGTGTTCTGCTTTGACGAAGCATTTTGAATTCGGTTGAAATAGTTCTCGTTCTCTCATTGGTGAGCTTCAATACTATGCGCCTTCTGATTGGTTGCCATGTTTAAAAGTCGTTAATAAAACAGCGGAATACGACAGCGGATGGCGGAATACTTTATGCTAACAAAATATAATTGACCAAAATAATTGGAATTTCTATAAGAATTCGGACTTGCTTAGCACTTTGTATTTTCTTCAGCAGGCAACACACAGCGCACTACTGACTTTGGAAACAAAAAAATAGCGCACCTAGGATTTTCTTTCTCACAAATTTGCGTTGTAATCTGCCAACAAAGTATGGGGAGCCATTATTTTGGAACTTTTTTATGCTGTTTTATTATTTATTAAAGAAGCAAAACATCTTTAATCTTTCAATTCTAAATAAATATTTCTATATGAGCTTCCTGGAGTTGCCCTGTAGCAAATGATAACAAATCGAGTTTGTAATTTGACAAGAGAAAATTTTTAATCAAGTGCTTTCCCCCAGTGGCTTTCCCCAAGGTAAATGTGTTTTCCGCGCCTTTTACCCGCCCAGATGATCAGCCAATCAGAATGCTTTCCTCCTATAAATTGATATCGTCAAAGAGAAGAGTTGATATCATCAGAAGCCGGTTGCACGTTCGACACAACATTCCATCCGACGTGTTTTATGCCATCAAACAATGGCTTTTTCTTTGCGATACTTTTCAAGATTTAGTTTGAAATCTGTTTGGCCAGGACAATATACATGTACAGTTTCGGTAAGTGTTTTACATAATGTGTTAAATCCTTGTTCATTGTGAATTTTAAACCTTCGTTTCAATTTTTATGAAATATAACCTGACTAAAATTTTAGTACATACATATAATGAAGTATAAAAGCGTTTTTCTTTTTGTAATAAACAGTTATAAATTGAGGATTATTTTATTCGTTTATTTATCAGCGCGTATTGTGACAGACGAAGTGACCGTATGGGAATTTATTATCGCATGAATTGAGCAACATTTTTTTTATTGCAAATAAACAAAACATGGTAAATACCACGCATCACTTAAAAAATTTGCAACAAAAAATTATGTAACTTTGAATCTTTTAGAATTTTATACTTGGCAATATCTATAGAGTACATCTGATGTTTAAAACTGTTTAATACTCTTATTTTATTGCGTTTATAATCACGTTATCCTTTATAATACAAAGTCTGCTGTAAATGCAATATATATGTGGTGAAAAGTAGGATTCTATGCATGTTAACTGATTAACCATCGTTACCAGTTATGACTTATGATAGCATATAGTGCACAAGTCAATATAAGTTCCACTGCACGCATAGCACGGCACTTTATTTCATATTCATGCGAGATATTAGTTAGCCAGAGAATAAGTGTATGAATATTATCATGCCCTCCCCACAATATCATTCAACCCTAAGTGTAAAGGATCAAGAGACTCTGGGATTCCTCACTAATCTGAGATGTTTTGATATTAGACTCGTTTTGCCTTTACACCAAGGAACATGAATCTGATACAAAATTATTACAGATATATATATCGAGTATGAGTCTGAGACTTTTGAATCCTTGATGGTTTGTGGGAACTTTGTATCTGAGATCAACGATGTCCAGTGTAAAAACATCTAGTGTATTTGCTCCCTTGTATGGTTTTCAAATTTATTGGTACTGGTACTGGTATTATAAATTTCGACAGCAAAAATTGGTCTGAAAATCACAAAATGAAAATATAATTGTTAACATCATGGTTGTTCTTCATGTATTGACTCTAAGTGCCTTAGACCTGAAGGCAAGGAACCTGGATACACATGCACCCTGGTGTGAACATGACCCAATAGCAAAGCAAATGATTCCTTTATAGCACTTCTATATATACCACTTTTTAGCATTGTGACTAAATCTTGAAGGGCAAAACGTTTTGCTGCATGAAATGTCATGTAACAAAATTTAATGTTTTAAGCAAAGCTCCTTTGTTTGCAAGTCAATAGTGCAAGAGGGGGGTCAGGGGAATTAGATTAGCACACCATTCAAACACACATATGTTTTATACATTTGTTTTGAGTTGTTACAAAAACATTACATGACCTTTCACAATTACATTATAGCATGGCCAAATTGTTTTACCAACATAATACCAACATAAAATGAGCAAGCTTTGTATTTCTGCTTTCTATAATTTGGATTTTCAAAAAAATTTTAGTCTCTATAGTCAGACTCTGTATACATCTGGGTGATCTATATTATTTACTGCAATGTGATCATGCGTGATATATGGTGCCATTGGCCAGGTTTAATTGTGTGAAAGCAGTAACATATATGCATAAAATTTTATTTCATTTTTTTATAGAAAGTTCTTCCAAGATGTATGTCATCTGTGCCAGACATCAAGGTAAACCAGCTTGTATAAGGTTTGGGTTCTCTTGAGATACTTTAGATTGTTTGCCAGGTACTTGTAATGTACAATATACAGTGTAAAATAAACAGATTTAAAACTTTGAGAGGAGAGATAGGAAGATGTCTACTAATACAACAAGACAGTTAAAAATGGCTTGCACATGAAACTTTGATGCTTAAAAGTAATTGTGACTTTGTTTGAAAATGTGTTACAATATGGTGTTGCGTTACTGTTCAAAATTTCTATAAAAGGCTGTCAAAAACGTCATGTGAACTTTGATATTTTGAGGAAAATCAGATTTGTGCATGCTTAATTTATGTGTTAACAGTTATAATGATTTGCATACAGCTGTCAAGAGACATTTATTATTTATGTGATCATAAGTACCCGTACCCAAACAGTCCATATTAGATAAAAAGGCTTAATGTTTGAATTTCAAATCAGCCACGTACTTTGTGACATCGAGAGCGATTATAAATTTGTTCAATTTTTCAACAACCTGTATTAGAGAGATTTACATTTGCATCAACGAGGTGAAGTCATCAGTTTTCTGTTTTATTGGACACCTTTTCTGGGTAATGGACCTTAACATTGAAATCTTCATGCCCATTGATTGCCCATTCTTAAAGTTTATCTCATGTGCACATTTAGACCATGAATTATGGTGCCTTGAGCATGAAGTACCTTGTGTGTCCTGTCGTCAATTTTTGGCATATGTTTGACAAATGTGAATATTTATATGACCCCGCTTCTGAGGTTAATCCAAGAATTGGAGACTGAGATATCCGTAGTTGATATTTCTCCTGAAATCACTGAGAGGGGTATATACCAACCCTGTGATTGGACTTTTGGAAACAAAAGTCGTAATGATTGTTTGTGATTCTTATATTTATTAAACCAACCACTAATAAAGATTGTTGGTGGCGACCCATGAGAGACGTGTAGTTTAATTAATGTAGCTGTGTTAGTGATAGAAAGATGTGCTTGCTGTGGCTCGTACATGCGATAGGGCTTTCTTTTCTATCTTTTAGTTTGACAGTCTAAAGATAACAAAATCTTCAACACCAAAAGAGAAGCCAACAGATGTTGGTAATGTCGAGTTTGGTTCAGTATTCACGGATCACATGTTAACGATACAGTGGTCATTGGATGGCGGCTGGGAAGATCCTGAGATCAGACCATATGGAGACATTTCGATGAGTCCTGCTGCTAAAGTTTTCCACTATGCAGTAGAGGTAATATAATTATGATATTGTAATATGCTCCAATCTCTAAGGGCCTGTTCATATGGGCAGAAGTTATCTCGGTTCCCGAGAAAACATTTCGACAGGTCAAATAATGTTGTTGTTCTGTTCATATGGAGAAATGTTTTCCCGTTTACCGGGTAAAGTTTCACGCGGTGATGTAGATTTTGTGAAGTGTAAACAGAAAGTTTTCCCGCTAAGCGGGAAAGTTGTGTTCATATGGGATAAAAATTATCTCGGTCACCGAGATCTCGCCTGTCATCAAGCGAGATCTCGGTTAACGGGAAAACTTTTCGTCTCATATGAACGCAATGTAACTTTTCATACTATTTTCTTAAGAAGGTGAGATCTCGCTTGTAAACTTGTCGAAATGTTTTCTCGGGAACCGAGATAACTTCTGCCCATATGAACAGGCCCTTGTGAGATCTCGGTTAACGGGAAAACTTTTCGTCTCATATGAACGCAATGTAACTTTTCATACTATTTTCGTAAGAAGGCGAGATCTCGCTTGTAAACTTGTCGAAATGTTTTCTCGCTAACCGGGAAAACTTCTTCCCATATGAACAGGCCCTAAACAACAATTATGAGTGCATGCAGATATTCAGGTACCTACATGGTATCTACATGATGATCTCTTAAAAAATAAACAAAAAGTATATAGTCTAGACTTGGATCAACTATAACTGCGGTCCCATTAATATGAGAGCGGTTCAGATTTGACTTCCTGTATTTCTACCGCTACCTTTTTCCCGATTTTTAAACAGTTTTTTGATTGGTTAATCGGGTAGGCCCGACACATCTGATTGGCTGAAAGATGGATTGAGCTAGCGGTAGAAGTATTGGAAGCCAAATCTGAACCTCTCTATAGATGTATTAAAGCTGGACAGCACATCTATTGTTGAGTGTCGAAGCCTGTACGTCATATTTTTAGACTTGCGGCCAAGTTGGATGGCTCCACTTGAGCAGGACCACTTGAGCTATAGATCTCTATTTCAGGATGTATAGTTTTCATTTTAAGATTAAAAAAATACGTTTTGAAGTAAAATCTTTCAAAGAAATCAGTTTTCTAACAGAAACTACATCGACTCACTTTCATTGAAGTGAATAAAACTGGAACGCTAACTGCTATAGTTGAGCCCTATGATTGCTTCAAGCCAGTTCGCCCCAAATGAACTTTCACTCCCCCCGGAAACGGAAGGAAGCGCGGCAGCGTTCCCCTAACTGTCATCGGTGACGGTCGAAACTGGCAAGATGTGTTCGATGTAAAATAGTACAATTTTGTTGCCTTTTTCTTCCGTGTTTTGGATGATGTAATGTATTCATTCTACTGATAAGAAATGGGACGGATTCGAATGATTGTAAAACTGAGAACGATCAATGCTATGGTAGGTAGAAATATTTATTATATTTTACTGGTTTTGAAGCAAAATTAATTTAGTTAAGTGAAATCTGTTTTCCATTTTCAATAACTGTTTGACAATACGCTTGCCGTACGTGAAGAGTCGGAGTGTGAAGTAGTTGTCGGCAGTATACCTGATCAATTTCATCCTCTGATCTTCATCGAAGCTAACTTCGTTCATTATGGGATCATGATCTCCAAAGATATTTGAATGGCACGACTCATTGACAACAAAATGATGACAAACTTCCATGATCATTTTACTGCGTAGCTTCTCGCTTGAATTGATGCGTCTTCTGTTCTTGACGACAAAAGCTTTAAAAATATATTCAGCATACTTGACAACGGCGAGAACAGATTGCGAGGGAATGTTTAATAAAACGCCTTTGTTGATAAAAGTTTAAACGCCGAGGCTACTGGGGCATCGAGAATGTTGTGGGTCTTTCATACGGCAGTAATCATGATCGACAAATTGGGTTGACGGACTTGAAATGAGAGAACTTCTACAAGCTGTACAGGAAATTAATGTTATCAACTTGGTTACTATAAATCCACTGATGTAAAGCAGAATGTTTTCCATAAATTCTCTAACTGTTCAACCAGCAGCTGCTCTTCTGGTGTGAAGCCGGAATCATTTTCTGGTGTTACCTCGACGAGTGGAGATCTGTGTTTTTTCTTGTGGAAAATTGGAATTATTCCCTGAAGTAAAACTTTCTGAAAAGTGTATGCAATTGAAATTTTTCGAGGCTTTCACTGCATCTCTGAAAAGCATTTGTCTGAGGGTATATTTCAACTGCATGCTCTTGGGATCGCTGTTCCAACCACCGTTTGATCGTAGACATGAGAACAACCATTCTAAGTGTCTTGCGGGAAGTTATATGCTAAAAGATAGTAAAAAGTATTTTCGTTTAGTGAGAACCATCTGGATTGTTGATTGTATTGTGGCAACAAAACCAGTAATAAATGTTTTTCTCTTGAGATTAGAGAGAAGCTTTTCTCTTTATTTTTCCTTTTGGCGGTAGATGTGACAGTAGATATTCTGCTGCTGATTTCAGGTGATTTTCCCATGTGTCTTTTGATTTGGGTTGCAGAGGCTGCTTATATCCCTTAGCCTAAGGACATCCAGAATTTAGAATGTCAAATGTTCTGTGGACAACTCTTGTAAAGTTTACTGTTGACCCACAATTTTTAAACTGTGGTAGCTTCTTAGGAACATCCAGAAATTGGATTGCATCTGCCATTTCAATGCGCTTAGGGTTGTGCACCTAAACGCACGTTCATCTTATGTTTTGATCTTCTTAGAGTTGTACCAAGAATTTTCTCCCTAATTTCAGTCCTGGTTCAACTTGAAGATTGTGAAGAAGATGAAAGAACTTCCATTGAATGTCACCCTCATCTTGGTCATAAAAAAACTCTTGCCATGGAGGGCATTTCTGGCGAGTCTTAACATGTGGCATGGATCCTATATTATGTAGACATTGTAATTCTGTGATGGATGTTTGAACATGGTCACCATAGGATCATATGTTGTACTAAATATGCATCCCAAGTGCGTAAACTTGCTGATATTGACTGATGTTGCATCAGCGGTTATTGATCATAACCTTAATCCTGCATATGCTGTATTTTCCAAGGCCAACCTAACCAGCTGTGTTTGGGTTTTGGCATTCATTTTATCAGATGAAAAATAGCCAATTGGAGACTTCCACCGGTTTATTGTTCCAGCCAATTTGGAAACTAACGATTTGGATGCAAGGATTTCAAGATCTTGACGTGATACTGGGTCATAATTAACAATAACCTGAGTATTTTTCATTCTTTGGTTCTATCCAGAGGACTTGGTCTATCCACAAAGAAAGCTTTAAACACGGCTTCAACTTCTCCCTCTGACCTATAGCGTTCCCGTTTTATTCACTCTGAGCGGGGGGGGGGGGGGGGGGAGGGGGCGGTCAGGCCATTCAACCAGGCCGCCGATCTCAAAATATGACATGTTTCGGATCCAGTTTTATTTGGGCTTTGTATTACGATGCACTAACACGGACTAACAAAGTAAACCAGGCGCTGGTTGTATAAAACTCGTAATCACTTTTTGTACTTAAATAGTGATAAGGTACAAAATACGTTGTTCTGTTTGGTTGATGTTTCCACTAATCATAGTTAACTTTAATCACTTTTTATACAACCGACCCAGGTGTCTATGCATGCCAGAGCAATGACAGCACGTTCTTAAAGTTTTCGTTTTTATTCAAAACGATTTTCTCGTTTTCCTTGTTAAGCCCGTTTTCCACTTCAATCGTATTGTAGCGAAACGTAGCGTATTCCACTGTTTCCACATCATTAGTTCTACCTGACTGTTCATCTTCATGAAACAATGAAATACGCAATCTCGTACCCAGGATCCCTGTGTTTAATCTCGTGTGGAGGGACCCTGGCAAACTCTGATGCCGTGACGTCACAAATCTTGCAGATTACGTAATTTGCAACTTTTTATTCCGAGGGGCGATGGCCATTGCCGCTAAGAGCAATCAACTTAGTGTTCGCGAAGCAAATACATTAAAACATGAAATGAAATATCTGTAAAGACGATTCTTCTTGCAATTTCGTTTACCTACTGGCAGCCAGTAGCAAAGCCAACCCGAGAATTTGGTCATGCTATGCAAATTCGAATCATTATCATTATTTATGTCTTCAGGAATTGATTCCTTTTACGGTCTATAAACACAGAAAACGACCATATGTCGGGCTGGCTTTGCCACTGCTGGCAGCAAGAATCTTCATAATTTTTATTTGCCAATCTTGTCTATCGAAGACGTGTGAAACATGACGAGAAACGAAGAAAAGATGAAAATTGTATGAGTCACGAAGATTTTCCGATGCAGAAGCTCAAGCGAGACGAGGAAATCAAATTAAGTTTCCTTGGGGGGATGGAGAAGTTCAAGCCCCTTGACAATACAAACTTCTCTTGTGGGATTAATATACGATCGGAATGCCTGAAAATTACTTTGTCAGGGTCGATCTTACCGGTGTTGGCCTTGGAAACGGAGAGGCGGAATAACTTAAATGTTTCATGACCTTGAAAGTGTTTTGAGTATCAATGTCAAGAAAGTGACAGTTGTTTAACTTTTTAAAATTAACAAGTGGCGAGATTTACATAAGTTATAAAACTATCACAACAATGTTTTGTTTATCTCGGTGTTCAATAAATCGTAAATTTGTACTAATTCAATGAAATATTAGGTATCGATCTATCTACAATATCTTTTACTAAGCCGCGTGCAATAAATATATTTTTGCGTGCACAAAGATGAAGCCCCAAACAATCCCGTACTTGCACTGTCCAGTGCCCACGTTCTGCAGATTGGATTTTTGTAGGCATTCAGGTTTGGGAAAAAAATTTTACACAGCATGAGATGAGATCATATTTTTTATATAATGGTGGTATTTACAGCGCCTGATTTTTTATTCATAGCCCTGTATACGATTTATACATTTCAATCAGGAGGATAAAATTCGACAATTGAGTTAACATTCTTCGATGCACCATGCAGTATTAAAATGAATGAAGTTCTACTCAAATGACATCAAAATTTGATAAATCGTATATCACTATCAAATATATGCCTAAACGACTTTCATCACAATTACACACTCCGTGTTTCGAAATGTTTTAATAAAAAACATTATTTCATTTTCATGCCATTGGCAAAAAGGCCAGGTTACCAAATAATCTAAGATTTTTAGATTATTTGGTAACCTGGCAATCAGAGTTTGCCAGAGTCCCTCACGCGTACACGAGATTAAACACAGGGACCCTGGGTACGAGGTTGTGAAATACGCTACCTTTCGCTACGATACGTTTAAAGTAGAAAGTAATTTTAATGCATGTCTAAACTAGAAACTCGAACGATTGGGTGGTGGGGGGAGGGAAGGGGAAGGACCCCAAGAGCTCACGCACTTACGCTACTGGGAGATCATGCCGAACAACAAAACCAATGACGCCAGGGACTTGATGCAAGTTGGGAATTGTTGGCGAAAATATCAGCTTGACTCACTGCTGGGCAACCAGCTCTAGCTTGTTGGGTATCATTTTCGTGGATGAGTTTTAAGACAAAATAGTTACTAATGAAATTCGTTCACCAAGTACGCGTTGATTACAACATATTAAAGCTCGCTTCAATATAATTTATTGTAATGTATATATTATGTATACAGTAAATATATATATATATATTGTATATAGAGTATATTTAAATCACATTCATTTGTAATAATTAGGGGTTTGAAGGTTTGAAAGCATATTTTAATTCGTCAGATGGTAAAATCAGATTGTTTCGACCAATGGACAATGTTACGAGACTTCAAAGAACTGCTGAAAGAATGCGTATGCCGGTACGTTTCTTAACAAATTAGCAAATTAATAAGTAATTAACAGTGCTCGTTTTCTTTGAGATTGGACTTCATGGACTGTCTATATGGCAGTAGCAAAGCCGACCTGGCAATTTGGACATGTTATGCAAATATTTCCGTCTGTAGATATATAGTCATGGAAACGATCAATTTGTAAGGAAATGAATGATGATAACGATTTAAAATTTGCATCGCATGACCAAATTGTCAGGCTCGCTTTGCCACTGATTCTATATCTATTGTATTTTGTGGAGTGTAAGTAAACTGCATAACAGAGATTTCGAGATCGACGATGCAGCCGTCTGGATTTCATGACAAGAATGAACGCAAGGGAATTTATGGATTGATCTGCAATCAATACAAATTTCCCATAGTCGAGTTTGCATCAAAACATGGCATTGTTCCAACTTTTTAGAGGTGGTCTATAGGAATTAAAAGACATCTATTTGTAAGTGCATAAATTTTAAGCACTCATCAGTTGTGATGAAATTGTGACCATATCGTCATCCTGCTGACGTCATAGATCTTAACTATAAATCGTATGTGCTGTACACAGTCTGAGCGAATGTTAAACACTCCAAATAATTTGAAAATCCACAGCACTTATGTATCGAAATGTCTTCCATACTATAAATTTGACCAATTTAATGCTATGGAATTCACCATAAGGAAAAAGATGACACCATGTACATTTTACCACAATGTATTGCGGGCATCAAGCAAAAACAACTGAAAAAAGACGTAAAGAAAAAGCACAAAACGTTAACAAAATTATGAAAATTACCTCCTCCCTTAATCTTGTCGTTCAGCAGACATCAATTTCTTTTTGAAAAGATTTCTGAACGCAATGCATTTTGGTTAAAATGTACATGCGCCATCGGTTTCTTTACGGCAAATTGCTTACAGTATGCGCTACGGATTATTTTTTTTGTTTTTTTTTACTAGAACTTTAACGGTGACGAGTTTTTAAAGTGTTTAGTGGAGTTGGTAAAGGTAGACAAAGATTGGATCCCTAGAGAAGATAGCTGTTCATTATATATTCGACCAACTTTCATTGGAACAGGAGTAAGTTGTGACATTTTTTGCATAACACTGAAATGTCCAGTTTTGTATGGTAACTCGGCCTAGGACTGGGTATAATAACAATTAAGGTGAAAACTTTGTGGTTTGAAATATTTCAATTGCTTTTTTTGTCTATTGAATGCTTAATTCAAAATTTTATCCAAGACACTCGCTTATCCGCGATGGATTTCGCAGTTTTACAGTCAAAATAGAAGATCCTTTCCACTTTCGAGTCTGTGACTTGTTTTGTCAATAACAGAAACAAATACTGGAACATAATATCTATTACATGCAGATTCTTCACTTTTGACTCGACCACTCAGGAAAAATAGTGCCAATTTCTGCCAAAAATTAGATGATTTTTCTACATTTACAAATATTTTTGCGTTAAAAAGTCAATGCTCCAATTTCATCGATAAAAACGGCTTTTGATGAGAATTTGGATGTCCTTGTTAAGCTTTATGGAAACACCACATAAATTTATTTATTACTTGAATTTACCACGTAACAGCACGTGAATTTATTTATTTATTACTGTTCGAGGGGTAATTTATTTATCATGGTGCTTTGCATGGTGTATTCACCATGCAAACGTACAAGAAACTTAGCTAATTTGGATGTACCTTGAAGATTTGGAACTGATTTCCCCAACTAAAGTATATTTTTTTCATACTGTATCAGGCTACACTTGGTGTCAGTGATCCTAAGGAAGCATTGCTATACTGCATTATGTCTCCTGTTGGACCATACTTCACGACAGGCTCGTTCAAACCAGTATCTTTAATGGCTGACCCGATGTTTGTAAGATCGTGGCATGGAGGAAGTGGAGATAGCAAAATTGGAGGGTACGTGCACTCAATTCTGTTTCTTGTGGTAATCCCTGGCTCAGTTCGCGCGTAAGACAACACCTGTACTCGATGTTATGTAGCACATTATGTTGGTACATTATTGTAGTACACATGTAGGGCTACATGGGGATTTGTGTTAAAGCCACTCCTCTCACCCACAAGGTCGCAGGTCTGATTCGAAGGTATTATGCACTGTTAGGTCTTCTCAATATGACTTGAGCATGTACCCAAGTTCTATTTCAGAACCATCTTCAGAGTGGATGCAGTGTCAGATTAATATGAATCTAGTATGTATCCCAGTCCTCACATAAAAAGAGTAAAGTCCACGCTTTGCTAGAAGTCATGGGTTTTCTTTGCGTATCCCGGTTTCTTCCCAAAGGAGAAGTTGAAACTGGTCACAGTAATTAGAATATGTTGTTATGCATGGTGACCAATGCCCTTGTGGTGAAGCTAAGTCATGTAAAAAGTAAAATTAAAACTATTTAGAGCATTACAGGCCTGCAGGTATAGTATAGGAAAAAGTTAATAAATATACAATAAATAAATGAAAATATATATAAAGGAAATTCAAATCATAGAATGCATTGGTCTTAGCCCCCTCTCCCCCCCTCCCCTGGGAAGTTATCCCTACTGGGTGTTAGCCCGCCTAAAGCTGGGCAGATGACTCCCCCCCCCTGAAAAATTTAAAAAAATTAGATATGATTTACCATACAAGTCGTGTGTAGACTGTAACTTGAGAGTCCAAAAACAGCATGTTTGCTTCTATGAGGCTTATTTGTTCTCGTGAATATATTTTTAGTTTATTATGCAAAATATTTATATAGTTTGATATTATTAGTTAACATTTAATGACGTAATATGATATCTGTCATCATGTCATAAGTTGGAATGTTTGACTCACAAGCTTTCTAACGATAACTTGTATGGGCTTTAAAGTGTTGAAGTAAAAGGCATTGATTGATACCTGGGAAACTTAGCCAACCATAATTTACAAAATTAAGTTCGAACTGAAAGAGTTAAATAAGTCTTTTTAGTTTTTCTATTCTATTGTATACAAAGTTAAAAAAGAACAAGTTCTTCTACAAACCAACAAAAATTTATGCATTTTCAAAAAAGAATATATGAATGAAGTTGCTCCCCTTTCGGCAAGATACCTGACTCCTTAAATATAGTAAATAACTGCACTAATTAGCTTAAGTAAATTAACAAAAATACATGTTCGCTAAACCGAGCAGTATAGTGGTAATTTTTCCTTATAATATCTATGAAAGCCACTCCTAAAGATGTAATTTCTATTGGGAAACTGTTCCATAGATTCGCAGTAATTTTGTAAGTAATTTTACTTATTCTTCAAAGGAAAATAGATCTTTTTACGTCAAAATTATGTCGTGATTTGTAGCTTGTTCGTAGGTACGTAACTACTTATTGGTGTCCACAAATATATGTCCTATTTTGGATTTGTGTAGTAGTTGCACGTCAGACATCTCTCGGCGGAATTCTAGTGGAAGTAGATTTGATTGAATTAACCTTTCTGGATAAGACATCTCTTTGGGGCAGTTTAGGATAAACTTTGTCGCCCGCCTTTGAACATTTTCAATTATTGGTATTCTCAGAGTTGTACTTTCTGGTATTAGCAGAGTTGCCAAAACCGTTCAACATTCCTCCGGGCAAAATTTTCAAAGTTTGCAAACCTTCCTCAAGATGTTGTGGAGTTGGGCTTTCCAAACTTAAGATCAGAATGAATCTTGACTATTTTTTTCAGAAAGAAGGCATAATTTAACAGATCGTCATCTATGTCCCTACATATTCTCGTAACCAGGGCAAGAGTTTTGTTGGCTTTCGCGGCAGCGACCTCGTTCTTGTTAGACCATGATAGATCACTGGATACAGTGATTCTAAGGTCTGAGATGTGAGCAACTTGTTTGAGCGGCTGACAATCTGGGGTATACTGCGTACAACTCAACAATTTTTTCCTTCAATGTCATTGTCATGCATTTGTTTTGGTTGAATGCCATTTTTTCATATTGAATGTTGAGGTCTTCCTGACACACGCGGAACACACGCCTTGGAGCAGCAGAGGCCGTCTTATCTCATAATCCTCAAGTTTATTCAGGAGTAGTTTGTGCGAAACTTTATCAAACTTCTCTACGACGGATTCCAGAATGTTGTTGTATCCCTCGAACAGTTGTGTTGTGTTTGATTTGCCCCCAACAAAGCCGCGTTGTTAGTCATACATGGCTTGCTTGAGATGTTGATAGGAATAAATATGAACACAACGTTCCAGAGTTTTGGACAGCACGCAAAAGAGAGAAATCGGTCGGTAGTTAAGACAAAGTTTTGGGTCATCCTTTTTAAATACAGGAGAGATATTAGCGCGTTGCCGTTGCGTGCCGGTACAACGCCAAGTGATAGAGACATGTTGAAGAGAGAGGACAATGACGGAGCTAGTACATCGGCTATCTGACGTCAGCAACCGTATCAAGTAAAGCAGCAGTCGACTTGGAATACAATCTTGTTCACGAGGTTTTTTCACGGTCGAACTGGCTAAGCACCTCGATGACTTCACATTCTGTCAACTTGATGTTTAGAGTGTACCATTTGCAGGTGTAGATGTTCCATAAGACATTCTAGTTGTTTCTGCTCGGGGATTGAGAACAGAGTGGAAAAACGTATTATGGTATTACCTATGCATACAAAGTCTGTCTTGTGTAAATGAACCACCATGTTATATTACTTTTATTTCAGAAATTATGGGGCAACATTGTCTGTTCAAGCGGAAGCAAGAAAAAGAAATTGTGAACAAGTACTTTGGCTTTATGGCGAGGATCACCAGGTATCATATTACGATATTTACTAACTTCTTATTGACTAAGCGCAAGGTCTGTACAAAAAGACACTTCTGATACAGTAAACCCCGCATAAAAGAACCAGTGGTTTGAGAACCACCAGCCTGAAATTTGGGCAAATAGGTACCCAAAATAAAAGTACCACTTCAGGCTGACAAATCAAACTGTTTCTTAAAAACCCTTATTAAACTTTTTGCTGAAATAGGCGCTAATCATGTACCAGGAAAAAAACAAAATGCTGCATGTGATCTTGCCAGCAGGAATTGTCTTTCAACCACATCCTGCATGCATATGTTTTATCAAAACAGCAATCAATTCACAACATAATACGTCTTCATAATGTATTCAACCCATTTTATACAATAAGAGGGCCAATTGCGGAATTCCAAAGCATCATGGTAGTTTAGTTACCGAACAGAATTTTGCTAAACATGGCGACCGAATTTTTTCAAGCACGGGGAGCTTCATTAATTCAAATTTATGGAACATACAAATCATTGTTCAACTCAATTTAAATTTTCAAAAAATCTGTACGTCTTGTTCTATATTTGTGCGAAGTTTTTGGTTTATACAAGGGGTCGGGATAAAACGCTGAAACTGAATGGCGGAAACGGAAACTGAAAACGGAAACTGAAATGGGGATAAAACGCTGAAATGGGAATAAAACGCTGAAATGGGGATAAAACGCTGAAATGGGGATAACACGCTGAAATGGTGATAAAACGCTGAAATGGGGATAAAACGCTGAAATGGGGATAAAACGCTGAAATGGGGATAAAACGCTGAAATGGAGATAAAACGCTGAAATAGGGATAAAACGCTGAAATGGGGATAAAACGCTGAAATGGGGATAAAACGCTGAAATGGAGATAGAACGCTGAAATGGCAAGTTCGTAAGAGTTTTGTGCTGTTTAAAAAACGGGTTTTTTGTTCGCTACAGATTAAGCAGAATTAAATTCGACTACATGCAATACTGTTCAAGCCAAAAATATTTGTAAAATTTACACTCTACATTTTTAAAAACTTTACAACTGTGAGCGTGGCATCACGTGATATTGACGAACACAAAGCATCATAACTACCGTTACAATATAGTTCAAATAAATGTGAAAACAATAAATATTCATAAAGAAAAACATGTGGAATAATTTATTTTAATATATTTATTTATTTTATAATATATTTATTTATTTTAATTTATTTTAATTAGTGGTATTTTCGTGCAGAAAAGTAACAAAGTTATGAGTTTTGAATATTATTCAACTTTGATACTTTCTAAGTAAAACTACGGGGAAATTCCGCACGTCGAAAATCATTACACGTGTTTTGTGCGTGTCCCTTTTAAGGTTAAGTTTTTACGCATGTTTCTTATTGTTATCGTTGACATGGAGTCTGGAGTTATCACGTAAAAGGAAAAAGACCGTCAAGAGTTTCTTTTTAACAAGATGTCGTTCGAGCAAAAAAATTCAAAGCTTGTCCTTTATCCGTAAGTCAGAACACAGCACTTGAACGCCTTCACAAAGATTTTGCTCGTGGAATTCCGGTTTATTACAAAGAAAGTTTTAGCAATTGCAATAACGCTGTCAACGCGTGTGCTTTTATATCCGTTTTCAGCGTTCAGCGTTTCACCCCATTTCAGCGTTTTATCCCCATTTCAGCGTTCTATCCCAATTTCAGCGTTTTATCCCCATTTCAGCGTTTTATCCCCATTTCAGCGTTTTATCCCCATTTCAGCGTTTTATCCCCATTTCAGCGTTTTATCCCCATTTCAGCGTTTTATCCCCATTTCAGCGTTTTATCCCCATTTCAGCGTTTTATCCCCATTTCAGCGTTTTATCCCTCTTTCAGTTTCCGTTTTCAGTTTCCGATTCCGCCATTCAGTTTCAGCGTTTTATCCCGACCCTTTATACAAGCTACTGATTTCGCCCCCAAGTCGATTCGCCCCAAGTCGTTTCGCCCCCAAACCGATTCGCTCCAAGTCGTTTCGCCCCCAATATTCATTCGATATCAAAGCCGTATGTTTACATATTACAAACTATTACTATTATATAGTTATATTTCAAAGTGATAGATAATGTTATGAAGAGAAAAACCAAATCCCACTATGTTGCTTTATTTTGTTTGTTTATACTACATTGAGCATGATACGTGTGGTGCGTGTGTAACTGATTATATATACAAAAGCTATTTAGGTTTCATGCATGTCTGATAACATTTCGCATCACTTCTGGCTGCTGGAAAAGAATTTTCGTTGACATTGTTGCAAGAAGGATCAATGGAATTATAATCGCTCTTAACTGCTTAGCCTTTTTTCGTGTCTTTCCATCAATGAGTCATAGCGTCACCATACATAGTTTCTAAGACATAAATAGAAAATAGATCTATTGTCCAAGAACATCTTTTGTTGGTTAATCCTATTGTGACTGTTGTTTGCTTGACACCTTCAAAGTATAAAAACACAAAAGCTAATAAAAATGCTAGAGTCTATATACGACCTGGGTCACTCAGAATTTTTTTACATTTAACCTGAATTGTACCTAAAGCCGCATGTGTTTGCTCTCTATTTTTTGATTTTTTGAAATCACTAGCTAGCAAACTGTGGTCTCTCGCATCTCATTGGCTTGATAACCGTTCCTTGTGTCTAGTTTTTTAGTTGAGATGGAGCGAATGGACGTCCAGTCGTCCATTCAACTTTGAAATTCAACCATTCAATGTTGAAATTATCGCGACCAACTTTGATGTTTTTTTCCGGCTTGTCTGATCGCGCGTTTGTGGGTGACTACACAACAGGTTTATTTTAATGCCAAATGGTATGACTCAACCATTTGGAATTTGCATAAACTAGTTTTGACTAGTTGACATGCTAATGCTATAGAAATTTAGAATTGAATGCGATAACTTTGGGTTTCCTGGAAACAAAGAAGTGGCAGCTCATTTAGCAGGCGTTTGTCTGGTAATTGTTATAGTCAATACTAAGTATTCATATGCTAAATAGTTTTCGCTAGTGTTAAAGACGAGACTATGTTTCAGACTAGTTACATATTTCCAGTCATTCACTGTGAAAACAACTCACACTTCTGAAACCATCTTCAACTTTTCTGCGTGTCAAACTTTTTAATTAACCTCAAAATGTCAGCTGAAGATAGATGTGCTGAATGTTTTCTGCCTGTCCGACCACGACAAGAGGGTCTTCAATGTGATGGCTGCTTCACGTGGCAGCACAGAACCTGTAAAACCGGGATTTCTCAACGCCAGTATAGAGAAGCTGTAAAATCGGGTAAAGATATCGACTGGCGTTGTAAGTATTGCACCCATACCGGAGACAGTAATGCCATCTCGGGGAACGAAGCCTCTTCAAGCCTGGGCATACCCGTCGCGATGAGTACGAGGATAGACGTATCAGGTTGGTTGTCGCTAGTTGCTTACCAGTTGCTTAACTAAAAATAATTTAATTTTAGCACATGAAATCGAGATCGCGAGTACATTTATAGACCTTAGTCCAGGACCTGTATAGGAGTTTGTATGCATTTCATTTGCCACAAGTAATCTCAACTGTTTTAGGGTAAAACGACCATGCCGATCAACATGGCATATGTGCCAAAACCCGAATCCGGGGCGAAAGTCCTCAAAATGACTCCGCCTTGAAACGGCAGTGTCGACATAGCTCTAACCTCAGACCAATGCGAGCAACGGCCTTTCTGAAGTGCCTATAATGTTTAGAAGGGTTGTTTATAGGGGTGGTTATTAGAAGCAAAATATTGCCTAACTGTAATATTTTCCAAGAAAATCATCATTCAACATGCCTGGTCAGCAGCTAATTATGCATAAAATCACTAAAATTGCTGGCAGAAATTAAATTTTCATATTTCCTAAAAAAAATTATTATAACATGAAAAACCATGTTCAATTGAATCAAATTCTTACAGATTTCAAAAGGATTGACCCTATTTTGTTGATATACAAGACATTGTATTTCACTTACCCCCCGCAAAAACACGATTCCAGCCATATTTTCCATCTTGTTCGCTTTTTTATCGCCGAGTAGCGGAAGTCTCATACAATTCTTGTACTTTCCCATAATCACAGATGACTAAAGAACAACTCATCCCATTTTCGACTTGTTCTGAGACTGTGCTGTCTACTTTATCCTCGATTTTGTATCCTCGACAATTAGCCAAAATTGCCGCCATTACGAAGTCTTGTCGCTTTTGTGTCCGATAAATGTGACTTCTTCGTCCTTATGTGTATTTATATTAAGTAATCCAACAGCACTTTATACTACTGAATTTCTAAAGGTGATTTTGTAAACTTCTATCAATTTTCAATATAAAAATCCACCCACATAAAATCGAGTGTCTTCAAGCTTCGAAATATTTTGAAAGTCACGGGCAATCATCACGAAAATTCCTCGTGGGCGATCATACCGGGGGAGTGAATATTTTCACGAATACGTTTGCTCGTTTCCACAGCAAGCCAAGTAAACATTTCATATTATTCTATGTTCATGTATATTTGCGTATTGTTTTGTTTTTAAGCTTCAACTAAAAGAAAATCAGACAGACTTACGCATTTCCCCATTTTTATTTAAAGGGCGATTTTTATTATGCCAAAGTGTAAAATAACTAAGCGTCTAAGCCACTAAAAGCCACTATTAGCCCACTAAGATTTTAAAATTGAAACGTACGTATCTGCACTGGCATAGCCCTCAAAATAAACATGGGAGAAATGCATAACTGTCAGATTTTCTTGTAGTTAAAGCTTAAAAACAAAATAATACGCAAATATAAACATGCAAACGCATTCGTGAAAATATTCACTCCCTCCGGTATGGTCGCCCACGAGGAATTTTCGTGACGATTGCGCGTGACTTTCAAATTATTTTGAAGCTCGAAGAGACTCGATTTTATGTGGGTGGATTTTTATATTGAAATTTGATCAAATTTAACAAAATGACCTTCAGAAATTCAATAGTATAAAGTATTGTTGGATTACATAGTATAAATACACACAAAGACGAAGAAGTCACATTTATTGGACAGAAAAGCGGCAAGACTTCGTAATGGCGGCAATTTTGGCTAATTGTCGAGGATGGAAAATCGGAGATAAAGTAGATGGCACAGGCTCAGAACAAGTCGAAACTGGGCTGAATTTTTCTTTAGTCATCTGTGATTACGGAAAAGTGCAAGAATTGTGTGAGACTTCGGCTGGTCGGCGATAAAAAAGCAAACAAGACGGAAAATATGGCTGAAATCGTGTTTTTGCGGGGGGTAAGTGAAATACAGTGCCTTGTATATCAACAAGATAATGTCAATCCTTTTGAAATCTGCAAGAATTGGATACAATTGAACATGGTTTTTCATGTTATAATAATTTTTTTTAGGAAATATGAAAATTTAATTTCTGCCAGCAATTTTAATGATTTTATGCATAATTAGCTGCTGACCTAGCATGTTGAGTGGTGATTTTCTTGGAAAATATTATAGTTAGGCAATGTTTTGCTTCTAATAACCACCCCCATAAGCAACTTTTCTAAACACTATAGGCACTTCAGAAATGCTGTTGCTTGCATTGGTCTGAGGTTAGAGCTATGTCGACACTGCCGTTTCAAGGCGGAGTCATTTTGAGGACTTTCGCCCCGGATTCAGGTTTTGGCACATATGCCATGTTGACCGGCATGGTCATTTTACCCTAAAACAGTTGAGATTACTTGTGGCAAATGAAATGCATACAAACTCCTATACAGGTCCTGGACTACCTGTTGGGAGTATAAAAAGTGATTACAGTTAACCCTCGCTTCAAGTCTGTAAATCAATAATAATTATAACAATCATCTAAATGGTGGTATTTGAGTTTCATACCACGCTACAGCGTTGTGTATTTAACAATTACTAGTTTGTTATAGAAACATGGTAACGCAAGAATAGATTTATTTGGAGCATAAAAAACACGGTTAACAAAGGCTAAAACGTTTATTAGCTCAACATGCAGTAACTGAGTTACCTGTAGATTGTGTGATAGTCGCATTTATAGTACAAAGCAATTGTGCATTTTATGATACAAGCACACAACTTGCCATGATTGTTTTAAATTATTTTAAAACTTCTCGTGTCACATATATCTGGTTTCGAGCAATTTAAAAGTAGGAATTTTGCTTTTTTACTCATTTTGAGTAATTTATTGCTTGAAACAAGAATGATCATGAGGAGGATTTAGGGCAGTAAGTAATTTATTTCTTAAAACAAGAATAATTTGCTTGATAAAATTTGTCGAACTAAGAATAATTTCACTATATTCTTATTTTGAGTAATGTATTTCTTAAAATAAGAAAAATGGGATTTTTTGTTACTCTTACTCAGCAAATATTTTCTTGTTTTAAGTAATTTAAAATTCTTGTTAAGAAGCATTTTGCTTGTTTACTCATTTTGAGAAACATATTGCTTGAAACAAGAACATTTTTCTTGATAAGAATTGTAAATTTTGCTGTGTAAGAAAAGCATTTTTGCTATAGGGCCATAACAGGTTTTTCCGTAGACGCAACAAAATCGAGTTTTCTTACTAATGATATATTCAATTACTATTCCTTCGAAAAAACGAAATTTCAGTTGCATTATTATTATTATTATTATTATCATTATATTTTACGAGGATACCCACATCACCGAAGTGTTTTTCAGTAGGGTCCTCCAATAATAAATTTTACAAAAATATATACTATACAGTATGATACAATACAAAACGACACGGTACGATACAATTACAGTATGATATATATGAGATTATACGATATAATAAATATAATAATATATATTAATATATTAATGGTCTAGTGTCCAGATCCCCTCGCTGCTATAACCCAAAAAGAAACTAAAGATAGAAATCTTTCAATAATGCACAAACCATAGGAAACCATGCACAAAGAGAATTGGATATTATCTCTTATTTCTATTTTGAGTTTCTTTTTAAACAAGCCTTAAAGTTTTTCAATGTAATAGCGTTTTTAGTTCTCTGATCCAGATTGTTAAAATCTATAGATGCTTGGTATGTAGGTCTTTGTTTGCCTTTGTTGGTGTTCGCTCTTGGTAAGTGCAGGTCATTACTTCTCCTTGTGTTGTAGTTGTGTACATTTTCATTCTTGATTAGGTTAAATTTAAAGTTAATTAATTCGTTGATACATTTATGATACATTATGAGCGAAAACCACTAATATCTATAGAAAGTTCGGCAAAAAGTAAATATAAAAAATAGCAAAAATGGCTTAAATGTCTTATATGTACTTTTTCGCAAACTTTCTATTCATGTTAGTAGCTTCTACTAAAATTGAACTAGAAATTTCACTTTTTCATAACGTAAAGTAAATTAACAGATAAAGGTGACAAAAACTTGAATTTTTGACAAGCAGATGTAAACCTGCAATGGCCCTATAACTAAATCACTCACTCACGACTTGTCATAACTGTATGCCAAGTTTTATTGCTTGTATCATCAAGTGCACATTGTTTTACTTATCTTCAAGACTATTATCTGCATGCAACTGACCAATCACAACGCATAAAACAACTGCAATGTATAATAATATAACTTCTTTGGTAGGATTTTTGTATTATTTACATGCCGAACAAAGTTAAATATCTCGAGAAGGAAAACAAACCTCACATTATTAGAGCTGTATATATAGAAATATTTGGAAGAGTTCACAACTGTTAATAATTTAATTATTTATAGCCGAACAAGAAGACCCTGAAATTGATGAAGAGCTGGTAGAGATGCTAGTTGACATGGCAGCTACCAATTCAGAAACACATGATCACCCACCTGAAGGAATAGACTGTAGCACAGAAGGTATTAATTGCAATTGCCAAGCTTTTTTAGTACAAGATGCCTGTTAGGGCGTTCATGTATGGTGCTGGATATGTCACTGCAGGAAGAGATTGATGGTTGATTTATAACGTAATGTATAGTTATATGAGTGCTTACCAAATTTTGATCTTTTTTACAATAGAGGATGAGCCTACTCCAACAACCCTGCATGAAGGTATGCTGCAGGAATCTTCAGTTGACGAGCCTCAGATAAGAGATGTTGAACCAACATTCCATGATAACATTACCTACACTGTGGTAGATGGAGCTACAAAACGTGGAAAAGAAATGTTGATCGACAGCCAAGGATACAGATACAATATTAAGAGAAGACGTTTAAATGTTACAGATTGGCAGTGTTCAGTCCGTCCAAAAGATAACCCATGCAGAGCTACAGTAAAGCAAAAAAGGAATGACCTTTTTGAACGAAACACTTGTAGTCATAACCATCCCGGAGAACCTGGAGCCATAACTGCAGCAAAAATATCTGTGACAGTAAAACAAAAAGCGACAGAGGACTTGTTTAAACCAGCATCCGCTATTGTTGATGACGTTTTCCTTGACAATGTAGATGACCATCCATGCCCGAGTCTACCAAAACCAGCAAACTTAGCCAGAGCTGCAAACAGATTGCGTCAACGCCAGAGACCAAATGATCCCACCAACCTAGAATTTGTCCTGCAAGAAGAACACATACCGGCTGGGTTTCTTCAGGAGGATATCCGTGTTCGAGAAAGGCGTCATCTGGTATTCGCTACTGAGCAGCAATTGAACAAATTAAACAATGCCAAAACATGGTACATTGATGGAACATTTAAGCTGTGCCGCCATCCCTTTACACAACTTGTAACCATCAATGCGTTTGTTCGATCTGATGACCACATCAAACAAGTGCCTCTTGTTTCTGTCTTGATGTCTGGAAAGAAAAAAAAGGATTATGCAAAGGTTTTAAAGAGCATCGTACAATTGCTTCCAAACCCTGCCATCCAAAAAGTGGTCATTGACTTTGAAAGTGCTATTTGGGGAGCTTTACGGCAAGTGCTTCCAAGAATAGTGATAATGGGCTGCGTCTTTCACTGGACACAAGCATTATGGCGTAAGATTCAAGCCCTTGGTCTACAGGCAGCCTATATGTCTGACAATGGCACATTTAAATTTCTAAGTAGAGTTATGGCTTTACCATTCTTGCCTCATGACCAGATTGTCCATGTGTTTCATCAACTTCAGACAGAAGCCACAACAGCACCATTACAGGAGTTTATGGAGTATGTGGAGAATACATGGATAAACAGCAATGTTTGGCCCCCTTCCTGCTGGAGTGTCTACAAGGAAGCTGTGCGCACCAACAACGATGTAGAAGGTTGGCATAACAGTCTAAACCGGCGAGCCTCTGGAAGATGTCAGATGCCATTCTACCTTTTAATAAATCTCCTATACAGAGAAGCCAGGCTTGCATCCCTTCAAATCCGACTGGTATCTGAAAAGAAACTCAAAAGGTTTCAAAGAAAAAAATATAGAAATGCGCAGACCAAGATACTCAAATATTGGGAAGAATTTGAAAATGGGCAGAGATCCAGCTTCCAACTTTTAAAAGCATGCTCTCGTGTGAATGGACCAATTAGTAAGTAACTGTCATAACTGTATTAGTGCCCTATTAACTTTATTAACGTTTAAGATTTCAATTTAGTGCATGCAAAATATTGTGGTTAAGTGTAAATACATGTGATTGTGAATACTGTACATAGTTAAGTAATAAATTGAGATAGTGGATAGTTAAGTAACATAAGTTAATTTACTCTGTATACTAATTGTAGAAACACATTTGTCAGAAAATGCCAATTAAAATTTCATTCATTTCATTATTTGCGTTTGAAATTAGTTTCCATGGTTGAGTATTGACAAAAAATTCGTATTTTGTAAAAAATACAAATGCTATCGTAGTATACAGTATTGTAAAGAACATACAAAATCGTAATCATGAATCTACGACAAATTACAAAAGTCACATACTTAAAATTTCAGAACATTTACCTCGTTTGGTTGTTTCCATAATTGTCTCTTTAGCTTGGCAGTCGTTCACTGTATGCTTTAGTCTCCCGCTTTGCACACATGTTGCAATAGCAAACCTTTTTTTTATTGTTTTAAATATTAAATAGTGATTTGAAAGTTTTAAAATAGTCGAGAATAGTCCGCGCTTAGAACTATATTTAAGCTATAACGACGTCTAAAACGTAGTATGAATGTTGGGGGCGAAACGACTTGGGGCGAATCGGTTTGGGGGCGAAACGACTTGGGGCGAATCGACTTGGGGGCGAAGCGACTTGGGGCGAATCGACTTGGGGGCGAAACGACTTGGGGCGAATCGACTTGGGGGCGAAACGACTTGGGGCGAATCGACTTGGGGGCGAAACGACTTGTATTCGAACTTTATGGCTCATCGTTTGCATAAAGAACACAGCGATCGCGTGGTTTTTAGCGGCTTGAGAAGCGAAGTTGCTTGTATACTTCATACTTGTTCGGTCTAAAACAACACATCCTTGGTCAAACGTTCTTTTCACAAACCAAAACATTGAGGTCGTTTTGCCGCGAAATGTTTATATCTCAACACAAGCTTTGTTGTTCAAAATATTTTCGCTGTTGTCAAAAGCACTTTTAAGGACTATTTCCTGTTCTTGGCAAGTTAAAATTTCCACAAAAATGTAAACAGATACCGTTCCTTCGGCAAATATTTTTTTCCAACGTTTTGGAAATGTAATTTTTGTAAACAAATGGACAATACAAGACAAGAAGACCATAGTTTGAAGACAATTGGGTGGACAAAAAACCTCAATGTCATCCCCCTTTTACGCATGAGTTGCTGAAAGAACATTTAATAACCAACACCTCAAGTAAAATAAACAATGGGCAACCAAATAATTTCATTTCGAACTTCCCAACCAACTTCATTTCGAAGCCAGTCTGCTACATACTCAGCATACAAAAATCATAACACTGCTAAGGGACTATTGGGCATTTCCCCAGCAGGTTATCCTACATTTGTGGCAGAGCTTTATGCTGGGTGTTCTAGTGATAAACAGATTACCAAAGATTGTGGTATTCTAAATTTACGTGAGTCTGGAGATCAAGTTATGGCAGACAGGGGGTTTGATATAGAAAATGAGATGCCTCTTGGTGTTGGGCTAAATATACCACCATTCTTGGATGGTGCACCACAATTATCACCTCAGGATGAAGTTAAAACAAGGAAGATAGCATCACTCAGGGTACATGTGGAAAGAGCGATACAATGAGTAAAAAGTTATAAAATACTAAGTAATGTTTTCCCATTAAAAATGTCATCAGACCTCAATAAAATTTGGGTAGTTTGTTCCTACCTCACATTGTTTTATCCCCCCTTAATCAATGCAAATAGTGAAATAGAAAGTAATACTTAATTTTTTGTATTTTTACTGTTTTGTTAATTCTGGATACATGTATATGAAATAGAATGAAGTTAATTCAGGTAGCATTGTTTTATACCACAATTCAGTGTTAAAGTAAATTCTTTCGCTGAATGTTTCTTGCTTAGTATATACTATAAAGTCTGCCCACTTCACTTTGCATGCTGCCATCAGGCCTTGTACCTGGAAGTAGCAGTTGTGATTATGCTTTAAAGTGGGTTTGCTCTGTTTGTTGCTTGGTGCAGCTAGGAAAAAAGATGGATCCTGACATGCTTCAGAAATTGTCATGTCTTTCTTAGGTGATGGGCACTTAACTTCACCTAACCCCAATGGCATTTCTTCATCAGGGTCATGTAGCAGGCAGTCTGGACTGGCTCCAAGCCAAGGAGTTTCAGTGTTTATAAATAATCCACACTGTGTACAAGCAGCCACAGATTTTTCATCAGATTTTAACTGCTCCAAATATTTTGCTATAGCGACTTGCTCATTAGTTTTACCCCACAAACATGATTCTGGTGTCTTAGACTGACTTGTTGCTGGGGGAAAGCATTTTTTGTAAGTGGGATTTTAGAAATATATTTTTCTTTCGTTTAATAACTGAACCAAAATTGGAGGCGGTTAAACGGGACCTCCTTTCTTCAACCCAAAGTGTACAATCTGATTGGCCTCTTGTATTACGTTCTAACTCGACCATCTGTTCTCTTGTAGTATATAGATAGTTTTGAACAAATGGTGCATAATCTTGAGATGGTAGGTGCTTGCATACTTCAGAGAAGTCTGGAACACTGATTTTATTTTGTACTGATTCTCTAATATTGTTATTGTAAAGTTGAGAGACATGCAAATTTGCATCAATAAAAACTCTCTTTGAAGGTAGACCTTCCAAATACTCATTGTAATCCCATGGTTGATGCTGATTAGATTTTAAAAGGCCTTGTCATGAGTTTGTTGATTTTAAACCATCTTCTAATTTCTTCAAATCGAATTCAGTAACTTTTTTACCAAATGCAGGTGACGGATTTTTGTATTGTGGTTGATATACTTTTTCCTTTTTGCAAGTTGCTTTCGTAAATTTTGCCTGCTCAAAAAGTAATGCTGTTTCAAGTTTATCATTTGGTGGTACATGCCATTGCTGGTGCATGTTAAGTCATCAGGTACTTCAGTCAGTTCAAGCTGTATGTAGTCTAAAAGTTGAAACAGCAATGCTGCTACATGCTTACAACAACCTCCTTGTCCAGCAGGGCATGAACAGCTTGCATGAGATACTTTGCCAGTATCTTGATGTAAGTGTACATAAACAACATACTGAGTCTTTTTCATGGATGCATGGACATTGCACTTTACTAAGATAAACTTTTCTTTGCCTTTCATGATATTTGCCTTGACTAAGACATGAATTACCATTTTGTTCTTAAATAACTGATAACCTTCCTTTTTGTGTTCGTGTGCATTATTTGGTCGCCCATTGTTTATTTTAATTGAGGTGTTGGTTATTAAATGTTCTTTCAGCAGCTCATGCGTAAAAGAGGGGATGACATTGAGGTTTTTTGTCCACCCAATTGTCTTCAAACTATGGTCTTCTTGTCTTGTATTGTCCATTTGTTTACAAAAATTACATTTCCAAAACGTTGGAAAAAATATTTGCCGAAGGAACAGTATCTGTTTACATTTTTGTGGAAATTTTAACTTGCCAAGAACAGTAAATAATCCTTAAAAGTGATTTTGACAACAGTGAAAATATTTTGAACAACAAAGCTTGTGTTGAGATATAAACATATCGCGGCAAAACGGCCTCAATGTTTTGGTTTGTGAAAAGAACGTTTGATCAAGCATGTGTTGTTTTAGACTGATCAAGTATACAAGCAACTTCGCTTCTCAAGCCGCTAAAAACCACGCGATCGCTGTGTTTCTTTATGCAAATGATGAGCCATAAAGTTCCTATTATCCTAGAAGTAATTTAACCAGGTACTCACCTTTATGCTATGAAAAACAGCAAAATTTGTGCCTGACTCCTTCGAAAATTGGTCATTCATCATTTCGAGAATCCGGTACGGCATGTTGAATATTTCAAAATCAGTAGCTTGTATAAACCAAAAACTTCGCACAAATATAGAACAAGACGTACAGGTTTCTTGAAAATTTAAATTGAGTAGAACAATGATTTGTATTTTCCATAAATTTGAATTAATGAAGCTCCCCGTGCTTACCATGATGCTTTGCAATTCCGCAATTGGCCCAAGAACCAGTCAAGAACCACTTCAGCCTGATTTCTTTTCTAAGTACCTGTTATACAAGAAACACTTCAGCCTGAAGCCAAAATTAACTGGTTCTTTTATGCGGGTTAAGTGTACTACTCTGCACAGACCGAACAAGCGAGGTTAATAAAAAAATATTATATGTCTTTGGAGAATCCTGCATTCTGATTTGTCGACGTGCAGTCCTTAAAAACTCGTATTCGGACCGTGGTCCGTAAATTTCTGTATGCGGACTGGGCTTTTTCCCAGTGTTTTTAATCGCACTTTTTACTGCTTGCAATATACTTATTAATGGGATAAATGTTTTACTGATATGCTTGTTCATGTTACCAACTCCATGTCCTCCTAACACAGAAGGCCACCGAACAACCAATCTTTTCCGATGCGAGAATTGAGGTCAACACGAATGATGATGCTGTCGTTTTTTTTGCATCGTCTACGCATTCTCCAAGATTTTCGTAAAACCTCTCCTTTTCCTCCTGCGTTCTTTGCATCGTGGGTCCGTAAACGCTGATGAGGGTCAGGTGATAGCCGTCTACGAGCTTTAAGCGTAGTGTAGAAAGTCTGTCGCACCTCGATGACTTCATATTCTGTCAACTTGATGTCTAGAGTATATACCACTTGATGGCGTAGATGTTCCACAAGACATTCCAGTTGTTTCTGCTCGGGGATTGAGAACAGAGTGGAAAAACTTATTAGGGTATTACCTATGCATACAAAGTCTGTCTTGTGTAAATGAATCACCATGTTATATTACTTTTACCTATTTAACAAATTATAGGGCAACATTGTCTGTTCAAGCGGAAGCGAGAAAGAGATCGGTTGATCGGTGTCGTTGATCGGTTTAGGGTTCATTCTGAATTGTGAAAGTAGACTGTTGCTAACTGCGAAACCCACCCCAGCTTCTCTCTTGTCACTGGCGCTCCAGAAAATTGTATGACTCCTTTTGATAGTGTTCCCTGTTCCTGGTCGGCGAACTTCACTTAATGCACAAATGTCGATGGCAGCCTTTTCAAGTTCTCTGCAAATGATTGCTGTTGCGCGTTCCGGTCGCATCGAGTCATCACTATCGTTTGTCATCCTGACATTCCAATCACCAAGAGGAGTCTAAACGATTTGTTACACGGATTTCGCTTCTTGTTCACCATAGCCGTGACTTGTGACGCATCGGTTGCCCCGGATGCTATAATATGATTTGTCGAATTCGTATCTACTTCCATTCATTAATGTGAGGCTGCACCTGAGATGTCGACACTAAACGGTGCACAATAGTGTCCCGTGGCAGAAAATAATGTTGTTCAGTGGCACGGCATAGCTGAGATGACTGCATAAATTTCCTGTTGCGTGCTGCTAGAAATGAAGCCGAATTGACCTGCATAACTGCCAGGAATCAGAACTGCTGACTAGTTGACAAGCAGGACTGCCAAACGCCGGAACTGGTACCGAGTTGATAACCAGAACCGCCAATGTCGTAACCCTGTCTAGGGAGGCTAAGGTGTACTAGCACTTGCCCAAGGTGGCCCTCTCAAGCTAGTGGAGGGAAGGAGTTACCTTACTTCTCCATTCTGGAACGCAACCCAGGTCAGGCTCAAGGTTGCGCTTAATTAGTTGCAAACGGTTCATTACCTTAAAATAGTTTAACAATGTTGGCTGTTGTAGTATGTGTACTTTTTTGAAACACTCGAAATAAATCTGGTATTTCCTCACACCCATGTATTATTCTTTATTTATTATGCTTGTCTATCATGTAATAAGCAGAACATTACACGGCGGTTTGAGTATATGAATTTCATCTTTATCTGCAAACAAATTAATTCATATCTTTGCACCGCCCTGATGATTCAGTTCAAGTAGTTCCATATCAAATCATTGTTTTTATTCCTTGTTTGTTTTGAAGTTATTCGCCCCATACGTATTGTATTAGTAAGGCTATTGCATGTATGCAGACATATAGTATATATGGCTGATTGCCTCTTTACCTGATGGCATGCTTGTCGTCTTTTTTAACTTTTATGTTTAAATTGTTTACATTTTGTAGATAACTGAAGTTGGTACAATGAATATATTCGTCTATCTGGAAAATGAGAACGGAGGTAAGTTGTATTATTGTATTCAAGAGTCTACAGTATGCTTTGAGTGACCTTTAAAGTACACGTCTTTGAAATATTTTGACAATATAGTTTGAAATATTTTGACAGAATACAACCACAGCATTATATACACCTCCGACAGATTCATTTCAAATTTAGTCATTTCTCATTTTCGTTTTGTTCAATGCTTTCATATTTAACCATGAAGATTTGCTGTAACTACATTTCTTGATATTCTATGATCCAATCTTCGTGATTGTTAACAGTACTTTGTCTAAAAGGAAATTGCAAATCCAAGAAGACATGATTGTAGTTTTTGTTTCAAAATAAGAGTTGCTTGGAAGAAAACAAGTTTATTAGTATCATTACTATATTTTTCTCTCTGTAGAAGAAGAACTGATTACACCTCCTTTGGATGGTCTTATATTACCTGGAATCACAAGGATGTCAGTGCTTGATCTAGCTCGACAATGGGTAGGCCTATGTTAGTGATTTTTTGTAATTTCGTTGTTTTTGTTGAGTGAATGTCACCAGAAGCGTTTAAGATTAAGTGTGTCTAAAATGTGTTGCAGTTTAGGTCTTTCATTGCCCGGCCAGAATAGGCGTTGTTCGAGCTTGTAACCTAGGTAGTTTGGGATAATCCATAGAGCTTTGAACTCCCAGAAGTGTATTTTCTAGTTTTTAAGGTCTTGTCTTTTTCGCCATTTTGTTTGAGATTGTCACAAGTGTCATCCAGCTATTGTACGTTTACAAAATGGTAGATAAGTGTAGAATATTTGCAGCGTATTTTATCCTATTTTGTTTGCTGAAATCATTACCCAGAACTCCCGTCATTACAAAACTTGCAACTATGGCGGTCCAACTTGGTCGCCTTCGTATTTATTTAGATGCATAATCCAATAGTACCTCTCATTGTAAAATAGTCCCAATCAAACAATTGAAAACTTTAGTCCGACTTAAAAAAAAGAAAGTCACCTATAACATATGTGCGATCTGAAAAATAGCTAGCGTTTACATGTCTACACATAGGGAGCTATTATTTTCGCATATACTTTTTTAGCAGCAACAGCACTCTAGCAAATAATAATATAAACATTATGCATAAATCTTGATCCGGACCGTGTATCCTAGGAAACAGGAATTTATGCATTGTTATTGGTCATAGAATCAAAAACATTAAAATTTTTAGTGAGTATTATTCTTGTTTGAACTGGTTTTAGAATGAATTTAAAATTTCCGAAAGACGCTACACCATGAATGAATTGATTAAGGGACTGAAGGAAAACAGGGTTAGTATCACAGCTGTCATCAATGATCTAGGATACGCGGTATTTATCAACTCGATAAACCTTGACCGGACGACAATGTAGTATAAAACAAAATAAAGTAAGTTGATTATAAGTTGAAGTTGTTCAGTCAATCACAATGATGCAGATTAATAATCTATTCAAATAAATGTAGTTTGATGACATTGCATGTTGTATTCATATTAATTTTCAGACAATTTGTGGAAATGCCATTTTATTAAAATAAAAAATGAATGATAAAATCAAATTGTTTTTTAAATTAATCTTATATTCAAATGTGTTTCGTTTACACCGTCGATATATAACCTAAACTTTTGTGAACCCAGGTCAAAGAAGTATTTGGTGCTGGGACAGCTTGTGTGATTTGTCCTGTTAAAGACATACTATATAACAATGAGGTATTTCAAGAGTACATTATGGTAGATTTGAACTGCAACCAACGTTTGAAATAGTAGCATATGTTGTGTTGCGGCTTTTGCGGCATATCTTGCTTGTTTTTTAAGATATTTGTACTCAAATATGTGAGCTGCCCGCCATTTTGGATAAATTATTTTGATCATTACTTGACGATACAAGTGGCATAAGACTTAAAAAATCATGTGACGTAGCATGCATATCTTTGAAAATCCAAGATGGCGGAGAGTTATGCATTTCAGCCGAAATGTCTCAAGAATCAAGTAAGATGTAAATAAGGTGTAAAAAACTTTGTTAGTTATTTAAAAAGCTCTTTTAAATGAGCCAAGAATATTTTGTAGCTATTACACTTTAAACACACAACTTAAGTATAAGGACGTAACACTTTTAAATGAAACAATTAAACATTGTGCATGGGTGCACATTGTAGTTTCGTAAAAGTGGACTTGAGATCACGGATGCCAGTATTCTCGAATAATCAAGGCGAACGATTACAACGACCCGTAAAATTAGCGTGTTGGCTCGTCACTAGCCGCAACTGAAAATATCGATGGCATTTTTTTATATTTGAAACAACCTTACCTTTATCAATGAGAAACTTGCGCGTTTGTTTCGGCCCAGATAGCTATCGATACTCTCTTTTGCCGAAACCTCGTATTGAATACCTGTTATTTTATTTTTGAGTCGGGTTTTTATGTTCCGCGGGTTATTTCAAGGTTATTTACCTTGAATAAATAATTAGATGAAACTTGTGGAAGAACCTAGAAGATTCTCGACTTAAATTGTTTAATGTGAAACCATTCTACTAGAAAAGCTCATCCTAAATAAATAAACTAGGTTAAATACCCCTAAACTCCGGAATTGTGTCATACAAAGACCTTGGACGCTGCTCGCCCTCGTGGTCTTTATATGGCATGAATCCCTCCTTCTCGGTATTTAACCTATACTTGAAAGTTGCTATATAATGTTTTGCTTGGTTTACTTATTCAAGGTTCTTCATATACCAACAATGGAAAATGGGCCAAGAATAGCTAAGAAATTTTATGAAGAAATCACTGGAATACAGGTTCGGGACTTTTAAATTTTGAAGTAATGATTCATTAAAGTGGCTCCCTACTGTTTTAGTTCAAAAGTGCATTGTAGCGGTTAAGACCCTCGCGTTTCCACATCTTTCATGGTAAAAATATGAAATTTAGTACAAGTGTTATTGAAGTCTTACTGAAGTTTTATGGTTGTGATTGTGTGCTAGAAGGTTGTCGCCATGGCAACAAATGGATTAGAACATGGCTTACTTTTCGTTTTCTTCCCACAATTTTCAGGATTTCCTTCGGTGAATTATTTTTTAATTGAACAAGCTGCATGGTATTGGCGTAATCGTTTCACTTACACATTTTGAAAAAAATTAATTGATACATTTTTTCATTATTCTCCAAAATGTTAAAAATCAATATTAAAAAAAATCCCTTCGATTAAAATTTACAAAAATGTGACATTACAAGCGTCTGAGCGAGGTTAATTGATGAGCAAAATTTTAAAACAATTCACCGAAGGAAACGGGCGAAATTTGTAGTCAAATTTCATTTAATTTCATTATATTTTTTTGCTCTAACGTCATAAAATTTTTGAAATCACGCGTAGAATCCGGCACAATTCGTGGAAAACAACCAGAACTGCGAAAAATGCGTGGTTTAATAGCCGTAGTATTTTGTCGTTTGGAATTTTTGGTTTAACTTAAAGAGACTAACGGATTAAAAGACATTCATATTGCCAAAAAGAAAAGACACCACATAATAAGGCATCAAATCAAACCACTGTTTCTTAAATTTAGTCTTATCATTAAATACCAATGCACAAAAATCTTTTCAAGACATTGAACTACCAATTTGACTTCACGGCCTAAATACATAAATCATGAAAATATTCACGATAGTTATAAGATTTTGTTGTTAAAACACGACAGATATCGTAACCAATTGAACGAGAAAACTTACATTAGTTTCATAAGCTTCGGTAACATTTCAGAAGAGCCATAAAGTCGATGAAGACAATATAAAATAGTTTAGTCGGAGGCCAAACATTTTTCGTAAAATTTCGAGCATTAAAATTTACATTACTGGACATAAAAAGCGCCTAAAACTGATTTAAAGCACGTACTATAACTTGAACTTGGAAACACAAACGATTGTAAGATAGAAATGTCGTCTTTGTTGTGTGTAGAAACACAAAATCATCGGCAAAAACAATGTTTTCAATTTTGAATATGAAAAATTTTATTATAGCTGGCCACGAACATTCCACGCGTGATTCGCGTGGACAACGTCTGATCTCTATAAATCCGGTTGTAACTGAACAAAACCATGGGGAGCCACCCTAAATAACACCAGACCAGGTCTGTTTCTGCAGATATTTCTCTGTAATCTGTATATAGACTGGGTGAGCGAGGTTATAATAATACAAAAGTGTATTACATTCAAATGTAAATTTTTGTTCTGGTTTTGTTCTTTTCAGCAGTAATTCTACTAAAAACCAATTCATGAACAAAATTAATTTTAGTAAAGAAATTTATTGGACTCAATTTTAAACGCTTTTATTGCCTCACAACCACTACCATGCAACAACCTATTGAGATTTGCTTCCATATATATGAAGTACCATGTTAGTATGTGACTTTTAGTGACCATTTTTACCAAAATTTTCGTTTTGTAGCATGGAAGAATTCCAAGCCCGTGGTCGTTTGTGGTTCCTACCTAACTAACAACAAAGATAATTTTCCACTAATATTGGTGCACTAAAGGACACTACTAAGTACACTAAAGACGATCACATCTTGGTATATGTAAAATGTAAAATGCATGGGACATATAAGGAAATACTCACAAAAAGTTGTATCATAATTATATCATATAAATGAAATCCTTCACAAAAAAATCTTCAGACGCTTGCTTGCTAGTGTTTTTACTACCCAATCCGAACTTTGTAACTCAATAAGATTATTATACGATTATTGTATGCAATAAATTATTGGGATTGTTAGGGTTGGGGTAAGGGTTAGAGTTGGGAATGGATCAGGTTTCATTTTGCATGCATGAAATTGCAATCCCCATTACAATTCCAGTAAGGATTGGAATTATTAAACGCTGTCACCAATAATCTTGTTGGACTGCTTTCGGATCGGCAGTTTTACATCGCTATCCGCGACTACTAATCAATTACAGCATTTGCATGTCATTGAACAAAAATTGAAGCACATTAGAATGACTGGTAGGTCAATAACATCGAATAAAGGACAATAGCGCTAATTGAACACCATTTGTCATAGTAAGTAGGTTCTATAACAACATCTTGTAATATATTCCATAAAGTGAAAATCAATGGGACGAAACAAAGAACAATTGCATGAACCTATTAGAAATAATAATAATACTCTTTCGAACCAACGAGGATCAGCTTCAGGCAAACGTTTAACCAGTAACATTTTCACAACAACAATTGCAATAGATAAAAAAACCAATGATTAATAACTTCATGCAGTTGTTCTTTTTTTTGTCCCAGTGATTTTCACTTGATGAATATAGAATAAGGTGTTGTTATAGAACCTACTTACTATCACAAATGATATTCAAATAACGCTATTGTTTTTCTTTCGGTGCTATTGACCTACCAGTAATTCTAATGTGCTTCTATTTTGTAAATGACATTCAAAAACTTATTAATAATTCGCGAACTAATTATTCAGTATCCAGTGCTAAATAAGTCACGTGCATGCCTCTTTATACCTGCTAGAGAACACTTCATTATGCAATAATACAAAAGATGATTGTCATGCAAGTATTATATAAAGATTTTTGTATAAAGATTTTTGTATAAAGATTTTCATATAAAGATTTTTATATAAAGATTTTTATATAATGATTTGGCTTTGTTATGCAAATGTTTTTGAAGCCATTTAGAACACTCGCATGATGTGTTTTATTTGGTACAAAAACTTTATAACCTAATAAAACACTCCTGCTCGTGTTTTAAATAGTACTTCAAATGCTGTAAGTAGCTCGTAATACTACGTCGTTGTACTAATTCAGTGTATATGTGGTCACGGTACATCTGTCATATCCAATGATTTTAATAATTCTGGTGTGAAATAACGGTCGGTCGACGGACAATGTTCGGCTAGAATACGAAGTAGTACGGTCAATGTGTTGCCAGAATTGTTTTTTCCTTACCTTTTTGTCTTACCTTGCACTTACCTCGGCAAAAGAACAAAAGTATTGAAATCATCGAAAGAAAAAAAGTTGCAGTAATTGAATGTATATAACACATATTCGTCGATCCAGTTTGGTCCAGTTTACTTTCATGCTATTTTGTATGAAGGAGTTCAATCTTCATTCTAATTATATTTAATTTTTTTAGAATTGTAGCAACATTTGAATTTTATGCATTAACAGCTTCTTTGTTGGGTTGAGTATTTGACCGGCCAGAAATGCGGTATGTCCGACGCCGGAAAAAATTGAGTGGCCACCATTCAACCATTATTTCGCGCCCATCTATCATAACGGTAGAGGCTTTACACGAAAACAGCTGCTCAGTTTTAAATACTTATCCACATTGCCGAAAAATAAATACATTTTCCGTATGGTTACGTAATTTTTATTAATTTTTTATTAAAGTCAACATTTTTATTGTCCTTCTCTAGAGCAATGGTATATCACAACTAGTCGATTTTACCTAACTTTTCAATGTAATATTCCGAACTTCGTTGGGAAGTTTGGAAGTTGTTGCGAAGTTCAAAACTTCATCTCAGGATTAACATTAAAGCCGGTTTGTAAACCAAACTTTTAATTGGCTTCTTTGAGTTCAGGGGGGGGGGGGGGCAATCACAGCCTTTGTTTAAAAACCGACTTTCGAATTTGAGATGAACTTTGCAACGAAGAGCCTCCAAAACAATTTATAAAAATTTTATATGCAGAATTTTTACATCTGTCTTATTTCGTGAGATATTTTTATCAGAATTATTAAGTTGTCCACCATCTTGCATATTTGACGATATGCATGAAAGGTCACAACTGAGCTCGAGGTCACGCAATTTTATTTTCTTATAAAACAATGATTAATATGCGCCCATAACCGTACATACGGTAAGTGCTTTCGATTTCGACAAGGAAGGCTTTAAATTTTAATGAACAATATTTAATTGTTAGTAGATACTTAGGAATAAGTTTGAATGCCTCATCCCCGTTTTGACGTCACAAGATGGCGGACAGTTTGTTGATTTAGGTGAGAAAATCTCACGAATTAAAACAGATTTCGTCATACACTTTTATATATTGTTTTTGAAACTCTTTCAAATGAGACGAAATTAGTTTTTTGTTGCCATTACATATCCTATAATGTAGCTCTAAAGAAAATGTAAACATTTCGCTCGGATATATCAGCGTTTCCTTTTTGGTGCTCATGTCGAGGACCATTTTCTTAGCAATTTTGTCCACGAGATAAGTGCGAGAGAGGGTTTGAGTTTGGCTATGTTTGGGCTGTGCGATTACTTCGTGTCACACGCGTACTTCTGACCAATTTGGTACTCCTTGGTGGTGATGTTGCACTTATTAGTGATATTTTTGATACTGAGATCTCCTTTCCTGGTTTTTAAGATTTTTAGAAACGATCGTGTAAATCTTGTTAGAGGTTGTATTGCGGGTTACTATGAAAAGTTGTGTCCCTGGCAAATGCATTTTATTAGAAATCATACTACCTAAAACAAAGTGTGTTCTGTTTAGAACATTTCATCGCCCTCGTGCGCAAGCAGACTTTAGGGAATTTTGTTGAAGTCTTGGATGCAATGTGTTAGGTTAATAAAGAGTTACTTATAACGGGCGAATTTAATTGTAACCTTCGATCCAAAATAGTTTAAAAGGAATCAAGTCAACTAAAGGGAATTTTTATGAACTATGGTCTGAAACAACTAGTTAATCAGGCAACAAGGATTAGTCGAGAGAGTTTTAGCTCTATTGGACCCGTTTGCTACTAACTGTCCACAAATTATTAGAGAGGTTCAGATTTTGTTTCCAATACCTCTCCCGCTAACTCAGTCTACCTTTTAGCCAATCAAATGTGCCGGGCCTACCCAATTAACCAATCAAATTGCTTAAAAATTGCGAAAAGGTAGCGGTAGGGGTAGAGGAAGTCAAATCTGAACCTCCGTAATGTGTCGGTCAACACTGCTTCCCTTAGCCTAAGTGACCATGAGATGGTTGCAGCAGTAAGAAAAATTAATTCGTACAAACTACAACAAAGAACTGTAGAATGTGTAGCAAAGGCTTTGCACGGAAACTGCTCGGTATTAAATACTCATCCACATTGCTGGTAAATAAATACATTTGCCGTATGGTTACATAATTTTTGTGAAGTCAGCATTTTTCTGTCCCTGGCTAGAATCATGGTATGCCACAACTGGTCGGTTTCAGCTAACTTTTAACTGTAATATTCCGAACTTCATTGCTAAAGCCCGTTTTCCACTAGGCGAATTTGTTCGCGCGAACAGACAAAAAAGTAGGAACGCTTCCTGCTTGTTTGCGGCGAATTTTTTCGCCAGCCAATTTTTAACCAATCAAGTTGTCGGATTCTTGTTTTCGCTTCGCGTCGCGCGAACAAATTCGTCTAGTGGAAAACGGGTTTAAGTTCGGAAGTTGTTGCAAAGTTCAAGAATTCATTTCAGAATTCACAAAATCTTGTGTTGGTTAACACTGCTTCCCTTAGCCTAAGTGAAAATGAGATGCTTGCAGCAGTTTGTGATAACTTAGCAGTTTTAATTGGGACAGTGTTTTTGAAACAGATGATGTAAACGATGCTTAATTGGTTAAATGGAAAGATGTTTTCTTGAACGTGTGTGATAAACACCCTCCACGTCGCGAAAAGTTGTTGTGAGGTAGAAGCACTGATCTCATAGTAGACTGGATATAGCTTCTATGGATATCAAAAGTGAAGTTTAATTTTACATGCAAATTTCACTTCCGGGGACCACAGAGCCCGTGTGATACAAATTTGTAAAGGAATACTTGGTGGGAAAAGAGCAAGAACGTACAATTCTGTAATATTTTAAGCACTCTGCAATTATTTATCAACATTGTTGCAGTAAACAAACTGGTTTGTGACAAGTTTACATCACAAGTGGTCCCCGGAAGTGAATTTCGTATTGTATAATAGTCTTCACTTTTGATATCCACAGAAGCTATATCCAATCTATCATGAGATCAGTGGGTATAAGATGTCCCTGGCTCCCACTGGAAATAACAGATCTCATGAGTTTAGCTTGACTTTATGACCGCAATTTTAAAACATTTTAATGCTTAAACCAACCTCGTCCCCAGGGTCATCTTTGTGGGCGCGGTGAGGAAATAGATGACCCTGGTAAAGGCTGTCCTAATCTCTTTGTTCATTGGTTAACAACTTCGACCAGTCAGGGTTTGTGGCAATAAATGTGATTCGTTTACCGAAATGGCAGCATAATATTACTTCCTGTTTTCTGCACATTTATTAGGTTGGGGTTTTTATATACAACTTATGGTTGGTTTGAATGAGTTGTTTTAATGTTGAGTATCACCAAGGACGCAATTTAGTCCAACAAATTACAAAACTAGATGGTCGAATGTAGCGTAAGAATAACATGCGTGCTGATCGAATGGATCGTATCGTACTCTATGCATGTACTATACATTTTGGATATTTAGTTTATCATATGCTGCAAATATAAATGAAGTGGTTAAAACTGAGACTCTAACGAATAAATCTTGTCGTATTCATGATTTAAATAGGAGAAGCATGTCTTAGTGTTCTCTGACATTGGGAAAATTTGCACGCCAATGCTCTGTGCCAGTGGTAACTTGAGTCAGCGCCACATCCACTGACGGCGCACGCTCGAAAATCTCCAAGAATCTGGCAGATTTTTGCAGCCTTTACAAGGGTCATCTATTTCCTCACAGCGCCCACAAAGATGAACCTGGGGACGAGGTTGTGCTTAAACTATATCTATCTATATAGTGGTAGTTTTATTTTTCCATGATATATTTTATAGCTAAATATTTTACACTGTGTAAAATACATGGCAATTAAGACATAGTCTTCTTCATGGATTTTAGTATCCAATAATAACTATAATTAGAATAATATATAGTACAGTAGTATATAATTATAGTGGATGGTCCAAGATGGTGTCATTGGCTTCATTTATGCATGGCAGAAGCTTTATCCAGTTGTAGTTTCAGATCAGTAGATATGCCTAACCATCTACAAGGGTAAGTTAAGCTACAACTTCAACGTGAAGGAACAACTAGTTACTGCCGCCGCTCTTATGCTCTTCTGCTCTCATTCTAGTTGCCACACAAATAATTAATTTTGTTAACGTCCTGAGTGATTCAATGAATTGTTGGGCAAGGTTCACGTGTAAAACACCAACACATCACGATGTTTTATATGTTTGCATGGTGATTATATATCACGCAATCAAAGATTGATTTTGAGGAAACATCACGTAAAAATAAAATATCGAAAAGTTTTCGATCCGTATGATAATTTATTATCGCAAGGCACATCCAACTACCATTGTTCTAAGTGAGTTGTTAATCTCATATCCAACTGTTTTTTACATATATCACGGTGCGATAACTAGTGGATTATTTTTAAATACATTATATATGGGCATTAAACTTAGCTTTAATCAGTTATTCTGTTGTCTATAGTATCATAAACAACTTCAAATCTCTCATGCAATAATTAGATGGTTCAGTCCCTCGTGGTTGTCAAGCAGAGCTGGCGATGTTAGTCCTATATCACACTATTGACCATTATGCAGAGTGTATAAAAAAGATGATCGTACTTTGGAATGCTCAAAAGCGCTTAATATTTACAATATAGAAATAATTGGCTTTCACAGTTGGAAAGACCAGGCTTTAAGTTTTTGAATGCCACCATTGTTGCAAAATTTGAAGAAAAAATGAGCAAATACGTATCCCATAAAAATTACTGGTCGAAATCCCATTTTTTCACCGTTGGGAAATTTAGTGAAAAAACTGTTGAAATTTAATACAACTTTGGAATTAAAATTTATAAACTTTAGCTTAGGTAAGTAAAATGCATGCATCTTATACGCCACGTTAATTGTTTAAATGAACGCGATAAAGCACTACAAAGATCGATTACATTTTTTGGATACACCCTGTATAACCTATACATATTATCATGCCTAACCGGTCATCCCTAACCATATACAAATGTAAGTTGCAAATGTGTTGCAACTACGCCGGCGCTTGAACGTTGATTGGGGTGCATATTCATATACAGTATGCTGGTTCTGTCCGACTAATTTCATTTGAAATCTGTTGTTAGGGAGTTAAATTCAAAACAAATTAGTCAGACAGAGCCTGAATAAAAGAATTAATACGCACTCCCTCCCCCTTCTCCTCCTGGCAACAGTTACTGCGGTCGTTCTTTTCTACTCTCCTCATGTTCTCATTTTATTTGTAATATCAATAATGCCGTCGAACTAAACGATTCAAAAAATATTTGACACTTATATATAAAGAAGGTGATAGAAAATGAAATTATTTTATAGAATGTATAAAATATAACAAATTTGCTTTTAAGAGACCAGTCATTATTCATAGCAGGGTGGAATGGAAAAGGAAAATGGGGGGGGGGTATACAAAATTTTAAGCGAGGGAAAAACAACTCAAGGATTGGGTAATCAGAATTTATTTGTTATTTTGAAAGCATTATTTCATACAAGCCTGTTAAGAATTTAAAGATTTGTCTGATTAGTCAGGTGCAACTTCATTACAATTTTCGTTGCACCTTTACTACTCGGTTCTTTTTGTCTCTGGACTTCTTTCCTTTTTTGACGTCATGATCGAGGTCATTTGTGCTGCAGGTTTTTTACCATACACGCTGTCAATTTCTTTCTTGATTGTTCCCAATTGTTCCACTGAATCGTCGATCAAGCGTAGTTCAACATGTGCTGAATATTTGAGAAATATATTTGCATCCAGCTTGTGCAGCATCACAGACAAGATAACACATATGTCACATTTATTTGAAATTCATGATTGACGTGTGTCAGCCATTTTTTTAGTAAGCACAACCATGCCATACAGTTTCTTTTAAGTATTTGAACTTAAACCAGTGTGTAAAACATTTGTCAAGCTCCATCAAGAACTAACTAGGCAGTCAGTGAACAACCAAATATGGCACACTATGGCACAATCTACATGTACATGGCACAATTGTCGTCAGATATGTGCACAGAGTCTACGGTAATGAAACAAAAATGACATCTGAAACGGACACACTTATTTGAAAATCATACAGTATATCATTTTTGACTATAGCAATACTGCGTGTATAACATTATAGTATTACATTTCGCAAATATATGTCAAATATAACGTTCAATTTAGTTTAGTACAAAGTGTTCATCATTAATTTGCATTGATTTATTCATCACTTTATCCATCCTTAATTTAAAATACAAACGGACGTGAATTTATTTTTCCGATTTGATGTAATTTAAATTCTCAGCAACACTATAGCGGTATTACCATAGAAAAGACTGTTTCAGACTTGGCCATTATTAATCATAGTAATCATTTAAGCAGTTGTTTTAATCATTGTTTTAAAATTGATATTAGCTTTGAAGGGCTATGCAAGCTAGAAATAAGAATAGGATCAAGAAATTGCCAAAATGTTTCAAAAAAGGCCGTAATTTCTGAAACTTTTTTCTTATCGCACCACCTTGACAGTGCACCTTATTAGTGCTAGACAGTTTAAATATGCTCATACTGTATGCTAAGAACAAGAGTGTATCGCATTATGATTACTACTTAACCTACATAATATTACTTTAAGTTTATGCCAGTTAACTGTATTATATGTATTATTTCTACAAATGACTTTTATCTTGTTAAAGTATGTTTCCTACTCACACATTCCCGGTTTTATCTGATCACATGAATGTCACTTGGCTAGTGGGACAAACATAAATATATCATATACACTAGATAGCGCATCTGTGTATCAAAAAGTGAAGCTAAAAATCTCAGTGGTATCCTCTCATAACAATAGGCGGCGGCCATATTGGTCGTTCCCACTCATCAAAAAAATGCTACAGAAAACACTATACTTTTCTCATTTGTGTATTAAGTACTTTTTAGCTGCGTAAAAGAGGATTTATTGTCAACTTTGTCTATTATCGTAATACAAAATACACAAATTATCATGCTGCATGTCAACTCCGTGGGAACGACCGGCGCCTGCGATCTTGCTCCAATTTTCACCTGCCATAGTGTAGGATGCACCATCTAGTGTATATGAGATATCGAAGGGACAAACAATTCTGCCTGTTCATATCGAGACAGAAAAGAGAAGTACATGCAGTTACCATGATCAATAACTTCATTTCTTCAATTTGTGGAAATCATGAAAAGAATCGTCAAAAAACAAGGTTAAACTATTTATAACCCCGAGTTTGAATTGAAACCCTTGATTTTATATGAGGATGTCTGCATATACAGTCAGTGGTTTCAATAACTCAGAGAACGAGAAAATTCTAATCTGTGGTATAGTCACCCACTCTGAAAGTTTATCATCACTTAATCGCTCCTTTAGCCTTGGTTCACACTTGTCATATAAGAACCAGGCATGAGCTCTTCTGGCTGGTGTGATTTAGAGAATTCTGACTACCCGCGTGTACTGTTGTGCAAGTAATCTAATATTTGTAACAAAGTTTAGTTTGTTAAACACATATCCATATATGTTAAAGAGAAAAACCAAATTCTTACGGTAAGTGTGAACCAGGCGTTAGAAATTGATAGTTTTAACAGTCAATGAACAAGTAAAATAGTTCCCTGACAAGAATAAATCACTGGGCCTGGCTTGCTACTCCATACTGAAAGGAACTGCCCAGAGCACTTTAGTTAACAAGTCTCAGTCTGCAGTGAAGCTATTTGGAATCAACCGGAATATCAGGAAGAATTTTTTTTCTTTCTCACCCTTTGCAGACGTTTCGATAACTTAGACAGTTCCATGCACATCGATGAACAAAGTTACCTGGTGAGCTATCAAAAAACACGATAATTTGAAGAGATCTAAATCTTGAGAAAATGAGTGCCATCGGTGGTGCCCGAAACATGAAGGGTTATATGAATAAGCTTTGACTTTGCCTGACACATTTTTCAAGATTTGTTCGCGTTAACGACCTGCCATCACGCCAACGCAGAGATATTTAAATTTTCAAAAGCATTTTAAAAATTTTACTCAGAAATTTTATTCAGAAACGCGATTATCTTCACACCTTATATGTCTATTTTAGATTGATTCATTTTCGGATTTATAATCAAGATCTTAGAGTTCCAGTACTACAATCCTGGACAAAACATTGACGACACTTTTCCTAATATCGTCATTTTCTTAGCTCATTGTTATTACAAAGAAAAAACCTCCCCCCCCAATCAATGTTGTTTTGTTGTTTTCATTTCTTACAGATTCAACATTATTTTGGCGGCGAGGGGGTAAATTGAGGGGCCTATTAGGTACGCACATGTCGAGCAAATAATTAGAGTGTAGTCAATAGTTTTGTCCAGGATTGTAGCTTCCGCAGAATGCTTTAAAAAGAGGCTGTAAATGTATCTATGCGCTCTTTTTAAAATATAATTTGTGCCTTAACGGACTTTTGTCATGAAAGTTGTCAAAAAAATTGATTCTGAGTTTTTGATGTCAATGATCAATTCAGGAGTTTGTTGGTTAGAGAAAACGGACAAATATATTGAGGAAATGGGGTACCGCATCTAAGACTTGTTCAGATGTACGCTTATCATTTTAAACTGAAAATTCATATATTGAATTTCAGAAAAAAAGGAGTACTGTTAATATTTAAGGTGTTGGTAAATAGCAGCTTTATGAATCACACATTATTCAAACATATGCACAATTCTCCTCTAAATGAAATGATTTCATCTCACCTAAGGATGCGAGATTCGGCTACTAGTAGCTTGTTCAACATATATATAAAAATTAATATGAACGAGATTTATCTTGTCTACTTGAATTCAATTGTTGTTTTGCACGACAAAGTTTGAGATAATGGCCTCAGCTAATCCTCCGCTAAACAAGGTAAATGATTTTTGATGTTGTGAATTTTTAAAAATTTGACCACTTTTGAACCAATGAAGAGAAGCATTCCTTGCGATGGAATGTAGAAGGACTGGCTAATTCCAGGAAAATGAAAATCCTCTACATACAATGAGGTAATGATGCTGCCAGTTGTTAGGTCAACAATATGAATCCAGCTATATCTATGTATGATTAAAATATTGGAGCATAGATAATTACCTTCAACTGGAACACCTCCGTTATGGTTTATGTCATAAAGCTCGTACCCAAATCCTTCTGTCCCAGTAGGAAAGTCAACAGAACATACACAAAGAGGCGCATCGTAGTCGTCGTCCCAGTTGGATGTACATAAATATTTCGCCCATATTGAACTACGAGAATTCTTTTCTCCAGTTAAACTAAACCACACCACCGCATCATAATCATTTAACTTTCCAGTTGTACACAACTCCCACTTGTTTTCACATTCTATTTCCCAAAACTGATAATCTGAACTGGACTTACCTTATAACAGGACAGCACATCCATCTCTACTAATAGACACAGAAGAGGCAGAGAAAGTTGAATCAGGAATTTGCTGACGACAAAGGTTTTGGTTGCAAATTTTAAAAATAGCAGTTTCATTGTCAACAAGACAAACAACAAGGACGTCATACATGAATTTGAGGACATAGTTAAAATTGAAGGAACAATCCTCAAAAGCATTTCCCAAGATTTCTGCTTTTGCTGAATCATAAGGATATTTTACGACTACATCCTCACAAGCAACCCAAAGGAACATCTGTGACCACCAACAAGCCTCCGGAAGTCGTTCTAGTATAATCACTTGCGATAGTCTCCCATCATCGATTCTCTGTATTACTAAAACTCTATTTTCATAACAACAAGCTACATACAGATTGTCAGGAGATAATGCGTGACATCGAATGACACAACTATCATCGAACTCGAAACGATCAGAAGAAGAGCCTATGGAAGTTTCAAGTGATAAAACAAATGCATGATTATGATCTAAACCAACAAAGAAATTTGTTCCCTCCAAATAAGTTATCTGATCAACCGAACAGTTACCTGGTAGGCAATTAATAACAAACAATTCAACGACCTCCTTGTTTATATAATCATATACAACCATTACTGTACGGTTACAAATAAAGTATATAACACATTTTCGATCTTTCCACACAAAGGGCTTTGAACAAAATCTATTTGCTATCAAGCAAATTCTCCCACTTGGCAGGTGGACATGACGAATGCAAAATGTTGCAGAGTTACTAAATAAATCGTCACCTGAGAGTGAAATAATTTGATAATTATCTTCATAATTTAGACAAAAACCACTGCAAATAATTCTGCCACTGTCTAGTCTTTCTAAACTAGTACCACTTAAAATTGCAATATCACAGAAATCAAGTGCCTTCATTTGCTTTTCAGGCCGGGCAAGAATATACAAACTACAGTCAGTCCACAAGCAATGCTCTACGTTCACTTCACTCTCAACTTGTATTAATATATTCTTCTCCTCTAAATCCCACACTTTAACAAGATTAGTTTCAAATGTTACTAATTTCATTCCACACGGGGAAAATGAGCAGCATAGAATATTGTCAGGACCAAGCGGAATAAATGGTACTACCTTTCGTTCTCTTATCGAGATGCAGAACCTTACTGAGTTCAACAAAAGATAAGAAGAATCGGGAGAAAATAATAAAAACTTGGAATTTCCTCGTAACTCATTAACCTCTAAGACAAAAAGCAGTTTCAAACTAGGCAAATTAAAAACCTCAAAATACCCCTCACTCTTGGACCCAAGCAACGTGTTATCAGGTGATAATACCATACCGTCATAAAACTGAAGTATGTCTGTATCATGTCCTAAAATGACACTTGATATAATTTTATTTTGAGGAGTGTAATCATTTCCTATTTCCTCTATCCACATTTGTTTTGAATCTTCTAAAATATCTCTAGCTTCATTTTTACCATCATTGCTCCTTTGCATGAAATCAAAATAACCGTTTGCAAGAGATTGCATGTAAATAAGAAGTTGATCGTTCTCAGACATGTAGTTCAACCCACCCGTTAAGTCGAAGCGTACATTTTGAATAGCTTGTGAAAAAGATACAAGGTGAAGAATGTTCCAGTAATGAAGATTTGGGCGTTTGTACTTATAAAACCTTAGTATACGGGAAACGTCAACATTCAGACTGTCTAAATTTTTCAGCTTCAGGAAGTTTAACCTAATGTGCACCAACCAACGAAAATCTTCTGCGTCACCAACATCCAACAAATAGTTCCCACCATTCTGCAAAGCAAACATTCTCTCAGGCGTCAGTGAAAAACGTGAGACTGATCCTAAAGATTCAATATCTATGTAAATACTCTTACAAGCAAGCCAAAGACGTTTAACACCGTCTTCGACATCTGCTTTAAAAGCATGCTCCTCGGACCCGTTTAATGTCAACCAATCCCACAATGACTTATGATACACAGTTAGGCAACTGCCGTAAAGCGGGAGAATTTCTGACATTAAATTAATAATAGTCTCGCGTACTTTATATTCTTCACTGGACAAACCAATGCCGATGTAAAGAATCTTAATTGGAAGAGGGTTCTTCGAGGCCGCAACAACATTTAAAAAACTCTTAAAGACGGATGATCCAGTATCAGGAATGACATTTAAGAGGTCTGTTTGCAAACGTTTGAACTGTTTTTCGTAAAACCCTGAAATACCTTTGGGGACAAGCTCATTAAGGTTGGGTTCAATTCCCAAGTTCCTGTTTTTCAGCTCATTGACTATGTAATAAGCGTACAGAAACGAGCCTTCACATTTCCAAATAAGACGATCTACACTACCTTCATTTACGTTAGGCAAACATTGCCGAACAAAATGCTCTAAATCGCGAGTGTGATGGCGGTCGCCGGGGCGAATTTCAATAGGATTGAAATGTTCAAGTTGCCTGCTTACTTGTAGTTCTGGTCTACTTGTAATGAGAATCTTAACCCACTGTGGTAATTCAGAGAATTCTTCTGACATCATCTCTAGAAAGTCGCTTTTAACATCAGTCTTGCTTTCATCCAAAGCATCGACAACGATCAGTACTGGTTCGTGTCTAGCAAGGGCGTGCAAAGGATCGTTCAAAAGAACGCGAAACGCGTCTGGCAATGAGTCTCGAGAATGTTCACGATGAAGAACTTCAGTCAGTTTCTCACGAAATCCTTCAATATTGTCACACATTTGACTGGCAAAAGACTGGAGTATTCTGTGAGGATTGCGTGAATCAGTATTTTTAAAGTCGCAAAAGTGACACGCCGCAAGTTGTTCACGTTGTTTATACCACTCGCACGCTTTTGCAGACAAGACACTTTTCCCAACTCCTGGACCAGCAGTCAAAATCATAACCCTCGACTGTTCATCGTCAAACCAACTTGACAGTTTGTCAAAGAACCATTTCCTTGTGCCATTCTGAAATTTATTGCAAAGTCCTTCAATCTTTCCAGCAAAATTAAACTTTGCTAACTGGTCGATCTTGGAGGGAGTCTGATTTTGAACTGTCGCCTGTAACCTGATCACTTCTCTTTCAACATCGTTTAACTTTGACAAAATATCGTCCTCTAATTCTTTCCATTGCTTTAACTTTTCAATATAAGATTCTTCTTCAGGACTAAGAGAAGCCACCTTTGCTTCATCAATATCTTGCTGACGAATTCCCAATTTGACCAAAGGTTTTGAAATTTCTTGCCACAACGTCTCAAAAGTTGTGTCATCCAATTGAGCTCTTGCTATATGACCATAGACTTGATTTCTGAAGAATTTGATTCGCAAAATATCAGCTGATATGGATGTATCTCCGGCTGAAGGCATAGCATTCCAGCCTGCTGCTGGTGAAGTTAATCCACAGATATTCCTGAGTAGGATGGTCAGTAATGTTATGTCAAAGTTTTTCGAGTCTGGTGAACCAGATACTGGAAAGAGCAGTTTCCATTGCGAGGGATTAATCACACTGTATCTTATCTTCTTCAAAGCAGATTTGTTGGCATTCAACACCGCAGCTAAACTTGGAGGGGGATGGATGACATGAAATGCTGCTCTTAAAGCATCACCTCCTTTGTCTATCAACAGTTGGCATATTCTGGAATAATTAGCTGTCGCTTTTAGTGGTTCCATCGCTGCTATGATGTGTCCTAAATAATAAATTAAATATTCACAGGGAAATTAAAGATGTACAGCTTCTTGCGAAATAATAATACACAAGTTCTTTGTAGTTTTGCATGGGAAACAACTAATTTTACAAGTTTAGTTTTCCGGAGACATCTAATTATTTTATTATTGTCCAGGAGCACTAAGCTAGCTCTGATCCTTATCAACATTAATATTCCGAAAAAAACATAAACAAAGAATATAATTGAATCTGTAACTTTTAAATATCACGACAAAAAGTATACCTCATTCTGGTCTTATTTATGAGTAATCGAGATCTTCAAACGGTCTTTCGTTCTAATTACTGGTGCTTACAATATATACGAGCTTTGTCGTTGATAGTATTTAAGAAAAACGTGATTTATAATGGTAATTGCACTGAGTAGAGTGCAATTTAGTCTGAAATCAAACACATGATTACAATTCCAAGTTTGATTTAAGATCTTAATCACAAGTTTGGTTTCAGACCAATATTGCACAACAAGAAGTGCAATTTCTACTTGTGAAATGTACTGTATAAGCGGCAACATTAGTTTGTTTGCCAAAACACGCCCGAGCTTGCCCAACGAATTTTACGAATTTGTTTACGTTTGAAGCCCGACGCATTTTGAATAATTGTTCACCTTTGAAATAGCCACATATTTTAACGAAGAACAGTAGACAAATAGTGTGTTAATCGAGCGTTTAATTATTCAAAACGAAAAGTTTTCTGCCCGAAAAAACAAGTTTCATGAGTGTATTAGATTGACACATTTGTACAATGCAATGGCGTTCATGCAATGGCGCTCAAGCAATGACAAGTGCAAGTAGGTGATACTCGCAGAGTGTTTTCCATGCCGCAACCCAATTCATCTGCTTAATTGTATGACGCTACAAAAAAGAGATCCCAAGCCCCGATCTGCAATCTTCAGTCTTCTGTTTAAAAACTACGAGAGTGAATATATTGTGCAGAATAAAGATGACTTATCTCTTTGCATTGTCGTCAAAAACCATCTCAAGAACTGAAGCTGAGATTCATGATTCTTGTATAGTACTGCCCAAACGCAAAAAAATACGAACGTTTTAGGCATGAAACGTGTCGTTTTACGCATAAAAAGTAAACGACGATTGTTCATAGTTAAAACTTTTTTTTGTTTAAAGGTGAACATTTATTTAAAATACGTCGTGGTATCAAATTCAAATCACATGGAAATCAATCAGGATTAAATCATTTGTCTGACGTATTTTTAAAAAATAGGTGCGCCATGCGTACACGCATCTGCGAAGCGAAGTGGGAAAGAGGTAAAAGCTACATAAATATTGTTAAATAATGGCCGTTTAGCTATTGAAACGGTAATGAAGGCGGAACAGATCTAATGACAGAACCCGGACATATTCACAACATTGGGTTCCTCAAATTGGACTAAGGAAATTTAGCAAATGAAAGAATTTATGTATTTGCGTAAGCAAATACTATGTCATCGCATTTGATAAGTTTAGCTGTTAGCTGTAACTTTTCTGATCTCGTAATTAACCGGGAGTTATTAGGCTCGTCAGTTTGGAATATGTTCGGGAAATTACCGGGAAAGATCCCTACGAACATTACAGTCCACATGTTTGCTACGTACAAAATCAATTTTAGCTTGTTTGCAAAATTAGTTAATTACTGTTGTTATTTTCTTTTTTTATTCAAAACATTGATCGGAAATTATTGACGTCTTTCGGACCGGCGAAAGCTCTCATTGACTAGAGGCATCAATTAATAACGCCATGCGTATTTGATATCTCCACTCTGTGATATCATATTTTTATTATTAAAATAATAGAAATATAGTATCACTGAGTAGAGATATCAAATACATTTATACACATGGCATTGTTTGAATGAACTTTGACCCAAGCTTTGACTATTACTCCAGTACATATCTACAGCTTATCTGTAACAACACTAACTGTTTCTACAAAATTATTATTGCAAAATTATTAGCTTTCAATGTTTTGTCAATAGCATTATATACTTTTAAAAATTTCAACAATATTTATATATTACAAAACTATCTTATGTTATAAAAAAAGTACTCAAATAATATTTAAACAAGAGACACATTCAAATATAATTTGAACATTGACAATTCACAAGCAGACAAGTTTAAACTTTGATGACAAGAAATATATTACTGGCACAGATGCACAATATCAGTATCACAGTATTGCACAATAATCACCAATGCCAGGACATAAGAAAATCATCATTTTACAGCTTGTTTGTACCAACACTAACTGTTTCTACAAAATTATTATTGCAAAATTATTAGCTTTGAATGTTTTGTCAATAGCATGATATACTTTTAAAAATTTCAACAATATTTATATATTACAAAACTATCAGTCATGTCATGCATTGAAAATAAAAGTATATATATGCTCAAACAATATTTAAACAAGAGACACATTGAAACATAATTCGAACATTGGCAATTCACAAGCAGCATGACAAGAAATAGTATATTATATTGACACAGACGCACAGTATCAGTATCACAGCATTGTACGATAATCACCCATATCAGGCATCAGAAAATCATCGCTTTATAACCAATTATAAATCATAATAGCTTGTGGATATTTTATGTTGCTCAGGAAAAGACTGTAGTTTATATAATAAACAGAAAATACATGGGTGCTTGAAAATGATTTGCTTCTCGTGTTGAACACTAGAACACAGTGAACATTTACAATGACATTTATATCTTATTCCAGGCTAGTTCGTTATCTAGGTGATGAAATATGAATTGGTCACAAAAAGTTGTTGATAAATTACCTCAAAATCCTTGTTAATGTTCCGTTAAGAGCGATCGGCGTTCATTCCTCATGACTTCATGCATAAAATTTTCGCCATGTTGGATTGAAAAATCAGTATATCACTCCAGCTGCGCTTTTGAAAAGTTTTCCAATTTGTTAGTTCAGTGAAAATTTTAACATAACGTCATCCAAATGTTACAGTCTTGTCCATTGGCTGAATTTAGTTAACGCGTTCAGTGATTGGCTATAAGCTAACATTACAGTTACAGTTACAGTTACGCTTACGACAACAATATATCTGCATTTGCAGATACAAAAATCGTTTAGTTATCTAGTTCATCTGATTGATGACAGATAAGTCTAAAATCCATAATAATGTGCATGAGTGGGAACGTTTTAAGCATGTCCTTTCTTTGTTAAATTTACCATTTAAATTTTTGGTTCGTAAGTATAGAATTAGTATAGGTGACTCTAACTTTTGAGAATTGTTTTATTATTGATCGATCTAAAAACTGGTCGTTGTTGTTGTTTAAAGAAGCTTATCACATTCGTCGTTGTCATCCATCACTTAAACGTGGCGTGCGTGCGTCGAAAGAACTAACCATTTTCCGTTAGGTTCATTGAATGACGCAAGCAAACTTTGGAACTCATGAACATAAAAACAGTTTCAATTTATTGTAACAGCTATTCTACTGAAGAAGACTTGTAATACTTGCCGAAATGTGTAGAAGAAAATGTTGACAATTTACGGAGTTTTATAGCTGTGTCTACGAGATGCAAAAAAAGGATGGGAGAGGAATTCAATCATATTTTAAGTACACTTTCAGTGTCGGTTTATAATACCTTATCTTTAAAAATATATGGCCGAGTTCTTGGATTTGTAATTTTTAAATTTGACCTACGTTGACAAACGCTTTAAGGAACCCATTTTCAGATATAACATGAGCTGATTTATTCTCAAAATATTTTTTCTTTCTGCAGCATAGCTTAAAGATTCGAAATAAGTATTTCATCCATGCGATTTTACCTTCAAAATATTCAAACGTCCAGAATTGCATTTATTTATTTATTTAACTTTGCCAAAAACACTTAACAGATTTACAAAATTAATAGACATCTAGACAATAAACATAGACAAGAATGGTTGGAACACCACAACAGTGTAAACCAATTACGGTGGCCCCTTAGATTGTATGTAATAGATTGGCTAGTTGTGCAAGTATCTTTATGAGTTACGTCGGTAGAGATATTTCCATTGCACTAGGCAATAAGGAAAGGTGTCACGAGTGAAAAGAGTTGAATGTTTAAAGTACTTATTTAGGAATGTCGGCCAGTGAAAAACTGGCTTGGTGGAATTCGAATGTTCTGAGTGAGGTTAGACAGTCTTGTTTAAAGATTAACAGTCTGTAATTTTATCTTCCATAGAGACATAGTGCGAATGAAAGCTTTTTTATGATAAATATAGCTTTAATGGGCTATCCCGGCTAGAAATAAGAGTAAGGTAAAGAAATTATCAACTTATTTGGAAAAGGAAGCTATAATTTCGAAAATTTTTTCTCATCGAACTACCTTAATAGTAGGATCATCAGTGCTTGGCAATATAAATATGCTCCCATATGCTGACAACTAGAGTATAATCGTATAATTATTACTCAATCTTATAATAAAATTATTTTAACTTATATGCTTTGACTGTAGTTGTATATATTGTCAAAATTATGTGCAAAAATTCTTCTATCGCGTTATGTTTTGAGTAATTTCCTATACGGCTCTTTACACATTCCTGATTTTTTTATCCGTTAGAGTAATGCAGTGAACTGTAATACAACTGGAACGCTAACTCACTACAAAACTTCAGTTAATGGCTGAAGCCAAATTAGTTTTTCTGAGTTTTGAGACGAAATACTTCACGCCAAAGATCGGAGTGTATATCAAATTGAAGCTATTAAGAAGTTACATTTAATATAAAAAATTCAAGACTTTAGACAAAAAAGAAATGTCTAAAAAATACGAAAACAACTGCAATTTTGAAAAATACGGCAAATTTCTCTTAAAAGGTCAAGGTGTTTGTTTTTCACCTAAAGCCTCAAAATTTTTACACCAAATACAACTTTCTAATAGCTTTCATTTGATATACGGCCTATTTTGTCACGTTCAGTATTTCAACTCAAAACTCAGAAAAACTGAATCAAATTGGCTTCAATTTCCCCCCCTGACTTATCGTTCCAGTTTACTTATAGTTCAATGGAGTAATGTCATTTGGCTAGTGGGACGAACAATCCTGCATGTTTATAGCGAGAAAGATTTGAAAAGTATATACAGTTACAATGATCAATAACTTCATTAATTTTTTTCCAATTTTTTCTATTCATGGAAATCATGCATGGGAAAGAATCGTCAAGGAACAAGGCTAAACTGGTTAATAAATGTCATACTATCATTTCAACTCGCCTTGTGATCCAGCGAGCTGTTTGGCGCTATCACTGAGTTTGAAAAATAGGCTTGTTTAGAAGAAGTGCTTGAGCAAAACACTATTGAAAACTATTTGAACCTAGTGCCAATCTTTTCTCATACATTTCTTGCTATTTTAAAACTGATTAACTTAAGAACCGCTGGGCAAATGAAAAAACTGTTTTAATGTTGCATAGACAGTTTTTTGTCTACTTTTCAGTCATACAACGCGTTGTTTGTCTAAGCTACGTTGAAATTTCAAGATTTTTATCTCTAATAGAAATTATATTAAAATGTCAGGAATTCATTATTTTTTGTATTAATATGTGTGTGAAGGTGTCCATATTCCGTAAATCTTCACAAAATGCACGATTATGTGGAAATTCAGCGTTTACCCGCTCTACTACAGTGCCATGAAACAAAATTGTACTTCATTGTGCCACAGATACTTTCTTAGGGGTAGTTTACATGAATCCGAATCGGACCCATTCCGTATCTGTTGTGACCATAGGGGATTGAAGTATATTTGCAGTTTGCATGAATCCGGATTGAGTTACGGCAGCTCATTCATGTTCATAAATACACTTAGGTAATATAGAAATTGTGAAAGTTTAGTTTAGAAAATAATAAATCAAATAATGCAACCGCGCAAATGTTAAAAAAATTTTGTTCCCTGAAACACACTGTAATCCGATGTCAACATACGCAAAATGTACCAAAATACTCACCAGTCTCCAGGAGACTGTCGGTCTTCTGAATTAAGATGTAAACACTTGCTTTACTTTCTGTATGTTGTGGAATTTGCCAAAAAATTGTGGGCACTGAGTGTAGCTTGTAGAGTAACAATTTCGTGCGATTCGACTAGGGCGCTATTAAGGAAAAAACTACATAAGCATTGATATTAGAAAAAGGGACGGATTGGCAACTCTTTCGTTATCTACATTTTATCTTCAGTTGAGCACACCGGAAGCAAACTTTGCCCAACTTGTATGGTAATTATGCTCATGAACTCAATTTTGTTTATGCGCATAATTACCATAGCGAGTTATGCAATGCTTGTTTTCGGTTTTTGACTCCATCGCGATCACTCTATTTCGATTAGTGCATTCTTTTGTGTTCCAATTGCCTCCAGCCTGCTTTGCGCGCCTGGTGGAAACAGGTTAGACCAGTCAAGAACCAGTTTAGTGGATTTTTCACGGGAACCTGTCCGACCGGTTTATACCTTGGATTTATCGTTTACTTGTTGAAATTTACATTGTGAGAATTCTTCAGCCTTCGCTGAAAAGCAATTTATTCCTGTTACGTTTTTGTCGTACACATGTAACTATTATAATCGCTTGTATCTGACCGTTACATTACAACGACTAGCGTGCATTGCCGCTACAATTCCGTTTCTTACCTCTATTTCTGCCGATAACATACCGTTTCTGTACATTTTAAAAACTAAATTCACTATGCCTATGGTGATCAGTAACAGAGCATTTCTGTCATATTCAATCGTGCTTAATAGTGTTTTCTATAATATTTCCTAATGAAGATTTGTCGATTTGTATCGTAAGGAATCTCTATCATATGTTTTGTTTGCATCGCGTATCAGTGTAGCCCGTTTTAAAACATTTGTCAGTGTATTAAAGCAGTAAATTTGATGTATTATATTGTTTAAATATAAACATTGTCCAAATTTCACATTTTTCGAACTCTTTTTGAATTGAAACATTCAAATTACATTTACATTCATGTATAAGCATAGCAAACCAGAAAAGTGCCAGATATTCATTTAGTAAGTCATATTTTACGAATATAGAATTTCAAAATGTAAACAAAGCGTTTATTTACATTACGGACTGTAACCCCTCTTTAAATATCGCTAACCTTTGTTCTTTAAAACAAAAACACCAACTTTTAAGTCTGGAACATCTACAACAGATCTAGATATTAAAAATACGCTGAAGTTCGATCGACCATTTGATTGTGTTGATTTCGAACTGTTGTTATTAAAGTCATGTTATAAAACGTGGAGCGAGAATGAAGTCTTAAAACACGGATTGACGACTACTCTGAGTACTCTCGGAATATGAACTTTCCCGCAGCTATACTAGTCGACTGATCATGATTTTACACTGGCTAATCATGAGTGGACATTTCGTAAAATCTGACTGTCTGTGGTAAGAAAAAAATAGAAACATCGTATTGCAATTTGCACGTGAAATCATTCGCTTTGTTTCGTTCTTTTTGTATCCGTGTCGTGAGTCGTCTCTTTGAGACCTTTGATTCACAATAGATAGATTTAGATCGAGGACGTCGACGTCTAAGACGACGTGAAATGACGTAATCAAACAACTGACTCCTACTTCCGGTTTAATCTAGAACGTCAGATTTGTCTTTTTGCTAGTGTTTTTGTGTTTTCATCCCGCCTGTTTATTTCGTTGGATATTTCAATCAGTTGCCAATATATGGGCAAGGAAAAGCTTTCTAAGACCGGCCTAGTGTTTCCGAAGATTGTGTCTGAACAGTCATGAAGTTTTAAAGGAATAAACTCAGAATATTTTGTTGTTTTGAAGAGGTGAACTTCATCGCATTTTTCGGATAAAAACAAAAGCTACAGGTAATTTTTCCAGGTAAATCTTATAGTTATTAGTGATTCAGTCAGGTCTGTTTTTTTTTTCAGTATAATATAACATGTCAGTAATTATCCTGGTAACGACTTTTAATGGTTTTATTGGCTGAAAACGGCATTTTTATGTTTTGTACTTTTTTACATTCTTGTAACAACGCGGCTAGAAATAACCGAGTTTTAACGTATTTTAGTATGTTAATTTTTGTTTATTTACACCTTTCCTAGTTTATGAACACTTTTTATACTATTTTACGTTTCCCTGTCCTTGAATAGCTCGTTTGACAAAGAATGCTAATAGTACTGAATAGTTTAACATTGCTTGCGATTTTGTTGTTTTTCTATGGCGGCAAAAGTGTTTGTCAGAAACCGGTACGTCCAAAACCTGCCAAAATACTAAGAAACAACCTTGTCGTTACAAAAAACAATTACCTAGGATTAGTAAGCAATACATGGACAACAAAATAGAATGATTTTGGGATGCCTACTGTCATATTTTTTAAATACAAAAGCACAAAACTTTGGCGTTCTCAACACGACGTTAAAACTACTGGATTCACGTCCTGTTCAGAACGTGGCGACGTCCTAGACGAAACCGGAAGTGTAATTTCGAGGGTCCAGGCCATTTTCACGTCGTCTTAACGTCGACGTCCTCGATCTAAATCTGTCTAACAGCTGAACCGAAGATCGTGTATAGTATTGAATAGCGTTGCCAATCCATTCCCCTTTCTAATATCTATGATATAAGAAAATAATAGACGGATTTCAACAACTGAAATATTACGGGAATATCTTTTTGGAGCGGGGACAACCTCGATCCCAGGGCCTTTTCTTGAATTGGGAAAAGGAAAAGGTCCTGGAATCGGCTGGTCTATTTTGTAATCCCATTGGCTCATTCAAACTGTCAATTAAATCATTTAAGATATAATTTATTCATAAGATACAACTGAAGAGAGATTTAAATCTTTTAAACCCTTCGCTTATTTTGTTTATGTAGTTTTAAATCACTTATTCGGCTGACTCTTAACACTCTTCGTATAAAGTCATACACGTAGAATATCCGTATGCTTCATTATCGGAATTTTATGAAGGTATAGGCACAACTTATGCATGTTATCAGCTCACACACGGCAATCTTCTAAACAAGTTTTAACTGTATTATACCGACTAAGCACTTACTCTACCAGGTTTAACATATTACTTTATTTCATTGGGCATTGCAGTTTCATATATACAGCCGAAGATGTAGAGCCAGCTATAGTCCGTAGAAGGTTGCTTTCATAGGAAGTTATTTACCTTAAAGCTAGCTGTACTGCATAGAACGTTGAAAATTACTTCTCTGATTTATCATTTATGCAAACACCCACAGAGACCACAGAAATTAAAATATTCTTACACCCAGATATTGTGGGTGTCATGTAAGCAGGCGACGCCAGGGCCTTTTCCCTTCCTAATTCAAGAAAAGGCCCTGGAATCGAGGTTGGAGCGGGGAGTGTATGTATGTACTTTATGCATATGTAGTATCCCGAAAGAAAATTCCTGTCGGAAATTCCTGTCAAACAATCCTGCAGTTTAAGCTAACCATGCTAAGCTAATCTAACCATGATTTTACCGAGATATTTTTAAAATCTTGGGAAGTCCTTCCATGGGTATGGCAATGTTTAAATTACTCATTTCAGGGTGAAAACCTTGATAAATGACTCTATAATTTTGCAGTTATCATGTGCTGTAACTGTGTATACACTGTAGATACTGTAGAAAATAGGAAAAAGAAACTCAAGACTCATTATTTATCTCCCGCCCTTTTACAGGCGATAGGCATTCAGTCATCCAATAAATGTTTAACAATTCATATGTCATGCTGCAGACCCCCTTTTGTAGGAATCAGCTTGTCAGTTTGAGACCAAAACCTCACCGAGGACCCATAGGATTCAGCTTTATGACAACAAAACAAACTTTAGAAATCAGAACATCCATGGGTGAGGGGGGGGGGAGGTCCAGATAATAAATGAAGTGATAAATATGATATGAGTAGCAAGCTAGAACTATAAATGAATCATACTAACCCTGACTGGTATTGCTTCATATCTTCTTCATACGAAATACTTGATGCTGCCTTAAAAATATAATTGAACACCTGAGCATACATTTTTAACATCATAGATTTTTAAACATCAACTAAAAAAATCATAGATCATAAGCTAGAAAGGGGAGAAGAAATACATTTTCGTGAAGAAATACATTTTTCGTATTTTTACAGCCATGAATTGGGGTTCAGTGTACACAAAATTAACTTTCTAGCGTGGCAAACAAGACAAAACATAAATATTAAATTTGATGAAATATGCATAAAATAAAAAATGGAAGCTTGAGCGTGAATTGAAGGTCTAGCGAATTACTCTGCTTATTGCGTTCGCGAGGGTTTGTTCAAGGTTTAGTCCTCCGGTCTCTTGAACAGTTAAAACACCTGCCGAACGCCCGAGCTTGAACTAGACGAAAGTATGTCGCCTTCCGCTATTTGCAATTTTTTACGCGGGGGTGCGAACTTAATTATGAATATGCAGTGACGTAATTAAGGTCGCCAAGTGTAAAAATACTGTTTTGGCTATTTGAATAACCAAATTTGTAAGTGTGGTTATTTGATATAATAAAGAAAATGAAAATTGGTTATATCAAATAACCAAGGAGTATTTTTTTATTATTTAATAAATAATGAAAAAACGCATAAAAACGCATAATAAATTTACACATGGCCAAGTGCTAAACTTAAGAGATTCAGCTGTTGAGCGATGCTGTAGAAGTCAGTCCTTGCGCAACAGGGCATACATCGCTGAGAAAGGAAGTAAAGCCAAATAGTCTAGGACCTGTAGATGAGTTTGAATGCACTTCATTTAGGACAGATAATCTCAACTGTTTTGGTTACACCCAAACATGAGGCTTTCACCATATTGCTACCTACTAAACCACAAAAGTTTTAGCTTATCTGAGGTGCTAATATTGTTCAGAGATGGTGTTTTTAGGGATGGTCATTGGGAAGTGGGATACACCTAGTACTAATATTTCACAAGAAAATGTCCATACAACAATCATGATGAAACGTCAATTTAGGGCTTATTATAGAGCTTCCAATAAACAGCAATGGACCTACGTTACCTTTTCTCGAAAATCTTTTTTATAGACATTGATTGGTATCTATTTAAATATATTATCACTATTTTGGTGCAAAATAGTCAAGATTTTGTAACTGAAATAATAATTTGAATTGTGCCTTCCTCTTGCAAGTGCACATATTTGGCCAAATCCGCTACTTTACTCCCCTGTTTATCACTGATATTCGTTAAAATCCTTCCAATTGTGCAAGTTTCAGACATAATGGTATCGAAAATATTTTAATCACGTTGTAACCAGGTTTCAAGTACCGGTATATTCTAGCTGCTTTAAGGGGGCAGTGTCAGGCTACTTTTTACAAAAAATGTTCTGTATTCAAAAAACTGATCAAGTGAAATAAATTCCAATTTATCTTGCAACATTATATGGGTAATGTTAGTCACATTAAGCTTCTACAAACAATTTTAAACAATATTCTATTAAAATTTGACAAAACTTGAAATGCTGATTGCCAACAACTTTTGAAGATGTCAAATACAATCCAACTCAATCCTCGATTAACCTTGACCATCCGTACTCCCGTACAAACTTTTTGCGTTTGTTATTAATTTATTTTGCGTTTACAGTCACTACATGTGAGTTTTAGACAAAATTTGCAGGCGTGAGAATTACTTAAAATGGCCTGACGACACTGCTCCTTTAACAATGGACAAGATAAAACCCGCCCAAATTCGGCGCCATTGTACAGTATATTCCAATGTCAGTGTCGACAATTTCCGTTATACCATAAGCAGCCCAATTCAGTGTGTAGTTTTATATAGAGATCAGCGCGCACACACTTCATACATTATTATATAAATATCCTAAGGCTGGCAACTCTTTTACACTAATAAACTGACACATGTTAGACTTTCGCTTCAAACAAAAAAATTAACACAATTTACCGCAAAAAAACTACATACAAATGATCTTGGATATCTCTACATTTCTAGACAGTTTTTGGACAAAAACAAGATTCCAAAATACGTAAATTTGTTCAATAAAAAGTGTTTTTGATCGAAATTTTCCGTGTAGATAGGCGGGATGCAAAGTGCCCTACAAACGTCATCTTCGGAAATGACTTCGGCTAAGCAAATCTAAGTTCCTATTGGCTGCTATTGAATTCGTCTTTTCTTCGGCGTTTCCGAGTGCTCATCAGCCAATAGCAGCTCAGCCGAAGTCATTTCCGAGGATGACGTTTGTAGGGCACTTTGCATCCCGCCTATCTACACGGAAACTTTCGATCAAAAACACTTTTTATTGAACAAATTTACGTATTTTGGAATCTTGTTTTTGTCTAAAAACTATCTAGAAATGTAGAAGAGATATCCAAGATCATTTGTATGTAGTTTTTTTGCGGTAAATTGTGTTAATTTTTTCATTTGAAGCGAAAGTCTAACATGTGTCAGTTTATTACTGTAAAAGAGTTGCCAGCCTTAGGATATTTATATAATATATTATGAAGTGTGCGTACTGATCTCTATATGAAACTACATACTGAATTGGGCCGCCTATGGTTATACATCCATCCAAGCCATTTCGACTACAATAATAACAACTTTAACCATTTATCAATGGTGTAAAAAGAAAATATATGAATATATGTTTTCGAAAAGATCGAAAGCATATCGCATTGTATATGCTTTCTATCTTCGTGAAAACATTCACTCCCCCTTGTTACGGTCAAAAATACATTGGCCACGCAAGACTTACACGAAATATTTTGACAGGCTTCTAAACAGAATTTGCAAACGTTGTGAAATGCTGCATTTTACATATTTTAGTTATATGTTATATTTATAGCTGAATTGGCTTGGATGGAAATATAAAAGCCTAATTGTTGACAACCGACTTTGGATTATACAATGGCGCAAGATTTGGACAAAGTTCAGTTATTGAGCCAATGATGGTTAAACAGCTAGAATCTACTTGAAACCTGGTTAAAACATGATTAAAATATTCTCGATACCATTATAATTATGTCTGAGCTGAGTTGCACAATTGAAAGGATTTTAACGAATATCAGTGATAAACAGGGGAGTAAAGTAGCGGATTTGGTCAAATATGTCCATTTGCAAGAGGGCGGCACAGTTCAAATTATTATTTCAGAAGCAAAATCTTAACTATTTTGCACCTAAATAGTGATAATATATTTAAATAAATACCAATCAATATCTATAAAAAAGATTTTCGAGAAAAGGTAACGTAGGTCTCTGCTGTTTATTTGAAGCTCTAAGCCCTAAATTGACGTTTCACCATGGCTGTTGTAAGGACATTTTCTTGTGAAATATTAGTTCTAGGCCTATCACATTTTCTAATGACCATCACCATCTCTGAACAATATTAGCTCGGCAGATAAGCCAAAACGTTTGTGGTGTGGGGGATAGAACTCTGACATAAGCACTGTATTTGGGTGTGGTCAGTTTTGGACATTTTGTCTCGGATTAGGGTTCGGGCAGCGTTACCATGTTGACCACCATGGTCAACATACCCTAAAACAGTTGAGATTATCTGTCCTAAATGAAGTGCATACAAACTCGTATACAGATCCTAGACTAAAAGAAAAATTAAACTTTAGTGCTAATTGTTTGGTAGGTGATTTTCCCTAGTGTAGAAATTTAGTAATAATTAAGGGAAGTACAACACCCTAGGGATAGACATTAAGGTGGATTTCCATTCGGTGCAAAATGTCGCGCGATCGATTTTCAACAAGCGCTTTCTATTTGAAATGTGTGAAGTCATCCACAGCTAATGAGATGCGTTCCGCTTAACTGTTTGTATTTCAAAAGAAAGTGCTCGCTAAAAGTCGATCGCGTGACATTTTGCACTCAATGGAAATCCACCTTAATAAATAGTGAAATACAACGAAGCTAAGTTGGGTTTAGAATGCCTTGTGTGATAGCTCGGCTCGTTACAATATGGTGGCAGCGATAAAGTTACAGACGAATACTATGGCTGCAATTTTCCAAGGAAGATTTGATGATGGAGACTTCGGCGCATGGCTAAGCGTGTATGAAGCGTGTTTGGCCGCTGATCGATGGAGAGACACTGAGAGCACAGACCACAAGAAACTGAAGCCTTTCTGCGTGGTGGCACTGCTAACAACTTTTACGCCACCCCCGAGGTAGAGAATTAAACGGCCCTAAAAGAAAGCAATCAAATCTATGCGAAGAGCTCTATGTCTGCAAGCGAAGCGCGAGAATTTCTTTGCCGAATTTCAGCAACGACTCCTGCGACGAGAAGAAGATCCTTCAGTGTATAAATGGGAGTTAGAGAACATCTTGTCCAAAGCCGATCCGTGTCTGTCAAATGACGCTACGACTGCGCTGTTGACGCGACAAGGTGAGGGGTCTACCACCGACCTTAAAATTAAAGATGTTGAAGCATAACCCTACTCCGAAACTGGATGAAATGGTAGAATTAAACAGCGCTTCCACGCGCTTGGTCATTCAACCACGGCGGAGACACCTCCCATACATGTTGAAGCTGTTTCTCGCTCATCGTCCGATCCCCAGTTAAAAGAGCTTCTTACGATGGTTGCTAGGATCGCGGAGAAACAATACATCTACCAGCCAAATCGAATTGGGTGCCAGTGAAAATTTTTGTCCTTTGATTTGATTGAGTCGTACCTGCCTCAACCCCATGTTTGTGGGACGGGTGGGACTAAAACAACACCACAAACTATTTTAGATGAAATAGATTGAGTAATTAAACCATCAATACCGGGAAAAGATAGAGGTAAGTTAAAGAATTTGCTACTCGAGTTTTCGGATGCATTTGATGAACACATTGGACATACCACCATCTTAACACATGAGATTAACACAGGAAATAGCACGCCAAAATTAAGCAACATCCTCGCCATATTCCTTTTGCTCACCGGGAGGAATCTGAGTGATTCTGTAACTGTTGGCCACGCGCACCCTTTACTTTGCCTAAATTGCGTTGATGATGATATCTTAGATTCATTAGGAAATGCGCAATATTTCTCCACACTGGACTTAAAAAGCGCTTCGTGGCAAATTTCCGTTGACGAAAAAGGTCCCCATAAAACTGCTTTCGGCACTCAACGCGGTTTGTTTGAATTTAATCGGACGACGGACGTGTTTTGGGCTTGTTTGCGCGCAGACTACATTCCAAAAAGTCATGAATATTGTGTTAAATATTGCTTCTCTTACTTATTTTGTTTATGCTATCTAGATGATGATATTTGGTGGTGATTTGAACTTCCATATGTGGCACAAACGTTTCCCCTGAATATTTTATCATTTACATTCCATAATCAGTCTTGGTTTACGTCATAAGATTCCTCAAGCTAGCAACGAAACATTATGCTCACGTGGTACCCTCTCATTATTCATGACGATTGTCACCAAATTATTATTCCTTGTGTTCTATTTAAAAGCTTAGGTTCTACTGTAGATAGATATGGTGGTTTCAAATGTAGTTATTCAGAAAAATTACGCTAACAATCTACATGATTTCGGAATAAAGGCAATTATGAAGGATGTATTTTTCAAGTACTTGCATGCAAGATATTGAACAATTCTGCTCAGTGCATGCATTTAGGTCATATACAAAGTACGTAGACCTAAATTAAACACCACAATAGATGGACCGATTTGGCCCTAAAGCCCCTAATTCAACCTTTCTCTAGCGTTAATAAGGGATTTACGTGCAAGTGAATAAATCTTTGATTGATTTCTTAAAAGACTAGTTGAGCAAATCTATTTTTAAGTAGATTCTATATTTACATTGACCACCGCTAATTTCCATTTGATCCGACTACTGTAACTATGTATTTGCGCAGCATTTCCGAACTTTACCTTGATCGAGTTGTTCTAAGAACTGGCTTGGTGGAATGTTCGAAGTGATGTTAAATGTTCTTGCTCAAGGATTAATATAACTGTAATTTTATTCTGTACAGATATAGTGTGAATGAAGGCTTTTTATAACAAATTATTAGCTTTAAAGGGTTGTCCCGGTCAGAAATAAGATAAGAAAAAGAAATTAATATCAAACTTATTTGGAAAGAGAGGCCATAATTCCTAAAACGTTTTCTCATCGAACTACCTTGAAAGTGGACATTATCAATGCTTGGCAATATAAATATGCTCCTATATGTTGACAATTAGAGTATAAATTGTATAGTTATTACTCAAACTTAAAATAAAATATTTTAACTTGTATGCTTAGCCTAGTTGTATTGTCAAAATTATGTGTAAGAATTCCTCCACTGCGTTATGTTTTCAGTAATTTTCTACACAGCTCTTTACACATTCCTGATTTTTTGTCGGTTATAGAGTAATGTCATTTGGCTTGTGGGACGAACAATCCTGCATGTTTGTAGCGAGAAAGATTTGAAAAGTACATGCAGTTATCATGAACGATAACTTCATTAATCCCCCTCCCCATTTTTTTCAATTCATGCAAGTCATAGGGAAGAATCGTCAAATAACAAGGTTAACATGTTTTATAAATGTCATACTATCATTTCATCTTGCCTTGTGATCACGCGAGCCGTTTGGCGCTAACACGGAGTTTGAAAATAGGCTTGTTTAGAAGAAGTGCTAGGACAAAACCTGGTTTCAAGCTGTTTTCTATGCAGGAAAACGGACACTATTGAAAGCCAGTCCCACTCTTTTTTCTGACTTTTCATCCATTTTCCGCAAATTCGAAACTTATTAACTTAATTAAAAAAGCATGCGCCAATAAAAAACTGCTTTAATAGCATTGTATAGACATTTTTTGTCTAATTTCAGTCTTACAACTCGTTGCTTCTCTGAGCTGCCTTGAAAATTTAAGATTTTTATTAGCAATAGAAATTATATTAAAATGTCAGAAATTTTAATTTTTCTGCTTTCAGCAATAATTTTATAAAATAATGTCTCCATATCTGTATTCATGTACTTGTGTAAAGATCTATATATTCTGTCAATCTTCACAAAATGCACGATTATGTGGAAACTAAGCGCTTATCCTTCCTAATGCAATGCGGTGAAGCAAATTGTACTTCCTTGTGCCACAGACACTCTCTTAGGAGTAGTTTACATGAATCCGGATCAAACCAGAAGAAGTATATTTGTCTATATGAATCCGGATTCAGTTGCAGTTCATTCTTGTAAACAAATATATTTCAATCCCCTATGCTTTTAGCAGAAACGGAATGAGATCGATTCGGATTGTTATAGGCAATACAGAAACTGTGAAAATTTAAGTTAGAAAAATAATAAATCAAACAATGCAGCCGCGCAAATTGTAAAAATATTTTGTTCCCGGCCCTGAAGCAGGCTGTAATCCTATGTCAACATATGCAAAATGTATCAAAATACTCACCAATCTCCAGGAAACTGTCGGTCTTCAGAATAAAAATATGAACAGTTGCTTTACTTTCTACATGCTGGGGAATTTGCCAAAAAAGTGTAGGCACTGAGTGTAGCTTGTAAAGTAACAATTTCGTGCGATTCAACTAGGGAGCTATTAAGGAAAAAACATATATAAGAAACTGATAGACTTATTTCAACAACTGAAATTTACTGTAATATTTTTTTGGAGCGGGGAGTGGATAGCAGGTAAAAATAGTGGGTTGCAGGTAAAAAGGGGGGGGGTGTTAACAAAGCAAGCGAGTCTTTTTTCCGGTAACTTTCTTCCGGTCGAGCAAAATTGCAACACCTATTCGCCGGCGCTCGTTCTGCGTTGTTTCTCATGAAGATCATGTTCCGAATACTTGTATTCTGCTAACAAATTTATTGGCGAATTCAGAGACCACTATTGGCAAATTACACACTTGTGTATGCACGAAATTTTGCAAAAATTAGGGCAAGGAATTGTACAAGCAAATAATTTGGTTCTTTTATATGTTTAAAAATGTTCTCTATTGTACCGTTTAAAAGATCTACAAGTTCTCGAGCTTCAGCTTTTCTTTTTCAAGTTCCCGCTCTTTTAATAGCAAAAAAAATTGAGTGATCGTTTGCACCAAAGTTTTGTCACCATGTGCAACGAAACGATGAGGATTGTTCACGAAGATAAGATCAATAGCAGTATGCTCCACAGTATGTTCGGTGACGCGTCTAGGTTCTTTAATGACTTGATTGAGACAATGTACACTTCTAGATATTTGCATTAGCTTGCTTGAATATTTGCATAGTTTTGGAGCAATAATATTTGCTTTATAACCGCCCATTGTTATAATTTCTTTATTCATTTCAACTCCCAGTTTGATAAGATTTTTCTCAAGTCCTACCACGGATTCATCAAGATTCATACAGTAATTGCATGGTGGTTTGTACATGACTGTAAATATATAGAAAGAAATTTTCTTGCTTATTTTAAATGTTCGATGTCGTTCAGCCCCTGTTGCCCGCTTATTTAACTGTATTAACGTATTAATGAGGGTATGTAATAACCAAGGTTAACAGCTAGGTAACCAGCCCTCGATACGTCAACAGGGTCACGTGACCGAGAGAGGCAAGCAATACGAAGTGGCTTAAGGCCTGGCATCAGTATCGGAACGTGGCGAACAAGCGTATTAGAAAGCTTGTTTTTTCTTTTTCTAAAATTGTAGTTTGATTTTCTTTTTCTCCTTTTCGCGTGTTCTCTTTAAATTTCCACCAATTATTTTAATTGGTGTGAAGGTGTTAGTCCATTGAAGGGATGGTCAGCCTAAGATACCTCTGGCATGGATCTTAACCTGAGTCCAAGTAACAGCAATCGCCCCACGCCACCCCTCGGTCACCTGGGCTAACACCTCACCATCCAAACGGGTAAGTATGGTGAACGAAGGTGTTAACCCCAAAATAAATTTGAAAGTATAACTATGTATAAATAGTAATCATAGGTGTATATAATCATATTGAATATCGCTTACGGAGTGAGGTTTTGCTTCGTGTGCATATTATTAACGTTGCTGTTGAAATTGCTTATATGAAGCTATTTAAAACCAAAAGACATCTGTTTTGAGATATTATGTTCAACACTCGAAATAAATCTGGTATTTCCGCGCACCCATGTAGTCTTCTGTTTATTATATAAACTACAGGTTTTCCACCAATATAAAATGTCAAGAAGCTATGATTTGTTATTGTTTGATAAGCGATAGTTTTCACATGTGAAATTATCATAAATAATCTCACATGTGAAATTATCAGTTTTATCAGTGCCCGAAATCCTTATAAAGCACTGTACTTTATATAACAAAGTATTTTATCTTTATCCGGGCAAATTTCAATACATACAAGTAGCTGCGTAAGCGGTGATATTTGCCATGCAGCTTTATCGCACAGCCAAGCATTTCAAGGTTGATGGCACACGAGATTCGCAAACGAACCTTCGAGACAAACTAGAGTTTGGCATTGAAAATACTTCACATGAAGTCCATTTGTCACAAATATATCGTTAATCTTTATGTCTAAGCTGTTTTTTGGTTCTAAATAGCTTCGTATAAGCAATTTCTACAGCAACGTGAATAATATGCACACGAAGCAAAACCTCACTCCGTAAGCCATATTCAATATGATCATATGCACCTATGATTATTATTTATATATAGTTATACTTTCAAATTTATTTTGGGGTAAAACGTTAATACAGTTAAACAAGCAGGCAGCAGTGGCTGACCGGCATCGAACATTTAAAATAGGCAAGCAAATTTCTAACGAAATACATGATTCTGTAATTGAACCAATGAGGTAGACATACGCGATATGTATTAACTAAAAAAATGACAACTCACCAATGCTATTGTTGTGACCCTTTGCTGCAGAATTTCAACAAATGGATGTAATTTCAATTCTTTATCTTGTGCCGAAGATCGGCAAAAATCCGTGGTCAAAGCGCTAATATTAGCAATTGCTTGGGCTTACGGAGATCTTATGATAAACCCGCTAGCACAGCGATATAGCTTAAAATCAGCTGACAATAAATAAAGCCAGCTCACAACAGCAAAACAAGCACAAAATGCCATTATGGTCCCCCGTGGTTCTTAATTACCATATAGTAATGTCTCCCAGTGGCTTTCTATATCACATAGCAACAGAAAACCCTAACTATAACAAAGAAATACATAATTTTAGCGTTTTGAAAACTTTTTATTACACATTCGATACTTAGTGTCGATACTTTTTATAGTAAGCACAAATTTGTGTGCACTCTAGATGAAAATCTGAAAACACCAATCGATTCAGCATAAACTTCTGTATAACAACACTTAATTAGTTTCTCTTTGTCAATTTAAAACTGCGCAATATTATTCCACGCTAGACTTAAAAAGCGCTTACTGGCAAATTTCCGTTGACGAAAAAGATCGCCATGAAACTGCTCTCAAAGCGGTTTGTTTGAAATTAATCGGACACCTTTTGGCCTTGTTAACGCGCCCACCACATTCCAAAGAACCATGGATATTGTGTTAAGTGGCTTATTTCTCTTACTTATTCTGTTAATACTATCTAGATGATGTTATTTGGTGGTGATTTGAACTTCCATATATGCCATAAACTTCCATATTTGGCACAAACGTCCCTGAATATTTTATCATTTACATTCCAAAATCATGAGTCTTGGTTTACATCACAAGATTCCTCAAGCTAGCAACGAAACATTATGCTCACGTGGTACCCTCTCATTATTCATGACGATTGTCACCAAATTATTATTCCTTGTGGATGGGCCGTTTAAAAGCTTAAGTTCTAATGTAAATAAATATGGTGGTTTCAAAGTAGTTATTCAGAGAAATCACGTTAAAAATCTACATATTTTCGAAATAATTAACAATTATTCGCCGAAGGCGAGGTGATTATCGGGGAATATTCACCGAGACGAAGTCGAGGTGAATATTCCACGAAAATCACCGAGCCTGAGGTGAATAATTGTTTTGGTATTTTTACAGAAGTTATTTTAATTTTGTTTATTTCTTTGTCCGCCATTTGTACAAAACGGCGGCTAGTTGCCATTTTGTAAACTTGTTTTTCTGTTATATTCACCTGTAGGTGAATATAAAGGAATGTCAAGTCATATTGGACCAATAACAACGTCGGATTTCTTATGTTCACTTGTGTAAAAATACTAAATGCAATTATGCGGGATGTATTTTTTAAGTACTTATAAGAAAGATATTGAACAATTCTGATGAGTGCATTCAGGTTATATACAAGGTAAGTAGATCTTAATTAAACACCACAATAGTTCAACCCACAGAGCTCTACTTATATATCTGGAGATGGCGTTCTCGAATAAGCGCCGAAGCCAAAAACATGGCGGACCAAGCACTGAGCTCTATTAATATATCTGGAGATCGGGCTCTCGACCTCAGATTGTCCGCAAAAACATGGTGGATTTGACGTCATTTTGACGTCACAATCTTCCTAATTTAATGGTAGCTCCCACTGACCTCAGCTGAACAGAACGTGGGCGCAAATATTCACACCCCCCTGAAATTTGAAAGAATCTTTATACATTTTCTGTATTTGGATAAAATAAAAGAAGTTGGAACAACGTATAACACATTGTTGCATTAAAGTAACTGAACCTGTGAGACACAGTTGTCATGTTGTCAGGAAAACACGTACAAAAACTTTAAAAGACTCTCGTGGAACCCTTCGAAAGACTATTCGTACTATCAATGATACATCGTTTCGGAATGAGGGCTTTGAACAGGTGAGCCACTACAGTACTCCAGTTAACTTTTATAAATACTGAATTAACTATTTTACTAAAATGAATAAATGAACGTGTTTACAAACCATTTTATCTTAGGTTGTATATTAATTTTATCAAACCAGACGTGCAATTTTAATGCAATGAAGGAATATTTAATCCTTGTTTTTCATAATTTCATTCAGGGTCATTTCATTTGACTAAATATGTACTTAAAATTTGCAGTACATGTATTATATATTAAGAGTTGAGGGAGAGAATTTGACCTACCTAATATATGTCAATGTTTTTGTAAACAGTTACAATTAAATAAAGTGGAATAAACATACAGCATTACAGGAACTTTGCTTATCATATTGCAACAAAATGTTTAATAGCTTACAACTTTTTGTTTTATTTTTAGGACTCAACTCTTCTGGCCTTGTCCATGACAAGAAGCCACATCAGGGAATATTATAATAATTTTAGTATTTATAGTTACTGTATATAGCTGAACTAATTAAAACATACAATTTTCCAGCAGCTAGATTTATATGGCAGGTCAAATAATAAGAACATTCAAATGAACAGTGTACCCACCCCAAGACAACCCATTAAAAAATATACCATTATAATAGTCATAAAGATAATGTAGTCATTTCATTGGGAGTGCCAACAATGCAAATAAATAAAATGAACTTTAATAACATTCATTTAGAAAAATCAAAATTTAAAATTACTTTCCATCATTTCATAATAAATGGCTTAATAAAAAAGGTCTTTCATTTCAGGTTTCATAGCTAAATTATTGGGTTGGAACTGTCAAAACTATTTACTATAAATCATGGTACATAGTTATGTTCATAGGTTTTTTGTCTGGTTAAAAAGCTTGTATTGTTCACTGCTTACCAGAAACTAAACAGGTTGCAAAAAATTCAATAGCCTGGTGACATGGCATATACCTGGGACACAATTTGATGGTTATTTATTCATCTTAGAAAACATTCTGACTGCTTGATTAAACTATTGGTGGTTAATTTTTTTATGGATAAGAAACCTCAAAGATTATTTTTAATTTGCCTTTAATAACAAATTATTAACACACAACATTTCCACATTTAATCTATTTTGAAAATGTCATATTAATAGAACAATTTTATCTTTTTTGCCTTTTTTCTTCATTTTGGGAACTTGATTTTCATGCCCTCCCTTCTGGCACACCCAGCTTACATGCTACAATTCTAAAAAAACACAATAAGTTGCATATGAATAACTGATACAGTAGTCTATATGTACAAATTTGTACAGTACTCAAATTAAAATTAGTGTACAGTCTAATTAATCTGCTATTTTTCAAATCACTTTTGTTGTACTTATACTGCTTTCTTTAAAACTAATTCCTGCACTCTATGTGGTTTCTCTATTCTTAGTAAATATTATAGGTTAATAATATGCATACATCCTTGATGTTATTAGTAGTTACGTCTGCTTGTCATGAGACTGCACACAGGCTAAACTTGTAGCATCTTCCTAAAAAGGGTAATAAGTATTGTTTTAAGTTTTCAAAACATTTCAGATGTATTTTTGTACTGTATAACCCAATTACCTTTTCCACTGTTTTTTTATTTGTTGAGCTACATCAAATATCATATTAATTATTTATCTTAACCTACTACCTTTAAAAATGGAAGGTATTTTCTTATAGTTAGGTATAACCTCAGCATTTATTTGCTTGTAAAGACCATTTAAACCAACATGACATGTAAAATGGAAACTACGGCCTGATGATATGTGATGTTATGTAGCAGTTTTGATCAATATCTGCAGTGGATAATTTAGTTGGGAGCATGATCTTCAGATGTAGATTGATATACCTAAGTATACATATATGTAGTGTACTTTTATATATACATGCATTTATGGTTATCGACAATCTAAGGTCACTAATAGCATACAGTATTGCAGCAAGACTGTTGGAAAAGACATTTATCCAGCCTATTCATGCACATTAAACAGTCATTTTAGACAATATTTTAAAAAATAGTACAATTGCAATGCTATAATTAAGTATTTTAAATTCCATACTCTTGATACCCAATATATAATTAAAAAGAGTCCAAATATTAATTAAAACTCTATAAATCACACAACTGACCTGACCAGATCATTCATTACAGATGGTTGGCAAAGCATATTGGCTTCAATGCTACTCTCTTGCTGTAACTGGCCTTCTCAAACATATCTACACTAAAATGCTTTGAACACACACAACTACTTTTTGTAGAAAAAAACTTTACTGGCATCAGCTTGCTTATGTTCTCAACCCATAGGCTGTGCAGTCCAGGGAATTTCTTCACATTTGAAAATGTTTTGTGATCTATTTAAAAGAAAATTAAACTATGGCTGAAAGTACTTCTTGCACAAGGAAGTTGTAAACAAACGAATGGCTGCATACAGTACACAACAATAAATCATGACCTGACAATTTTGAATTGAGGCATGTTTTCGTTTAAAATGTTGGCACGAATTAACTGTGTATTCAGCTCTATGCCCATAAAGCAATTTGCTTGCTCACAGCACGTATCAGCATGGTCTGCAATGTGCATGGAAGTCGAAGTCGGACGTCCATAGCCCATAGGAAAGGATACAATTGATGCAGGCTAAAATGGTTAACAAAAACAAGATCAGAAAACTCCTTACCTGTGCGACGATACGTCGTTTCCTCCACTATTCCTACACCCAGGAACTGAACAAAAAGATGGCATTTTTTTAAAAAACAAGTAGATTCTTTCAATACAGTGAAAATCTATATTTCTACTTTCAAGAAGATAACAAAGTAAACGGGGGGATTGAACATCGGTTTTTTCCACGTTAGTACTATTAGGCCAGTGGTGTTCGCCATGAAAATAGGAAGATTGTGACGTAAAACGCGTCACAAATCGCCATGTTTTTGCGGACACTTTCTTCATAGGAAATATACTAGAGCCCGATCTCCAGATATATTAAATAGAGCTCAGTGGGACCAAGTCACTTATTCTCATGAAGTTTTCACTGACCACAGCTAAAGGTGAGCCCGCGTCAAAATATGCACCCCCCTTATTCTTTCAAATGAAATGAGGAAGTATTTCTAAAATAGTGAAGTTTATGGTTTAGTATCCCAGGATGGAACCGTGTACACTACGCCAAGATGCAAACTCCTTGGCGACTGCATATAGTAGCTCGTTCAAATTCGAACGATGGATGTTGCGAAGCATATCTCTGGTTCACTATATAAACTATTTACACAACACCACTTTACATAAAATTTCTTTCAATCTAGCCAATTATTTGTAAGCTCACTGTGCATAAAAGTGATTATCTTCTCTTCAAAAGCAAACTTCTCAGTTTTAAAGTTAATTAGTAAGCAAGCTTATAGCTTACAATATTATCGTGACAAAATACCTATCTGTCTATTTATACGGCGATATCATCACCGGGAAAACACATACATTTCTGAAAATACTACCAAAAACTTCGCCGCCGTTTTCTCTACATTTTAACCGAAGTTAAATGCGAAAATACTAAAAAGTCAAAGAATACAGAGAAATCTAATATATACAGGGTGTATAAAACAGATAATTGAACTTTGGAGTAGTCTAGCACACTCAATATGTATTGTATGGAAATAATTCTTTAACAATTGGAAACAACAGGCATTTAGCTTTCAAATGCCACAGTCTTGGTTAAATTTGAAGAAAAATTGAGCAAATAAGAATAAAATAAATAGTGCCGGTCGAAATCGCATATTTCCATAGTTAGGAATTAATTAAATCCGTTCAAATTTACTCCCATTTGGGAATTAAACTTGACAAATTTTAGCTTAGGGTTTAAAATTTATGAATCTCGTTAGCCAAGTTAATTGATTCTCGTGACAAATGAGTGATTAATGGCATTTTCTTTTCTTATTTGCTGCCTTGTAATTGCACCTTAAGATGTAGGACGGGAACACGACGACGACGGCAAATGCAAACTGACTAAAATAAATTGTTGTACAATTTTAAAAGCATATAGTTTGTTATCGATTTTACAAAATAGCGTTTGAGATAATAAAATTGATGTTTTACTGTTAAGAAAAGTTCCAGTGTAGTTTTGCTCATACTCTAGCATTCTTGCGGTTTGGAATGCCAATGTTGTAGACACGGCTTAAAACTGCGTGTTCTAGCGTTGTAGCTTGAGCAAAGACTGCATCTTTATCTCCCCTGGGACTTCATTATTGATATCTTTGGTTGAATAATTTTAAGTTCATTGTATTGCTAGCCGTCGTCGTCGTGTTGCCCTCCTTGCATCCGTAAGGTCCTTAATATGCAACTTCGAACGGCCATTTCATTTCGATTTGTATTTGCTCAGTCTCACTCAGTCTCAATGCCAAAAGCCTGGTCTTTTTGACTATGAAAGAATTATTTGTGTGCATTGAATATTTAAAGCGCTAGAGCACTTTAAAGTTCGATTACTTTTTGATACACCGTGTAGTGCGTTGACTTTGTTTGCGTTCGAAATATTAATTTATACAAATTATGATCATTTTGCCTCGAAATTCCTTGCCATCATCCTGCTTTATATATTCCTTAAAATACCACTGAATGAATCGCTATTATTTTCTTACCATATCCGCTGCTTTTGAGTGAAAAGTAATAAATGTTGAACAAGCTACAGCGAACTACAGCGAATTGTTCGCCGTAGTGTAAATGTCCGGTCTCATTCTGAATTTAGATCATTGTAAAACTTTAAATACGTGCGGAGAATATTGTATTCAACTGTAGTGCACTTTTAATACTCGTTTTTCTCTATACATTTTAAAACACAAAGCCGACGTAAAGGAGTTAACTCTTATTAACTTTCTGAACACTTTGTTGAGAACAGGACACAGGACTCAAGTCGAATGTTAAATTTATAATTATAGTTTAAGCCTGAAAAGGAAGGAGTGAAAACTTTAAAATCGCGGTCGCTCGCTGTGGTCAGTGGTAAATCACCAGAGAATAAATAGACTGTGATGTCAAATGACGCGTTTTATGTCACGCGGCCGCCATGTTTCTGGCTTCACTTTTTGATTGACGAAAGTATAGGAGCGCAATCTCCAGATATATAAATAGAGCTCGGTGGTTCAACCGAATTGGTCCTAATTCCCCTGATTCAAATTTTCTCTGGCATTAATAAGGAATTTATCTGTAAGTAAGTAAATGTTTGATTGATTTCTTGAAAGACTAGTTAAGCCAATCGATTTTTAAGTAGATTCTGTATTTACATTCACCACCGCTAATTTCCGTTTTATCCGACTACTGTCACCATGTATTTGCACAGTATTTCCGAACTTGACCTTGATCGAGTTGTTCTATGAACTGGCTTTGGTGGAATGTTCGAAGTGATACCAGATAGTCTTGTTTAAAGATAAAAATATCTGTAATTTTATACTCCGGATATAGTGTGAATGAAAGTTTTTTAATGATAAATTATTAGCTTTAAAGGGCTATCCCTGCTAAAAATAAGAGTAAGGTAAAGAAATTAATATCAGCTTATTTGGAAAAATAGGCCATAACTCCTAAAAAATTTTCTCATCGAACTACCTTAATAGCGGACATTATCAGTGCTTGGCAATATAAATATGCTCCTATATGCTGACAACTAGAGTATAATCGTATAATTATTACTCGAACTTACAATAAAATATTTTAACTTGTATGCTTAGCTAATTGTATTGTCAAAATTATGTGCAAAAATTCTTCTATCGCGTTATGTTTTGAACAATTTTCTACACAGCTCTTTACACATTCCCGATTTTTTATCTGTTAGAGTAATGACATTTGGCTTGTGGGACGAACAATCCTGCATGTTTGTAGCGAGAAAGATTTGAAAAGTACATGAAGTTATAATAAACGATAACTTCGTTAATTTTTTTCCCATTTTTTTCAATTAATGCAAATCATAGAGAAGAACCGTCAAATAACAAGGTTAAACTGTTTTATAAATGTCATACTATCATTTCATCTCGCCTTGTGATCCCGCGAGCCGTTTGGCGCTAACACGGAGTTTGAAAAATAGGCTTATTTAGAAGAAGTGCTTGAACAAAACCCAGTTTCAAGCTGTTTTCTATGCAGGAAAACGGACACTATTGAAAGCTAGTCCCACTCTTTTTGCTGACTTTTCATCCATTTTCCGCAAATTCGAAACTTATTAACTTAATTAAGAAAGCCTGCGCCGATAAAAACGGCTTTAATTGCATTGTATAGACAGTTTTCTGTCTAATTTCAGTCTTACAACTCGTTGCTTCTCTTCGCTGCCTTGAAAATTTAAGATTTTTATCAGCAATAGAAATTATATAAAAATGTCAGAAATTTTAATTTTTTGGCTTTCAGCAATAATTTTATAAAATAATCTCTCCATATCCGTATTCATACTTGTGTAAAGATCTAGATATTCTGTCAATCTTCACAAAATGCACGATTATTTGGAAACTAAGCGCTTATCCTTCCTAATGCAATGCGGTGAAGAAAATTGTACTTCATTGTGCCACAGAGTAGTTTACATGAATCCGGATCGAACTCGAAGAAGTATGTTTGTCTACATGAATCCGGATTGAGTTACAGTTCATTCTTGTGAACAAATACACTTCAATCCCCTATGCTTTTAGCAGAAACGGAATGAGATCGATTCAGATTGTTATAGGCAATACAGAAAGTCAGAAACTGTGAAAGTTTAAGTTCGAAAAATAATAAATCAAACAATGCAGCCGCGCAAATTGTAAAAATATTTTGTTCCTGGCCCTGAAGCAGACTGTAATCCTATGTCAACATATGCAAAATGTATCAAAATACTCACCAATCTCCAGGAAACTGTCGGTCTTCAGAATAAAAATATGAACAGTTGCTTTACTTTCTACATGCTGGGGAATTTGCCAAAAAAGTGTAGGCACTGAGTGTAGCTTGTAAAGTAACAATTTCGTGCGATTCAACTAGGGAGCTATTAAGGAAAAAACATATATAAGAAACTGATAGACTTATTTCAACAACTGAAATTTACTGTAATATTTTTTTGGAGCGGGGAGTGGATAGCAGGTAAAAATGGCGGGCCGCAGGTAAAAGGGGGGGGGGGAGATGTTAACAAAACAAGCGAGTCTTTTTTCCGGTAACTTTCCTCCCGTCGACCAAAATTGCAACACCTAGCCGTCGACGTTCGTTCTGCGTTGTTTCTCATGAAGATCATGTTCCGAATACTTGTATTCTGTTAACAAATTTACTGGCGAATTCAGAGACCACTATTGGCAAATTACACACTTGTGCATGTACGAAATTTTGCAAAAATTAGGGCAAGGAATTGTACAAGCAAATTTGGTTCTTTTATGTTTAAAAATGTTCTCTATTGTATCGTTTAAAAGATCTATAAGTTCTCGAGCTTCAGCTTTTCTTTTGCAAGTTCCCGCTTTTTTAATAGCAAAAAAAATTGAGTGATCGTTTGCACCAAAGTTTTGTCGCCATGTGCAACCAAACGATGAGGATTGTTCACGAAAATAAGATCAATAGCAGTATGCTCCACAGTATGTTCGGTGACGCGTCTAGGTATATTCTTTAATGAGTTAATTGAGACAATGTACACTTCTAGATATTTGCATTAGTTTGCTTGAATATTTGCATAGTATTGGAGCAATAATATTTGCTTTATAATCGCCCATTGTTATAATTTCTTTATTCATTTCAACTCCCAGTTTGATAAGATTTTTCTCAAGTCGTACCACGGATTCATCGAGATTCATACAGTAATTGCATGGTGGTTTGTACATGACTGTAAATATATAGAGGGAATTTGCTTGCTCATTTTAAATGTTCGATGTCTTTCAGCCCCTGTTGCTCGCTTGTTTAACTGTATTAACTTTTTACCCCAAAATAAATTTGAAAGTATAACTATATATAAATAATAATCATAAGTGTATATAATCATATTGAATATGGCTTACGGAGTGAGGTTTTACCTCGTGGAATCTCAGGCTTCGAACGCAGAACACGGAATCGTATAATTTGTGGTTTATTAAATTGTGGCGAAATTATTCGATCTAATATATAAATTAAGAAAACATGTTTAGGTAACTATAGTATATAAATGTGCTTGGATTATCCTTTTCGTGCGCTATGTAACTATTAATACTGTCATTCAAACTAATGTCCACTTACTTCTTGGCCGGTTTCCGCGCTCTACAAATCTTCTACCATCTTAATCAGGTTAGCAGGAACAGAACAGAATAAATCAGTAACAGTAAAACAATATCCTACCAGAATATTCAGTCTGGCCTATTCAAGTCAGCATCTCTTATTACAACTATACTCGTGCTAATAATTAAATGTCAATCAAAATGTGCGTGCTAAGTGCTAATTAAAGTTAACATATAAAGTCTAGTTCTCAGTTCTCCTCGATACACTTCGTGTGCATATTATTAACGTTGCTGTTGAAATTGCTTATACGAAGCTACTGTATTTAAAACCAAACGACATCTGTTTTGAGATATCCTGTTCAACACTACTCGAAATGAATCTGGTATTTCCGCGCACACATGTATTTTTCTGTTTATTATATAAACTACAGGTTTTCCACCAATATAAAATGTCCAGAAGCTATGATTGGAGATTGTTTGAAAAGCGATAATTTTCACATGTGAAATTATCAGTTTTATCAGTGCCCGAAATCCTTATAAAGCACTGTACTTTATATAATAAAGTATTTTTCGCTTTATCCCGGCAAATTTAAATACATACAAGTAGCTTCGTAAGCGGTGATATTTGCCATGCAGCTTTATCACAGCCAAGTATTTCAAGGTTGATGGCACACGAGATTCGAAAACGAACCTTCGAGACAAACCAGAATTTGGCGTTGGAAATACTTCACATCAAGTCCATTTGCCACAAATATATCGTTAATCTTTATATCTAAGCTGTCAGTAGTAATATAGGTACCGATCGACCCCCTTTTTTAGGGGTGTGCAGGGATGTGCGGAGGGGTGTGCAGAAAGGGGTGAGCAGGGATGTGCAGAGGGGTGTGCAGGGATGTGCAGAGGGGTGTGCAGGGATGTGCAGAGGGGTGTGCACAATGCGTTACGTACACAAGCCGTTACGTGCACCCCGTGACGTACGCTATAGTCGCGCGCTCTGATTGGTTAATGGTTGGCGTACGTATGCCCCGTGACGTACACCCCGTGACGTACGCCATAGCTATGCTCTGGTTGGTCAAACAGCGTACGTACTCCCCGTGACGTACACCCCGTGACGTACACTATAGCCGCGCTCTGATTGGTTAAAACGGCGTACGTATGCCCCGTGACGTACGCTATAGCCGCGCTCTGGTTGGTTAAAACAGCGTACGTATGCCCCGTGACGTACGCTATAGTCGCGCTCTGATTGGTTAAAACAGCGTACGTATACCCCGTGACGTACGCTATAGTCGCGCTCTGGTTGGTTAAAACAGTGTACGTATACCCCGTGACGTACGCCATAGGCGCGCTCTTTTGCCAACATGATCTGATATGTCGCACCAAGAAAGTGAAGAAAGAGGGTCCTAATCAGGATCGTTTATTCTATTGTTGTCCTCATCCAAGAGAAAGTGCTTGTGACTTCTTTGAGTGGAAACCTGACGAAGACCCCCTTGAGCCAGGTTGTGTTTGTCTGTTTAGTATGCCACCATCTTACCGATATACAGTGAGAAAGACAGGGGAGACATTTACTAGTAAGGAAACGGATTCGTAAGAAAGCGTATGACGAATTCCTTCGACAAAAGGAAATCGGTGAACTGATTCAGGACTTACAGATCTACTAATAACTATAACAAAAGTGTGACTGTACATATAATTAAATGAACTTAAACATATAACTAAATATTGTTAAACACAAAACCAAATAAAATAGTTTTTGTAAAAGTCCCGTGGAGGGACAAATTGTGTCCCGCAAGTCCCGCAAAGTAATATTAGGTTTTGCAAAAGTCCCGTGGAGGGACACAAAGTCCCGTGGAGGGACAAATTAAGTCCCGCGAGTCCCGTTTCAGCAAAACAAACCAATGCCCGCTCACGAACTCGATTCTATTATTGTCCAAAACCACATATATCGTGTTATATGATCCCCCGTGTTGTCAAGGTTTTATTCGCCTCGGGCAAAGTAAGTAAGACACAGATGGTGATAACACGCACACATGTTAGTTGTTGAAAAGATATATTCACAAAATAGCTATTTACAGATCAAATATCTAATGGAATGGTTGCAACACCGTCTTCCAAAACTTTACGTTTTGGATAAAAATAACTAAAAGCGTTTTTAACTTGAACATATGTGCACATTGTATTGTTCATAACTCTGAATCCCCTATTTACACCCGACCCACTACGTTTACTTAAAATTACATCTAAATATTTATCTTTATTAATAACATTATTCTTTTTGTTAACCCCTTTGCAACTAAATTTGTCTTTCCCATCCCCAAAACAATAATACGTTTTACTACATAGACTAATTATCCCATCCCCGTGGAAACCTGACGAAGACCCCCTTGAGCCAGGTTGTGTTTGTCTGTTTAGTATGCCACCATCTTACCGATATACAGTGAGAAAGACAGAGGAGACATTTACTTGTAAGGAAACGGATTCGTAAGAAAGCGTATGACGAATTCCTTCGGCAAAAGGAAATCGGTGAACTGATTCAGGACTTACAGATCTACTAATAACTATAACAAAAGTGTAACTGTACATATAATTAAATGAACTTAAACATATAACTAAATATTGTTAAACACAAAACCAAATAAAATAGTTTTTGTAAAAGTCCCGTGGAGGGACAAATTGTGTCCCGCAAAGTGATATTAGGTTTTGCAAAAGTCTCGTGGAGGGACACAAAGTCCCGTGGAGGGACAAATTAAGTCCCGCGAGTCCCGTTTCAGCAAAACAAACCAATGCCCGCTCACGAACTCGATTCTATTATTGTCCAAAACCACATATATCGTGTTATATGATCCCCCGTGTTGTCAAGGTTTTATTCGCCTCGGGCAAAGTGAATAAGACACAGATGGTAATAACACGCACACATGTTAGTTGTTGAAAAGATATATTCACAAAATAGCTATTTACAGATCAAATATCTAATGGAATGGTTGCAACACCGTCTTCCAAAACTTTACGTTTTGGATAAAAATAACTAAAAGCGTTTTTAACTTGAACATATGTGCACATTGTATTGTTCATAACTCTGAATCCCCTATTTACACCCGACCCACTACGTTTACTTAAAATTACATCTAAATATTTATCTTTATTAATAACATTATTCTTTTTGTTAACCCCTTTGCAACTAAATTTGTCTTTCCCATCTTCAAAACAATAATACGTTTTACTACATAGACTAATTATCCCATCCCCTTCCCACTCTACTTTAAGTAATCCCGGCGTTCTCTTATCCATCGACTATTTGGTGGAAATTAGCCAGGAAAGCTATTCGCTATTGTTGGACCGTTTCTCTCATGTATTCGACCAAATCAGTCAACGAATAGTGAACGATGAGGTATGTTGTGCGTTTGACCACCTAGGTATTTTCGAGACTTGTACTTATTACTATTATGACTATTTAGGTGTGTGCTGAAAGTGGCGATGACGTTGAAGAAATGGTGCAATGTCTTCTCACATTGAATCAGGTATAGACCATATTGTTAGTCAACTTGATCTGTGTAGTTCTTGCTCTTATTACTCTTTCTTATTTTTTTTTTTTTTCTTGCAGGAGACCCAAGATGAAGCGGACGCTAGTCAAGCAAGCGAGGACGAAGTGCATGAGGTAAATAATTTTAGAGGTTTAAAATTCTAGTCATGGTTTACTTATCTTTTCGGGCTTGTGATATATATGTGTAGCATTTTTTTTTCCTCCGTTTTTTTCAGGCGAGTGAGAATGAGGAAAGTGGGGAAGAAAATACAATTAAAGGTTCACCCATTAGAAAAATTGCAAGAAAAACTGGAACTTCATCTCATGGAACTACCTGTTCTGGGCTTCAGTTCCGGAAAGTATGATATCAACGCCGCTAAAAACCCTTTCTTTGCCCACCTCGTGAAACATGAGCAAGTTAAGTTTGTGATAAAAAGAAACAACAGCCACATGTGTCTCAAGACAATACACTTGAAGTTTCTCGATATTACAAGCTACTTGGCTCCTGGATTCTCCTACGAACAATTTTTAAAAGCTTACGAGTGCACACAGACCAAAGGGTACTTTCGTCTGACAAAGTTAAACTTATCCACCTTACCGCCCCCTGAAGCCTTGAATTCAATGCTTTCCAACACCGCCATTTCCGAGGAACAATACGAGTACTGCCAGCGCGTGTGGAACGATAACAACATGGAAACGTTTCGTGACTTTTTGGTTTGATATAATAATCTTGATGTCGTTCCCTTCCTCGAGGCTATTGACAAGATGAACAAGTTTTGGAAGGAGCGAGATATAGACATGTTTAAAGACGGTGTGAGTGTGCCAGGTTTGACGATGAAATATTTATTTTCGAATGTTCTAAACGTGCATTTCTCACTGTTTAACGAAAAAGACAAAGACTTATACTATACCATGAAAGACAATAACGTCGGTGGCCCAAGTATAATATTTAACCGATACCACGAAACAGACAAAACTTTTATACGCAACGCAGAAATGGCACGAAAGAAATCTAGAGCCTAAACCATGCAAGAAAGTGGTCGGTTACGACGCCAATGCGCTATACCTCTGGGCGATCATGCAAGATATGCCAACCGGACAGTATACGCGACGACTGGAAGGCGACGAGCTCCAACTCTTTTCTCGGTATTTTTGTACCCATGTCTGATCTTTATCTGTTGTTGGTGGGCTTGCCATTCCAACCACTCGATCGCCTTTTTACCGCTCCATTGCTTTTTAGAGCCGTCGCTTTCCAGTCGTCGCGTATACTGTCCGGTTGGCATATCTTGCATGATCGCCCAGAGGTATAGCGCATTGGCGTCGTAACCGACCACTTTCTTGCATGGTTTAGGCTCTAGATTTCTTTCGTGCCATTTCTGCGTTGCGTATAAAAGTTTTGTCTGTTTCGTGGTATCGGTTAAATATTATACTTGGGCCACCGACGTTATTGTCTTTCATGGTATAGTATAAGTCTTTGTCTTTTTCGTTAAACAGTGAGAAATGCACGTTTAGAACATTCGAAAATAAATATTTCATCGTCAAACCTGGCACACTCACACCGTCTTTAAACATGTCTATATCTCGCTCCTTCCAAAACTTGTTCATCTTGTCAATAGCCTCGAGGAAGGGAACGACATCAAGATTATTATATCAAACCAAAAAGTCACGAAACGTTTCCATGTTGTTATCGTTCCACACGCGCTGGCAGTACTCGTATTGTTCCTCGGAAATGGCGGTGTTGGAAAGCATTGAATTCAAGGCTTCAGGGGGCGGTAAGGTGGATAAGTTTAACTTTGTCAGACGAAAGTACCCTTTGGTCTGTGTGCACTCGTAAGCTTTTAAAAATTGTTCGTAGGAGAATCCAGGAGCCAAGTAGCTTGTAATATCGAGAAACTTCAAGTGTATTGTCTTGAGACACATGTGGCTGTTGTTTCTTTTTATCACAAACTTAACTTGCTCATGTTTCACGAGGTGGGCAAAGAAAGGGTTTTTAGCGGCGTTGATATCATACTTTCCGGAACTGAAGCCCAGAACAGGTAGTTCCATGAGATGAAGTTCCAGTTTTTCTTGCAATTTTTCTAATGGGTGAACCTTTAATTGTATTTTCTTCCCCACTTTCCTCATTCTCACTCGCCTGAAAAAAACGGAGGAAAAAAAAATGCTACACATATATATCACAAGCCCGAAAAGATAAGTAAACCATGACTAGAATTTTAAACCTCTAAAATTATTTACCTCATGCACTTCGTCCTCGCTTGCTTGACTAGCGTCCGCTTCATCTTGGGTCTCCTGCAAGAAAAAAAAAAAAAATAAGAAAGAGTAATAAGAGCAAGAACTACACAGATCAAGTTGACTAACAATATGGTCTATACCTGATTCAATGTGAGAAGACATTGCACCATTTCTTCAACGTCATCGCCACTTTCAGCACACACCTAAATAGTCATAATAGTAATAAGTACAAGTCTCGAAAATACCTAGGTGGTCAAACGCACAACATACCTCATCGTTCACTATTCGTTGACTGATTTGGTCGAATACATGAGAGAAACGGTCCAACAATAGCGAATAGCTTTCCTGGCTAATTTCCACCAAATAGTCGATGGATAAGAGAACGCCGGGATTACTTAAAGTAGAGTGGGAAGGGGATGGGATAATTAGTCTATGTAGTAAAACGTATTATTGTTTTGAAGATGGGAAAGACAAATTTAGTTGCAAAGGGGTTAACAAAAAGAATAATGTTATTAATAAAGATAAATATTTAGATGTAATTTTAAGTAAACGTAGTGGGTCGGGTGTAAATAGGGGATTCAGAGTTATGAACAATACAATGTGCACATATGTTCAAGTTAAAAACGCTTTTAGTTATTTTTATCCAAAACGTAAAGTTTTGGAAGACGGTGTTGCAACCATTCCATTAGATATTTGATCTGTAAATAGCTATTTTGTGAATATATCTTTTCAACAACTAACATGTGTGCGTGTTATTACCATCTGTGTCTTATTCACTTTGCCCGAGGCGAATAAAACCTTGACAACACGGGGGATCATATAACACGATATATGTGGTTTTGGACAATAATAGAATCGAGTTCGTGAGCGGGCATTGGTTTGTTTTGCTGAAACGGGACTCGCGGGACTTAATTTGTCCCTCCACGGGACTTTGTGTCCCTCCACGAGACTTTTGCAAAACCTAATATCACTTTGCGGGACACAATTTGTCCCTCCACGGGACTTTTACAAAAACTATTTTATTTGGTTTTGTGTTTAACAATATTTAGTTATATGTTTAAGTTCATTTAATTATATGTACAGTTACACTTTTGTTATAGTTATTAGTAGATCTGTAAGTCCTGAATCAGTTCACCGATTTCCTTTTGCCGAAGGAATTCGTCATACGCTTTCTTACGAATCCGTTTCCTTACAAGTAAATGTCTCCTCTGTCTTTCTCACTGTATATCGGTAAGATGGTGGCATACTAAACAGACAAACACAACCTGGCTCAAGGGGGTCTTCGTCAGGTTTCCACGGGGATGGGATAATTAGTCTATGTAGTAAAACGTATTATTGTTTTGGGGATGGGAAAGACAAATTTAGTTGCAAAGGGGTTAACAAAAAGAATAATGTTATTAATAAAGATAAATATTTAGATGTAATTTTAAGTAAACGTAGTGGGTCGGGTGTAAATAGGGGATTCAGAGTTATGAACAATACAATGTGCACATATGTTCAAGTTAAAAACGCTTTTAGTTATTTTTATCCAAAACGTAAAGTTTTGGAAGACGGTGTTGCAACCATTCCATTAGATATTTGATCTGTAAATAGCTATTTTGTGAATATATCTTTTCAACAACTAACATGTGTGCGTGTTATCACCATCTGTGTCTTACTTACTTTGCCCGAGGCGAATAAAACCTTGACAACACGGGGGATCATATAACACGATATATGTGGTTTTGGACAATAATAGAATCGAGTTCGTGAGCGGGCATTGGTTTGTTTTGCTGAAACGGGACTCGCGGGACTTAATTTGTCCCTCCACGGGACTTTGTGTCCCTCCACGGGACTTTTGCAAAACCTAATATCACTTTGCGGGACTTGCGGGACACAATTTGTCCCTCCACGGGACTTTTACAAAAACTATTTTATTTGGTTTTGTGTTTAACAATATTTAGTTATATGTTTAAGTTCATTTGATTATATGTACAGTCACACTTTTGTTATAGTTATTAGTAGATCTGTAAGTCCTGAATCAGTTCACCGATTTCCTTTTGTCGAAGGAATTCGTCATACGCTTTCTTACGAATCCGTTTCCTTACTAGTAAATGTCTCCCCTGTCTTTCTCACTGTATATCGGTAAGATGGTGGCATACTAAACAGACAAACACAACCTGGCTCAAGGGGGTCTTCGTCAGGTTTCCACTCAAAGAAGTCACAAGCACTTTCTCTTGGATGAGGACAACAATAGAATAAACGATCCTGATTAGGACCCTCTTTCTTCACTTTCTTGGTGCGACATATCAGATCATGTTGGCAAAAGAGCGCGCCTATGGCGTACGTCACGGGGTATACGTACACTGTTTTAACCAACCAGAGCGCGACTATAGCGTACGTCACGGGGTATACGTACGCTGTTTTAACCAATCAGAGCGCGACTATAGCGTACGTCACGGGGCATACGTACGCTGTTTTAACCAACCAGAGCGCGGCTATAGCGTACGTCACGGGGCATACGTACGCTGTTTTAACAAATCAGAGCACGGCTATGGCGTACGTCACGGGGCATACGTACGCCGTTTTAACCAATCAGAGCGCGGCTATAGTGTACGTCACGGGGTGTACGTCACGGGGAGTACGTACGCTGTTTGACCAACCAGAGCATAGCTATGGCGTACGTCACGGGGTGTACGTCACGGGGCATACGTACGCCAACCATTGTCCAATCAGAGCGCGCGACTATAGCGTACGTCACGGGGTGCACGTAACGGCTTGTGTACGTAACGCATTGTGCACACCCCTCTGCACATCCCTGCACACCCCTCTGCACATCCCTGCACACCCCTCTGCACATCCCTGCACACCCCTTTCTGCACACCCCTCCGCACATCCCTGCACACCCCTAAAAAAGGGGGTCGATCGGTACCTATATTACTACTGCTGTCTTTTGGTTTTAAATAGTTTCGTATAAGCAATTTCAACAGCAACGTTAATAATATGCACACGAAGCAAAACCTCACTCCGTAAGCCATATTCAATATGACTATATGTATACACCTATGATTATTATTTATATATAGTTATACTTTCAAATTTATTTTGGGGTAAAACGTTAATACAGTTAAAGCGGGCAACAGTGGCTGAACGGCATTGAACATTTAAAATAAGCAAGCAAATTTCTAACGAAATACATGATTCTGTAATTGAACCGACGAGGTAGACATACGCGATATGTATGTTAACAAAAAAAATGACAACTCACCAATGCTATTGTTGTGACCCTTCGCAGCAGAATTTGAAGAAATGGGTGTAAATTCAATTCTTTATCTTGTGAAGATTTGCAAAAATCCGTGGTCAAAGCGCTTATATTAGCAATTGTTTGGGCTTACGGAGATGTTATGATAAACCCGCTTCAAACGATAGCTTACGATCAGCTGACAATGAAGCGAGCTCATAATAGCGAAACAAGCACAAAATGCCTTTATGGCGCCCCGTGGTTGTTGCTTACCATATAGTGATGTCCCCCAGTGGCTTTCTATATCATATAGAGACAGAAAACCCTAACTATAACAAAGAAATACATAATTTTAGCGTTTTGAAAACTTTTTATTACACATTCGATACTTAGTGTCGATACTTTTTATAGTAAGCACCAATTTGTGTGCACTCTAGATGAAAATCTGAAAACACCAATCGATTCAGCATAAACTTCTGTACAACCACTCTTGGGTTCTCTTTCTCAATTTAAAACTGGGCCATGATATTACCGCACTACATTTCATATCGCAATATACGCAAGGGCGAACAATGTCGAAACGAAATATTGAACTCTCAAAACAGATTCATACCATTTTTTTCTCCTTTATTTGGCCTAAATAGTGAGTCTAAGCTGTTTTTCTTTCTGTTTGACGCTTTTTATTATACACTCTTCTATTGCATTAACTCTTCTTCGTTTAGACATAATAGCTAAACAACCTTTCACTCCTTTCTCACACGGCGGCCTTGTGAGTAAAATGACAATACGATTGCTACCGCACACGCAACGATTCATTAGTCAGTTGACAAAAATCGGACGACTATTAAAATCACCTAGTGTGCGCACAGCTTGAACTGTATACTCTTTATATATTAAACAAAAGATTACCTGTTAAAAGTATGTGTTGAGACACTGCACGTTTAGTTCGTGGTGTCCTTTTTGAGTTTATATTTTAATTATAGCCTTGCTCAGACAAATTAGGATATAGCTCACGGATATGGGATCTTTCACTTGAACTGGTAGATTAAAGAATTAGTTATCGAGGTAAGGTCCTCGATCTATAAATGAATCCTGACGGATGCGGAATGCCTTTCCTGCGAGCGTCGAATTATGTTTTCAGCGTTTCAAGTTATAAAGGAACCTATATCTATATTTTGACTGCACTACGGACACTGGCAACGTTATTAAATTGAAGTCTGGATGTTAGATTGTTAGTGATATAACTGTAATTATCAACTATGCAAAATTATGTGTGTGTTTACTTTCCAAAATGGCGTTGGTATTCTGAATCTGCTTTATGCATGAGTCATAATGTAAACCCTGTGAGTTTGGTTAGAACTTCACCTTGTTCTTGTAACATTCGCAAAGGCCCCACGTTGTAGGGACTGGTAAAGGGTTCAAATGTCAAAAGATGACCTGACCTGGGTTAAACACTTTTAAAAAAGTTGTCTGTAGTGTATGTTGTATGTTAATAACAAGTTAGAGTATATATCAACTCCAAGTATGAAACACATGCTATCAAATAACAAATACAAAATTGCCATAATTCATAAATGCACAACAATTTAGACAACAACTATCAATTGTGAAAATCTATTTTTCTATCCCCCTATCAAACAAGCTAGTCTCTTTCCGATATCAAAGAAGCTAGTCTCTTTCCAATATCAAAGAAGCTAGTCTCTTTCCAATATCAAAGAAGCTAATCTGCTAAAATCTAGTGGTTCACATGAGCAGCCGATACCAGGGTTTCCTTCATGTGGGGTGGAGTGTAAAATGAAACCCTGATAACAAAGTTGTTGCAAGTATTGGGCAAAAACCTAAAAATAGTTGTATGTTTTTACTTAGATCTCTGAATAATAACTAATAACAATATTAATTATTTTGTCTCTTCTAGGTTATGATGCTGGATTATGACAGGATGCCAATGAATGCCAACTTAACTTTGAATTAAAACTTAACACTGAATTCCAACTTAACACTGAATGCCAACATAACTTTAAATGCCAACTTAAATTTGAATAGTATGAAAGCCAAACTTGCTTTGAACACCGTGAATGCTTACTTAAATTTTAATGTTATTAATGCTAGTTTAATTGAGCACAAATATGTTAATTGCAAGGTTAGACATTTAAATGGTAAAGTTAAATCAGGGAATGCCAAATGCATAACATGAAATTGTACCAATAACAAGAGTAATACCAAATGTTTTCAAAAATGTACCAGTAGTGCTAGTAGTGTCAGATCACGTTATGTAAAATTCATATGTGATAAAAAACCGCAAAATCAGTTATTTTTCATTGGAAATTATCAACACGGTAACTGATTAGGTTGCCAACATCAGCGTGAACGAGAACAAACTAGAATTCCAGCTAAGAAAATTTGTCGCGTGTTAAAAAAGAGTAGAAAGTTAAGGAAAGCTTTTCGAAAGAAAATAAAAAGAAATATACCAAATTAATCTTGTGTTTACCGCTACACTCAAGCTTTCAGTCAAGAATGCTAGAGAGTTTTAAGTTACAAATGTTTTGATCAGTTTATTAAAACAAAACTGAATTGGAAGACACCTCCAATTAATTGTAAAGTTGGTAAGAAAAAGAGGGAGCAATTTAACAACAATGTGGTAATAAAGCCTACATTTAAGGATCTAAACCACAACCACATAGTAAATTACTAAAAACTTATTCGGTCTGGAGACATTGAAACAAACGCTAACCCATGACCTTTTAATAATCCTTCTGAAACTATCCATACTCCTTATAGTCAAGGCAATACTGATATATTTGAGGAAAATGCTGGTCGTCAATTTGTACCTATGAGTTTATATTCCCTCATTTATTTGTATCGCAACAATTCAATATGTGACTCGGGGGATTTAGTTAACATGATGAACCTTGGAAATCAATTGTATTCTACCCTATCAAGATTATCAAGACAAATGTATTTATATATTATTAGAAGAACTGCCAACAATGGTTTCGGTTGGAGATTATAGTTATCAATTGAGTGCAGTCAAAGTTATACTGGTAACAAGGGGCGGATCTAGGGTTCAAAAATAATCCAGTTAATGACTTTTCGTGCAGCGGCAGCGGTGTAATAATTTTCTATTAGTATTTTTACACAAGTGAACATAAGAAATCCGACGTTGTGATTGGTCCAATATGACGCGACATTCCTTTATATTCCCCTACAGGTGAATATAACGGTTACAATTCCATGACACGCAATAAGACAGTCACGGAATGAGCACGACCAATCAAATTTGTCGTTCTTATAAGAACGACCAATCAGTCTGTATCATTGCGTGTCATGGAATTGTAACCAATATAACAGTAAAAACAAGTTTACAAAATGGCGACTAGCCGCCGTTTTGTACAAATTACGGACAAAGAAATAAACAAAATCAAAATAACTTCTGTAAAAATACTAAAACAATTATTCACCTCAGGCTCGGTGATTTTCGGGGAATATTCACCTCGACTTCGTCTCGGTGAATATTCCCCGATAATCACCTCGCCTTCGGCGAATAATTGTTAAGTATTGACATTCTAGTCTAGTTAGCTAAATTCGTTTAGTGGCACAGCTTTGGTAAAGCAACACTATCAAGTGATGGATAAGCGTTATTACCCATTAATTTTGCCTGGTCACATTTTAAACTCTACCTATTTGATTGGTGAATAGGGTCATCTCATGGAGATCCGCCATTTTGACCGATCCTTGCAGGAGGTTTGACTGGTTTATACAATCAGCGAGTCTTCTGATTGGATGATTCAAAAAAATTATCCATTCCTATTGGCTAAGAATTCTTGACCGGTCATGACCATATATGTCAATGGCCATGACCGATTTGCGTGCCTTGCAAATATACAATACTGAAGCCGCCTTTGAAAAGTATTTACACCGAAATGAAGGGTAAAATTCAATATTTGCGGTCTTCTCAAGAGCTTTTGGCGAACGTGGTGTATTCACCCGATCACGCTTTAGCTAGAAACTTTGGAAGCGAAAGTTACGTGCCCAAAAATGCTCGTAAAGGAAAGAACGAAGCGTTGGTGTCTAGCAAGATAAAACATTATTTTGTGATAACAGTCTCTTTGTTCATAATGGGGCAGTCTCCATGTAATATGAAATATGATAAAAAAATTGCGTTGAGCAAATATTCCCAAACTCATTAATCGGACTGTCTAGCATCACTGCCCGAAACGACATTAATGTCGGTACGAAAGTCAAAGAGGTTAATAAAGAGCTGGAAAAGATTTGCGAAAAAAAGGCTTTAAATTCATTGACGACAATTCGTGCTTAAACAGCAGTAACTACATTTGAACTCGAAAGGATCGGCTTTCTTAGCCACAACCTTTATTAAATTTATAAGAGGAAAAGATGTCCAACCACGTCATTGTCCTCAAAGAATAGAGGATTTTCGTCTTCCATCCCAACAACTGCATCGATTAGAGAACCTAGTGAAGATATTTACTCCACCAAGAGTTGGCAGAGCGAATCCCAGGACGTATCAGTAGCATGTGATCATGAGTGTGATCCCACACAAGGCAGCAGCCAAGATAATCCACTTAATATTTTGAACAAATTTAAGGGACTAAAAATAGCCAGTCTTAATATAAACAGCATTATTAAACATATCGATGAATTACAAGTGTTACTGGAAAATAGTCCTACAGATATTTTGATTATTAACGAGTCCAAAATTGATGATACTGTTTCAGATGATGAAATACATATTAATGGTTATAACATTATTCGAAATGATCGTAACAGAAACGGTGGTGGAGTATTAATGTATATCCGGAAACCTATATCATTCGCAGAAAGGAACGACTTGGTACCTGATTCATTGGAAATCATATGTGTTGAGATTAAGAAACCATATAACAAGTCGTTTCTCGTATGCGCATGGTATAGGCCGCCAAGTACGGATATTAACCTGTTTGATAAATTTGAAGCTTTTCTCCATAAGTGTGATCTTGTTGATCGGGAGCTTTTAATAATGGGAGACTTAAATTGTGATGTTTCCAAATTCCCTTTAGAATGTAATGCGCGAAGATTTCAGTTTTTGTCCTCATTATATCAGCTCGATCAACTGATTAATGAACCCACGAGGGTCACGAAAGCGTCAGCCACTTTGATTGATCTATTTTTCACAAATAAAAGGGAGAACATTTTACAGTCGGGCGTGGTTCATCTTGGAATATCTGATCATAGTTTAATTTACGCTGTTAGAAAATTCAGTCTTCCAAAATCGCGCAAAAGTGTAAAAATTGCTTGTAATTTCAAAAATTTCAGAGCAAACGATTTTCTTAATGATAGTTTGCGAATTCCATGGCATTGTATAACTTCCCATGACAACCCTAATGTATGTTGGAAAATTTGGCAATCGCTTTATGTAAAAGTTTTGGACATGCATGCACCTATTCGGCACACAAGAATCCGGACAAATTCTCACCCTTGGATTAATCGAAGAATAAAAGAACAAATGCGACTAAGAGATTTCTATAAGAAGCAGGCTGTAAAGCATAGCTCCCAAACTCATTGGAATATGTACAGGAAGACTCGTAATGATTTGAATTTGGAAATGCGCTTAGCTAAAAAGAAATACTTTTGTGATAAAATCAATGCATGTGCTGAAACTAATAACCCTAAAAAAGTTGGTCTTTAATAAATGATCTTCTTGGAAAAAGAAGGAAATCCAATAATATAACTGAGCTATGTGTTGATGACGTCACTATTTCTGAAGATGCTTCAATTGCGGAAACATTTAATGACTTCTTTGTTGATATCGGCTCTAAATTAGCTTCTGAAATTGACACCCAATGGTTGAATGAGAATAATGCTGATAGTGACACTGATGATAATATTTCCCATCTAAATACATTGTTTAAGTTTCGAGCAATCCGCGATCAAGAAGTTATAACCGAGCTGAATAACCTTAAAGTGTCAAAATCAACAGGACTTGATACTATACCAGCTCGGGTTCTTAAAATACCTGCAAATATTATAGCACTATCCATAACTTGGATTTTCAATCTTTCATTGAAAAAGGGAATCTTTGTAGATGAATGGAAAAAGGCCTGGGTTTTACCGATATATAAATCTGGCAATAGGCACAATTGTGAAAATTATTGACCAATTTCGATTTTACCTGTCACAAGTAAGATATTGGAGAGATTAGTTTTCAACCAATTGTACAAATTTCTCAATGACAACTCATTGTTATCAAAACATCAATTTGGATTTCGTCCAAAAAATTCGACCTTGACTGCACTGATCAACATGTGCGATGAATGGTATCGAAATATGGACAATCGTAAAATGAATGGTGTTGTATTTCTAGACAAGGCATTTGATTCGGTAGACCATCAAATATTACTACACAAAATAAAAACACAATTTGGCCTCAGAAATATTGAATTTGATTGGTTTGTATCATATTTAACGAATAGGGAACAGCTCTGTAATATCAACGGCAGTATTTCGTCCTCAAAAAAGATTAAAACGGGGGTGCCGCAGGGATCTATTCTCGGGCCACTTCTTTTCTTACTTTATATAAATGACCTACCTGAGTGTCTTCAGAGGACGATTCCCTGTCTATACGCTGATGATACTCAGATACTTGCTTCTTCAGCGGATTACGGGGAACTTATTGATAGCTTAAATCATGACCTAAATAGAATCAGCCATTGGCTTGCCAAAAATAAACTACAACACCATCCTACCAAAACAAAAGTAATGATAATAGGTTCGAACTACAACCTTAATAATAGAGTTCAGGTTATTCCAGTGAGATTGAATGGAAAATTGATTTCCCAAACTAATTCCTGTGAGTGTTTGGGAGTTGTGCTTGATGAAAGACTAAGATGGGACCTACACGTTGAAAAGACGTGTAAAAAGGTTTGTGGCGGCATAGCAGTTATGAAACGAATTAAGCCCTTTGTTCCTGATGATACTTTGCAAACAATTTATCGAGCCATGATACAGTCTGCCTATTTAAAAGGAAAACTACAAAGATCTCCAAATCGAGCGGCAAGGATTATTGCAAGTGCAAATTATGAAACTAACTCGGCTGACGTTCTCGAATCTCTTGGCTGGGAAACTTAGGAGAAAAGACGCTCACGGAAAAAATCAGTTTTGATGTACAGAATTTTTAATAATATCATAGCACCAAATTTGAAAGACTTGTTTACCAGGAACAATGAACTACAGGTAAATTATGATCTGAGAAGCAGGTGTACTGACTTAGCTCTTCCTAACGCGAAAACAGAGTTTCTTAAAATAGCTTTGGGTATAGTGGTGCTAAACTTTGGATTAGTCTTCCTACTGAAGAAAAATTAGCTATACCTGAAAATGTATATAAATTGAACCTCGATTAGATCTTTAACGTTTGTCTTCTGTATTAACGAGGGCCACACCTATCTTTTTGTATATACCTTTTAAATAGTTTTCTTTTTTATTCGACGCCCCTCATGGAAACCAACTCCTGTTGGTGAGGCTAGCGTCGATTACTTGTAACTGTTAATTTTTAAATAAAGGATACATACATACCAAATTTAAATCTATGAGGCAGGGAAGGTAAAAAACAATATCTAGTAATCGAAATGCTCAAATAGTTAATAGGAACCAAATTGGTAGGTATCATGTACAATGGACAATTTTTTGTAACAATAGTCTCTATGTTTGTAATGAGGCAGTAACTACAATATGAAGTATAATATAGCATGAAAGCCGAGTCTGTATGACTTGCTGTAAATGTATAAGTTAGGGAAGGTAAAAACAATATTCAAATAGGTAATAGGGACCATGTTGGTGTCATGCAAACATAAACAATATTTAGTAACAACAGTCCGTTTGTTCCTAATGAGGCAGACAACATAGAGTATGAAATAGCATGCCAGCTAGTTGTGAGTGACTTATTGTAAGAGTATGAGATTTTGAAGGTCAAAAAATATACAAACAAAAAACAGAAAGCTTGTGTGTCAGATTCGTCCCTTTATGCCTTTCCTGAGCATGCTGATGAGTCCTGATATTGGGCAAAACAGCAGTAGAGCTCAAATGCGGTTAATGCTAAAAATTGTTAAATTAGTTAATGCTAATATGATGACGTTATGACGTCACAGCGATCACTGCCCAGAATTTTTGACTCACGTTTAAAAAATCCTAGATCCGCCCTTGACTGGTAACCGTCATTAACCAGTTATGAATGAAAGTGTGCCATTTGTCATGCCTTTGGATTCTGCCTTACATCAGTGACAACAACAAGCATTTCATTCATATCGTGTAACCATTGAATACAACACTGTATCTATCTTTATTGAGTCGAATAGTCTAGTAAAGGTACTTGATTCACATTATATTCCTAAGGAACATGTGTTTTATTAGAATTTGATTCAGTTAACAATTTGATAGAGTATTTTAAATTTTTGTACAAGCCTGATATGAAATCAAAGGTGCTAAAATAAATAATGCTTGCAGTGCTCTGACAGAAAATGTCGATACTAGTGTTATTACTCCGCCTGCCGTAGGCAAGGCGGAGTTTTAAATTCGCCCCGTTTCTGGTTTTTTTAAATTTTTTTTTCGGTGTCGCAAGTTCGCGCAGCGCTCATGGGTGATACCGCTGGGAACAAGCCGCGCGAGTCGACCTAAACACGGCGTTTAAACTCAATTTCTAGCGAAATATGTCAACAAAACACGCATTTTAACATGTGTGCTGCAACATCTAACCACAAGAAGGTTTTACGGGCAAAAAATCACATGAAAATTGTTTTAAAACGACAAATTCCACCACGAAACTTTACCGAAGAGCGATGTATCGCCGTGAAATTTTGAGAGCGTGTTTCCGTCATTTTCTGTTGTGTTTCCACTTTTAAGAAATTTGGAGAGAAATTTAGAAATTTCTAGACAAGAATCAAGCGCAAATTCTACTGAAACATCTATATACAAAACACAATTGTAACATGTGATAGTGAACAAAAAAGGGACAGGAAGGTTCTTTATCAAAACATTGCTCCAGAAATGTTTTAAAACAGAAATTTTGATCGACTCCATCATTCGATGATCAAGGAGTGAGTCTAGGAAATTCCTTTACTTGCAACAACCCAAAAATAAAACGGCCATATGTTGGTGGTATTTTGACAAAAGAATCTTGTTTAATATACAGTATGTACTATGAAAGTCTAATTTAAATTAAATTCTAAAAAAAATGCAATCTTACTAGGACTCTATGCAGAGTGCCCGGCAAGTCACTCAGACATTGATTTTTGGTTATCTTTCTGATTACATAGGATGTGCTAGCAATGTCTTAAAATGCCTTGGGAAGTAACTTAATAATAACTGATTTAAAAAGGAGTTCGTTGGGGCAGAACAGGCTAGCCCCAACAGTACCAGTACTCAGATTTCCTTAGAGGGCGTGTGTAAAAATACATGTAAGAGGGATAACTAATTAAAGAACTGTTATGACTTCACTTTGATCTTATTATTTTTTAAACGAGGTCAATGTTGTTTTAAACGAGGTCAATTTAGGTCGTCAAATATAGGTTGAATCGTTCAGCACATACGTCACAGGTTTCCCCAGTTGGACACGTTGTAATTTCGCCCAAAAGCCGAGACATGTTGTTAAAGGGACATGGTGATTGCATGTCTAATTCATTAATGAATTTCGAAAGAAGATGTCCTTTTAACAGTCCAGCTCTCTTTAAGTATTCGTTCATCGAATTGTTTTTGTTACAAGCGTAGTCTATAATATTTATGTACGGGTATAAGCTAAATTGGTGAATTGGTAAGGGATTCCACTGCCCACCTTGTGGATATTCCGCATCTTCATCTGTGATGTCCACCATGACGACTTTTGTCTGCACTTTCTTTTTCTTCAGCAGTCTCGTATTGGTGTTTACAATCGACAAATGCTTCTTGGATATCGGATATTTCTTGTAATAGTGCATTAATTGTGTCGTCTATGTCCTTCCAATTTTTTGCGGCAATTGTGTCAAAAATATTGCAAAGTCCAACCATTTGTGCCGTATCTTTGACGTTTCCTGCATCCCGACCGGCCCCTGACAAAACTTTGTTTTAGATCTTGGACGACGGTCATTTTAAATGCATTCCTCTTCATACTTTGCGTACAGATCTGGGTCTTGTTATCTCTGAGCCACATGACTGGTTGGGTTTTTTCTTTGAAAAGATTGGACAACTACGACGACTGTTTCCCTTCACACGAAGTCATTCTGTGAGAAGATCGCGTAACGTTGTCTGGGTGGTGTAGGAAGTTTACAACGAATGCAACATCTTCAAAGGGTATCCTGAATTGTGCAACGCGGGATGTATTGGGTGGTTTTGCTCCAGCTCCTATAAATTTCGCATGTCTTCGTGCTTCAGATATTTGATAATCGATACAAGGAAATGCCTTCTTCAATTCTTTGTTGGTAAAATGATTCGATATCGTGCTAAGCAGTCTAATTCTTCCATGAGAGCCGCAATTTTCCTTGGGTCAAGTCATCAATTATTGCATTCCATTTTTGTTATTGCTTGTTTTCTTGCTGCACGTCTCTTAAGGGTGTCTTTTTCATAACGTCATCGAGTAATTGTCTTCGATCGCGTTGTGAAATATTATTGCATTTCGCAATCGTCTCGCTCATTAGATCCTTGCTGACGCTCTCATTTTTCTCTCAACTGCGATACTGACGTTGTTATATAACTCCCACGTGGCCTCCCACGTGTGAGTTATCGTCGATGGTTGAGGAGACGTAGTAGCCACAAGATCTACTGGATGTACTTCCGTATTTCCCTTGTCACTACCTTCACGTTCTGTTTGAAAGCTTTCTTGTTCCATTGGACTCTTATCGTTTTCTAGGATGTTAAAACTTTTCAACATAGGACGCTTTCTTTCCCCATTTAGAGCATCGACTGGAGGAAAGCATATTTTTTTCAAATTTTATCGGCTTGTTGAGCAGTTTGGAACAGCACACTTTTTGCCTGCAATTCCTTACAGTTTTGGATATCCAGCAGTGATAACAAACAATGTATTTTTCGCCTCCTTCAAATTTTGGTCTTTTGTATATCCTGCGTTGTTTGTAGTTACTCTCACTAACGTTTCGAGACTTGTATTGGTTTTCAGTGGAGGGCGTTGTATTACAAAAATAGCAAGTATTTTTGAGTGTCTTGTTGTTTTTAGCTTCTCGCTCATTTATAATTTCTTTCGCTCAGCTAAAAAACAAAATTATTTTCTCTGTACTGAATTATTTTTTCTTACAGGTTATATGTAAGAAGAAAAATGACAGAAATCTGCCAGAAACACCATGAACTTGTCTTGGTTGTGCTTGGTTTATAATAAAGATGTTTTTCCACTTAGAATATCTGTTCAACACCCCCAAGTAACATCATAATAAAGTCACTGGTCTCCAAAATGGAGACTGAGTGAACGGAACGAGATGTCACGATCACCTCGGAATTTTCAGCGTTTTTGGGATAGCTTCCCAAAAGTAGCTTTTTGTAAAGTTCTATGGCAGGGTGACTTCTTCATACCAACCTTAACCCCTACAGCGCCATCATGGATTAAGTAAAAATTCATCCAACCCAACTTTGAGGTCCGTGTGCTTGTCACGTGAACAAAGAAAAGAACAAGGAATTTTCCATGTGATGGGCCATGGATCATGTTTTTCTCAATTGGATCGTTTTTACAATATTTTATTCCGCTCTACCTATATCTTGTAGCAATTTCGGGGTTGCAAAAAGGAAATCGAATTGTTGGACAAATGGTAATGATTATTGGTGTCGAGCTAGCTTTTTTAAACATTTCTAGCAAGCTGTCAGGAATCGTTTTTTCAAGTTAACTTTATTATTGTATAATCATTTTTTGCTCAAAATGATAAAAAAAGTCCGTTGAGGGAAGGTTATTTCTTATAAAACTGGTTTTCAACATTGAAGAATATAATCAAAAGTTCATTACCGTAGGTTTTAAGAACTACTCATTGTTTTAATACAATAAAAACTCAGTAAAACGTTATTTTCAGCTAAGCACACTGCTTACAACGGACATTGACATATTTGAAATGCTTTACAGGTAAAAGTGTT